>CM067331.1:110187500-111387500 GCA_034376525.1 Nicotiana benthamiana
AATCCGCTCCCCCTAAGAGTTAAGATCTTGCTCTACTCAATCTTATATGCAATCTAGAATTCCCTCTCCCAAGTTCAATCCTAGATTCGTAGATAGTATTCAATTGGTGATCAAGCAATCAAATAATTAAGCACAAGATTGAATAAATAAACCTATATGATAAAAAAAAAAGAACAATTCAAGCTTCAAAACACAATGGTCATGTAGCACCTCACAACTGTAGAAGTAATAAACTATGAAATTAAAGGAAAAGAAGAGAAGAAAACCTAGTTAGAAGCCTCCTCCAAACATGGTGTGTGTTCCCCCACGTGAATTTTCCTTCAAAGTATATTAGATCTCTCCAAAGTGGCGTCTTCTTCTCAAAAATATGTTCAGTCTTGCTTTTATACTTGTTGGGTAGGTCTAGGGCCGAAATTACCGTGTCTCGGGCGAATTTGGACGAGTTTCACGCCACCGGCGCCCTCTTTCTGTTTCTAGCGCCACAGATAGGGCTAGGCGTTGCCCTGTGGCGCTGCACTGCCCAACTTTCTTGTTTTCGTCTGTTTTGGCTCTAATTTCGCACGTATCACCCCCGATTGCTCCTGGATCATTCCTGCACAAAAAAATACATCAAATTAATATAAATCAATAAATTTCACATCCTAAATTCACGAAACAAAAGCAAAACATGAGGCGATATACATACAAATATATATTCTTTAAGGTAACATCAAAAACCGACCAAACCAAACTTTTCGGTTTATTTGGTTAGTATTGTTATTCGATTTTCTGCTTTTGAAAAAGATAAAAAGACTAACTGAACTGAAGAGTAGAAGTTATGTGGGTATAGAAGAGTTTTGGCCTTTCACATCTTTGCTCAGCCATTCTTTTCCCTCTCATAGTTTTTTCTTCCAGCTTTCCCCACGTCTTCAATTCTTTCATATGTTCCAAAGGATCTGGGAGGGAAGATTCATCGTCTTTTTATATTACTGCAGCAAATACCCAGATGCATTTCTGCAGAAGGGCAGATTGGATATCATTATGAGCAGATTTCTCCCATTTTAGCTTTTCAAACTGCCACCAACAAAGGCTGCTACTCCAGAACCCATCAACTAAGTAGCAATTAAAAAAGGGAACCATCAACTATTCCGCTGCTTGAAAATCCAATGGGATTTAACGTTCACCCGTATATACTAGTTGATTTTCTGTCATGTCTGTGGCACGGGTGACTCCCCACAAAAGCCAGTAGAAGTTTTAGTATATGGGTCTGATTTTTTTTTTGTTTTGATTCTTCTCATTTTCTTTCTTTGGGCTGGGACAAGGCGCTGTTGATTTTTATCTCTCTCACTTAGTTACCTGTTCTGGTTACCCTCCCTTCTATTGCCCTATTATCCGATAACCTTTAAAACCTAATATGATCATATTTTTTATTAATCAAATAGAATCCTAAATCCAAATATGACGCCCAAACACAAGCCAAAAGAAGGGCCAAAACCAAAAGAATCGAATTGTTAAAATGAACCATATTCAGGTGGTTGTGAGGCTTGCGTATCTAAAATTTTAAAACTGAGACCAAGTGAGGGGAACCGAATCAAAAGCAGTACTTTTGGTTTTGCTTTATACATGAATCTTTGGAGACGGGTCCAGTGCGTGTCTTAAAAAGTTTGATCGCTTTTTGCAGATACGTAGCCATGCTCAAAAATATTTTCTGAAGGTCCAGAAGAGTGGAACCAATGAACATCTACCTCCTCCTCGGCCAAAAAGAAAAGCTGCTCATCCCTACCCTCAGAAAGCCTCAAAAAGTGGTAGGAATCATTTATATGTGGTTTAATTTTGTTACGACCACCTGTACCTGGAAATAATTATATTAACTTTCTGAATATGTCGGCAGCTCCAGCTCTCTCACCGATGACTGCATCATTTCAAGCTTCACTTCCATTAACAGATCCTGGATTTGTAACAAGGCCTGATGCTTCTTTGTTACCTAGCAATCCAGTTACTGTTGCATCTATGCCATCATGGACTGACAACTCTGTGCCACCAGTCAGTTTGTCTCGAGTGAAGAATGGTCTAGTTATTGATGGGCTCACTTTTGTTTAATTGTTGTTAGTATCACGTCCATCGCATCTTAGACGTTGCACTAAAGTAATTGTCTGTTCTTCTGTTATAGATAACGTGAGAGAACCAGGTCAACCTGTGGCCAATACTCATTGTTGCAGTAGCAACGAAAGCACTCCAGGATCAAAATCAACAGGTGAAGTGATGGAGCGGACTCAGGGACCTTCATTGAGAGGCAAGTCGATATGCTTCAGATATCTATCATGTTGACTCTTTTTTTTGATGAAATAAGTTGGATATCATTAACTAAGGCATTAAGTCTTCATTGAGAGGCAAGTCGATATTCTTCAGATACCTATCATGTTGACTCTTATTTTTTTTGATGAAATAAGTTGGATATCATTAACTAAGGCATTAAGTAGATGCAAGGATTTCAAAAGATTGAAATTATCAGTCCAGAATGACAAAACTATCAACCTATCATGTTGACTTTTGTACTTGAAATTAGACAAAAATCTGGGCTGTAAAATATTATCCTACAATAACATACCATTGTAATTCTCTCTACCATTCTCTTGAAGTGTTCTCTGTCATTTTTACAACAACAACAACAACAACAACAACTACCCAGTATAGTCCCACAAAGTGGGGTCTGGGGAGGGTAATATGTAGACGGGCCTTACCCCTACCCGAAAGGGCAGAGAGGCTGTTTCCAAATTCCAATCGACCCTCGGCTTCTCTGTCATTTTTAGTGGTTCTAAATTTCTTTGTTTTTCTTTGATATTTTCATTTTGATCAATATGGGGTCTTTTCTCTTTCTTTCTAATGAATGTGGAGTCTCTTCAACAAGTTACTCTTATTTCATCTCAATTCTCGAGAGAAAATAATGTGGTGTCTCTTCATGGGAAGAAAAGCTTCTAGATAAACTGAATCCATTTCATATGAGTTAGTAATGCCTATTGTGTATGGGTAAAGTATAGTTGATCACATTGCAAGCCATTATCATATCGTACTATCTATAAGTATACAAATAATTTGTCACTATCAGATCCTCTAGATCCATCAAAAAGTTATACATATGAATACATATAAATTGAAATGTCATAGCACTCTTTTTAGGTGTCCACACCATATCGATTTTTTTTCGTAGCATCTTATTCTGTGTTCTGTAGTACTTGTTTATACCAAACATAAGAGATATAAGGAATGTGAACTATGTTTATGATGACCAATCTCCATAACACATTTGAAGAAGAAAGGTGGATTTGCTTTGAGGCTCTCACAACATATATTCAAGAGCTTTTGTTTCCTCCTTTGTTTTATGAGTCAAAGAAGAACATTTGTATTTTCAAGTATTTTGGTTCCAAACTCCGAATTATCTTTAACGTGTTTATAATTATGTACTTCTAATTTGTAATGAAATTTCTAGCTAAATATGCAGTCTACTCTATGCTTTTAAAATTGATATTTACTTAATTCAATGCCTGGGTGCTGTACTGATCACATGAAAAAAGCTAAAAAACCTGGGCAGTGCATCTGCTTATTGGTGGTCTATATCTGAAAGAACTGTAGTATTCAATATTTTGTCTTCTATGGTGTTTGCCTCTCTACTCCTTCGGGGTAGGGGTAAGGTCTGCACACACACTACCCTCCCCAGACCCTACTAGTGGGATTTCACTGGGTTGTTGTTGTTGTTGGTGGTGGTGGTGGTGTTTGCGGTATTCAATATTTTGTCCTTTGGTCTCTACAGAGGTGGTTGACCTACTTGAAGTTGTTAATTCATTTGAGATATTGATAATAACTAGAATGATGTTGAGTCATGCAATATAATTTGCTCCAAGTATTGATAATAACTAGAGCACAACAACAACAACAACAACTACCCAGTATACTCCCACCAGGTGGGGTCTGGGGAGGGTAATATGTAGACGAGCCTTACCCCTACCCGAAAGGGCAGAGAGGCTGTTTCCAATCGAATAACTAGAGCACAATTATTTCATAAACTTTTATCTCGTCAAGTTATGCTATCCACAAATTAGATTCTAGCTAATCTATATTGGGTCTTTATACTCCTATTTGACGTGTGTGATATGAAATATGCTAAAGCTAGACAAACGCTGAATGTAGCCTACAAATTACTTACAGACAGTCGAATTGGCCCGTAAGGGTGGAAAGTCTGTGTTACAGAGGTTTCTACTCACTCATCCCTAACATCCCTTGGCTTCCAAAATCCCAACTGAAAAGATGGGAGATTGAGGGATAGTTTATTGTTGCAATCTGTACTCCTAGATGTTGCTTTGTCCTTTATGGAGGTAAATGAATTCAAAAAGTCTAGTTGAGCAATGTTTCCTGCACTTTATTAAATGTTGCAAATCTTGATATTAGCAAGTAAGTGGCAGGTTCAATGCGGGAAAACCTCATTTTTGTTGAATGCTGTACCTTGCATGGATTGCTTCAGTAGATGTTGGCAACTGCTTAGAGAGTATATATTTGTGAGCCTCATTTTTGTTGAATGTTTGTACCTTGCATGGATTGCTTCAGTAGATGTTGGCAACTGCTTAGAGAGTAGATGTTGGCAACTGCAGACAAACACCATGCGCACAGAGCACCAGTAATAACCTTAAGCTGCACCATATCCTGACTCTGAGGGTGATTTCCCCAATAAAAACCCAAAATAAAACTAATTGATATATAGAATCTTTAACCTTCTGCAATAAAGATTCTAAATCAATAGGGAACAACTTAGAGAAGTTTTTTATTTTCTTAAGGTTAGACCGATGGAATTGAAAGTCTGAGCGAGCCTGATATGAACTGATAAGTTACAGAAGTCATGTTTCTAGACTGGACAGATAATGAGAAAGTTCAGAAAGAATTCATGAAAATTACCAACAAAAAAAAAAGAAAGAAAGGAGAATTCATGAGCCAAAATTGAGAGAACTAAGAGGAGGGATGAGGTTTAGAAGGACATGAAGAGGTGAACAGGAACATTGTATTTCTGAGACATTCTTTTTCAAAGTTAATTGAACAGTATGATACATATGCCTTTTACGGGGGAGTTACTTGGAAACCAAGTGGTGCTTGGAGGACAAGCTGTTCCAGAACTTCTGACAATATTCCTCACAACATTTGCTATCCAAAACTTGTCGTCAAGACTCTTGACTTGCAGCATAAAATTCTTGACTTGGCCATAACAGGGAAAAATGGAGAATAAAATGGCACGATAAAAGTCCTAAAGGATAGATTGGCAAAAATATCTCTGGCAAGATGAATACCAACACAATTGGAAGAAAATGAAGTTAATCAACTTAAAGGCCGGAAATTTTCATAACACAAAATTTTCCTGGAAATTGAACATGCCTTGGGTTTCTCATATCTTGTTTAATTACTTACATCGTCTTTTCCCAGCTTGGAAATCTCAGAGTTCACTTCTTTTAAAAATCAAGATTTTATTGCTGAAACTCTTGGTAAGGATATAATATGTGATTGGGCAGAGTCTTGTTGTGTTGACAAAATACTTTTGGTAAGCACCGCCCCAGTGGTCTAATACCTGCATAAGGTGCAAAAGCTGTGCAGCATATCTTAAAACTGACCACCTTGCGTAGTTGCAATTACCACAATCCTGATTTCATTTGTAGCCGGGATATCGAGTATTTTCATCTCCTTTTAAAGCTCTTCTTCAAGATCTCAGCTTCAATCGGTGTTATTATGATTGCACTGTCATATTGATTGCCAACCAAGCAATTCTCTGTTAGATCTCTAGTTAGGTTATCATCATTCCAGCCTCTATTCCTTGGCTCCAAGCGTGATGTTTTTTGGGAAAAGGTGCACATTTTCCCATGTACTATCCGAAATTGCTGATTTTGCCCTTCGTGATGCTTTTGGCTAATTCATACTGTTGCCATTTGCAAATTATTTTGTATTTGCTTTTCCCATTGACAGAGCTCCAACGTGAAGTGGGTGGACTTTACTTGTCCAAATTCTTTGGGAGAAAAGGTCCAAACTTAACTTCTAACTATGGTTTAACATCACCCTAAGTTTGGGTCTGTTAGGGGTCGAGGGGAAAAATGAGACTTCTCACTAAAGGTGGGGATAATATTAGACCAAAGTTAATGGACGGTAAAGTTGCTCAATTTCTAATAGTACATGGGCAAATTTGAAACCTTTCCCTTTATTTTTACCTAGTGGACTGGCTTCAGTTTGAAAGTACCTGAAATCTTCTCTTACCCTACTTTATTGTTTGGCCTTTCACCACTAGACTTAATGTGTTCCAGCATGAATTTCTTCTTCCTTGTGAACTTCACTCCTTTTGTCTGTGAAAATCACTTGCCTTAACAATCGCTCTTATAATTGATGAAAGTCTGTAGTTGTTGAGTCCTCGTACAAAACTAGATATCTGATTGTGAATGTCACGCCCCAAATACTGAGGAGTGCGATCGGCACTCAATCGAGTAAACCCGACTGAGCAATCCTGTCAGGTTTCATTCTACCCAAACTAATTTATGAATAAAGGGGAGATGAACTCCATTAATCCTACTTTGTACATATATCATTTAAAACTTCCATTTCATTTCCATTAGCAACTTCATTCATAACTTTCAAAAATATTACAAGTTTCATACATTTTTGCCAAATATCAATATTTCTAATTCAATTCCCCATTATCAAACTCCACCCACATTCTGTCTACGGAACCTCTAAATATAACTGAAGAATAATATGGAAATGCCGGCAACAAGGCTTCGGCTATACTTCAATATACAAAAGTAAATGATAAACAGATGAAACAGGACCCCGAAATGACGTGAGGTTCACCAAGTCAGCTGAAAGAAAGATGCCTCACTAGTTGCGACCAACACTGCCTGCTGTGGTAACACCTACATCCATTTAATGACGTAGCGCCTCGGCAAAAAGGACGTTAGTGCTGTCGAATAGCACTAGTATGTATAACTAAACACCATCTCATTAGATTCGACAAAAGCTTTAAACAATCACAACATCATCAAATAACAGGAATCATATAGCTTTCACATAATTTACATAGCTTTAGGTTGGGACATTTCATACTGTTGCACCATCATTCACAATACCACCGCCTTCTTGCACGGAGTCCGATCTCGGCCTGATCGGCTAAGCTCTCTCATTTGGGACGTATACCTCAATCACAATTTCATTCTTACTTTCTGGTTTCAATATCAGCACAATACCACCATGTGTGTAGCATGGCGTCCACGGCCCGATCGGCTAAGGCATTATACCAAAACGTTACCCTTTTCCGTGATCATCTCACTTCAATTTTTTACATATATTAGTTCATAAGCACTTAGGGCCACAATTATCACATCATACTTGGCACTAGGCCATATTTCATAACTCACATTCCACATCACTTTCACTTTCAACATCAAACTTGCAATTTAAGATTAGGGGCACATACAAGAGCAGTTCAAGTTATAAGCATTGAAGGGTATTGTCATGATTCGGCATAATAATCACAATTTAAACTTGATTTGAAATCTAGGCAATCTAGCATATAGTTCACATTCTTCACATATCCCCAATTTACCGAGAATAGCACATTGAACACATTGAGACACACCTTTCACATATACTCTTGCAACGCCAAATCCTTTGAAATAACAAATACTACATAAATTAGATTCCTGACTTGCAATATATGCGGGGACACTTTGGGAGCTCAATTTCTAAGAAGAGGGGGTTTTAGCCATACATACCTCAAAGAGCTTTTCCTTAAGTTTGTACATTCCATCGACACCTCCAGCAATAACAATCTATAAGGAGATAGCGGGAACCGATTAATAGTTAGGAAGATCACCCATGGTGTAACTCTCTTAGGAATTTTATCAAACACCTAACATGTGAAGTAGTCTACAAGATTTGAAAATTGAAATTCCTTCCTCCCTCAACCAATTTTAACAGAACTAACCAAATAGTTCTTTAATATCACATACTACAACCTAGTCTACATGCATGGCCTATTTCTAATCCCCACAACATATTTGAACTCTTAACCTGTTATATGAAATCTTGGAAGGACTTACTCGGATGGAGGACAATCAAGTAGTTATCTTCCTTGATTCTTGAAAACTTGAGTAAGATTTGGGTGATTATGAGTTCTCTCTTTCTCTCTTTATCTGCTCTCAACTCTCTCTAAAATTAGTAAAAAATGACCCCAAATGAAGCCCCAAAGCCTATATATTAAAATGGGGTTGGGTTATAAAAATAGAATAAATAAGCCACCGATATCGGGTCTGCGATCGCGTAATGGACTGCGAAACAAGAATGTGGGTCGCAAAATGCATCGCGAAATTGGTGCCCAAAACTGGGCTACAGTGGTCCAGTTTGCAACCAGATTTGCCATTACAGATCAATTATGCGGACCGCATAATTGTTTTGCGATCGCAAAACTGATACAGGATCACATTTTTTCAGTCTTTGGTAATTTGATCATAACTTTGTGTAGGAATGTCCAAATGATGAACGGTTTGAAGCGTTGGAAATTAGACTCGAAGACCTTTCATATGATAGGTTTTCCATGACATAAAACCTTATACATATTTAGATATGCTCGTTCAAAGTGTGGATTTGTGCAAACTCATTTGGAATTTTAGCCTATTATGAAATTTTCTAACTTGATTTAGACTTAGGCCTCCCATTAGACCCCACATTACTTATTAAAAGTCTTGTACACTTGTATGCCAAATCCAATTGATGCACATCATGTTAATAGCACATAAAATATTATAATTAACCTACCTGGCACCACGAAATTCTAAATTACTTAGTGAAATTTTGCGGGGCCTTACAGTGAATGAGCAAAGATGAAAGACTGCTTGTTATCTGCTCTTTTGCGTGTTTTTGATTGT
The DNA here is from genome assembly GCA_034376525.1 of Nicotiana benthamiana. NCBI lineage: Eukaryota > Viridiplantae > Streptophyta > Magnoliopsida > Solanales > Solanaceae > Nicotiana > Nicotiana benthamiana. The sequence goes on from CM067331.1 coordinate 110,196,422, forward strand.
GAGCTGCTGGATCTGTGTCACTGAATTGTGATCCTTAAAAATATTTGAGAATCGAACAATATCTACTTCTTGTTCTGGTGAAATTGTGTAGTTTTTAGTGAACCGTGGGTTGCAGTACTGGTCCAGAAAGTTTCCTCCAATATTTCAGTGTGATATTTCTTGAGATGGTGACGTATGATGTGCAATCATTCCTTTTCTTTGGATTTCCCCCTACATTTTTAAAACCTATTTGATCTGCTGCTATGGTCCTCGCTGCATTTGATGGCTTCCTGGTGCACCTGCCTGCTTTGATTCTGGCGAGATCTAAGTCTGATTTACTTCATGCCATTTTATCCTTAGCTCTATTTCCTGTTAGTTTCACACTCAGTGCTGTAGAATTACAGTTCTCTTTAGTAAGTAGAACGAAAGATTCTGTTCTTATCAGTTTTTTATGTTTTCGAATAGACATGATGCTTTAGTTTGATATTTGCAGTGCTGATGTTGCTATCAATTGTTTTTTTGTTCCTGCAGTTTTGCCTGACTTTGTTCAAGTATACAACTTCATCGGCAGCGTATTCGATCCTGCTGTTACCGGACACTTGCAGAAATTGAAAAAAATGGATCGCATTGATGTTGAGACGGTATAGTCTCTAGTGTGTGCTGTTTCATTAGTTCTGTGTCTCAACTCTCTTTCTTGTGATTTTAAGGTTTCCTTTATTTGCATGATACCTTGAACTTTGTGTACTTTTGAAGGTAAAGCTTCCGCATAGGTTCCTGTGAGCTTTCATTATTATATTTATCGAAGGCCTAATTATTGCCATTTCTATGCGCATACAAGGAGGATTTTCTCTTATGCTCTATTCAACAAAGCCTTTCTCATCAAATTAATGTGTACTACCTGGCATTTACTTAGGAAGGGAAGAGGACAGAGGGATTTCAAATTTCTTCTTATTGCGATGAATAGTTCTCCTCTTTAGATAATAGAAGGAAAGGAAAGGAGCGCAATTTACTCCCTTGTATCCCTACCAACTCTTTGCCTGCAAAAGATCAGAGCACTGGATATAAGATTTTCATAGAGTAATAGATTCAATCTTCATTTGCTTAGTGAATACTTGTTTTGGCATGTTGTTGACATGTATGTGGGCATTTGATCTAGCATGCCAATATGAGGGAATAATTAGAAGTTTTGGAAGGCTTGAAATTGGTGTTTGGGCTTGCTTTGCATCTCTGTGTATGTGAATAAAGGATGTTTCAAGATATAGAATGCACCTGAAAACCAAATCCGCAATACCCTGATCATTTCCACCCCACCCGGGTGTTTGGGCTTTGATTTATATATATATATATATATATATATATATATATATATATATATATATATATATATATATATATATATATATATATATATATGTATGTATGTATCTCAGTTATCTTAAATCATGTTTACCATAAAAAAGAGATTAATCATATGCTTCTAAGTAGGAGGTGGTGCCACTGCAATTGATTTGGAATTTTAATCATTCTTTTTCTTGGCCCTTATCCAGGTGTTGTTGCTGATGAGAAACCTCTCCATCAATCTTACAAGCCCTGATTTTGAGCATCATGTAAGTACATTATTCTTTGCATTCTGATCTCTGATAGCTTTTAAATGGTTTCTTACCTTGAGCATTCGGTTGGGTACGGCATCTGATGGTTGTTTTAGCGTGTCCTCTTATCTTGCAGAGTAATTATTTGCTTTTCTTTACCTGAAATTGCTAGTTTATTCTTGATGCAGAGGCAGCTGCTTTCATCTTATGATATGGACATGGAGAAGCAGTGCAAATCAAGTCATCAATTACAACCAACTTGAAAGTGCTGCTCACTTCGGGTACTGCATAGTATGGCTGTTCCCTATTTCTCCATGTCTGAGAGTACTATCGTCTGAGGAGACCATATTGAACTTAATGAACCCTAGGGGATAGGGACGAACAACGAGTGGAGGACCCATATATTATACGATGAGTGAAGGAATCATATAATATCACGAGAAGCCAGTTGTTTTGTTTGATAGCAGCTGCTATTTTCACATTTCAGAGTTCTGAGCTGTGCAGTTCATATTTGTGTACATACTGTAAGATATAAACAGAGATAAAAATTGTGATGCGGGAACTTAATATGTAAAGCTGGGTATGTAAATTCAAGTTTTGACAGAGTCCAGCCTCTGCAGTACTAGCAAATTGTTTATGCCAATGTAAATGATTCAACAAGCGAGCTTGTTGATTTTTACCAACATGTTTCTGGTTGGTTGCTGCATATCTACGGCTTACTTTTTGTTTCCCATGACTGATCAAATGTTTGAACTGCTCAATAGGGAAGCTTTCATGAGTCAACAGTTGAATATTATCGGTACATTGGCTCGTAGAGATAGAACCGTTTTAGTTGCTACTGGCAAATTGCGTAGGTTTTGGTGCAATAAAAGGATTCTCAAGCTGAGTTGCTTGGCCTCCGTCTCCTTAAATTTTTTTCACCAGAATCTTTACATTTGTTAACAGTACAAGTGAAGTTAATTGCATGCTGCCTGTTGGACCCAAGATACAAATAATATTCTTTTGATTGTTAAAACAGGATTCTTAATCATGTTTTGCCTGATTAATTCACACCTAGTTGTCAACCATTTGCTGCCTCTTCAATGGGGTATTACATGTCTCTGAATTGCTTTAATGGTTTGATTTGATTAAAACATTATTGCGTTTTGGTTTTCTGAATGCCCTAGTGTTCCTCTTCCTTTTTTGTAAATATGTTCTCTTCATTTCTCTTATTCCGTAAAGGGAATAAATAGAAGGAAATACTGAATTTTAGCTACTACAGCAAATAATATATTCAAGTATACTATCTCATTTTTGTATGAGGTAACTCTCTAAAGGCAAAATGCCTTTTATGGAGAAAATTTTACTAAAAAATGGCAAAGAATACTCCTATAATTCTATTTTAATCTATATCTATTTATAATATAAAAGTAGGAAACCCAAATCCAAAAAGTTATCATATTTTCCTTCTTACTAACCTAATTACTCTATTTAACAAAGCGTTGGTCTAAATTTGGCAACTTAATAATGATGGATAAACAGGATCGAGGATGGGGTCGACCATGGCACAATAGCGGAAAGCCATCTTTAAGAGGGTTGTAGTCGAGGACGGGCGACTGAGGTAAAGAAATAACAGTAGAATAGATTTGAAAATGAATACAAGGAATATTCCTTTGGATATTACTTAATTTGTACTTTTTATGGTTTCTTGGAAATACCCCTTATAAATAGGAAGAGAGAGAAAGAGAGGATAATGGGGGGATCTTCACTTTTTGAGAGAAAAAACACATTGTAAAAAGTTGACTTGAGAGAATATACAAAAGTTGTCTTTTTCATTGATTATGTTATTCGTGCACATGTTATTTGGCCTTGTTCACAAGATCTAAAGATTCCATAACCATCTCCACTTCTCTTATTTCCACGTTGTTGTTGGGAGAAAGAACCATCCAAATCATATAATAATTGGGTGGTAGTTCCTTCTTATTGCATTTATTACCGTTATCTACATTTATTGCGTATTCACGTTATCATATTTACTAGCATTTATTGAATACAAACGTGCTATATGCTATCAAACGTCGTTCACCACACCGATTTCCTACCACATTTGATCTAGAATTTATTATTTTTTAACTAAGATTCATCCTGCATTTCATCATTAATAGTTTAATTAAAAGGTTCAACACTTTTTTGGTCAAACAATTTGGCGCCGTATGTGGGGAGTATTTTAGTTAAAATTTTAATTTCTTCTAGATCATAAAGGACATTCATTTTTTTCCCGTCTGCACAAACTAACAATGGCAGGGAAAGGAGATGAAAGACATAAAGCAATAATGGGTCACTACCAACATCTTAAACACCAGCGACGACGAAGGTAGAGAAGAAAACGAGAATGTGACGCCAGGTGTTACACTCATACGGAGTGACTCACCTCCACCTCATTGAAGTGTAACCGCTTCATGTGAGAGAGGAGCTTCTATAGCCGAAGAAGCACCACCATCAGTTTAAAAAAATTACTGGAGGAGTGGCTGACAAGCACTCTAATTAACATACTCTACAAGACCCACTCAACGGGTGAGTAGGAACGACATACAGACGGATACCACATTGATCGCCAACGAGAAATCCAATCCCCCCAACAGGCAACACTCACACCGCTTTTTATGCAGCTAATCACGTGCTCACGACCATCCTAAAAAAATGGAAAAAATGGAAAACAAGAACAAAGTACTCCGCGACCAGATGAAAGAACATCAAGAAAGGGTCGATAAGATACCGTGCTCCCCAAAACTAGATTTCGGCCGGTCCATCAAACAACCATATAGCAAGGAGGCAGCTCCACATGCCATACCCAAAACCTTCAAAATTCCATCATACTTGAAGATATATGACGACATGACGAATCCCAAAGATCACATCATTCACTACGTCACAACAATAAAGGGTAACGACCTCTCAAAGAAGCAAGTACTGTTAGTGCTACTAAAAATGTTTGGCGAGACCTTAACCACGAGAGGCCTAACCTGGCACTCATAATTATCTGCACGTTCAATAACAAAATTTGAGGAAATGGACGATAAGTTCGTCATTTCCCACGCCGATGCTAAGAAGGCAGAGGCCAGGGTGAATGATATATTCGCCGATAGGCAATTGCCTGGAGAGGACTTAGGGGCTTCCTTGCTCGGTTTACAGGGTAAGAATGAGCTTACCAAATGTATGGCGGTGGCAGCTTTCAAAATATATTGAACAGGAATGTATCAAGAGCGCAGGCTCATGAAATAGCCTCCCACTACTTGGGAAGAAATTTACAGCACCTACTGTGCCGAGGTGAGAGTAGGCGAGGATGAACTTAACGGTCCAAGCCAACAGTTAACATCTATCCTGTTGGCCCAAGTACCGGTGAAGTTTTGAAGAATGACAAAATGAACTCAGTCATGGACCAGGTCCATCATGTGAAGCACAGTGTTTATTAACCTATACATGTGAGATGCACGTGAAGGAGATAAAGTCCCATTGATCAAGCAACAATATCTCCTGAACTGAAAGGTTGCATATGGGATAAGGAGATGAAGCCTCCTTATGAGAAGAGAACACGATCCAGATAAAAGATAGGGTTGGAGTTTGTGTTGTTCAAGAACTCAGCTTCAATGGAAGATCATCAATTGACTTTCAATCAAACTCTAATTACTAACTCATTAAATAAGAATGATTGTTCTCTTTTATAGGTATTGCACAAATGTAGAAGTTAAACTAAATTGAGAGCAAAAGGGCGAGACAATTTTACAAGCAATTTATATATGATTTGAGTGTGCATTCCTGAAGCTACTTGGACAAGATAGAATAACCAATTCCATTGTGTCTTTCTTTTATTCTAGTTCAATTGTAGTAGGTGATTTAAACTTGTACCTTTCAGCTTTCATAGAAGCAATTGTATTAGGTACTTTGAGTATTCAAGTTAGAGTTAACTTGAAGTTGTCACAACAATTGAGGCTATGTGCCACAACGGGATTAGAGTTTAATCCTTAGGTTTACAAGAGTTTTGTAAATGCTGTTTTGGCACAAAGATTTTAGTGGAAGTTTGGAAAAATCCTACTGAGTAGTAGATCGTTGTTTTTTCACCTTTTGAGCCAGGTATTTTCCACATATAAATCTCTGTGTTCCTTACTTTATGTACTTATTATTCCACAAATAGTAGAGTTAGTACACCTAGAAGAACCAGGTTCTTCTATAGCGAAAAATTGAGTACCACACAAATCACCGCCCCTCTTGTGTGGTATTAACATATAAAACATCAATTGGTATCAGAGCGGGTTATCCTTGAAGAGGCTAACACCTTAAGAAAAGATAAATATGAGTGCACTACCTGGGAACTGGGAAGGGCAATCCACTACTAGGCGTCCACTTTTCAATGGACATTACTATTATTGGTGGAAGACAGGATGAGGAATCACATCATATGAGAAGATTATGAACTCTGGAACATAGTCACTAATGGTTCTTTAGCAACTACAAAGAATAATGCTGAAGGAGTGGATGTGCGAAAAACAAGGGCTGACTGCACTGCTGAAGACCTGAAGAAGTGGAAGAAAAATGCTAAGGCCAAGAAATGGCTTGTGTGTGGACTAGGTCCAGATGAGTTCAATATGATTCAAAGCTGTACCACTGCTAAGGAAATCTGGGAAACTTTGCAAGTGTCTCATGAAGGAACACCTCAAGTGAAGAGGTCCAGATGAACACTGTTGTATTCTCAATATGAGAATTTTACTATGAATGAAGGAGAAACTATCCAAGAGATATATATACACTAACAATTGAACTTAAGTCTCTTGGAAGGATTATTCTTGAAGAAGACAAGGTTGAGAAAATCTTGACAAGGGTTCTGCCAGTCTCATGGGAAAGCAAAATCACTACTATTCAGCAATCTAAGAATATTGCTACCCTCAAACTGGATGAACTTATTGGAAATCTTACTGCCTATGAACTGAGAAGGCAAACCATAAAGATGGATATACCCAAGAAAGAAAGAAGTCTGGCTCTCAGAATTGCTGAAGGTTTAGATCTGGAGGATGATGAAATGACTATGATCACAAGGGATTTCAAAAAGTACCTGACGAGAGGAAAGGGTTCTTCAAAAGGTACAACCTTCAACAAACCAAGGGCTTCTGAGAAACAACCCAATGAGGGTTGCTACAAGTATGGTAAGACTGATCACATGATCAAGAACTGCCCTCAATGGGAAATGGAGTGGAAGAAAAAAAAGGGTTGGACGAAGGAATAGGAAGAAGGAACAAGTTCAACCAGAAGAAAGAAAAGATCAACAAAGGCTATAGTTGCTGCCTGAGAAGAAACATCAAATGAGGACTACGAGGATGAAGCTGGAGATGAACAGGGCCTTATAGCCATCAAAGAATCAGATGATGAACAAGAGGTAAGTATTCTTCATCTCAAAGACAAGATTAAATTTCTGTCTAAGGAAAGGCTGGATGAGCTATTACTAGACTTCATTGATGAGTCTGAAATAATTAACAGTGAGAAGGAAGAACTGTCTAGGGAATGTGTGATCCTAAAAGAAAAATGCAAGAGTCTAGAGTTCAGGGCTAAAGAGAGTGATAGCAAAAATGCTGAGTTGAAGAACTAGGTTGTTGAACTTGACACCAGTGTCCTAGAACATAGATTTGAAAACTTAAAACTGAAACTAGGAACAGGAAAGAAGAAAGTTGATCACACATATCTCACTTTAGAGGAAAACTTAGAAAAAAATGAAGGATGATATGTATAAGAAAGATGAATTGAATAAAGTCCTAAAAGAAGATATAGGAAAAGTGAAACATGAACTAGACAAAACTTGCAAATGGAACAAGGCTTCTTATGCACTTTCTTGGTTGCAAGAGCATCACAATAGCAACAAAAGAGGACTTGGCTATGGGACTCAAGCACCAAAGAGGGACCCTAATGCAAGTACCTCACACTTTCTGAGAATAAAATCTGCACACATTGTGGAAAGACTAGCCATTATAAAAATGAATGTAATGTAAAAGAAAAGGCCAGTCAAAAGAACAAAGCCTTTGTTCAAGAGAAAGGTAAGCTGCCTGGGTGGGCAAGAAGGAATTTGATTCATCTTTTTGCCTATAGAAAGGTACCCAAACTAGTTTGGGTTCCTAAGACTAACCCCTGATTTTTTTTCAGGTCCAAGTGAAAGGAAGTATCCAAATATGGTTGGATGCTCAAAATAATTGAGCAAGGACTAGTTCCTTTCACTTGAGGACTTAAAAGGAGGTAATGTATCCTTTGGTAATGGATAGAAAGGTGAGATCATTGGGGTTGAAAAGGTAGGTAATACAGACTCTCACTCCATTGAGAATGTCTACTTAATAGATGGCTTGGAATATAGCTTGATCAGTGTGTCACAACTGTGTGACAGAGGTAACTTGTAGCATTCACCTCTACTAAATGCTTTGTGATTAATTTTACCATAGATAACATTATTTTGCAGGGAAAGAGAGTTAATAATATTTACATTGTAGATTTGTCCACTCTCTCAGAAAATGAACTCACTTGCCTAAGTGTGTTGGTTAATGATCCCCTCTCGTGGCACAAAAGACTTGGTCATGCCAGTCTGAATCAGCTAAACAAATTTGTCTCTAAGGACTTGGTGATAGGGTTACCCAATATCAAGTTCAAGGATGACAAAGTTTGTGAGGAATGTGCAAGGGGGAAGCAGGTAAGATCATCCTTCAAAAGCAAGAAAATGGTAAGCACAACCAAGTCGTTGGAACTGGTCCATATGGATCTCTGTGGTCCAATGAGAACCATGAGCAGAGGTAGAAAGAAATACGTAATGGTGCTTGTTGATGATTATTCTAGATTTACCTGGTAACTATTTCTAACTTCTAAAGATGAAGCATTTGACATGTTTACTGTATTTGTTAGAAAAACTCAAAAACAATTAGGATATCAACTTGCATCCATTAGTTCTGATCATGGAACTAAATTTGAAAATGCTAAGTTTGCTAAATTCTATGATGAAATTGGTATAGATCATAATTTCTCTGCCCCTAGGAAACCTCAACAAAATGGAGTAGTTAAAAGAAAGAATGTGACTCTTGAAGACATGGCTAGGACTATGCTTCTTTCTAGTAGCCACCTCATAGCTTCTGGGCAAATGCTATAAACACTGCATGCTACATAATTAATAGATGCATGACTAGACCTCTTATCGAGAAGACTCTCTATGAGTTACTTAAAGGGAGAAAACCAATCCCATCTTAGGGCATTTGGTTGTAAGTTCTATGTGCATAATAAAGGAAAAGACCCCTTAGGTAATTTGATCCCAGAAGTGATAAGGGAGTATTCTCGGGATATTCTTCACATAGCAAAGCATATAAAGTGTTTAAAAGAACTTTGTATGTAGAAGAAAGTGTACATGTAGTATTTGATAAAAACTAACATTCTTTCTGAGAGACAGGAACATGAAGATGAAGCCATTGGATAGGCAAAGGACTTGACGGAAGCCTCAGCTCTGGTCAAAGTGGCACCAACAAAAGGAACAAGTGATGGAATATGTTCTTCCATCTAGGGCAGCCTGACAGGGGGAACTAATCAAAGAGGAATTGAAATAAATCCCTTGAAGGAACTTGTTCATAACCGTGTTCCTCAGCAACAAAACATGGGAGAAACATATAGCAGAAACCAGTTGGTTGTGAAACCTCACAAATATCAAAGTTCTCTTCCCATTGAGAGTATTATCAACAATCTAATATCTGGAGTAAAAACTAGATCACAATTAAAGAATCTGTGTGCTTTTGATGCCTTTTTGTCTCTTATTGAACCTAAAAATGTTCTTGAGACTTGTAGGATGCAGTGATTTCTATGCAAGATGAACTCAATCAGTTTGAGAGAAGTCAAGTTTGGCATCTAGTTCCAAGACCAAAGGACAGATAAGTCGTTGGTACAAAGTGGGTCTTCAGAAATAAACGTGATGAAGATGCAACATTTACAAGAAACAAGGCAAGACTAGTGGTTTAAGGTTATATCCAAGAGGAGGGCATAGACTATGATGGGACTTTTGCTCTAGTTGCAAGATTAGAGGCAATCAGACTCCTCATAGCCTTTGCAGCACATATAGAATTCACTCTTCAACAAATGTATGTCAAAAGTGCCTTTCTGAATGGCTACCTAAAAAAAGAAGTGTTTGTAAAATAACCTCCAATATTTGAGAGCAAGGAATGCCCTGAGCATGTGTACACGTTAGTCAAGGCTCTTTATGGACTCAAGCTGGCCCCAAGGCATGGTATGAAAGATTGTCCAAATTTCTGCTGGAGCATGGTTACAAAAGAGGTAAAATTTATAGTACGTTATTCTTAAGGAAAAAAAACTAAGGATCTCCTTGTTGTACAAATATATGTTGATGACATAATCTTTGGGGCCACTACTAATAAGCTAAGCAAGGACTTTGCAAAATTAATGGGGAGTGAGTATGAAATGAGCATGATGGGTGAGCTTAACTTCTTCTTAGGCTTACAAATCAAACAGAGTCCAAATGGAACCATGATCCATCAGCAGAAGTACGCAAAGGAACTAATCAAAAGATTTAAAATGGAAGAATCAAAAGAAATAGACACACACATTGCAACTGCTACTAAATTAGATGTTGATGAACCTGGTTCATCAGTTGATCAAAAGTTGTATAGGGGGTATGATTAGTTCACTTTTGTATCTTACTACTAGAAAACCTGACATTGTTTTTAGTGTAGGGAATTGTGCTCACTTTCAGGCAAATCCTACAAAGTCTCACCTGACTGCAGTCAAAAGGATACTAAGATACTTGAAAGACACCATTGACTTGTGTCTTTGGTATCCCAAAGGTAGCAATTTTAATCTAGTAGGATATGTTGATGCTGATTATATAGGTTTTCTAGTGGATGGTAGGGCATCATAGGTATGTCACACTTCCTTGGTTCATGTCTTGTGTCATGGGCTATCAAAAAGCAAAACTCAATGGCCCTATTTACTATTGAAGCTGAGTATGTTGTTGCTGTCTCTTGTTGTGCTCAATTGCTATGGATCAAACATCAGCTGGTAGATTTTGGTATTGAGATTGGTTGTATTCCAATATTCAGTGATAACACTAGTGCTATAAGTATGACAAATAACCCTGTACTTCATAAGAGGACTAAGCACATAGATGTTAGACACCATTTCTTAAGAGATAACTATGATAAAGGACTGATCTCCATAGGATTTTGTGCTAATGATAAGAAAATTGCTGATATTTTCACTAAAGCACTGAGTAGAGAAAACTGCCGTCCACCTATTATTAATGAATGGGATCGTGTGGCATGCCATCCACCTATTGTTTAAGAATGGGATCGTGTGGCACGCCGCCCACCTATTGTTATTGGCTTGAGATGTTAGTGACATCGTGCACAGAGAATTGGGGAGCGTGTGGCGCGCTGTCCACTGTAGATGCGTGTAATTATTGATTTCCTCCACAAGATGGAGTGGTAATTATTGTTTTCTTCCACAAGATGGAGTGGTACTAAATGATTTCCTCCACAATATGGAGTGGTAATTATTGTTTTCCTCCACAAGATGGAGTGGTACTAATTAATTTCCTCCGCAAGATGGAGTGGTACTTATTGATTTCCTTCACGAGATGGAGTGGTGCTATTTACTGCGTGCGGGCGAGAGTAAAAGCACGATGGATGGTGTCGTGTATCGTTTGGTTTATTGGATTTATCTTATTGGTGTTCCTTATACCGCTTTCCTTTCCTTGTTGTTGATGATTTGATAATTGAACTGCTATACCCCCAGCATGTACCTTTCCCTTTTATTGTTTAAATTCTTGCTCTCTTTCTGTTGTTATATATATATATATATATATATATATATATATATATATATTCGTACAGGTTGTTTATGGTAGGTCCGGTTAGCCTCGTCACTACCTCGTCGAGGTTAGGTCGGGCACTTACCAGCACATGGGGTCGGTTGTGCTGATACTACACTTTTGTGCCTTTTTGTGCACTGGTCAGGACACAGCCTACGGATCGCAGCAGTAGTTAGGGGCCGATCCTTCAGCCCAGAGACTCTTAGGTAGTTCGCTGGCGTTCGCGGGCCCTGAGTCTCCTCTATCTTTTCTAGTTTGTTTTACTTGTATCAAACAGACTTCAGGATTTCTTTCAGACTATTATTTTTAGTACTCTTTAGTTGTCCGTGAGAACTGACACCAGATACTGGGTAGAAACAGGTTGTTAGTTTTCCGCATCTTATTCTATTGTTATTGTTATTGTTATTAAAAGATTTCCGCATACTTTAATTGATTATTCTAGTATTTTAACTGTTTTAAATATAAGATTGTGAAAATGGTTATAAATGTTGGATTGCCTAGCTTTGATAGTAGGCGCCATCACGACTCTCGATGATGGATAAATCCAGATTGTGACACTTAAGCTCTTATTCACAAAGATGAAAATAGAGATATATTAGAAATTATTAACCAGCGATCTTCCCCCCCCCCCTCTCTGCGCGCGCATGTGCCAAGTCTTGGAGGTTAACAATATTAGAATATATTGTGTGTATATTTTTATTATTGGTAGAATATTCTTTCATTATTGTACAGTCTTATAGTTGGTAGGATTTGATCTCTTTAATTATTGTACAGTCCTATAGTTGGTAAGATTTGATACTTCTCTGTACTCTATATATACTTTTGTGAGCAATACGAGAAAATTAATTCTCCCAAAACTCTCTACATGGTATCAGAGCCAGTGGCTTATCGCCAAAGAAACCATAACTATTCCCTCCAGCGCCGCCGACCTTCTCGGTCCGCCGCCTCTCTCCGGCGTCTTGCCGCGCGGTCGCTGCACTAATCGGCAGCCATCTCTCTCGACGTCGATCAGCGCCTCCTCTCCTTTGCCTCGCGCTTTATGGCCGCTACGACTTCAAACGATCTTCTCCAGCCGATTGCCATCAATGCATCGGCTCAGATCCCACTCAAATTGGATTCCACTAATTACCTGGCATGGAAATTCCAATTTCGAACCCTTCTTATGGGTTACGACCTCCTCGGCTTCTTGGACGGATCGAAGCCATGCCCACCAGCCACTATCGTCGACAAGGAGGTGACTTCCCCCAATCCAGCATATCCTTACTGGATTCGCCAGGACAATCTTATTCTCAGTGCCATCATCTCGTTGATCACACCGACGATCATCTCCTTTATTGCCGCTGCGGAAACCTCTAAAGAGGATTGGGACATCCTCGCGCGCACAAACGGCACTGCTTCTCGTAGTCATATCATGGCTCTCAAACAGCAGCTCCATAATCCGGTAAAAGGTTCTAAATCTGTTACTGATTTTATGCACGGTATTCGCGTGATTGTGGATGAATTATCTCTCCTGGGGGTTACTGTTGATTCTGAGGATCTTGTCATTAAGGTTCTCAATGGTCTTGATGATCCGTATACGGAGCTCTCTCATGCTATTCAAGCTCGCGAATCTCCCATCTCCTTTGCTGAATTACATGACAAGCTGTTAAGCATGGAGGCCAATCTCGCGGGTACAATGGGAAGTGCCAACTCTGCAGTGAATTTGGCCACTCTGCACGCCGCAGTCCGTCCTATCCTATCTCCGGCGCCAATCAGCCCCCTTACGGTGGGCCACTGCCGCGGCCAGCATACGCTCCGCCATCTTATCCGGCTGCTCACACAGACCATCACTCTCCGACAATTCCCTCTACATCCGATTGGATCCTGGACTCTGGTGCCTCTCATCACATCACCAATGATCTTGCCAACATGTCTCTTCACAATCCTTACACTGGTTTCGATGATGTGGTTATTGGTAACGGTGAAGGTTTAAAAATTACACATACTGGACAACTTTTCAGTTATTCCTCTCTTTTATTGCCTGGGGCTCTCTGTGTTCCACATATTCGTAAAAATTTAATCTCTGTTTGCTTAATTATGTCGTCACAATAATGTTAATGTTGTTTTTTCTGATACTGATTTTCAGGTGAAGGATCGTCGCACGTGGGCAACATTCGTCAGCAGCCCACGTAGGGACGACGCCTACTACAGGCCAGCGGCTTCCCGTCTGCCGTCCGCCCTCACGGCACAAAAGCTCCCTGCGTCATTGTGGCATTCTCGGTTTGGTCATCCGTCAGCCAAAATCCTGCGTCATTTAGTGTCTTCTAGCAGTATAGCTTCCAGTAGTGTGTCTGATTTTGCTTGTGTCTCTTGCAAGTTTCAAAAGTGTCATAAGTTACCTTTTCTGAGGCAAGTTTATCTTCCGCTGCTCCGCTGGAGCTTATTTTTTCCGATGTATGACCACTCCAATTATTTCTAATGAAGGATTTAAATATTATGTCATTTTGGTTGATCATTTTTCTAAGTACGTTTGGCTTTTTCCTTTACGCCGTAAATCTGATGTCTTACAAACCTTCCCCACTTTTAAGTCCATTGTAGAAAAATATTTCTCTACTAAAATCATTGCTCTGTATACTGATAATGGGGGTGAATTTCTGGCTTTACGCTCCTTTCTTGCCTCCCATTGAATCTCACATCTCACTTCACCTCCTCATATACCTCAACACAATGGCTATGCTGAACGTTGTCACCGTCATATTGTCGATACTGGTATCACTCTCCTTCATTATGCCTCTGTACCTCTCATTTACTGGCCTTATTCCTTTGCCACATCAGTCTATCTCATTAATCGTCTTCCCAAGACAAATCTCTCGATGCTCTCCTCCTTTGAGTCTCTCTTCCATAAGCGCCCCAACCTTGCCAAATTGCTTGTCTTCGGCTGTCAATGCTTCCCTTGGCTTCGGCCCTACACCTCACACAAAATGGAACCCAGATCTCGTGCCTGTGTCCTCTTCGGCTACTCTACTACTCAAAGCGCATATTTATGCTTTGATCCCTCAACGTCTAAAATCTTCGTCTCGCGTCATGTCACCTTCCATGAAGATACCTTCCCGTTCTCCAAATTGTCTAACCCCGAGTCTCCACCCGTACCCATTCCGGTCTCCCTAGAAATCCTTCGCTGCCTCCGCCAGTACCTGCCGCTGCTCCCACTAGCGATCCTTCACCGAACGCACCGCCGGCACCAATGCCCGAGCCACCAGCACCTCTTTGGGCACCGCCAGCGGCCCCTGCCGCCTCTTCACCCCCTTTGCCGCCACCTTCATCCTGTCAGGGTGGTCATCACATGCAAACTCGCAGCAAAAATAACATCTTTACGCCCAACAAGAAGTTTGGTATGTCTGTTGTCACCTCTCCAGCTATTACAGAACCTCAGACTTTGTCTAGTGCTATGTCTGATGAGCGCTGGCGCGCTGGTATATCATTGGAGTTTGATGCTCTGTTACAGAATGGAACCTGGGATCTTGTTCCGCCTGATTCTTCACAGAATGTTGTGGGCTGCAAGTGGGTTTATCGTATCAAACGAAAGCCTGACGGTACTGTGGACAAGTTCAAAGCCCGGCTTGTTGCGAAAGGCTTTCATCAGCGACCATGTGTAGACTTCCAGGAGACCTTCAGTCCGGTTATTAAGCGGGCAACTGTGCATTTGGTTCTCAGTCTAGCTGTATCCAAGGGCTGGCCTCTTCGTCAAATGGATGTGAAGAATGCCTTTCTCCACGCGAGACTTACAGAGGATGTTTATATGGCACAACTACCGGGTTTTGTTGATAAAGCCTATCCATCTTATGTCTGTAAGTTACAGAAAGCTATTTATGGTCTCAAACAGGCACCCCGGGCATGTACAGTGAGCTCCGCCAATGCCTTTTGGCCATGGGTTTCGTCAACACTACCTCTGATACTTCGCTCTTCGTCTTTTAGCATTCTGGTATTGCAACCTATTTTTTGGTATATGTTGATGATCTCATATTGACTGGTAATGACTCTGCTTTCTTGAACCGTGTGATTGACTCTCTTGGGACTAAATTTTCTCTTAAAGACATGGGTGATCTAAGCTACTTTCTTGGTGCTGAAGTTCTGCGCAGCTCCAAGGGGTATTTTCTTTCTCAGCGTAAATATGTTGTTGATCTTTTAACTCGTCATAATATGCTGGAATCCAACCCTGTTGAGACGCCAACAGCGGCGTCCACCCGCCTTTATCTGGCCGACGGCTCGGCTCCTGCCGACGCATCCGCCTATCGACAGGCCCTTGGGGGCCTCCAGTATCTCTCCTTCACTCGTCCTGATATCTCCTTTGCTGTGAATAAACTCTCACAGTTCATGCACGCTCCTACTGTCACTCATTGGGGTGCAGTTAAGCGCCTCTTCCGGTATCTGAATGGGACGCGTGACTTCGGAGTCTGGCTGCGTCCTTCATCTGCTATACCTCTGCATTGTTTCTCTGATACGGATTGGGGTGGAAACTGTGATGACCGCTCCTCAACTGGTGCCTATGTTGTCTTTCTGGGGCCTAATCCTATTTCCTGGAGCTCCAAAGAGCAGCGTTCCGTTGCACGATCTTCTACTGAGGCTGAATATCGTGCCATTGCTTCTGCTGCCGCTGAAGTCTGTTGGCTTCATTCCCTGCTGCTCGAGCTTCATGTCCCTCTTCCGGCTGCTCGTGTCATTTACAGCGACAACATTGGCGCCACTTACCTCTGTGCCAACCCTGTGTTTCATTCGCGCATGAAACACATCTCCATTGATTATCACTTTGTTCGTCAATTGGTTCAGAATGGGTCTCTTCGTGTTGCTCACGTATCCTCTACTGATCAGCTTGCTGATGCACTCACCAAAAACTTATCTCGTCCTCGGCTTCTTCTGCTGATGTCCAAGATTGGCGTGTCCTCCGGCCCTCTATTTTGAGGGGGCATATATTGTGTGTATCTTTTTATTATTGGTAGAATATTCTTTCATTATTGTACAGTATTATAGTTGGTAGGATTTGATACTTCTCTGTACTCTATATATACTTTTGTGAGCAATAAGAGAAAATTAATTCTCCCAAAACTCTCTACAAATAATTGATGGCTCTTTTTTTTTTTTGGCACGGCTGAAGAATGATATTTGGAAAATGTAAAATAGACAGAACTGTTGTGCTGGTAGACTTTACAATTGAATCAAGATGAGTCTAGTCAAAATCAATTAAACTAGCTAAAATACAAGGGTGTGGAAGTTTGTTGCAGTCCCAATTTTGAGCGTGCTTCATTCGCTATTGCTCGAGCTTGCGTATGGCATTCCGAGGATGATCAGTGCACGTAAAGTAAACTACACAAATATCTGTTTCTCAAGCATGAACACAAAAGGTGCAATAGCTTTGATAAGACGCACCTAGTAGGTCTTTCTAAGGTATCATGCATTGTTGGAAAAAAAATCTATTATACTCCTAACTGATAAAGTTACTCCAAAAAATGACACTCGGATGTTACCAAAATTGTTAAACCAATTAAAAAGTTAACTTGATATTGCTCTAGCAATTTCCTACCTAACATTTCATTTTTAATAACCATCTAAAGTGTATTTGGTACGAAGGAAAATATTTTTTAATTTTTTTATGTTTAATTGACGTAAATGTTTTGGAAAATATTTTTCTTTTTAATTCATTTTCCTCTAATTGAAGGAAAATATTTTCTTTACCAAGAGAAGGAAAAACATTTTCAAAAGTTCATTCTCAACCTTCCCCGGCATCACCAACCCACCCAACCCCCTTTATAAAAAAAATTTTAGATTTTAATTTTTCCATTACCTCGCATCCTACTACCCCCTCCATCCCCGCTCTCTCTCCCCTACTCTCCCACAAAGAAAATATTTTTTTACCTTAATTTTTTTTTTTTGTAATTATAAATTTTTTTTTCATTTTCTGCACCATCCATCCCCTCCCCCAATACACCCCCCCCCCCCACCCTCCGGGAAACAAAATTTAAATATATTTTTCAGTTTTAATTTTATTATTTTTCGGTTTAAAGGCTTAAATTTTTACAAGTTCCAAAATTATGAATTCGAAGGTTTATGTGTTTGGAAGTTTACGGGTTTAGAAATTATAAAGTTTATTTGTTCGAAATTCTTCAGCTTTGAAAGTTTAGCGATTCATAAGTTTATGAAATTTGTGGTTCCGAAAGATTGTTGGTCTGAAAGTTTATGGCTTCATATTTATTATATTAAAATTATTTATGAATACTCTGAGAAGCCATTTACCTTAATTTGCGTACCAAATACCGGAAAATAAATAAAATTACTATTTGTTTTCCAAAAAAATATTTTTCGTTATACCAAACACACCCTTAGTTGTTGAAAATTTTGAAAAGATGGAGACAAATTTTTAAGATATTTCTTGCCCCCCTCTCTCCAATCTTATCTAGGTCGCAGAATTAGAATTTCATTAAGGAGAATTAAATTATAAAGAAATAAATTTACCAAAAAGTTAACGAATATATATATATATATATATATATATATATATATATATATATATATAAATAATTATCTAACTATACACTATAATTATTTTTCAAAAGAGTATAGGTTAACACTCTTTAGGTGCACGTGGCCCCGCCACTACGTAACTTCTGTTCAAAATCAAACTATCATAAAGAATAATGAACAAAGATACTCTCTTCTACTTTCCCTCCATTGATGCAAATCCAACTGCGTCATATTTATCCAGCTGGAATAATGAGCTGTTAATGTAGGGTTGTAGATAGGTGTTCGTAATATGCATCAGAAGATAATAATAATTTTAGAAAATTTTTTTCGTATTTAAAATTTATTTACATATTAATAGATCGGATCTAAGACGTATTTGGTAAAGAAAATCTCGTTTCAAATTCCTCGTTAGTACGAAGACTATGCGTATTCATATCGAGATTGATCCTTACCATCAACTCTTTGATTAATTAAACCCGCAAACAAATTGAACAAAGAATATGTATTGAAATTTGTCTCAAAAGTCTCAACACAAATTAGAAGAACAAGAAACACTTTTTTTGTAATTGTATTTTCTTTCTTGACTTTGTATTGTACTCTTACTTTTACAAAGTGGGTTTTCTTCTTAAGAAAAAATTAATGCGATAAATTTTTTTCCATCACTCTTTATATAACATCACATATAAACTCTTTTTTAATTTAGTTGAGGTAATAATTTATTTAAAGTAAAAATTTATTCCAAAATAAATTTCATGACATTTTTTATGAAAAATTAGAAAATCACGTTACTAATGTAAACGTGACTGCCGAGTCCAACACGTATTCCTCCAACTCAAAGTTGGATTCTGTTATCTATGAACATTTCATATTAATATAATATTTCTCTATCGATAATATCAATCCCATTTCAATTAGGATGAAAATGCCGATAAGTCCCTTTGTGGACTTTATATGTTAGTTATCCGATGCAAATTTGGATTCTAACTTATAAATTTTTTATATTAATATATATATATATATATATTTCAATCAAGAGATATAATTTAATTTTCTATTCCAAATAGAAAACTTCAATTTGTTCACATTATTAATTATATTCTCTGTGGTAGCAAAAAATATAATAATTAATTTTATTTGACTAATTAAATTCTTTAATTTAATTAACAAATAATAAAGTAATTAATCTTTTAACAAAGATCAGAACACTCGTTAGTGTGCGGCCCATAGGTTTAATACTAAGCGGTAGTAAATTGATCACATCAATATACTAATCAAGGGTGGCATCTAGCAATACTCCGTAACGACCGGATAGTATGAAGTATACAATTTACTCTCAAGAACCAGTAGAAGAATAATGTAGTAATTCCTTTTGTCCTTATAGCTCTGGATCACAAATGTCAAATCCTAATAGGCGACCAACTATGTGTTCATGTCAAATATAATCGACCATTGAATGACCCAAAAACTCATTTCCTTTTTCATTGAATTGCCCTGGCCAAGATCTTAATTTGGTCATTTATAATTCATGACAAAATGGAGCTTAAACTCATTACCAAGAGTTGACAGATTCCATCTTGAGCAATCACTAATTCTGCAAGTATTTAATCGTACCCAATATCCTTTCAACTATCGCTCTAGGACCATAGGTGTATGGTATCAAAGCTCCGATGAAAGGAAATTCTTACATCACATTCTTCAAGAGAATATCATGTTGACAGTATGGTAAATCTAACCATTGGGAATTATCCCATGAGTTTGTTCAATGATCATATCTCTATACGCATCATCTATCTATATGATTTAGTTAATGAGATCAACTAATCTTTATCTCATAAATAAGATCACATAAATATTGATCTAACCGGATTACTAATGTCCAAATTAATAATCATGCGATCAAGAATAAATTTAGATTAAATTGTAAGAGACTTTGCTCTCATTATCATGATCTCTATCACGATAACAAATCTCAAAATTTAATCAAGGACCTTATCAAATTAATTAAACAATTAATAATAATGATAAAAGAATATCAAATGCCTATATTTTATATCAAATAAAGTTCACAAAAATATGTTCAAATCATCAAATATGATATTGTTTCTAGGGCATATCCATTATATCCCTAACAATCTCCCACTCGCACTAGAGCCAATAGCTCATGTACTTTATTCTCAATTTCCACTTGTTCTTGCCAAACTCAATTTCGCCAAGAGCTTTAGTGAATGGGTTTGCAATATTTTCTTTCCATCAACCTTTTGAATCTCAACGTCTCCACGTTTAACGATTTCTCTTATCAAGTGATACCTTCGCAGAACATGTTCGGATTTTTTGTGTGATCTTGGTTCTTTTGCTTGAGCAATGGCTCCAGTATTACCACACAATAGTAGAACCGCACCTTCTATTGAAGGAACCACACCAAGTTCAGTTAAGAACTTTTTCATCCATACAGCTTCCTTAGCAGCTTCACTAGCTGCTATATATTCTGCTTCAGTCATTGAAACAGCTATTGTAGCTTGTTTGGAAGTTTTCCAACTCACCGCACCACCATTTAAGGTGAATACATAACCAGAAATAGATTTGCTATCATCTCTATTAGAAGAGAAACTTGCATCAGTATAACCTTCAAGTTTCAACTCAGTCCCCATAGATGAGGAATTGGTCTTTAGTCCTTCTTAAGTACTTAAGAATGATCTTCACCACCTTCCAATGTTCCTTACTAGGATTTTCTTGATATCGGTTAGTCACTCCAAGTACATAAGCCACAGCAGGACGTGTACATGTCATGGTATGCATGATAGCTCCCAATGCACTAGCATATAGGATCCTACATATGCGTTCTCTCTCTCTTCAAGTGTTTTAGGACAATCCTCCCTACTGAGAGTAATTCCAGTGCCTATCGGTAGATAGCCTCTTTTGAAATTATCAATGTTATATCTCTTTAAGATGGTATCAATGTACAAAGACTGGGAAAGTCCAAGCAGCTTCCTAGATCTATCTCTATAAATCTTTATTCCTAATATATAAGCTGCTTCAACTAAGTCATTTATGGAGAACTGTTCAGAAAGCCAAATCTTGGTACTTTGCAATGCCGGTATGTAATTTCCTATGAGCTATCATCAGCATACAATATTAAGAATATAATTGTGCTCCCACAAACCCTTTAGTACACAGAAGGTTCTTCGCCATATATAACAAAATTGAACTTTTTAATTGTCTTGTTAAAGCGAGTATTCCAACTTCAAGAAGCTTGCTTTAGTCCATAAATGGATCTTTGTAGCTTGCAAATCTTATTATGATCATGCGGAGATGTGAAACTTTCAGGTTGTGTCATGTACACATTCTCTTCTAGCTCACCATTAAGGAAATTATTTTCATATCCATTTGCCATATTTCATTTTCAGAACCTTGTGTCGCCTCTTCATAGGTCTTAGGGTGATCATCATTATGATCAACCTTATTTGATACATCATCTTGTAGCACTAGATTTAATCTAGTTGGTACATGACGTTCTCATGTAGACCTTCTAAGAGGTACTAGTACAACATGTTCACCTTGTGCTGGATTTGGTTGTTGTTCAATTTAGTTTGGAACTGGTTCATTAACCTATTCTTGAACTTCATTTAGTTCTTAAACTTCAACCATTGAAAATGGCAACTTCCTTGGCAACTTCAAAACATCCAATAAAGGTTCTTCAACTTGGGTCTCGTGATCTTTATATTGTGTTGATTCATTAGTTTCTTGAACTTTCTCAAGTTTTATTTCTCCGTTATAATTTCCTTCTAAAGGAATCTTCCTTTCCAAAAAGGTTGCTCCTCTAGCCACAAACACTTTATGGTCAGAAGGGTGATAGAAATAATATCCCATTGTTTACTTGGGATACCCAATGAACCTACACTCATCAGATCTTGAGTCAAATTTATCAGACTGTAGTCTCTTAACATAAGATGGACAACCCCAAACTTTAATATGTTTAAGGTTATGCTTACATCCTTTCCATATCTCATATGGTGTTGTAGAGACTGACTTAGTGGAAACTTTATTAAGTAATTATGTTGCTGCTTCCAAGGCACATCCCTATAAATTTATTGGAAGATTAGTGAACCCCATCATAGATCTCACTATATTTAATAAGGTTCTATTTCTCCTTTCAGACACACCATTGTGTTATGGTGTTCCTGTTTGTGTCTAATGTGAGAGAATCCCATTCGTTTTGAGATATCTAGTAAAATCTTCACTAAGATATTCTCTACCTCTCTCAGACCTGAGTACTTTGATACTTTTACTAGTCTGCTTCTCAACTTCACTATAGAACCTTTTGAGCATTTCAAAAGATTCAAACTTGTGTTTAATAAGATACATGAAACCATATCTTGACATATCATTGGTGAAGGTGATGAAGTAAGAATATCCACCTCTAGGTTGAATTTTCATGGGCCCACAAACATCTGTATGAATTAGTCTCAATAATTCAGATATTCTTTCTACACTTCCAATAAATGGAGATTTGGTCATATTTCCTTTGAGACAAGATTCACAAGTTGGTTATGATTCAAAATCATACTTTTCAAAGTACCCTTTCTTGTACAACTTGTTAATTCTTTTCTCCCCAATATGACCAAGCCTACAATGCCAAAGGTATGTTTGATTTACATGATCATCTCTTTTCCTCTTAAGACTTGAAATATGCATAATTGAATTAGCATTCACATTAGGTAAGACATAAGCACCATGTTGGAGATAGTCATTCACATATAAAATCACTATAATAAATAGAGCAAATATCATTGCCTATATTTATGCAAAAACTACGTTTGTCTAACATAGAAGTTGAAATTATGTTCGAAACAAATTTAGGAACGTAATAACAATCATCCAATATAAGTACTTTTCCCTTAGGCATTATTAAAGAAATTGATCCTACAGCTACGTCCGTAACTTTTACACCATTTCCAACTTGTAGATTAGCTTCTCCTTTCTTTAGCCTTCTACTTATCTTGAACCTTGCAACATATTGCAAATGTTATAACCACTGCCAGTGTCTAATACCCACAGTGAAGAATTTGTAGTAGCTTATAAAAACTTTAAAAACATTTTTCATTAATGTCTCACCTTGTTTCTTGTCCTTTAGAGTTGCAAGATACTCCATGCAGTTTCTCTTACAAAGCCATTTTCTTCTTACAGTGAAAACATTCAGCATCATATACTGACTGCAAGATCAATCTTCAGAAAGTTCTTTACCAAGCTTGTACCCAACTTCTCATGTTCTTCGATAAGAACAATCATATGATTGCAAGGGGTCCAACTAGAGAGTTTTAATGTCCAACTGTGTATTAACCATCTTCTTAAGATATTCAGTGTTTGCAGTTGGATCCATGTTCTGATGTTTCCTCTGGAGTTTAGAACTCATGGAATCAAGAATGATGTGTCTAATAGCAAGACATTCTTCCAACTGTTTCTGATAAACCTTGGTGCCTTGAACTTCATTTTTTGGTGGGATTATCTTTGCAAGATTATCGATCACATCAATAAGCTTTTCATGCATGAGAACAATTCTCAAGTTTCTATACTAGTCATCAAAGTTTGGTCCTACCAACTTATTGGTCTCAAGTATTCCACATAATGATATAGCAGACATATTGAGAAATCTAAACAATAGAAAAAAAAGGCAATAATATGAGAACATATTTGCATATGTCATAAAGACATGGAATTTATCTAAATGATATTTTCACTAATTATTTTTAATTATTTACACTCATTATAGTTTACGAAATCTTTATTTATGTTAGTGGACTAAAGGAATTCTTTAACAATATGTATGACCCCTTGGAAGTCAAGCCATTTGTCACACATATTTTAAAGGTAGGTACTCTTACCAATTGTATCGCCATATAATTTCCTTAAATAGCTCTGTCAAATAGTCCTCTGGAAGTCAGGCCAAACCTATTGGCATAGTTTAGTTCAACCATCATGATAGCAAAAAAGCTTTTAAATTTTATACTCTCCCGGGTGGTCCAGGCGTCTAGTGTAAAATTGAATAACTCTTTCAATCCATACATCTAATGCAATAAATAATTTTAACATATTCTCGAACTATAAGTCTCATGATAGTCAGGCCGCTCCTTGTAAACAAGAAATAAGTAAAATTATTTACCTTGATGGATAGCTCTATAATAAATATCTTATATTTTATTATTTAAGAACTCAAATTTTAGTAAGAGGGAATTGATACTAAAACAATTTTATATAACATGAATATCAAATCTTTTAAGCATGTGAATTTAGTTCAAGTTGTCTACATGCTTAGTCCTAAATTGATTTACATCACATGTAATAAATAATTCAAAATTATATAATGAAAAAACACGTGGCATAAAAATAAAATTCAACATTCTTCTAACATGTTTAATCTATATATCATATATATCACAAAAAAGTAATTCATGCCAGAAAAATCATTATTAATTAACATCTCATGAACTAACAACAATTAAAAATAATAATAATAATAGAATCGTACAACCTATTACATATTTCCATCGTATCTAATACAAAATTTCAAATTCAAGTTATGAACTATTTTAATATTTATATGAATGCATATTTGATCCACAGTAAAATAATATCAGCATTCAAAGAGTTTAACTATTGCACAAGATACATAAAACATAGTTTGAACTCTTCAAATATAAAATTCAAATATTTCGTAAATAAATTTTAGACACAATCAACCACGGCTCTGATACCACTGTAGGATTGCATATGGGTGTTCGTAACATGCAGCGAAAGACAATAACAATCCTAGGAAAATCGTTTCCTATTTAAAATTTATTTACATGTTAATAGATCGGATCTAAGACGTACCTGGTGAAAAAAGATTCGTTTCAAATTCTTCGATAGTGCGAAGACTTTATGCGTATCCACACTGAGACTGATCCTTGCTATCAACTCTTTGATCAATTAAATCCGCAAACAAATTGAACGAAGAATATGTGTCAAAAATTTTCTCAAAAATCTCAACACTAATTAGAAGAACAAGAACACTTTCTTGTAATTGTATTTTCTCTCTTGGCTTTGTATTGTACTCTTATCTTCACAAAGTGGGTTTTCTTCTCAAGAAAAATTAAACCGAATTTTTCCTCATCACCCTTTATATAGCATCGCATATAAACCCTTTTTTTATTTGATTAAGGTAATAACTTACTTAGGATAAACATTTATTCCAAAATAAACTTCATAGGATTTTTTATGGAAAATTAGAAAATCACGTAACTAATGTAAATGTGACTGCCGAGTCCAACACGTATTCCTCCAACTCAAAGTTGGATTCTGTTATCTATGAACATTTCATATTAAGATAATATTTTCCTATCGATAACATCAATCCGGGATGAAAATGTCGACAAGTCCCTTTGTGGACTTTATATTTTAGTTATCCAATGCAAATTTGGATAAACCTTTTAAAATAATTATATATATACTCTTATATAAATAAATATTAATATATTACATATATGTTTCGACCAAGAGGTATAATCTAATTTTTCTATTTCAGATAGAAAACTTCAATTTATTCACAATATTGATTATATTATCTGTGCTAGCAAAAAATATATTAATATTTTATTTGGACTAATAATTAATTTTGTTAGACTAATTAAATTCTTTAATTTAATTAACAAACAATAAAATAATTAATCCTTTAGTAAAGATCAGAACACTCGTTAGTGTGCGACCCCATAGGTCCAATACTAAGCCGGTAGTAAATTGATCACATCAATATACTAATCAAGGGTGGCATCTGACAATACTCATTAACGACCGGATAGCATGAAGTATACAATTTACTCTCAAGAACCAGTAGAAGAATAATATAGTAATTCCTTCAGTCCTTATAGCTCTGGATCACCCTAGGATATGGTTCAACCGTCAAATCATAATAAGCGACCAACTATGTGTTCATGTCAAATATAATTGACCATTGAATGACCCAAGAAACTCATTTTCTTCTTTCATTCAATTGTCCTGGCCAAGGTCTTAGTTTGGTCGTTTATAATTGTCACGACCACAAACCGGCCCGGTCGTGATGGCGCCTCTCGTGAAGACGATGCCAGTCAACTAACCCAACTCGTCTTTGCATAAATAGATTAAACATGAATAAACAGCTCATATATGACTAAATAATATTAATTAGCGGTAATACAACCCAACACAACCCTAATCAGGGTGTCACAAATCACGAGCATCTATCAGAATGTAAATCTACTACAAGGTCTAAATATGTATACAAAACCGGAATAATAAACCAAAGGGAAACATAGTGGTGCGAATGCTGACAGTCACCTCCTTAACTCATATAACTCTGCCTGATCGGCCCAAAACCCACTACCGGGTTAATAGATACCTGCATATGCACACGAGGTGCAGGGAGTAAAGTGAGTACTCCAACTCAGTGAGCAGTAATGATAAATAATAATCGAAGGTAAGAAAACACATAACAGCACAATGCAATTCTACATCAGGCAGTAAAACTCTTAAAGCAGCAAAATCCATAAAGAGTCAAATGAAACCTCATTTTTTTAAAGACCGGTAAATCAGGTAAAACCGCAAATAAGTAGTAAATAGTAAAACTGCCCCTATCAACCGCTCAGTACAGTAACAGCCCCTTGGGCTCAATCTCAGTCACTTAGCATAGTATCATCCTCTCGGGCTCACTCTCATATCATATGGGTACCCGCACACACTGTGGGTGTGCAGACTCCGAAGGGGCCTCTTACGGCCCAAGCGCTAAATCAACATAAGGCATGAATGCCTTGTCACATCACACTCGAGGCCTGAAAGCCTCCCATATAACACTCGAGGCCTGAAAGCCTCCTCACATAACACTCGAGGCCTGAAAGCCTCCTCACATAACACTCGAGGCTTGAAAGCCTCCTCACATAACACTCGAGGACTGAAAGCTTCTTCATATAACACTCGAGGACCGAAAGCCTCACACAGTTCAGAATATCATAAGCCCTTCAGGCATCAATAAAATAATAGTCATCACCCCAAACGACAGTGAAATATCATTAAAGTCTCAAAATTCAATTAAAAAGGGGATGAGTTTGCAAAATAGTATAATCATTAGGACTGAGTTCAAATAATGTATCAAAATAGCGAGGAAACAGTGATAACAATCCTCGAATGATTCAAATAGTCAGTATTAAGCCCAAAGCATGGCAATAAGCCCCAAATCATGATGATAAACAAAATAGCTTAGTCAAATATGCAGTAAAATATCATACGGGACGGACCAAGTCATAATCCTCAATAGTAAATAAATCGCGCGCTCGTCAAAAAATGTGTGTTTCACATCAATATAGCACTACGTTGTTAAAATTTGGGGTTTCAAACCCTCATGATATCATTTACTATCATTACTCACCTCAAGCCGGCCAAAATCCTAGCTCGCTATGCCTTTGCCTCCCAAATCGACCTCCTCGTGCGTCGAAATTGATCAATACCACAACGAATATATCACAATATGCCATTGAAACAATACCCAATAAAAACAATCAAAAATCTCGAAATTAGAAAAACCCGAGCCCTAGGCCCTCGAATTCCAGAAAATTTTACATCAACTGATTCTTTATCTCGCCATGAGTCTAACCATATGAAAATTATCCAATTCCGATACCATTAGATCCTTCAAATTATCATTTTATATTTTTTGAAAGATTCCACAATTTTCTTCCCAAATTCCATCCCAAATCACGAACTAAATGATGAATTCAATGATAAATTCATGTACTCTAGCCAAATCAAAGGTAGAATCACTAACCCCCATGAATTCCTTGAAAAACCTTGAAAAGATCGCCAAAATTTGAGCTCTCTAGGTCAAAATATCAAATAAAATCCAAAACCTTGTATTTATATAGTAACCCCTCAGATTTTTATCTCCGCGGCCACACAAAATCGACCATGGCCGCGTAAAAACCAATGTGGTCCGCGCCAAAATGA
Source organism: Nicotiana benthamiana (assembly GCA_034376525.1). Lineage (NCBI taxonomy): Eukaryota > Viridiplantae > Streptophyta > Magnoliopsida > Solanales > Solanaceae > Nicotiana > Nicotiana benthamiana. The sequence continues at coordinate 110,224,358 of CM067331.1, forward strand.
CCACAGCCGCACAAGAGTTTCTCTAAAATGGCAGGTTTTAGTATTTTGGTCATACCTTTCGCTACAGATGTCCAAATGCCTATTATAATATGTTTCTGGAAACTAGAAACAATGTTCTACAACTTTTGTTTTTAAATTATCTCAAAATTCTTTGTGTATCAAAAGATAGAGATTCCGAAATCAGATTAGTGGCCTAGCTCCTCCAGCGCGGGCCGCACAAAAACGACTGCGCCCGCGGAGCCTCCCACCGCGGCCAGCGCAAATACGACCACGGCCCGCAGTCTTGGATTCAGAAATTTAACCCTCCAGACCTCAAACAACTATATTTTAGCCTAAAAACACTCCGGAACCTATCCGGAACTCACCCGAGGCCCCGAGACCTCAACCAAACATACCAACATAATCCATAACATCATTCAAACTTGTTCCAATCATCAAAATACCTCAAAAACATCAAATTACTCAAAACTCATCTAAAACTTCCGAAACACGCATTTGATCAAAACCCCAACCAAATCACCTCCGAATGGCCTGAAATTTTGCACACATATCCCAAATTACATAACGAAGCTACAACATCTCTTGGAATTCCATTCCGATCCTCATATAAAAATCTCACCTACCAATCGAAATTCGCCAAAATACTAACTTTGCCAATTCAAGCCTAATTCTACTCTGGACCTCCAAAATAAATTCCAATCGCGCTCCTAAGTCACGAATCACCCCGAAGCTAACTGAATCACCAGAAATCACATCTGAACCCTCTAACTCATAAATCCACATTCGGTTGACTTTTCCAAGCCAAACCTTCCTTAAAGAGACTAAGTGCCTCATTTCCTACCAAAACCTCTGCGGGCCAACTCGACCACATAAGACACAGATAATGAAGCATAAAGAATCTGAAAACAGGAAAAATAAAACGGTAACTCACGTGACGACGGGTAGGGCCCTCACATCCTCCCCAACTTAAACAAATGCTCGTCCTCGAGCGTACCCAGAGTTGTTCTAGAAGCCAACCAATAGCTGAATAGCTTTACCTTGCATATACCCGGGGTGATCCCACGTCACCCTATCTCGCATAGGTCCGATAACACCACATAGCTGAAATTTCACAACCCATCTAGTCCATAAACCATAGAACCACATTACACTTTTCGAAACCATACACGAGATGAGAACCTCACATATATACTTAGAATAAGCCCGAATTACCTATAATAACCCATATCTGCAACCTCGGGTGCAATCATATGATATACTACATAACTCAAACACTCAAAACGATAAATTCTATTCACAGCAGTTGCACAAGACACCCGAAAACCGGTAAAAACCCTCTTATCAACTAAGGTCTTATTCCAACACCTTCATATATTTCCAACGATAAATGAAACATGCAATAAACTGTAACCATCTCTCAGGTCAACCATTCATGAAGTCAATTCCCTTCTTGGCTAATACCACAGCAGATTTCCGAGTCGAACCTCGATATTATCCTTCCAACCAGCTGAAATAAAATCTGTTCGCGTTCATTAATGTCCCCAACGATCACTTCGAATCCAACGCACCACTCTGGTGACATAATACAGGCCTAAGCCACCACTTGCATGATTCGTGCACTAATAAGAAACGGTCTGTACCTACTTAAATCATGAAATGATCCGAATGAAAGAGTCGTACCTCAAGCTCATCAGTACTGTCACCATACCAATATGAGACCCCGTCTCACATCATATGAATAAAACACATGAATCTACCTCGAAAGGTCATATCTCCACGTAACCTCGCTACAATGCGCAATCTTGTCCAACACACTGTTACACATGAAACACCTCAAGTCACTATGTTCAAAATTAACAGCCACGCACAATTTGATGTCTGGAACTAAATAAAATCATTACACCCGCGGTGAAACAAATAACAAACGCCATGCAACTCGATAGGACATAACCGATACACCGGAACTGAATCAACATCAGGGCCTCAGCGCTAACACTCATCACAAGGGCCCAAGAAAGAAAGTCATTCCTTCCCAATCGTCCGCTGGGTATTCGAAATATAAAACCACTTTACCAGGATATACTCCGACGCACCTCACCACTCAACCCGTGGCATTTCCGTCTTAACCCGTAGCTTAATAGTCCAGAATAATCTAACATAGAGATAACCAGTATAACCCCAATATCATATCCAATCTCTAACATACCAAGCAATAAAAGATCCACTCGGGTCTTCAAATCTCAATAGTCGCCAAACAATGTCGATGCACCTGATCTACCACCACAACATAGACTGAAAATGAGAACTTCCGGTCTCCATCTCCATGTAGCACACATATCACCATACCTGATCTCAAATCCCACCGTCCGGATACATATCACACCTTAGGTGCCCAATCATTCCACGAAGGATATTATGAAACTCTCATGTGACCTTAAGCAACTCGGATATCAGCAGGCGATCTAACAAGAAAGCGCCACAATACTACCAAAGTCCTATCAACTTAATCACAGTGCCCTTTTTCTGAACCATATACCCTCATAAAATCACTACGATTAGCAATACCATTTTCTTAATCATCTGAAATATCATTCAATCTAATCACCTGAAGTTCGTTTCTCTAATCATGTACAGTTTCCCCTGCTGCCTAAGAATTTCATGACTTCCCATTCGGAACCGAACCAAAACCTTACATATGTAAATCCCAATCCTCCACAACATATCGCATATACCACGCTATCCTAGGATAACATGAGAACTGCATCTCTCTTTCGAGCCACGAACACTAATGTACTCAACTCGTCAAGGACTTCCACTGGTACCATCTAGAATAAAATCACTACACATCCCATGCCTCCTATGTTCGTAGAAAATACATATCTCCAACCACCGTAGAAATCAACAAGAACTCTCCTAATTCTATTTGCACAAGCTAAACTGCCAGGACTGAATTCTTCTAACTAGACCAAGCTAAGCAAGTTGTAAGAACTCAAGAGCTTTACTACAAAATACCTGTATGAACTCATTACCTCGAACACACACAAAGAATTAATCATCTCCTTTCCATACTGATTCGGTCTACCATCAAGCTACTTCATCTATCTAGATCTCCTTCTGATTCCTTTTTAACTTGATATCCCCTCTTGTTGTCGTACCACAATCTCTCAACCCAGGCTCACCACCCGAGACCCAAGCACAAGACCACACTGTCTAAAACCCGTAAGCCGTTGAATACTCTCTCAATATCCCCAGAAATACCACATTCCAAGATACTTTATTCCGAAGATCTTACTACGACTTCTGAATCTGTTACCTTTAATTTCCAGATACCGGTACATAGAAGACCATAAATAAATCATAAAAATGCCACAAGTCTCGACCTATTCCAATGAAAACACAATCCCCAACCACATACTCAACCTTGAGATACCCGATTGTTTCCTGTTGAATCTAGAACATATTAGAACCATTCTCGAAAGTCATTCACTCTTATTCAAACTGTAAATCACCTGACCTGGCGGACAGAACCACCTGTGACTCATTGGCATTCTGAAACCGCAAAATGATATCCTCATCCCAATACAACCAAGCAACTTCCTACTGTATACGCCAAGGATCATTTACCCACAACACTCTATACATTCCATCATTCTCATACTTTATGAAGCATAATATAACCTTGTCAACTTTCCTTTACTCTAGCCATAGCTAATTCACTCGCACGCCCCCAAACTGGAACAAACATAGCACCCAACCGTGCAATCAATTGCTCACAGCCGACTTCTCTACTTGGCTCGAAGCCATAGATCAAGATACGCTCAATAACTCATAACACTTTTACTCTATTGATGCCAAAATACCATGGTGAGATTAAACTCAAATTATTTAGAAGTTGTGAAAACACAGATCATCTAGTCCTGTAAATCTTCTACAAATCTCGCCTTCATCCCCGCAATAGTTAAACCCACTCTCTTAAGAAAATTCAAAATTTCAAATTTCAACACGTACCCTTCAATTACGTATGACATCTTCTAACATACACATACGGATCACACCACTCCAGAACGCTCCGCAGACCCACCTGCTTCGCCTCTATACAACATTTCCGTTTACCTTCCACCCTCATACACATTACACAGTTACTTAGTCTTCATGAGTCTAAACTCATACTGCACCATGGAGTTTACTTAACTCCCATCTAGGAGACACGAAACAATTCTTCACTCGTCCATAGCTCTACTACATATCGAATCACAATAAAATCATACACTTAATAGTTCATTTATCATCCAGCAGACCTTCCTCGTCACTACCAGTCACATAGATACATCACGCAGTGCTAACATGCTCATCACGTAGTTATCCAGCCATCATTCTCACTAATAGGGACAATACCGAATATAAAAGTTTGACACACTTACTCACGCAATCAGCACCTCAGTGCTCAAGCCATAGGCAACGATCCGGCCCAAGTCCTCCAGACTGGCCCAACATCAAACTCATAGAGATCACAGCTCGTCCCTTGATCGGGGAATCACAATCCATAAATGCACACCAAATTCAGAGTGCTCATGTGCGCATACAAACACGTGGAAGGAATTTCAAGAGTTACATTTCAAGATGAGCGCACGATAAGAATTCCAAGAATGTGGAGTTTTCCTAAAGGTTCTGCAGCCTCTCGAGGATAAATAATGACGTCTCCGTACTGATCCGCAAGACTCTACTAAACCTACTCATGACTCGTGAGACCTAGTAACCTAGGCTCTAATACAAACTTGTCACGACCCCAAACCGGCGCGGTCGTGATGGCGCATCTCGTGAAGACAAGGCCAGCCAACTAACCTAACTCGTCTTTGCAAAAATATATTAAACATGAATAAATAGCTCATATATGACTGAATAATATTAATTAGCGGTAATACAACCAAACACAGCCCTAATCAAGGTGTCACAAGTCACTGGCATCTATTGGAATGTAAATCCACTACAAGGTCTAAATATGTATACAAAATTAGAATAATGAACCAGAGGGAAACATAGTGCTGTGAATGCTGACAGTCACCTTCTTAACTCATATAACTCTGCCTGATCGCCCAAAACCCGCTACCGGATTAATAGATACTTGCATCTGTACACGAGGTGCAGGGAGTAAAGTGAGTACTCCAACTCAGTGAGCAATAATAATAAATAATAACCGAAGGTAAAAAAACACATAACAGCACAATGTAATTCTATATCAGGTAGTAAAATGCTTAAAGCAGCAAAATCCGTAAATAGTCAAATAAAACCTCTTTTTTTAAAGACCGGTAAATAAGGTAAATCCGCAAATAGGTAGTAAATAGTAAAACTACCCCTCGGGAGCAGTATCAAGCGCTCAGTACAGTAACAACCCCTCGGGCTCAATCTTAGTCACTCGGCATACTATCAGCCCCGGTCTCACTCTCATATCACATGGATACCCGTGCTCATTGTGGATGTGCAGACTCCGGAAGGGCCCCTTACGGCCCAAGCGCTATATCAACATAAGGCCTGAAAGCCTTCTCACATCACACTCGAGGCCTGAAAGCCTCCTCACATAACACTCGAGGCCTGAAAGCCTCCTCGCATAGCACTCAAGGGCTGAAAGCCTCCTCGCATAACACTCGAGGCCTGAAAGCCTCCTCATATAACACTCAAGGCCTGAAAGCCTCACATAGTCTAGAACATCATAAGCCCCACGGGCATCAATAAAATAATAGTCATCAGCCCAAACGACAGTGAAATATCATTAAAGCCTCAAAGTTTAATTAAAAAGGGGCTGAGTTTGTAAAACAGTATAATCATTAGGACTGAGTTCAAATAATGTATCAAAATAGTGAGAAAACAGTGATAACAATCCCCAAATGATTCAAATAGTCGGAATTAAGCCCAAAGCTTGGAAATAAGCCCCAAATCATGATGATAAACAAAACAACTTACTCAAATACGCGGTAAAATATCAAACGGGATGGACTAAGTCACAATCCCTAGTAGTAAATAAATCTCGCGCTCGTCATAAAATGTGTGTTTTACCTCAATATAGCACTACGTGTGCAAATCCAGGGTTTCAAACCTCACAATATCATTTACTATCATTACTCACCTCAAACCGGCCAAAATCCTAGCTCGTTATGCCTTTGCCTCTCAAGTCGACCTCCTCGCGCGTCGAAACTGATCAAAACCGCAACGAATATATCACAATATGCCAATGAAACAATACCCAATTGAAAATAATTCAAAAGTAGCAAAAATCTCGAAATTAGCCAAACTCGAGCCCCGGGCCCACTTCTCCAATTCCGAAAAATTTTATATCAACGAGTCTAACCATACGAAAATTATCCAATTCCGACACTATTTGGTACTTCAAATCATAATTTTATATTTTTGAAAGATTCCACAATTTTATTCCCAAATTCCATCCCACGTCACGAATTAAATGATGAATTTAATGGTAAATTCATGTACTCTAGCAAAATCTAAGTTAGAATCACTTACCTCGATGAATTCCTTGAAAAACCTTCGAAAAAATCACCAAAAGTCGAGCTCTCTAGGTCAAAATATCAAATAAAACCCAAAACCTCATATTTATATAGTAACCCCTTAAATTTCCATCTCCGTGGCCGCACAAAATATACCGCAGCCGCGCAAAAAGCAGCGCTGTCCGCACCAAAATGACTGCGGCCGCACAAGATTTTCTCTTGAATGACATGATTTAGTTTTTTGGTCATAACATTCGCTATAGATGTCCAAATAATATTTTTTTGGAAACTAAATTCAAATAGCTACAACTTTCGTTTTTGAATCATCTCACAATTCCTTGTGTATCAAAGATATGAGCTTCCGAAGTTGGATCAGTGGTCCAGCTCCTCCAGCCGGTCCGCACAAAAATGAACACGCTGGCGGAGCCTTCCAGCGCGGCCAGCACAAATACGTCTGCGGCCCGCGGTCGTGGGTTCACAGATTTGACCCTCCAGACCTTCAACAATTATATTTTAGCCTAAAGACACTCCGGTACCTATCCGGAACTCACCCTAGGACCTCGGGACCTCAACCAAACATACCAACATAATCCATAATATCATTCAAACTTGTTGCAATCATCAAAACACCTCAAACAACATCAACTTACTTAAAACTCATCGAATTCAAGTCTAAGTTCTTCTAAAACTTCCCAAACACGCTTTCGATAAAAAATCCAACCAAATCACCTCCGAATGACCTGAAATTTTGCACACATATCCTAAATCACATAACAAGATACAAAAACTCTCGAAATTCCATTTCGATCCTCGGATCAAAATCTCACCTATCAACCGGAATTCGCCGAATACTAACTTCGCCAATTCAAGCCTAATTCTACTCCGGACCTCTAAAATAAATTTTGATCGCACTTCTAAGTCACGAATCACCCCCTAAAGCTAACCGAATCACTAAAAATCACATCCGAACCCTCTAACTCATAAATCCACATCCGGTTAACTTTTCCGAACCAAACCTTCCTTAAGAGACTAAGTATCTCATTTCCTACCAAAAGCTCTCCGGGCCAACTCGACCGCATAAGATACAGATAATGAAGCATAAAGAAGCTGAAAATAGGAAAAAAGTGATAACTCATGTGACGACGGGTCGGGTTGTCACAATAATTCGTGACAACATGGAGCTTAAACTCATTACCAAGAGTTGAAAAATTCCATCTTGATCAATCACTAATTTTACAAGTATTTAATAATATATTTTCAACTATCGCCAAAGGACCATAGGTTTCTAGTATCAAAGCACAATAAAAAACTTGTAAATTACTATGACGATCTCCGGTCAAAGGAAATTCTTACATCACATTCTTCAAGAGAATATCCTATTGATAGTTTATAGTAATTCTAACCATTAGGAATTATACAATGAGTCGGTTCAATGATAATATCTTTATATGCATAATCTATTTATATGATTTAGTTAATAAGATCAACTAATCTTTATCGCATAAATACGATCACATAAATACTGATCTAACTAGATTACTAATGTCCAAATTAATAATCCTACTATCAAGAACAAATTTAGATTAAATCGTAAGAGACTTTGCTCTCATTATCATGATCTCTATCACGATAACAAATCTCAAAATTTAATCAAGGACCTTATCAAATTAATCAAACAATTAATAATAACGATAAAAGAATATCAAATTCCATATATTCTATATCAAATGACGTTCACAAAAATATTTTCAAATCATCAAATATGATATTGTTTCTAGGCATATCTACTATATCCCTAATAATCTCCCACTTGCACTAGAGCCAATAGCTCTTGTACTTCATTACCAATTTACAATTGTTCTTGCCAAACTCATATGCGCCAAGAGCATTAGTGAATGGGTTTGCAATATTTTCCTTTCCATCAACCTTTTGAATCTCAATGTCTCCACGTTTAACGATTTATCTTATGAAGTGATACCTTCGTAGAACATGTTTGGATTTTTGGTGTGATCTTGGTTCTTTTGCTTGAGAAATGGCTCCAATATTGTCACACAACAGTAGAACCACACCTTCTATAGAAGGAACCATACCAATTTCAGATAAGAACTTTTTCATCCATACAACTTCCTGAGGAGCTTCACTAGCTGCTATATATTCTGCTTCAGTCACTGAATCAGCTATTGTAGCTTGTTTTGGAACTTTTCCAACTCACCGCACCACCATTTAACATAACCAGAAATAGATTTTCTATCATCTCTATTTGAAGAGAAACTTGCATCAGTATAACCTTCAAGTTTCAACTCAGAATCCCCATAGATGAGGAATTGGCGTTTAATCCTTCTTAAGTACTTAAGAATGGTCTTCACCACCTTCCAATGTTCCTTACCGGGATTTTCCTGATATCGGCTAGTCACTCCAAGTGCATAAGCCACATCAGGACATGTATGTGTCATGGTATACATGATAGCTCCCACTACACTAGCGTATGAGATCCTACTCATGTGTTCTCTCTCTTCGGGTGTTTTAGGACAATCCTCCCTATTGAGATTAATTTCAATGCCTATCAGTAGATAGCCTCTTTTGGAATTATCCATGTTATACCTCTTTAAGATGGTATAATTGTACAAACACTGTGAAAGTCCAAGCAGCTTCCTAGATCTATCTCTATAAATCTTTATTCCTAATACATAAGCTGCTTTTGCTAAGTCTTTTATGCAGAACTTTTCAGATAGCCAAATCTTGGTACTTTGTAACACCGGTATGTCATTCCTTATGAGCTATCATCAACATACAATACTAAGAATATAATTGTGCTCCCATTAACCCTTTTGTACACAGAAGGTTCTTCGCCATATATAAAAAAATTGAACTTTTCAATTGTCTTGTTAAAGCGAATATACGAACTTCAAGAAGATTGCCTTAGTCCATAATTGATCTTTGTAGCTTGCAAATCTTATTATGATCATGCGTAGATGTGAAACTTTCAGGTTATATCATGTACACATCCTCGTCTAGCTCACCATTAAGGAAACTATTTTCACATCCATTTGCCATATTTCATTTTCAGAACCTTGTGTCATCTCTTCATAGGCCTCAGGGTGATCATCATTATGATCAACCTTATTTGATACATCATCTTGTACTATTAGATTTAATCTAGTTGGTACATGGCGTTCTTTTGTAGACTTCTAAGAGGTACTTGTACAACATGTTCACCTTGTGCTGGATTTGGTTGTTGTTCAATTTAGTTTGGAACTGGTTCATTAACCTATCCTTGAACTTCATTTAGTTCTTAAACTTCAACCATTGAAGATGGTAACTTCCTTGGCAATTTCAATACATCCAATAGAGGTTCTTCAACTTGGGTCTCATGATCTTTATATTGTGTTGATTCATTAGTTTCTTGAACTTCATCAAGTTTATTTCTCCATTATAATTTCCTTATAAAAGAAATTCCCTTTCCAAAAAGGTTGCTCCTCTAGCCACAAACACTTTAGGGTCAGAAGGGTAATAGAAATAATATCCCATTGTTTCCTTGGATTACCTAATGAACCTACACATATCAGATCTTGAGTCAAGTTTATCAGATTGTAGTCTCTTAACATAAGCTGGACAACGCCAAACTTTAATATGATTAAGGTTAGGCTTACAACCTTTCCATATCCCATATGGTGTTGTAGAGACTAACTTAGTGGAAACTTTGTTAAGTAAGTATGTTGCAGCTTCCAAAGCATATCCCCATAAATTTATTGGAAGATCAGTGAACCCCATCATAGATCTCACCATGTCTAATAAGGTTCTATTTCTCCTTTCAGACACACCATTGTGCCGTGGTGTTCATGGAGGTGTCCATTGTGAGAGAATCACATTCTTTTTGAGATATCTAGTAAAATCTTCACTAAGATATTCTCCACCTCTATCAGACCTTAGTACTTTGATACTTTTACTAGTATGCTTCTCAACTTCACTACGGAACCTTTTGAACATTTCAAAAGATTCACACTTGGGTTTCATAAGATACATAAAACCATATCTTGACATATCATCAGTGAAGGTGATGAAGTAAGAATATCCACCTCTAGCTTGAATTTTCATAGGCCCACAAACATCTGTATGAATTAGTCCTAATAACTCAGATGCTCTTTCGGCACTTTAAGTAAATGGAGATTTGGTCATTTTTCCTTTGAGACAAGATTCACAAGTTGGTTATGATTCAAAATCATACTTGTCAGGGTACCCTTCTTTGTACAACTTGTTAATTCCTTTCTCTCCAATATGACTAAGCCTACAATACCAAAGGTATGTTTGATTTACATGATCATCTCTTTTTCTATTAAGACTTGAAATATGCATAATCGAATTAGCATTCATATTAGGTAAGACATAAATATCATGTTGGAGATAGCCATTCACATATAAATTATCACTATAATAAATAGAGCACATACCATTGCCTATATTTATGCGAAAGCTACGTTTGTCTAACATTGAAGCTGAAATTATGTTCGAAACAAATTTAGAAACGTAATAACAATCATCCAACATAAGTACTTTTCCCGTAGGCATTATTAAATAAATTGATCCTACAGCTATGACCGCAACTTTTACATTATTTCCAACTTGTAGATTGACTTCTCGTTTCTTAGCCTCATACTTATCTTGAACCTTGCAACATATTGCAAATTTTATGACCACTGCCAATATCTAATATCCACAGTGAAGAATTAGTAATAGCTAAAAAAACTTTGAAAATGTTTTTCATTAATGTCTCACCTTGTTTTTTGTCCTTTAGAGTTGCAAGATACTCCTTGCAGTTTCTCTTCCAATGCCCTTTCTTCTTACAATAAAAATATTCAGCATCATATACTGCTGCAAGATCAAATCTTCAGAAAGCTCTTTACCAAGCTTGTACCCCAACTTCTCACGTTCTTCGATAAGAACAATCATATGATTGACAAGGGATCCAACTAGAGAGTTTTAATGTCCAACTGTGTATCAACCATCTTATTAAGATATTTAATGATTGCAGTTGGATCCATATTCTGATGTTTCCTCTGGAGTTCAGAACTTATAGAAGTAAGAATGATGTGTCTAATAGCAAGGCATTCTTCCAATTGTGTCTAACCTTGGAGCCTTGAACATCATTCTCTGGTGGGATTATCTTTGCAGACTTATCGATCACATCAATAAGGTTTTCATGCATGAGAACAATTCTCAAATTTCTATACATGTCATCAAAGTTTGGTCCTACCAACTTGTCGATCTCAAGTATTCCACACAATGATATAGCAGACATATTGAGAAATCTAAACTATAAAAAAGAAAAGGCAATAATATAAAAACATATTTGCATATATCATAAAGACATGGACTTTATCTAAATGATATTTCCACTAATTATTTTAAACTATTTTACCCTCATTATAGTTTACAAAATCTTTATTTTTATTAGTGGAGTAAAGGAACCCTTTAACAATATGTATGAGCCCCTTGGAAGTCAAGTCGTTTCTCACATATATTTTAAAGGTAGGTACTCTTACCAATTGTATCCCCATACAATTTCATTAAATAGCTCTATCTCAAATAGTCCCCTGGTAGTCAGGTCGATCCTATTGGCATAGTTGAGTTCATTCATCATGATAGCAAAGAACTTATTAAATTTTATACTCCCCCGGGTGTTCCAGGCGTCTAGTGTAAAATTGAATAATTCATTCAATGATACATCTAATGCAATAAATAATTTTAACATCGAACTATAAGTCTCCTAGTAGTCAGGCTGCTCCATGTAAACAAGAAATAAGTAAACTTATTTACCTTGATGGATAGCTCTACAATAAAATATCTTATATTTTATTATTTAAGAACTAAAATTTTAGTAAGAGAGAATTGTTACTAGAATATCTTTTAATAACATGAAGATCAAATCTTTTAAGTATGTGAATTTAGTTCTAGTTGTCTACATGCTTAGTCCTAAATTGATTTACATCACATGTAATAAATAATTTAAAATTATGTAATGAACAAGCACGTGACAAAAAAATAAAATTCAACATTCTTCTAACATGTTTAATATATATATCACGAAAAAGTAATTCATGTCAGAATATCATTATTAATTAACATCTCATGAACTGATAACAATTAAAAATAAAAATAGAATCGTGTAACCTATTATAGATTTCTATCGCATCTAATATAAAATTTCAAATTCAAGTTATGAACTATCTCAATAATTATATGAATGCATATTTTACCCACAATAAAATAATATCAGCATTCAAACAGTTTGACTACTGCACAAGATACATAAAATATAGTTTGAACTCTTCAAATATAAAATTCAAATATTTCGTAAATAAATTTTAGACACAATAAACCACGGCTCTAATACTACTGTAGGATTGCATATAAGTGTTCGTAACACGCAGCGGAAGACAATAACAATCCTAGGAAGATCGTTTCGTATTTAAAATATTACATGTCAATAGATCGGATCTAAGACGTACCTGGTGAAAAAGGTTTCGTTTCAAATTCTTCGATAGTGCGAAGACTTTATGTGTATCCACACCGAGACTGATCCTTGCTATCAACATTAAACCCACAAACAAATTGAATAAAGAATATGTGTTGAAATTTTTCTCAAAACTCTCAACACAAATTAGAAGAACAAGAAATACTTTTCTTGTAATTGTATTTTTCTCTCTTGGCTTTGTATTGTACTCTCACTTTCACAAAGTCGATTTTCTTCTCAAGAAAAAATAAATGTGGCAAATATTTCTCCATCACCCTTTATATAACATGACATATAAGCCATTTTCCTATTTGGTTGAGATAATAATTTACTCAGGGTAAAAGTTTATTTCAAAATAAACTTCATGGGATTTTTTATGGAAAATTAGAAAATAACGTTACTAATATAAACGTGACTGTCGAGTCCAACACATATTCTTCCAACTGAAAGTTGGATTCAGTTATCTATGAACATTTCATATTAATATAATATTTTCCTATCGATAATGTCAATCCCATTCCAATTGGGATGAAAATGCCGACAAGTCCCTTTGTGGACTTTATATGTTAGTTATCCAATGCAAATTTGGATTCTAACTTATAAACTTTTATATTAATATTATTTATATATACTTCGACCAATAGATATAATATAATTTTTTATTGACTAATGATTAATTATATTTGATTAATTAAATTCTTTAATTTAATTAACAAATAATAAAGTAATTATTTCTTTAGCAAAGATCAAAACACTCGTTAGTGTGCGGCCCCATAAGTTCAATACTAAGCTGGTAGTAAATTGATCACATCAATATACTAATCAGGGGCGGCATGTAGCAATACTCCTTAACGACCGGATAGCATGAAGTATACAATTTACTCTCAAAAATTAGTAGAAGAATAATATAGTAATTCCTTCTGTCCTTATAGTTGTGGATCATCCTTGGATATGGTTCAACTGTCAAATCCTAATAGGCGACCAAGTATGTGTTCATGTCAAATATAATCGATCATTGAATGACCCAAGAAACTCGTTTCTTCTTTCATTCAATTGCGATGGCCAAGGTCTTAGTTTGGTCGTTTATAATTCATGACAACATGAAGCTTAAACTCATTACCAAGAGTTGACAGATTGCATCTTGATCAATCACTAATTCTACAAGTATTTAATTGTACCAAATATCCTTTCAACTATCACCCTAGAACCATAGTTGTCTGGTATTAAAGCACAATAAATAACTTGTCAATTACTATGACGATCTCAGGTCAAAGGAAATTCTTACATCACATTCTTCAACAGAATATCCTATTGACAGTTTATGGTAATTCTAACCATTAAGAATTATCCAATGAGTCGGTTCAATGATCATATCTCTATATGCATCATCTATCTATGTGATTTAGTTAATGAGATCAACTCATCTTTATCCCATAAAGACGATCATATAAATATTGATCTAACCGGATTACTAATGTCCAAATTAATAATCCTACGACTAAGAACAAATTTAGATTAAATTGTAAGAGACTTTGTTCTCATTATCATAATCTCTATCACGATAACAAATCTCAAAAATTAATCAAGGACTTTATCAAATTAATCAAACAATTAATAATAATGATAAAAGAATATCAAATGCCATATATTTTATATCAAATAATGTTCACAAAAATATGTTCAAATCATCAAATATGATATTAAATCTAGAGTATATCTATTATATTCCTAACCGTTTAGAAGGCTAATCGTCTAGTCGTATGACCTCTATTGTACTTTGGAGAAGCGCCCACCTTAGGTCAGTCCAAGTGCTTAATTCTACACTATATGTTTGTCGCAGCATGGCCTACTGTTAAAGAGAGAACATCATAATGCTAAAATGTTCAATGCAGGAATATAATTTACAAATAGTGTTGTAAATTTGAATATTAACCATGCAACATTTTACGATATATATTTTAAAAATTGCTCTCAATGTTTATTATACACAAATATAACTATCTTTATACAAATGCTTTATCATATAACAAGCATTAAAAAAAAAGCTCATCCTTGAACAGTAATCCACACGATGTCAAAGCAGTAGAGCCTATTGACTCGTAAGCTTTTGGACAAGCAATAAGAAAAATTAGGTTTAAGCACCAAAAAAAGAAAGCCCTAAAAATTGCCTCGCAATTAAATGGATCCAAGTGTCTGTCACTTTAATATAATTAAGGTTGATAGTATCCTAACCATCCCTGCATTAGCTATTTATAATATATGTATATATTTATAAAAAAACTTGCTCAATGAATAGTCAACTGCCACCTCAACACTGCCAGTTACAATAAAAAGCATATGTATGAAAAGAAGTGTTTTCACATATGCCTTCACCTTCCCTCAATGACAGTACTTGTTTTAGACTTGTAATGTGGAAAAGGCAAGGATTATTCAACTATTTCTGGAGTTGGACTCATTAACATGTTTTCTCAATCTACGCTAAGCAAAGACATGACAATTCTACAAGGATCTTTGGTTTCAAGTAGCTTGAAAATAATAAGTTTTGATCATAAATTATTTTAGATTATGTTTGAAAAGTGTTCTCTAAGGTAGGATCAATGAACTAACACTAGTAGAAATTCGAAAAAAAACGATCACAAAAAGCGATCAAAGTTGATTGCTTAATGGCCAAAAAGCGACCAAAAAGAGATCAAATACGTCTCCATATTAAGCTGGTCCTTTTACTTAGACACCAAAGTTGGTCGCTAATTAGCAACCAACTTTGGTCTCTCGGGTAAAAGGATCAAATTTTTCGGGTAAAAAAAATCGCGACCAACTTTGGTCGCTATAATATTTTAATATTATAATTTTGGCAACCGAAGTGGTCTCTTTATGTAAATTACATTTTTTTATTTATTATTAATCATAAAATAGCGACCAACTTTGGTCTGCAAAGAAAAATATTATATTTTAAAATCTGAAACATAGCGACCAAAGTTGGTCGCTATACTACAAATATTTTTAATTTATTTTTAAAATAATCGACCAAAGTTGGTCACTAACTTCATGAGTTAATTTTTTTTAGTAATTAGCAACCAACTTTGGTCGCTATATTTCTAGAAATTGTTAATTTTCAGGGAAATAGCGACCAAAGTTGGTCGCTTTTTGTGAAATCTGGGTTATATAGCGACCAACTTTAGTCACTATTTCCCAGAAAATTATTTTTTTTAATATAAGAGCGACCAAAGTTGGTCGCTTTTTTGGTATATTACTGGCAGGAACTGCCTGTTTTGGCAGCTACACCACCTGCCAGCTTACCAAAATTCCTAAATAGGCGTTTTATGCCAACAACAACAACTAAAAAGCAACAGCAACAACAACAACAACTACAACAATAACACAGTAACATTATAACGAAAAAAGTATAAGTTCAATAGAACTTTATACTTTAAGCTAACCACACTAATAAGTTAAGTGTTATTACAAAACCATTCGAAAACCGATTATATTTGTCTAGTATAAACTAATAAGTTTAAAGATTGTTCTGTACATCATTATCATCACCATCGAATGAACTTTTTTCACCATGACAGTATCCAGAATGGACTATTTGTAGAGGATGGGAAGAACAATCATGGAGAGGATGGGAGTAACGAGCACGGGGAATACGAGCCTCTGGCGATGACTCACAAGATCAGGGAATCAAAAAATTGCCAGAAGCTAGGAGAGATTTGATCAGCTCTTGCATGCCCTTGTACTGATCTTGTATGCCAGAGTACTGCATATCTCTAAGCCTTTCTCTCTCCTTGGCGGCTTCTAGCTCGGATGTGAGATTTTCTACAGTCTCCCACATAGAGTAGAGGTTCTCCCCATCAAGTTGCTCGGCTTGGGAGGAAGTCCCTATTCCTTGCATTTCACATTTATAGCGATGGAATTTCTTATTAGGAAGCGCGTATACCTTCCCCCATTGTGGACTGCCAACACCCTGCGTCCACATTCTCTCAGATTCCTCATCCGATAGTTGGATTGGCGCGCGCGACTCATTAGGTGGCTAACTGCGTATGAATTTCTCCACTTCAACTGTGAAGCGACCCTATAAGAAAAATTACATTGAATTACTATTTCAAAATTTATATAGAAGTAAATCAAAATTCTTAATGAAAAGTGGAAACTTACATGTAAAGACGAGGCTCGACCCTCGACCCACCTTTCTTGGTCTGTCTCTTTCTTCTTCTTTACAATATGAGTCTCCTTGAAGAGCCCATCTTGCTTCATCGGACGCCCCAACTTTTTTTTTTGAAAACTCATAAATTTTAGTTAATAAATAGAATACATATACTTTGAAAATTAAAATAAATTAAGCAATTACATATCATTCTTCGTTTTATCGTCCCTAGGCTGATCGCACCTCCAGTGTGCAAGGATCCTCCCTTCTCAGATGAGCGGGCTTTCTTTCCTTTTTCGCTCTTCTGTAAGAACTCTACTATAAGCCATTGCCTTTACAAATCATCCTATAAATCCTGAAGCAACCAGCCATGCTTTTGGTTCAACCGCCTAGCTTTGGAGAAACAATAGGACAACCACTTTTGAGCTTTTAGATGGAAATTTGCAGCCACTATACACACACACACACACTATGCAATAAGTATTAGTGTATTAACTAATAAAAGTTAAGTATTAATGCGCTTAACTTTTCATTAATTATGTATTAATGCACTAAGCTTTTATCAAATATATATAAAAGCTATATCCGTTATATATAAGCTAATTTCAATATAATATTAGCTAAATTCGATATAATTCAATATATATAAGCTAAGCTATATTATATAATACATATTTAGATGGAAATATCATAAATATAAATAATTATACTGCTTAAAAGAACATTTATATCTTAAATTTATTGAAGATTTCCTCCTTGAGAGCGAATGGGAATTCACTCCAAGTTGCATAAGGACCATAATAAAGCTTTCTGGTGGATTTGGTGATGATCCTTGTAGTAATATTACTAGGGATGAACCTGCAATTTAATAAAAAAACACATTATATCTTAGTAAAACTGTACAAAACAAAAAAAAAGTTAAAATAACAAATAACTCTTACCCGTCACCCTCAGGGACTATGATGATCCTGCCATATTCATCATAATGCACCACCTCGTCATCATCAACATCATTGTCCGAAGCATGTACATTGGAGGCATGTGTGGAAGGTGTAGGGGGGTCAGAGCTGTATCTCGCAGGCGAAGGCCTACAATAGATGGAGTCCCAGATGAAGATGGCTGCAAGCCTTGGGAATGCGAGCCCTGGGAGTGAAACATAGCTATATGGGCCGCAAGTGGATAAGACACAGATAGATATAACCCGCGTGGTTGTGACACAGATGGCAGTGATCCATGCGGATGTGAATGGATCAATGCGATCCATGAGCTGCTGATGGATGCGATCTATGTGGTAGTGAGACAGGTGGACTGTATGTAGGTCGTACTGTCATACGGCCATGTGAAGAAAGACCTGGCGTCTGCACGAAGGTATAGGGCTGGTGATGCGCTGGCAACTCAGAATAGCCCTGGGGTGGAGGCGCAGCCATAGGCATAGGCACATGCATCTGTGAAGGGGCAGGAAGGGATTGAGTAGTATCTTCTACCCTCCTCTTTTGTTTCCTAGCCTTTTCTCGACCCCGAGAACCAGTAGGATCACTGTTACCTCGACTCTTGCTTGTCATCTACATAATGTAATACATAGTTAGACTGAAACATATAAAGAAACTAGCTATAAACAAGAGTTATTAAAGAAACCAACTTTTTAAATCTGATTGACATATAGTTCCCCGTCCGAGAATTCTTTTTCCTCACTAGTTTGAGCTTCATCAGTTGATTCTTCTTCCTCGTTTTCTATAATTCTTCATCTATATCAACTTCTTCCAATATATATTTTGGATGTTCCAAATCATTTTCTAAAACTTCGTCCACTATTTGGTGAACACTGGAGATATCGTTTTGATATGCAACATCTAACACATTCTCGATTTCTACCCTACCCACAGGCTTAGTTTTTATTACAACCCGCCAATCAGACTTATTCCGTCGTAATGGATAAGGAGCATAGTACGCTTGCCTAACATTATGTGCAATTATGAAAGGATCATAGCGATCATACTTCCTCATATGATTAACCTCAATTATGTTGTACTGATTGTGTATTCTTGTACCTCTTGTTGGATGTGGGTCAAACCACTTGCATCTAAAGAGTATCAATTTCTTATTTGGCCAAGATGTATATTCTAGTTCTATTATTTCTTTGAGTACATGATAATAATAAATATCTCCATCTGAGTTGCCATCACCACCTTGAACCTACACCCCACTATTATTGCTATTTTTATTTTTAGAGCAATCCTCTGTATGAAACTTATAACCATTCACAACGTACTTAGACATAGTTATGACCTCAATCCCAGGTCCCCAAGATACATCTTTCAAAAATTGATATACACCATTATTTGGATCATTTACGTACAAATCATTAAATAAATTCATAAGCTAGCATAACTTCCAAACATTGTTTACCTACATAGTGTTAAATATTTTAAGGAGAAACTTACAAATTGTTTGAACCACGTATCAAATCTCGTATATACAGCATCATGGCAAAATTGACCCACAAAGTGACAGTGACAAATCAAATATTTTTAGTAGTTGCATTGAGATGTAAGCACAGTAATTTTTAGATTTTGATAACTACTATATCAATACTTACTTGAGATAGGGTACAACTTTGGGACAATTTAGCAACACGTGAAGTGTAGCTGACTTGTACTCCATATCACTCAAACTTCTCTTTCTAACATTCTTATAACATCGGCCTGATTGATTGAATATGTACATAGCTGGATATAATGGATCATTCGACTGTGTGCCCGTTGGGCCTATTCCTAGCATATGGCACATTACTCTCAAAATAATAAGAACAAAAATAGGCAGTTTCCTTCGCGAGATATGCTTAGCATATAGTTCCTTCAATCCTATTCCTCTGCTTAACAAGTTGTTTGCATTTACCAATTGGAAGAACATTTGTTTAAATTAAAATAGAAAATTACATCAAACCTAAAATATAACCTCTCAAAGGGATACATCCATCTGCATTGAACAAGCCCTCTAAGTCGTTCCTCATGTACAAGGTGGATTGGAAGGTGTTCCATCACATCAAAAACCCATATGAAAATATCTTTTCCATCTTAGTAGAAGTTATACGAATGTTCTGATCCATTTGGAGTAGGTTTTCTTCTCTTAATGTGGAAGTACACAAGTTTTTGAAAAATAAACTAATCTTTGTAATGAGTTTCCAGATTTGTTCAGGCAAACAAGAAAATGCAATAGGCACTAAGGTCTCCATTAAAACATGACAGTCATGACTTTTCAAATGGTGCAACTTTCCTACCTCCATATCAACTTTTTTCTCAAAATTCGACGCATAACCCCCAGGCATCTTCAATTCCGTTACCTAATCACAAATTTCCCATCTTTCCTCCAAAGTGAATATGTAATTTTATTTGGGCTTGAACGCCTTACTATTGTTTGTTGTCTGCAAGTATAATTTTAGGCCACCTGCGATATTCTTATAAGTCCATTCTATCCTTCGGGTTATCCTTTATCTTACCTTTAACATCCATCACTGTGTTGAACAAATTATCAAAATAGTTCTTCTCAACATGCCTGACATCAAGATTGTGACGTAGAAGATTATCCTTCCAATAAGGCAACTCCCAAAATATACTTTGTTTCGAGTAACACCGTATCCGGAAATCTATAAAGTTGAGCTTCAGTAACTTTACTGATGTTCTGGACCCTCTCCCAAATTTTCTCACCAGAAAGTATCAGAGGTGGGAAATCATATTCCATTTTATTCTTTTTGAATGTATTTTTCATCCTTGTAAACTCATGATCAGGAGGCAAGAATTGATGATGACAATCAAACCATGATTGCTTTCGGCCATATTTCAAAGTGAACACTTTACTATTTTCCATGCCGTAAGGACAAGCTAGCTTCCCAGAAGTCCTCCACCCAGACAACATTCCATACGCAGGAAAATCGTTAATTGTCCACATTAAATTAGCACGCAAAATGAAATTTTGCTTGGTTGATATGTCATATGTTTCAACACCATCGTACCACAATTGTTTTAGCCCATCAATCAAAGGTTGCGGATATACATCAATCAAAGTTTTCGGATTACGTGGACCGAGGATAATATAGTTTAAGAATATCTATGGACTAGTCATGCATAACTCGGGTGGTAGATTATAAGGTGTAAGAAAGACATGCCAACATGAATATGGTGTGACAGATACAGAAAAAGGTGTGAAGTCATCCGCACACAGACCTAATCGAACATTCCTTGGTTCACTAGCAAAATCTAGATATGTCCTATCAAAGTGCTTTCAAGCTTCTCCATCTGAAGGATGACATATAACACCATGTGGTCTTCTATTTTCAAAGTGACATCTCATATGAAAAGCATAACTCATCGACGCATATAACCTCTTTATCCTAGGTATAAGAGGTAAATAATGCATCGACTTGAGAGCAACCATATTCCCACTGGAAAGCCTCTTGAAACGAGGCTTTTCACAAAATTTACAACTATCCAAACATGCATCATCTTTATATTATAGCATGCAACCATCTTTACAACAATAAATTCTCATTGACGAAAATTATAACTTAGAAACTAATCTCTTTGCCTTGTAGAAATCACCAGGTAATTCGATATTAGGGCCAACTAGTTCATGCATAAGGTCAATGAAGGAGTCCATGGCTCCTTGAGAAATATTCCAATCAGATATCATACTTAGTAATCTAACTGCAACAGACAACTCAGACTACGAACTTCTGTTATGTAGTGGACCACTAGCTTCCTCTAAAGCTTCATAAAAATGTTTTGCGTCATCATTAGGAGTTTGTTCAACATTTTCATTGGGCTCACCCCCAAAGTGCATCCCAAAAGCATCCGCAACCATATCATGAATTCTAGAATCACGATTTGTATTCTCCACCGACCTACTACTTTCATCCACAGCCATGTTATGAAACATCCCATGGCTACCATTGATCTCTGCATGACTAGTCCACACAAAGTAATTTGCTATAAACCCCTTACAATAAAGATGAATCTTAACTTCCTCCGATTTTTCAAACTTCATACAGTCGCACCTAACACAAGGGCACCTAATTACTCCTTGATTTATGTATGGGGGAAGTGACATTGCATGTCTAATAAATTCATCAACCCCTTCTACAAAATCCTCCCGCAATCCCCGCCGATTAGGATAATTTCTATTGTACATCCAAGTACGATGTTCCATGTATATAAATAAAGCAAGAACAATTTAATTTAGTTAACTCAAGTATGTATAATGTATTCTTATTTAGGACAATGTATTTACAAGTACTCTTATTTAGGTATTGCTAATGTATGAATTATTTCTTTTCACAATTTAACTCAATATAAATTAATACAAGAAGTAAAAGATCGTAATTTCTACCTTTCTTTCATAAATCTAATGTAGTTCAAACCAAAAACCCTAATACTAAATAGACAAAAATTCTGAAAAATTACATAAAATTATATAGCAAAAATTAAATAAAAAGCTAAGAAGGTAGATTAAAAGGAGGATTAAAAAGCAACGGTGGAAAGGGTGGGGGATAGCGGCTCCAGTGACAGTGGTAGCGGCGGCTCCGGCGACAGCGGCAGTAGTGGCTCTTGTGACAGTAGCTAGGGGTGGGGGAATAATTTGTGTAAGGAAAATAGAGAAGGGGAGGAGAATATATTGAGAGAGAGTTTGGGAAACTTTTGGTAAGAAAATAAGACATTGGGAGGGCTAACCCGAGTTTGACTCTAGATTTAAAAATAGCGACCAACTTTGGTCGCTATATTTGGTAGCCAATAAGTATTGACTATTTTGACCAAAATAGCGACCAAAGTTGGTCGCCACTTTTTGACCGTTTGACCTAAATGGCGACCAAAGTTGGTCGCTATATATAAAACAAAAATAAATTATTTTTAGGTCAATCTAAAATTATGTACATATGTAGTATAAATTTAGGATTTTAATTCATTTTAAGCTATATATATATATACACACACACACACATGCACACATGCACACATACACACACATATATATACACACACACTAAGTGTATTATATATATATATATATATATATATATATATATATATATATAGACACACACACACACACACACACTCTTATAATTAGTGCATAGTATTGCGTAAGTATATATATTATATATATAAGCTACATTCGATATAACATTACCTAATACACTTATAATTAGTGCATAGTATAGTGTAAGTATATATATTATATATAAGCTATATTCGACATAACAATAGCTTATATACTTATACTTAGTGCATAGTATAGCGTAAGAGTGTGTGTGTGTATATATGTATATATATATAAGCTACATTCAATAAAGCATTAGCTAATACACTTATAATTAGTGCATAGTATAGCGTAAGTATATATATGTATATATATATATATATATATATATATACTTACACTATACTATGCACTAAGTATGTGTGTATTAGCTAATGTTATATCGAATGTAGCTTATACATATATATATATATATATATATATATATATATATATATATATATATATATACATATATATATATATACATATATATATATACATATATATATATAAGATATATATAAGCTATATTCGATATAATGTTACCTCATACACTTATAATTAGTGCATAGTATAGCGTAAATATATATACATATATATATATATACATATATATATATATATATACATATATATATATATATGTATATATATACATACATATATATATATATATATATAAACATATATATATAAGATACATTCGATATAACATTAGATAATACACTTATACTTAGTGCATAATATAGGGTAAGTATATATATTTTATATATATATATAAGCTACTTTTGATATAACATTTGCTAAAACACTTATACTTAGTGCATAATATAGGGTAAGTATATATATTATATATATATATAAGCTACTTTTGATATAACATTAGCTAAAACACTTATACTTAGTGCATGGTATCGCGTAAGTATGTATGTGTATATATATATATATATATATATATATATATATATATATATATATATATATATATATATATATATATATATATATATATATATATATATATATATATATATAAGCTACATTCGATATAATATCAACCAATACACTTATAATTAGTGTATAGTATGGCGTAAGTATATATATATATATATATATATATATATATATATATATATATATATATATATATATATAAGCTATATTCGATATAATATTATCTAATACACTTATACTTAGTGCATAGTATAGCGTAAGTATATTGTAACGACCCGACTGGTCGTTTTGCATTCTAGAACGTCGTTCCCTTAAATAAAACCTCCCACGCTTACTTCAGCTAATTTATAACCTGCAGCGGCGGTTGGTTCAGAAGTTGAATGAGTCTTGAGTAAGAATAAGTCAACTTGCTTCTTTAAGATTCCTTAAAAAGGCCAAGCTTGACTTCGGTCAACTTTCTGGGAAAGCAGACTCAGATTCGTGATTTGACAGCTTCAGAAGGTCCGTGGAAAAATATGGGACCTGGACATATGCCCGGAATCGAATTCCGAGGTTCCTAGCTCGAGTAATGAATTTTTATGTGAAATTGTTAAAATGAAGTTCCATGGTATTAGGCTTGGATTTTTTGTTTCGAAACTTGGTACAGGTCTGAAATATCAGTTAAGACTTACCCATAAAACTTGGTGTCAATTCCCATAGTTTAGAGGCGTTTTGACCTGTTAAAAGAGAATTAAGAACTTGAGATTCAATAGTTTGATTCATTGGGTATTAGGAGGTGATTCCTGGATTTAGCATTGTTCTGAGTGTTCCTAGGGTTCAAGTAGGTCCACCTCGTGATTTTGGACTTGTCGATATGTTCGAGCAGGGATCGGGAGCCCGGAGCATCAAACGGTCGAGGCTCGAGTGAAGTTAGAATTCTAAGAAAGGGCTGAGTTGGTGCTTCTGTCATAACCGCATCTGCGGTCGAAGACCGCAGATACGGACCCCGGGTGCGGTCAGGATCCCGCAGATGCGGCCAGTGCCCAGGCCAAGGGAAACTGCAGAAGCGGTATAAAATCGCAGAAGTGGTTCCGCAAAAGCGATTTGGAATTGCAGAAGCGCTTCCACAGAAGCGGTCCAGTCGTTTTAAGCCTAGAGCCGCAGATGCAGCCTTTTTTTCCGCAGGTGCAGGACCGCAGATGCAGTCCCTAGACCGTAGAAGCATAAATCGCTGGGCAGTGGGTTCATTTAATTCGAACTCAAGGCCATTTATTTCATTCACAACTCCATTCTTGGGCGATTTGGGTGCTTCCAAAGAGAGGGTTTCCACATAGCATTGTAAGGCAAGTAATCTCCATATGAACATTAGGTAGATCAAACACTAAAACTAAGTAAAAGTCAAGGGTTAAAGCTAGACCTAGGGTTTTAATAAAACAAAGATTTAACCATGTAATTTGCTATGTGACGAACTATAAATGATATATTATTGATCCTTAGGTTGTAGAGAACAACTTCATTCAAAAAATCTCGAAATCCGGGTATGTGGGCCCAGGGTCTGAATTTAGGAAACTTGTGGAAAAGTTTGAAAATTTCTTAAATAGTTAGAATTCGACCTTGTATGCCTTTATTGACTAGTTCTTACTTTAATTAACTAGTTTTTGATCGTTCGGCTCTGAATTGAGGGTTTTGACTCATTCTTGGTAATTGGAGGTGCACTTTGGAGCGAGGTGAGTCTCCTTTCTAACCTTGAAAGAGGGAATTGTCCCCATAGGTAAATAATTGGTTATGTGCTCTCATATGTGGGGGCTACGCACGCGCGAGGTGATGAGAGTCCGTGCGTAACTACTATTATGCTATTGTCTGGGTAGTTTAGGACCCACATCATGCTTATTTTATATCAATCTCTATGTTATCTTGCAAATACGAGCACCTAGGATATGCTAGAGACTTCAAAAAAGGAATAAGAATGAACTTGTATAATTGTTGAAGTATTTCTTGGCATTAATGACTATTGACGTGCCTTGTGTGTATACTTGATATTTCTTATAATTTGTGGATCGGGCCGATCGCCTCGGTATGAATATATGCATCTATAGGCACACCGTCGACCCTCGGCAAGTGCATAATTTATTTCTATTGAATCGGGCCATCGCCTAGGCATATTTGCGCATGCTATTGTTGCTTGGCTGTGAGTTTTTAAATATTGACATTGCTTTTTTATGACCGACATAAATTGATAAATATAACAAAAGTAAATGGTTAGCTGGAGATATAGTGGAGAGTAGGACTTTTATGTCTTTGTTATAAACTGTTGCTTATCGCGATTCTTCAGGGTTGTATAATTACTTTGTTATATTGTTCGACCCTAGTGAGTATCAAGTCGACGTCTCGTCTCTACTTCTTCGAGATTAGACAGGATGCTCACTAGGTACATATTGTTTATATACTCATACTACACTTCTGTACTTAAATATACAGGATCTGAGGCAACTGGATTTGGTTATCATTCTAGTACGCATCCGTGAGCAGACTTGAGACTTCTTCGGCAAGCTGCATTTCCTCTATGACGACCCGCAGCCGAAGAAGTCTTTCCTTGTACTTTTATTTTCTGTCTATCCTAATTCAGATAGTGGAATAGTATGACATTCTTTTGTGTATGTTCTGCTAGCTGCCCGTAGCTTGTGACACCAGGTCTTGGCACACACTTTGGTAGATTAGTTGGTTTTTTGGGGGTTGTACTATTATGTTATTTATTTTATCTATAATTTTTGGTTTCGGATCCAAATTCGGGTAACTATTTCACGTTAATACTACAAGAATTAAGATAAGAAGTTGGGAATATTCTGCATTGGCTTGCCTCGCAATGGTGCCAGGCGCCATCATGACCTATTGTGGAAATGAGTCGTGATATATATATATATATATATATATATATATATATATATATATATATAGAGAGAGAGAGAGAGAGAGAGAGAGAGAGAAAGACATATGCACGTTTAGTAGTACTATTCATCTCTTGTATTACAAAAGTGTTAACGGCTAACATTTATAATATTTTATTTAGTAAATACAAAAGCAATTTTTAATTTTGACCAATGTTGACCTAAACAACGACCAACTTTGGTTGTTAAATATACATAATCTTAAATTAGCGACCCAAGTTGGACGCTAAAGTTCAATCGGATTTATTTATCTTTCATATAATATTTAAAATATTAATATTATTGTTTAACGTTAGAACTAGGTCCCAGGTTAGCGACTAAAGTTGGTCTATATTCTACTGAACGACCAACTTTGGTCGCTAAAGTTGAATTATATTTATTTTTAATTTATAATTTTTTAAACAAAATTATAATTATTAAAATTTTATAAATGGGTCCCAAATTAGCTACCAAAGTTGGTCTCAATCTATTTACTCTTTATGAGCGACCAACTTTGGTCGCTAATTTTAAATTTTATTTATTTATATTTTATAATTTTTTTAAAATAATATCATAATTATTAAAATTTAATAAGTGGGTCCCGTTAAGCGACCAACGTCAGAGAAATTCTTTGACCAAGCAAGTCTGACCAGTCCGGTCAACAATTTGACAAAATTTTTAACCAATTGGCGACCAGTGTTGGTCGCTAATTTATTTAAAATCATTATTTTATTATTTTCACCAGTTTAGCAATCAACTTTGATCGCTTTTTTTGACCGACCAACTTTGATCGCTAAAGCTTGATCACTTTTTACAGGAATTCTAGTGGTGTAATTTGTAGTTACTGTGAAATTATCTTATTCAAATAAAAACACAAGTACTAGCTAGTGCTGCAAGAGAACTTGGTAGATATAACCGGTGATTCCTAAGCATAGAGCAAAACTTTTAACTGTGACATCTAATACTATCATCGAAAAAACATTCCAAAAGGTTTACCGTAATTAAAACGATAAAGGTGTATTGATAGCATGGTTTATAAACAGAGGAACCGATTTGATCCAAAAGGAATAAATAAATAAGAACAAAAATACAATTAACGACTGAATTAAAAGAAATAACAAATCTGACTCAGAATTTAGCCTTTTCGAGGACAAAAGTAAAAGCAATTGTTCAGGTGTTCAAATTGAATATAACAATATAATAGATTATAGATTTTGTGTGCAGAGTATTTTATGTTCCTACAATGACTGTTAACCCTGCTATTTATAGCCCTATTTAGGGGACAAGATTATAAAATTAAGCTCCTCTTGAATGAGAATAAAATCGTCATTGATAGATATATAATGACTGAGTTTAAATGCAGATATACTCTGCAACAACTGTTTAATAAATGTTACTCGATGACAATGCTGCAAATCTTTGCTATCGGTTGTTCAATCTTCAGGGCTCGTTCAATGTTGATAGCTCGCTACTTGCAACCAATGGCAGGTGTTCACTGATTCACATCCCACGTGTCTTCAATGCCACGTGTGTTAGAACATGCGCAGCGGAAGAAAGCATACAATTCAGGCATCACATACATGTAAACTAGACAATGATATAATTACGAGATTAGAATCACTAACCTCTTGAAAACGTTGCACATGTCCTCCACAGAGCAAAAATTCAGCGCTGCAGTCTTTTGATATGGTCCTAGTAAGACCTCGGACGAAATTGCTTTCAAAAACAACACAACTCTTTAAAGTGTATTACTGGGTGAAAAACGTCTTCCTTATGTAGACCTGTTTTCAGCCAAAGAGGGCTCCAAAATTGTAAAGGATTCTGCTTGTGCCAGTAGAATCCTACTCTAACTCTACAAGATAACTTTTCTCCCAAGTTACTTTTTACC
This sequence comes from Nicotiana benthamiana, assembly GCA_034376525.1. Classification (NCBI taxonomy): domain Eukaryota; kingdom Viridiplantae; phylum Streptophyta; class Magnoliopsida; order Solanales; family Solanaceae; genus Nicotiana; species Nicotiana benthamiana. Next base: position 110,253,327 of record CM067331.1, read on the forward strand.
CAAGTTAGTTCAGGTCTTTACTAAGTATAGCAGGGACCACAAAAATAATAAGAGGCTACCAATTACGGCATTAATTCGAAAATTTGGATGAATTAATTCCTATTATAATTAATTGTAATTTATTCCACTAAAAACATGCAATTGAACTCCTCAATATGATTTTTAAAAACTCACTAACACTTATTTTAACTCCCAATGTTAATATCACAAATACCAGTTAATTAAATTAAATTACTAATAATTTAATTTAACCAACCAATTGAGTCCTTTATAATTTCGCTTAAATTATTTTATGTGACGGATATAAAATTCACCGGCCGAGTTTTCACAAGAAAACTTATAAGTTTACAAAAAGGGGGCACCATCAAACTGAAAATTAAGTTATGAATTTTATCAACTAATTATTATTTCATAAATGTTTTTCATTATTATCCAATCTATCAGGCATACACTAACTCTGAATAAAGTTGTACCTTTTGATAAATTAAAAAAATAAATAAATCACATTGATCATAATAATTATATCAAGATTAGGAGTATAAGCTCATATCATGAATTATAGAAAATATTTTATGTATATTCAGTACAAAAATATCTTTCTCTACTTGGTCCGTTTAATATACACTAAGTATACTAGCACAAGAAGTCGGAGTAAAACTACTACTATAATCAAGACAAATTTATACTATAATCTTGTGCTACAATCATCAAGTTATTTTGTCCAATAATATTTTCGATTGTGAACATAGGTCATTAATTATGAGAACCGACAACTTAATTTTCTGTCCATGAGTTAAGACTCCATACATTAAATTGTCTACTACATAACTAAAGAACACACATGTAATAAATGATCTATTTAAAATAGCACTTTATTAAATTGAATAAATTAAATAAATAATTATTCCGTAAAGAATAAAATACAATACTATATCTAAACTGCATGGCTAATAGTTTATCCCAACAAATGTCACACCGTCATTTTCCAAGTTGTCATCAACCAGTTTTACCCTATACAGATAGTCCCTCTACTTTTCAGTGATGCAACTTAGTATTATCGAAAAGTAGATACGAATTTATTTCTTGGTCGAAAAGTTCATGAAGGGTCCCTAACATTCGGAAGGACGCACGTCTTCTCGTATTTAATTACCCAAACACGCACTGCTCCATGATTTAGCAAGTATTTTCGCGATTTTTGTTTTCTTTAACTTCTCCACTACTCATCATTACTACTCTTTACTTTCGCTACTTTCACAACTCTTTTTCCTTCTCTTAAATTTCCTTAGTACTTTTTTACAACAATCGATTTTCTCAGTAAGAACTTATTCGCTGATTTTTTACCACCATGTCGTCTTACACTACTATCTCCTAAAGTACAAGTAATCTCTTAGGTCAGGCCCAAAGAAAAACAAAATAAAGAGGTTTATGTTGAGTCTAAACCTCCACCCATAAACACCATCATACCATTTCATCTTAGTACCGGATATGGTCTCTAGGAGCAAAAAGCACCTGAAAAGTTCATAAATGGGAGGTTTTGGCATGTTCGTAGGAATCCTTTCTTTATTCGTCGTTCGGGTATACCTGTTGTGAAGGAGAACTATAACTGCAACAATATCGAAATCCTTTCCGTAGACGGGATAGAATGAGTTACCTACTTCAGAGCGGGGTTCATGTATATCTATACATACCCATTCACTTTGGGTCCCTTCACCTTTAGATCAGATGAAGGACTTGACCCAATAATCTTGGAGTTCTGCCATCAGTACCAGGTCTACTTGGCATAAGTAGGCCCATTTATATGGTGTACCGTGACTTACCTCCGCGCGTAAGAGGGTGTGCTGAAACTCAGCAAGCGTGGTCACCATGTCTTTCTCACCAATGTTGATGACGATAATGATAGTGGATGGATGGAACAGTTCGTCGTAACTGCTACAGAGGAAATCATCCCGGCCACAACTCCTGTCATTCCCGAGTCATGGAAAATTTTCTATATGTCTTCGTATATTTATTTTCTTTTCTTCATGCAGAACTTTCTCCTTAACTGACATTTCATTTTCTTCATTCCAGCTGCCCATTGGGTACCACCACGAGTTTATGAACTTACCCAATGGGTTCAATAAATATTAGATATCATTACTCTGGAAACGTGATGACGGAACGAAATGACTCCCAAATACGGGCGGAGATCCAGGAACTATGGTAAGCAAAATTCTTCTTTCTTTTAATATTATCTGCGTAAACATCTTTAGAGTAATTTACTAACTTTTTTTTTTGCTTGCATAGGGATTTCGAGGGATTTTGTTGTGTGCTCCGATGTCGATGCTCTTGATGATCCCGAGGAAGCCGAGCGGGTACTGTAAAATGCCCTTAATCGGAGCAGGGCTCTTGGATTAGCTCGAGCCTATTGTAAGACAAACAATAGCAGATTCTTCAAATCATCTCGAGATAATAACAATTCATGAAACAAGTCATGAATGTATTTGTTTGAGATAAATGACTCAACATATTCAAGAAATATGAAGTTTTCCTATAAAAAAGGATAATCCAACTATACTATATGAAGATAGTATTCTTTGCATTACTCGACTGAAAGGAGGATATATCACTGGAGACAGAACAAAGCACATTTCACCAAAACGAAAATTCACGTATGATCTTCAATAGAATGGTAAAATTAATGTTCAACAAATTCGTTCATGTGATAATTTGGTTGATATGTTTACTAAGGTATTGTCAAGCTCAACATTAGAGAAGTTGACACACCGGATCGGAATGATCTATCTCCGAGAAATAAAGTGATATTTTCATAAATATATGTTGTATTCTTTTTCCTTTGCCTAGGTTTTGTCCCACTAGATTTTTCTAGCAAGATTTTTAATGAGGCAACAAACAAAGCGTATTACATATGTGTGTACTCTTTTTCCTTCACTAATTTTTTTTCATAAATTTTTTCTTAGTAAGGTTTAACGAGACATATTATCTATTTTTGGGCATCCAATGGGGAGTATTGTAAATTACTAGTTAACGTGGATGCCCATTACTCTACTATTTTAATTGATGATGTAAATAACCTTTTACTACTCCTCATTATTACGATTTTTACTCCCACACCTTTATAGTATTGTTATGATCTTTCCTATATCCCAGTTGTTAATGTAGTATTTTAAGTTATCTTTTCGTAAGCATCTATCCAATACTATAAATAGATGCATAAAATATTATATGAGACCCACTTGAATAGAATACTTAATCTCTCTTCTTCTTTACTAATTGATATTGTCTATTTTCTTGGTTCATATTTTATTTTGATTTTGTCTTAACACATAACGAGCTTTGTTCAAAATAGAACCACTAAATTCTGAACACAATTAACGGAAAAAAAGAAAAAAGTATGTAGTTGCAGTTCGACTAGAATCTGCGTGTAGATGTAAGCTCTGCTCTAAAAGGTAAATTGGGATTAGCTCGAGGCTCGCTCTGGGATGGAGCACTCATAAAACGCCTATGAGGTTATGTGTGTGGATTAGTTCCGTGAGATTTACGTCTCAATCATCGGCCTTACGCCCCCGACATGCCAACCACCCAGCATACTAGACTCGCCTAGTAGAACTTTATGCAATTGTATGTAATTAATTTTGTAAAAATCCTCAATTTTTTTAAATAAATCCTTGACTATTTAAAATTACTTTTTTCTTAATCATAAATTAATAAGTTGAGATTATTTTATGTTATAATTAAAATAAAAGTATTGTATATTATCCATTAAGACTGCTATGATAATTAATTTTAAATAAATTATTCATTTAAAAAGTATTTATTTATTAACTTTTTTTATATCTTTACTATATAATAGTCCAAAACATTTTAAAAATTATTTTTCGTAATATATTTTTTTAAGTTTACGAGATACAATACTTATTAATTCAATAGCTCGATATTAGCTAGTAAGTATTTATAAATAATTAGTAATCATGGTATTGTATGGTGAATAATGTGTCAGTTTATTAACTTGTTGAAACATAAAGATAAATGATGCTAGAAAATCATAATTAAATTGTGAATTATGTTTTATCTAAATTCTCTTTCAAGTAGAAAGCATATTAAGTAAAAGGAGTATTGAAGAAAAATATCAGATCACAATATCGAAATTCTTTCTAGATTCATTACTCCTTAAGATATACATAAGTATAAGATTTCGTGTCGATATTTTTTTTTATATTTGAGTTATAGCAACGTTGGAGCTAATCTGCATATTATGATGTATATCACATCTTTCGTATTATTTACAGTTAAATTATAATTTATAAATATTTTAAATGGAATATTTTTTTATAATTTTGTAATTTTAACGTAATTTTATAATTATTTTTTTATTTTATACTATTTTAAAATTTTGAAATTAGTAAAATTTAAAGATCCGTGTAACTTACACCTCATGTCTCGGGGCTTACGCCTCACCTCATATCCCGCCTTTTAAAACATGGCAGAATAGTCTAAATGATAAATATACTTGTGCCACTTTGTCATCCCGGTCCCTGTATTCAATAAAATTTCATCCAGACACCTGAACTTAGTCAAAATATATATTTTAAACCTCTCTGACATTTACTGAGCTTATGTCATTCATTTTGCTGAATCAGAAAAATGAGTGATCACACTCTCTAAAAAGAAGAGTGGATATATTTGTTTTGATATACAAATACTAAAAATAATAAAGAATAACTATAAAAAAAGAAAAAAGAGTAAATTATGTTATAAATGCACTTCTATTTAAGGTGAATGTCTTTAATTAGAGAGATTCTAGAGTTCTATTGTTGGTAGCTAAATCATCCTCCTCCCTATAAATAGAGGTGCCCTCTACCATTGTAAATCACTCCTAACATTCTCTAAGTATCAATAAGAAGAACTCTCTCTACTCTTCTCTCTATTGCTCTTGTTCTTGCATTATTGTTCTTGTCTTTTATATTATTTCATAACACGTTATCAGCACGAGACTCTACCATCTCAAGAACCATTCTCGAAAAATCTAAGGTATTTCCCTCTTCCTAATTTAATTTTCGATTATGTCTGACATTACGAAAAGAAAGTTCGTTGCCCTTGAAATTTCGGGCAAGAACTATATGACATGGGTGTTGGATGCTGAAATCCACTTAGATGCTATGGGTCTCGGAGACACCATCAAAGATAGAGAAAAAGCATCCACCCAAGAATGTGCGAAGGCCTTGATTTTCTTGCGCCATCACCTTGATGAAGGTTTGAAGATTGAATATCTCACCGTCAAGGATCCACTCATCTTGTGGAACGGCTTAAAGGAGAGATATGATAACCTGAAGTTGGTCACTCTGCCACAAGCACGATATGATTGGGCTCATCTGAGGCTCCAGGACTTTAAGTCCGTTTCTGAATATAATTCTGCAATGTTCAGAATTACTTCTAAATTGAAGCTATGCGGGGATAATATCTCCGATTATGATATGCTTGAGAAAACGTTTACAACGTTTCATGCCTCCAATATAGTACTGCAACAACAGTACAGAGAGAAAGGCTTTACAAAGTACTCTGAACTGATTTCTCTTCTACTAGTGGCTGAGCGAAATAATGACCTGCTCATGAGAAATCACGAAAATCGACCCACTGGGTCTACACCACTGCCTGAAGCAGATAAGGTGCACTCTCATTATGCCAAACATGAAAAGGGCCATGGTCATGGTCGTAAACGGGGTCATAGCCAGGGACGTAGACAAGGAAGAAATTCCAATGAAGTCCGTCAACCCCCAAGGAGAGATAACCGCCGAAAGCAGAAACGAGATCATGATGATCCTAAGGCAAATGGTTCAGAAACTATATGTTATCGTTGCGGTGGGAAAGGGCACTGGTCAAAGACTTGCCGTATACCAAGACACTTGGTTGACCTTTATCAAGCATCTCGAAAGAGAAAAGGCCCTGAAACAAATTTTGTCTATGACGACAATGAGGACATCACCCACCTGGATGTGGCAGACTTCTTTGAGCAACCCGAGGGGAAAATAGACCACCTAATCGGCGATGGGTCCGTGATGAAAGAAGATGGAGTTATTTGATTTTATTCTACTTATTTGTATTAGTTAGTGAATAAACTAATAGTCATTAGTATTAGCTCGTATTAGTTAGTTCATGATGCAATGTTAGCAGTAGTTCTTTAGAATATCTTCAATATGCTCAAATATCAATAAAATTTTTATTTTCCAGTAGGGGTAATCGACTAGCCTGAAAAACTAGTCGATTATCTACTATTTTCGCATTAAAGCTGAAAAATAATTGATCAACAATCGATTGTCTTTGTCTAACAATCGATTGTCGTTGAGACAGTGTAATCTGGAATTTTTCAAAAATCATCCACAATCGATTGTCTTTGTCTAACAATCGATTGTCGTTAAGACAGTGTAATCTGGAATTTTTCAAAAATCATCCACAATCGATTGTCTATGCATAACAATCGATTGTCTTAAAACAGTGTGTTCTGGAATTTTTCAAAATAGCCAACAATCGATTGTCTATACTTAACAATCGATTGTCTTAAAACAGTGTGCTCTGGAATTTTTCAAAATAGCCAACAATCGATTGTCTATACTTAACAATCGATTGTCTTAAAACAGTGTGCTCTGGAATTTTTCAAAATAGCCAACAATCGATTGTCTATACTTAACAATCGATTGTCTTGAAACAGTGTGCTCTGGAATTTTTCAAAATAACCAACAATCGATTGTCTATGCATAACAATCGATTGTCTTAAGACAGTGTGATCTGAAGTTTTTCAAAATAGCAAATAATCGATTGTGTGTGTTTAACAATCGTAATGTTCAACAATCGATTGTTTGTGTTTAACAATCGATAGTTTGAAGAAAATGTTTAAACTGAAATTTTCAAACTGCAAAGTAATCAACTATGGATAACATATCTGATTTTAGTCAACTGTTAGCAGCAGATTTTGAAAATATTATGTGACACAAACGAATTGAACTTGTTTATTCTTATATTCGTATATCTCTTTTGTATGTCAAACTATGGGATAGCAAATATGGATATCTCACAAAGCGAACTTGGATCAACGTCCAACTGTATAAGTATTTGCCTAGTTGATTCATGTACTACACATACAATACTCAAAGAAAGGAAATATTTCTCTCAACTATATATGTGTAAGGCAAACGTTACTACAATCTCTGGAAGTAGTAAATTGATTGAAGGCTCCGGAAGAGCAATTGTAACTCTGCCCAAAGGCACGACGTTAATCATAGAGAATGCAATGTTCTCCTCCAAGTCTAGGAGAAACTTGTTGAGTTTTAAAGATGTACGCTGGAATGGCTATCATATTGAGACAATGGATGAAGATAATCTTGAATATCTCGTCATCACAAAGAATGTCTCCGGCCAAAAGAGGGTTATTGAGAAATTCCCGTCTTTATCTTGTGGCCTGTATTGGACAAGAATTAGTGCAATTGAGGCACATTCAACAGTAAACCAAAGGGTTACTGATTCCAATACCTTTGTACTTTGGCATGATCGATTGGGACACCCAGGATCGGTCATGATGAGACAGATTATAGAAAGCTCATATGGGCATCCGTTAAAGAATTTCAAAATTCTTTCGAATAATGAATATCCTTGCACTTCGTGTTATCAAGGCAAGTTGATTATCAGGCCATCACCAACAAAGGTTGGGACTGAGCCACCCTCGTTTCTGGAACGTATACAAGGGGACATTTGTGGACCTATTCACCCACCTAGTGGGTCGTTTAGGTATTTCATGGTCTTGATAGACGCATCCTGTAGATGGTCTCATGTGTGCCTGTTGTCATCACGCAACCTTGCGTTTGCGAAGTTGCTGGCACAAATAATTCGACTACGAGCACAATTTCCAGATAATCCAATCAAGTCCATTAGACAGGATAATGCTGCTGAGTTTACATCCCAAGCATTTAATGATTATTGCTTATATCAATCGGGATAAAAGTTGAACATTCTGTAGCTCATGTTCACACTCAAAACGGTCTTGCAGAATCGTTAATTAAACGCCTGCAGTTGATTGCAAGGCCATTACTTATGAGAACGAGGCTGCCCACTTCGGTATGGGGTCACGCCATCTTACATGCAGCAATGCTAATTCGTCTCAGACCGACGAATTACCACAAGTATTCCCCGTTGCAATTGGTTTTGGGTCATGAACCCAATATATTCCATTTAAGAATTTTTGGATGCGCAGTATATGTGCCTATAGCACCGCCATCCCGCACCAAAATGGGTCCGCAAAGAAGGTTAGGAATATATGTTGGGTTTGAATCGCCCTCCATCATTCGCTACCTCGAAACATTGACAGGCGACTTGTTTACTGCACGATTTGCAGACTGTCGATTTGATGAGACACTTTTCCCAAAATTAGGGGGAGAAGTTGGTGAAACCAAACGGGAAATTTTGTGGAAAAATGCATCATTATCTCATCTTGATCCACATACCTCTATTTGTGAAAGAGAGGTACAAAAGATTATCCATTTGCAAAGAATAGCAAATCAAATGCCTGACGCATTCACGGACTTGAAAAGGATAACGAAATCCCACATTCCCGCAGAAAATGTTCCAATCCGTATTGATGTCCCTGTTGGACAATCATCTAGTGTCATATCCAATGAGTCGAATGCACGCCTGAAGCGTGGCAGACCATTAGGTTCCAAAGATCGAAATCCTAGAAAGAGGAAAAAGAACGATCAAAATGACACCACGAAAGAATCTCATGATTTAACAAATTCTGAGATTCATGAAGAATCCATTGAGCCCGAGACTCTGGAAAATACGGAACTATCCCTAAATCCAATTAATATTGAGGCAAATATTAATCGAGTGGATATTGTGGTGGATAATGCCTTTGCTTATAATGTAGCATCTAGCATTATGCAAGAATGTGAGGATCTCGAACCTCAATCTGTTGAAGAATGTCGAAAAAGACAGGATTGGCCAAAGTGGCAAGAAGCAATTCAATCAGAATTGAATTCGCTGGCAAAACGTGAAGTTTTTGGCCCTATAGTTGAAACACCTAATAGTGTTAAGCCTGTCGGCTATAAATGGGTCTTTGTACGCAAAAGAAATGAGAAAAACGAGGTACAAAGATATAAGGCACGCCTTGTTGCACAAGGTTTTTCTCAAAGGCCTGGTGTCGATTATGAAGAGACATATTCGCCTGTAATGGATGCGATAACCTTTCGTTATCTCATAAGTTTTGCTGTCCATGAAAAGCTTGACATGCACTTAATGGATGTGCTTACTGCCTATCTTTATGGCTCACTTGATAATGAGATATACATGAAAATTCCCGATGGACTCAAGATGCCAAACGCGCATAATTCAAAATCTCGGGAAATGTTCTCAATTAAATTGCAAAGATCCTTGTATGGTCTAAAGCAATCTGGACGAATGTGGTATAATCGTCTTAGTGAGTACTTGTTAAAAGAAGGCTATATAAATGACGCCATTTGCCCGTGTGTTTTTATAAAGAAAACAACATCGGAATTTGTTGTACTTGCCGTATATGTCGATGACATAAACCTTATTGGAACCCCTAAAGAACTCCAAAAGGCAATTGATTATCTAAAGGATGAATTCGAGATGAAAGATCTCGGAAAGACTAAACTATGTCTTGGTTTGCAAATTGAATATTTGGCAAACGGAATTTTCGTTCATCAATCTACCTATACAGAAAAGGTACTGAAACGGTTTTACATGGATGAAGCACATCCTTTAAGTACACCAATGGTTGTTCGATTACTTGATGTGAACAAAGATCCATTCCGACCACAAGAAAGGAATGAAGAGCTACTTGGTCCTGAAGTACTATATCTTAGCGCAATTGGCGCACTAATGTATCTTGCAAATACTACAAGACCTGACATATCCTTTTCAGTTAATGTCTTAGCAATATTTAGCTCGGCTCCTACGAGGAGACATTGGAATGGGATCAAACACATATTGCGGTACCTAAAGGGAACTACCGATATGGGCTTATTTTATGGCAAGAATTGCAGCCCGGATCTTGTTGGTTATGCTGATGCTGGATATTTGTCCGACCTACACAAGGCTCGATCTCAAACGGGTTATGTGTTTACATGTGGAGAAACCGCCATATCTTGGCGATCGACTAAGCAATCAATTGTGGCTACTTCATCTAATCATGCCGAGATAATTGCTATTCATGAAGCAAGTCGAGAGTGTGTGTGGTTGAGGTCTATAATACATCATATCCAAGACAAATGTGGTTTGAAGTGTGATAAACTACCCACAACTTTGTATGAAGACAATGCAGCATGTATAGCTCAATTGAAGGGAGGATTCATAAGAGGAGATAGAACGAAGCATATTTCACCAAAGTTATTCTTCACACATGATCTTCAAAAGAATGGTGATATCAATGCTCAACAGATTCGTTCAAGCGACAATATGGCTGATTTGTTCACAAAATCTCTACCAAAGTCAACCTTCAAGAAGCTAGTTCACAAGATCGGGATGCGAAGACTTAAGGACATAAATTGATGTTCTTATCATGGGGAGTTAAGGCGCGTTGCACTCTTTTTCCCTTACAAGGTTTTGTCCCACCGGATTTTCCTTGCGAGGTTTTTAACGAGGCAACCAATAGGCGCATATTCAAACATGTACTCTTTTTCCTTACTTTAATTTTTCCCATTGGGTTTTGTTTTAAGGTTTTAACGAGGCACATCATTGAATAAGACATTCAAGGGGGAGTGTTATAAATACACTTCTATTTAAGGTGAATGTCTTTAATTAGAGAGATTCTAGAGTTCTATTCTTGGTAGCTAAATCATCCTCCTCTCTATAAATAGAGGTGTCCTCTACCATTGTAAATCACTCATAACATTCTCTAAGTATCAATAAGAAGAACTCTCTCTACTCTTCTCTCTATTGCTCTTGTTCTTGCATTATTGTTCTTGTCTTTTATATTATTTCATAACAAATTAATTAATTTCCCAACCTAAGTTCTGTTTCCCAACCCTTCTGTTCCACCCGTTTCTCCCCGTCTTGTTCTCCCCCTTTTTTCCTATCGTAACGCCCCTACCTCCCACCCCATCCTTTGTGGATAGTTCAGAACAAAATTAATTGTACAAAAAGGAGAAGAATTTTCTTTGAGGAAAGCTAAATAGTAGATCTGTTAATGGGATTAAAGTCTTTAAATAATCAAAAATGCTATGGCCAAGTAATTTTCGTGTTCATTAGTCTATTGTGGTCATGTGTTTTTCAAAGGAGTTTGGACAGTGGAGAAATATGTGGTGGAGTCCGTTAGTGATTATTTTCTAACATCTGGTTTTGCTTCGTGGTGGTCAGCAGTGAAACACTCTTTATTTTCTACTGACGGTATGTTGCTCGTTGGTTGTTGCCCTTTTGCGTCCAATAAATTATCAGATTATACTAGTTTTACCTAAAATAGTTAGTGTAAAGAGATAAATCAGGATAAGAATTTTTTTAATCAAAATTAAAGAGTTTTATGTATATGAATTGGGGTTTAAGATTGTGCTGAAAAAGGAGAAAATAGAGTAAAACGGTAGAGGCGACTCCAATTTTTCGATTGTTTTTCCGTGCCGATAGCATAGGAAGATGGGAATTGATTTGAAATATTATCAAAAATTAATTTTTAAATAAATAAAAATATGGCATTGATTTATTTGATGTAAACATGATATTTCCTTCACGTCAAACGAGTGACTAACATGTAATGTCGAAGTAATTTAAAATATATGTTTTAACTAAATTAAAGTATTTAGATGAAACTATATTAAATATAAAAATCGAGATAATAACGTAACACTAACTATAAGTACCATTTAAGCAATACTGCCGGATGCTTTTCAAATCCAATTCAAACACAGTTACGGTGTAAGGTGAAACAAAGAAAATAATTTTTCTTCTATGCGGCCCCACTTTAAACAATCAATTAAAATCGAAGAGCCAATACTTCATCTTCCCTCCCCCCCCCCCCCGCAAAACCCCCGCCCCCCAAATCACGTCCACAGTTCATAAGAGCTGTTCCCGTGTGACCCGTCCATTCGTCATTTAGAAAGATCGTATATTCTAGATTCACCCATTCTAAGCTTCCACGTCGCTACTCTTCCATATATATTGACCATTTCACCCTTCCTTCTCCTAGCAATTTCATTCGACCAGTTTTAATAACATTTCAGTCTCATTCTTTATCTCTCCCCTTTTTCTGTTGAATTTTGAGTGCCTTATCATATTAGATCCATTCATACACCTCTTCATAGTACGATTCTGCAAATATATATCATCATCTCTTTGTTTCTCCAACAGGTCTGCTGTTTTTCTTTTATACAATCTTCCACTTATGTTTAATTAAGATCTGTAAGTTTTATAATCTGGTGGTTATGTGGGGGTAACGGGTATGTTTTATCTGATCATATTAGCGTGTGAAAATTGTTAATTTTGTTGAAAGTTGATGCTTTTGTATGTGGGTCAAATAGGATTTTCTGAATTACATTTTTTTCCAATTTGGATATGAACTAAAGTTGAATTGGTTTTTTTTGTTTCTCTTTTTTGTTATTTATGTCTGATTATTGATGAATTGGATTTCTGTTGATTTCCAGTATGCATCTTAAGATGATTCCAGTTTTGTAAAATTAGGGTTTCGTTAGTTTCTTCCCCCCCCCCCCCCCCCAAAACCCCCCAAACCCACACACCCAAGAAAAAAAATTTAAGGAAAAAACCAAAAGGCCTTTATCCCCCATGTTGTTCTTGTTTGGGAAAATAGTATGCTAATTTCAACTAACTTCGAATGGCTAAATTGTTTTTTTAATGAAACAAATATGTTTCATTGTTATTTCATTGTGTGCTAACTATAATTTTATTTCGCGAAACAATTAAAGATTTTCCAGAGTAACTTTGTCACGCCCGGCAAACCATTTCTGGAAAGTAGTACGCTAATTCAGCTAAAGATGGCTAACTTATTGTTGTATGAGAAAAACTTGGGCTCTTTGACTTGTAAAGAAAAAGGGAACAATTGGGTCTTTTCATATTGTTTTCTTAGTTGAGTGTTTCTTTTATTTTTTCTGAAACTCTTTAGCTAGTTCCGCTACGAGTGACTAAAATTTTGACTTGTGAAACAACTAAATTAAAATTAGGAGCTGCTTTTCCTTTCTTTTTTTTCATCAAAGGGATGAAATTATAATCTATGATGGGATTTTGAGATAGTAAGCTGATATAGAAGCTCATAATACCTCCTGTGTTCATAAGATCAATTTGTGGAATCATGGAGGATTTTGTCCCTGCAAACGATTCAAGTGATTTTAATTGTCTGTCATTTACCCAGATTCTTATCGATGTGCACGGATTTTGAGACTTTGTTAAGAAATATATCTATGGTGGAACGTTAATCCCAGCCAGTCAATTTCGAAATATACTCAAATGGATGGTTTGGGTTTACCAGGTGCATTCTTTCCATTCAAGAAACAGTCATTTGCTAATGTAGCTATCAAGCTGTTCATCTTGTATGTTTCTCTCCATTGTTGTTGTGGTGGTGGAAGTGTTAATGATATCTAGTTAGGTTCCTCCTGACAAGGAAGATAACTGTTGCAATGCATCTTTCTTATGGAGGTTCATTGATGTATATTTGACCTGTCTAGGTTTTTCTTTGTGATAAACATGATGTAGTATGAACTTTATTAATTTCATTTTGGAAATGTCTTTCATTCTATTGTACTTTATGTACATATTTTCTTTTGTCTGCTTGTAGGAGGGGAGGCCATGTGAATCGTTTGAAGCAGAGTGGAACAGATAATATATTAAATTTCAGTCACGATATTAGTTTGGCAGTTTCTGGGAGATGGGTACATGCAAGGGTTGTGGGAAACTGGGAAGAATGGTTAGGAACAGGCCTGGTAGTGCTTACCAGTCTTCTCTTCTTCAGTCCCCTGTTGTTTCTGTTTGGGATTGTATTGTGAGCAAAATGAGGTATTCCTATATACCTGAGTGGGTGTAGGTGCAGTTTTAGTATTTTGGTTTCATTACAGTTTTCATATTTGGAATCATTAGTTCTTTGCTATTGTATTAATAACAAAGTATAGAAGGAAACGGAAATAAATAGTTGTAGAGATGGAATGTGCTAAAGCTGCACCTGCTGTAAGAAAAGGGAACAAGAAGCAAGTAAAGGATGAGTTGGATCGGATTAAACAGGCTGAGAAAAAAAAGAGGCGCTTAGAGAAAGCCTTGGCTACTTCAGCTGCTATCTGCTCTGAACTAGAAAAGAAGAAACAGAAAAAGAAAGAAGAACAACAAAAGCTTGATGAAGAGGGTGCCGCAATCGCCGAGGCAGTTGCTCTGCATGTCCTAGTAGGTGAGGACTCAGATGATTCATGTAAGCTTTTGCTGGAGGAGGAGGAAGAATCAAACCCATGGGATATTGGTAGCAATTTTGATATTTTTGTGGGCGGATATAGAGCCATGCTTCCTCATCAAGAACTCTCAAAATATTCAGTTGAAAGAACACAGTGGATGTCTGGTCCCAACGGGTATGGATGCATGTGTGAGCAGGAAAATAGCACGTGGATGGTCACTTCTGTACCTTTGGCAGGGAATGTTCACCATCAATGGTTTGATGTGGAGAATTGGGAGGTTGCCAGGCTTTCTGCTGGACTTCTTGCAGCACAAGCTGTCTCGTCACTTCAGATTGCAGAAGATGCTCCAATGGACTCATATGTCTTCAGTCGGATGCTGAGAGAGTGAACTGTGGAGGTCGAACGTCTATCATCCAGTTGGTCGGTACTTTATGAGATGTTTTTTTTTATTTGTGTGGTTTCAGATAATTCCATGTATATATATATATATATATATATATATATATATATATATATATATATATATATATATATATATATATACATATACATACACATATTTCTAGTGAACTCAATTCGCATTGTTTTTGACTTTTATGCTTGTGTTGGTCATGAGCCTTTAAAATTCACTACGTAGTTCCTGGATGATCATCGCACTATGAATGTTACAGTGTAGTTCTGATTGTGAAACTAATAGTATGCTGTTGTTGATGGGAATCCACAGCTTAGATTAATTAGAGATAATTTTGAGGGCATCAATCTATTGGGAAATTTGAATTGTCTCTTTGGTCGAAAGTTGAGCAAGAAATTGTTCTGTTTGCCAATCCTGAGGGCGTTTTTACTGGTATTTTATCATTTTGTTAGATATATTAAGTTTTGATTTGAAGGTGTTCATGTGGTCTACCCAATGTTGGGCCACACCCACGATATGATACTGGATGCTGTACATGTCCATCTCCACCAAACTGGAATACTCTGTTATAATAATCCAGATAAAGGACAACATGGTTGTTAGTTTCTTTTTTCTTTTTCGGTGTTAAAACAAGAGTGGAATGAGATGACTCGATGAAAACTTTTAGAACAAATATTAGTAATAGATTCAAATTACTACAATCATTTGTTGTACATAAAGAATACTCAATCTAACTTACTGTTTTTGGAATGAGAAAAGATTCCAATGTACATAAAATGCAGATGAAACAATGGTGGTGGCAAGGCCGTGATTAGGAGTAGCAGCTACTGTCATCATCCCCAAAAACATAAAATATTGCGAGATGAAGTACATGAAGAAGAAATACCAAAAGAAGTTGGGGGCGAGGAACACGAATCTGTGCCTGTCCAAAAGCATATGGTAGAGAGAATACATCCTGGCTGCCCTTTCCCTATGGAAAACTGTCCTTTCTATGGAGATAATTGGCTGCACTGCTGAAGAATTTTGCACGCCAAGAAACAATACAGCAGGACACATATACAGCCTCTTCCATTGAAAAAATCTTGTTGCCATCTCCTAAAATATGGTGCAACCAAACATTTAGACTTGAAACTAAGAGAAACAGAAATCTTGAAAATCAGGAATAGTTCTAGTAGTGTATCTTGTTTTTCTTTTTTAGCAATTGGAGCTGAAATTCCAGAATATCGTGCCACATTAGATTGAGCAATGAAGATTTTCGTTTGATTTGATTTTTGTTTCAAGAGATTTCGTACTTATGCAACTCTGAGTTCTTGTGCAATTCTGCAAAGTCAATTCCAAGAAATGCTTCTTGTGCTGCTGTAGTGATCTCCAACATCCATATTGCAGGATTATAACCATCTTTGATTTTAAACTCCTTTTGTTCCCCGAGGCAATTAAGAAAAGAGACCTTAGTTTTAGTACCTAGCCGGCATTATGATGCCAATTGTTCTACCTAGATTTATTTTCTCACCTCGAAATACTTGGTAGGCTGAGAAGAATGGCGCCCTAATGGACCGGCATATATTTGTTCACCTCCTCTTTTTCAGGGGAAGCAGCTGCAGTTGTTTTAGGATGATTAGCCTTCTTTTCTTGGAAGAAGATTACTTATAATTTCTAATATCTATTTAAAGTAAATGTTCTGACCTCATCAAAAATCCTTGGCCGATGAATGCTGCATACAACTGTTCGACCAGCTTCTTACTGTCCTCATCACTATTGCAGCTGCCCTAGCATCTAATCCCGGGGTTGGTTCATCCATGATTATAATGAAGGGATTGGCAACAAGCTCCACTGCAATAGTAAGTCTCTTTCTCTGTTCAGTTGGTAGACCATTCGCTCCAGGCCACCCGGTTACCGATTCTCTTGATTGGTTAGCTCTACAAGTTCCATGACCTCTTCAATATACATCTGCAGCATCGGTATCTAGTTTATTAGCAGCCAGTTTATATAAGCATTACTAGGACAAGAGGGATTGCTCTGATGGTAAGCAACCCCCACTTCCAACCGAGAGGTTGTGAGTTCGAGTCTCCCCAAGAGCAAGGTGGGAAGTGCTTGGAGGGAAGGATGACGGGGTCTATTTGGAAACAGCCTCTCTACCTCAGGGTAGGGGTAAGGTCTGTGTACATACTACCCTCCCCAGACCCCACTAAGTGGGATTATACTGGGTTGTTTATTGTTGTTGTACTAGTTTATCTTTCTTTTTGCAGTCTTCCTGTGGCAATCGAAGCCAAGTGGAATATTAAAGGGTTTCATTTACTGTCAGATGTGGTGAATGAATGTCAGTTTGCTCACGGTATCCTGCTATTGGAGCAAATGTTTCTTGCTCGTTCCATTAGGGCCGTCTTACCCGCTCCAGTAACACCTATCAGAGCTGTCAAAACTCCAGGCCTAAAAGCACCACTTACACCTTTCAAGAGTTCAAGCCAATTCTCAGAAATTCCTCGAGCTTTCATTTTCTGGAGTCACAACATTACTTTTATTTGTGCACCATAGAAACTTAAATAGCAAAAAGAGTTCAGCTTTTATCATCTGTAGCATTGGCTTGAGTATTACTCGCAAACGTGTATATTATTTTTGTAAAGTTTTCAATAAAAATTTGTGGGCCCATCATAAACGACCTAATGAAGAATAGTTATCGCTTCAGCATGACTATCTGCTGCATATCTAATATCATCAAAAGCAATACAAAGGGGCTCAAAAGGAAGAATCATTCCTCTTTTCCTCTTCCTGTTTGCATCGGCCTTGTTGATGCTGCCAGCTCCTTCTTCATTTTTGCAAAATAAAGCACATTGGGAGTTAAGCCCACCAACAGAACTCCCTTCTCTTAACGATAATTCAATAACCTCACCCCTTGTGCTGGCTATCTCTTGTTCACAGTTTCTTCAGATAGAATTGGTTGAGGTTTCCCAAATGCTGCACAAATAGCACTAACACTGAGTTTACATGTCCTTGTATGGATGGAATAGAGACTAGATTGCATAACTTAAGTTAACTGGATTCTTGCGATTGAGATAAGTTAAGGCCACAGAAAAAAGGAAATTGAAGAGCAAAACATATCCAAGAAGAGCTCCTACTCCATTTTAACACCAGCTTACTTATGGAAAGAGTCCACGCAATTTTAAGAATGTTTCGCCTGAGCCATCCGCGGACTTTGGAGGAACCTGCAAAACAAAGAAAAGGTGAACTGCAAATAAGGCTGGAAGTGGCCCGGTTCGGAACCGGAACCGGACCGAACCGCGGTTCTGGCGGTTCCAGCGGTTTCGGTTCCGCGGTTTCGGGTCTGGCGGTTCCCCGGAACTGTGATGGAGCGGTTCCACCCGCTAGAACCGCGGAACAGGAACCGCCAGAACCGGAACCGGACCGGTTCAGGCGATTCCATCCGGTTCCAAACGGTTCCGCAACGTTTGGAATTTTTTAAAAAAAAAAATTTGTTTTAAAATTCGGACCGTTGCGGAACCGTTTGGAACCGTTTGGACCCGTATGGAACCGGACCGGTTCAGGCGGTTCCAAACGGTTCCAACCGGTTCCGCAACGGTCCGGATTTTTAAAAAAATAAAAAAATTTAAAAAATTTCAAACGGCTCTTTTTCAAAATTAGCCGTTTGAAAATTTTAAAAATAGCCATTTAACCCCCAAACTTTAATTTAACCCCAAACTTTATATAATTACACAATTTCCCATTTCTCAACTATAAATGCCCCCTCATTCTTTTATTTTAATTCACCAATTCATCAATATATCTCAATCTCTCTCAAGCTCTCTTTCAATCTTTCTAGTGCAAGTGCTTAATTTATTGTTGCAATTTCGTGAAACATTGTGAAGTTGTTGAATTGAAGTTTTCAAGTGTTCGATTTCAACGATTTTCAATTTTCAAGAAGTTGTTCGTCAATCCGGTAAACTCGTTTCAACTCTTACGTGATTAGAATATTTTTGTGTGTTGTTATTTTGCTTAATTATAATTAATATGGCATTTTCATTGAAAAATATGTTCGGAAAAGGAAAAAATAAAACCGGTGAAAGTAGTCGCCAAAATACTACCCCTCCCCGGGCTCCCCGACCTAGAAAAGATAAACAAGCTAAAACTAGTAGCCAACCTAGAAATACTAATAAAAACTTCGGAATACTTGATAGTAATCACCAGTGTTTTCAATTTAGTGATGTTGATTTTCTACATGATGTAGCAGTCGGTGATAGAATAGATGATGATATTATGAATATGCTTTATCCTAATGCACCAATATTAGAGGGAAATGGGGATGATGATGATGACGAAACCCAAGCTCCGGTAGATTTAGATGATACACCTACTAGTCCTGCTACTAATGAACCGGAACACCCACCCGTACAAACTCCCACTTTTAGTAGATAACCTCCTAAACGTTCAGAAACTTCATTATTTTGGAAATTTTTTATTCAACTAAGAGAACAAAATAAGGCTAAGTGTAAATCTTGTGGGAAATTACTTGTGCATAGGTATACTGGAGATCATAGCGGCGCTGGTAGTTTAGTTAAACATATAAAATTACACCCTAGCGATAAGGCTAGATATATCCAATTGAAAGCGCAACAAGAGGGGAGGACAAGTCCTGAAACAACAGTTAACCCAAGTACTGGTTCTAATCTAGTTCAACCAGGAATAAACACAGCCCCCGGAGGTATATTGTATTACGATCCAAATCAGGATCGTGAAGAACTAGCTAAAATGATTACTGTTATGTGTTTGCCTTATTCTTTTGCTTCTAATCCTGCTTGGATTCATTATATTAGAAGAGTATTTAATCCTACATATAAAGGTTGGCCTCGCGCCACAGTTAAGGCCGACATTTATAAATACAAGCATGAATATGAACAATACTTGCGTTATTTATTTACCCATTTATTTACCCATACAAGCATGAATATGAACAACACTAATGCAATAGGTATTTTAACTAGAACACTTAATCCTGCTTTTACATGTATTTTCCATGTTAGATGTATATGTCATATTTATCATTTAATTGTTGGTGATAGTATGAGTTTAAACATAGAAATTGAAAAGGTTAAATTCTCTCTTAATTGGCTTATTTATTCAAACCGTAGAAGTAGACTTAGAGAATATTTTAAAAAATGTGACGAATATGGCCTTAGAGAAAGAAAGGTACCTAAACCTTGCCCGACTAGGTGGAACTACATGAATGCTCAAACTGTTTATAATACTTATAAACAGGCGTTAGAGCAGGCTAGGCCAAATATTCCAACCCCAACTTCGTCCACATCACAGGCGTCTAAAAGAGTTGCTGGCTTAACAGCTCTTAAATCATGGACGGAGTTCAGGGGTACTCAAGGGGAAAATGTAGATGATATTTCCCATCTAAATGAACTTCAAGTTTATTTGTCGCAGGGATTAGAGAATGAGAATCCAGACGGCTCTTTCGACCTTTTGGATTGGTGGAAGACAAGGGAAAAGCATTTTCCCGTTCTTGCAAGGATGGCTCGGGATGTTCTGTCGATTCAAGCGTCAACTGTTGCATCGGAGAGCGTTTTTAGTCAAGCAAGACTACAAATAGGTGATCATAGAGCGTCGATGCGGGACAGCTTGGAAAAATCAGTGCTATTCCGAGATTGGACCCGCTCTGAAAGAAGGAACTTTGGGCTAGCTGAATCTCAACCTGAAATAGATGAGTGCTATGAAGAAATTCTAGCAGAACTTGCTCAGGAAGCAACTTCACCCGGAAGTGGGATGAACAGGCTTCATTTCCACCAGCGCCAACACAAACACCTCCAAACCTTGAAGGTTTTATGAGATTTGTTAGAAATAATGCATAAATTATTATGTAACTTGTACATTGGCATGTCTTCTTTTAGTTTTTTTTTCTTTTAATGGTGGTATTAGTACCATGTTGTGCTCATTCCACTGGGGAAAGGAAGACTAAGAAAGATATGCCATTTTGGTCAATAAATATGCTTTTTATCATATCCTTGAATATCTTTGTCTCAATATTTTTTTGTCTTTACTTCTATATCAATCCTTGAATATTTATATAACATATAATATATAACATACAACACAACACATAATACTAATGACAACATTCTTTTATCAATATATACTACTTATATAAAATTTATACTAATTACTAACTACTACACAATATACACTATTTATATACAATAGTGTATTACTTAACAACAATATATACACCACTTATACACAATATATATTAATTACCAAACACAATATATACTATAATTAATAACATAGTACACCATATAAAAATATATTCTACAATATACTAATCACTACTATACAAGATATTGATTTAAAAATAAATAAAATAAAATAACTCGGAACCGCCGGGAACCGCCTGGAACCGCCAGAACCGCGGTTCCGGAACCGCCAGAACCGGAACCGGGTGGTTTCGGAACCGTATGGTAGCGGTGTCGGCTCCGGAACTGCCAGAACCGGAACCGCCAGAAGCGCAGAATCGGAACCGCCAGAACCGGAACCGCCAGAACCGGAACCGCAGACCCAAATAGACCCAGAACCGGAACCGGATACAGCCTTAACTGCAAACCTTTGGTATCTTCTTTTACATACAAGTCCATAATCTCTTACTTACATGTGTCTTACCCAACTCTTCTCGGGAAATTCATTGACAGCAATTGCGTTCTGTGCATACATTTTAGGTGAAAACCAGTAGCCCCATATCCACCATTTTTCATATCATCTTATACACAATTTGTTTACCCATAAAATGGATAACAATTGAATTTATATTGTGATTTCAAGGACATGATTTACTTAGCACAAACCGAGCTAAAATGTAAATTGATATTGAAATTAACTGCAAATAGAAATGCAACAAACCAAATGAAATGTATAACTATAATCCTTGAGCTAGGTTGCCCTCGAATCAAGCGAATGTTTCGCCGGAAAGTATGAACAAAGTAATAGAAATATTGAGAGCTTAAGAGAAAGAGAATATATTGCTTTATGTAACGTGAATATGATGTATCTTTTACAAATGATTAGACCCCTTTATATAGTATGGGAGTTTTACTCTTGGTACAATTCTAAGTACAGTAAGAAATTCCATGATTGGCTAATTAATCGGTCTCTTCTTGATACACTGGGATTCACCCTGTGATCTTCACCCTATTGCGGAGCGTCTTTCCATTATTCTACCCGGTAAGCTTCCCTCGAACTCCATCTATTCGGTCTCGATCTTGGTCGATTTCAATTTCGTCGGTCTTAGGGTCTCGAGCTTAACCGATCTCGAGCTTGACAATCTAACTCTGCACCATAGTTTTATATAAATCGAAGTCGATCATTGCCTTATCATGCTCCATCCTAGATCAGCCGAACAAGAAAGGCAAGCCCGATTTTGACCGTATACAATCATTTTTTGGAGGCTAATGACAAGAAAAGACTTGAGCTCTCGATCTTCACCTCGATACATCGTGAGATACGCATCATGACATAAGCAACAGAGATAACCAAAACGTCTCATTGGTACGGTTTCCCAGACATTTAATGCATGCCAGTCGACAGTCGGCCACTACAAGATTTGAACTGTCATCTTAAACCTACAAATGTATCTTTCTTCATTTTTAAACTTTACTTTCAAATCTTCTCTAATCTAATCTCCAAAACCCTTTGCCTTCATCAAAGTTTTGTATTTTCATGTCTTTGAGTTTCTTCACTTCTTTTCATCACAAAGTACCTAATGCTCCTCCTCAATTACATTCTTCTTCATTTATAAAAATGGCTAAGACTTCAAAAATCATTCAACAAAATGAGACTGCTTCATCATTGTCGCACCCTCTTTTTTTAATTCGAAATCGGGTTTATGACATGTTGGAGGACAACTCGCCTTTCGGCAATTGGGTTTTTGGATTAAAGAGTCGCCACCTAATGATTAACGTGCATTAGGACACTAAAGAAAGGTTTGAGTTGGAAAACCATAGTTTGGGTAAGGGCTAGAAATTATCCCGAGGGGGAGGTGTTAGGCACCCCTCAAGATCCACTAGTGTGGTTCCCCACCATGCCACAATTGTGACTTTAAATAACAAATAAGCAAATAGAAGTCTCAAATAAAAGGGAGTTTTCACATAATATTTCAAGTAAATTGAAAGTTTGAAGAAAGATAAAGAAAACAACAATTTTAATGAAGTAGTTTAAATAATTCTGAAAATAAACATAAACAAGTAAGGGAAGGGGGGGGGGGGTCATAGGTTTAGAAATAATATGGATCACATACATGCAATATCCGGCAATCACTCCTCAGAAGAGGGGTTGCACATGGTATTAGCGCATCAATCATCATGTCCATATCTACCATTTCCACCCCGTTAAGGTATTAAAATGCGGAATAGTATCATTACTTATTGCATGCTATTACCTGTTCCAATCCTATCAGTACCGGAGGCATTTGGGACTACTAGTCCTAAAAGGGAAGGAGATTGTGTCTTTTTCTGAGTTTAAAAGGTTAAAATTCTAATGCGACACAAAACACATAAAGCAGTTAAGGAGGAAACACACAGCAATTTGAAGGCTCAAACAGGCCTCCTCACTTAAAGAAGCAAATTGTCTAGCATGATTTCAAATACTGGTTATAGTCTGACTTAAATTTAAAGCGTTAGGATAGGCTGATTTATCACATATTTCTCATATGAGAAGTCTGAATTAGGCTTGTCTGGTTGTAGTTTATCAAAGATTGACACAGTTAATCAATTACCTACTGGTTTGCCTAGGTGAAACTTATAGGCATGATATCTAATGATGTGGAAGTATACTAATTTTTAAAGAAGGGTTGCTGATTTTAGAAGCAAGTAAATTCTGCAGATATTAACGACATTACTACTGATTTTAGACTTGTAGGCGAATCAGCTTCAAACGGTTACTCCTATAGGAATGATTTCCAGGCGTTATTGATTTTAAAATGATTATTGGGATGTAGGAATCCTATAGGCAGGGTATCTAGGATGCAACTTGTTATTATTTTAACCAATAGACTATTTGCCTAATATATATATGCAGAAGTGAAGAAACGTATAAACATGGTTTCTATATGCAGAAGTGCTGAACTTATAGGCATGGAAAAGGTTCTATATGCAGAAGTGCAGAAACTTATTGACATAATTTCTATATGCACATACATAAGTGAAAAAGCAGGCCGTGATTGCAGAAGTAAATACCTAAAGCATGATATCTACCCGTATGTGTACATGGGTTAACCCCCCTTTTTACTAGAACCCCATAATTTATTACAATAGTACAGACCAAAATGAATTAGTAAAATTACATCAGAAATTTAAGCTACAACCAAACAGCCTAATTTAGACTTAAGGTCTAACAATATGAGATAAACTAACTTTCATGATTAGATTTTCAAAGCCTTTCTCTTATTTGGGATGTGTTAAAATTCCCTTCGAGTCTCATATGGACTCCGGGCAGTGCTTATAACCCAAATATATTGCAAAATTAAGATAGTGCAGTGTGGAAGGGCCAACCCTCAAATGTCCAAGTTCAGAGAGAACTCAAGGTCCCAAAGTAAGGCCCATAGGAGGGGGTAGCACTTAGGGTCTACGAGTAAGTGCAAGTGTACAGAGAGGGGAGTTAGGGAAGGCCATGGTAGGCTGGTGGTCATGCCCAGCAATTAGGAGTGCTGGCACACCCCTGACCAACATGTTAGCCAAAGTTGGGAGTTAGGACCCATTGAGGATTAGGTTCAGACCTGGGCAACAATATGGATACTGCCAGGCCATGAGCCTTAAATCACACACATATAAGTGAGTGAGGGTATGGGGAATTCACCACATATTCATTACAGAACATGAACAACAAAGTATACAGGAGTATAGCAACTGTAAAGTAAACACATAGGGAAGAAGCTGAAATCAAAATTGAGACATACCGATTTCACGGAAACAAATAAGTGAAAGCAGAAATCTTGGTAGCCAAATTGCAAGCAAACAATACAAAAGACCTCAAAAGAGAGTAGAGTATTGAAAGGGTATTGCAATTGAGAGTGTGAGAATATTGAATTTGAAGCGTTCAATGATATGTGTGTCCAAAGTATAGAGGGTCGTTGCCCTTTTATAGTGCAGCAAGCACGTAAGAAAAGGTAAGGAAATAACATTGAAATCAATCTCCCTTTAATTAAGGGACTCTGATTTCAAAAGGGTAAAGACAATTAAGGAAAGAGTTAATCCGAATATTTTCTCAAGCAGTACAATAAAGGGTAAATACATAGAAGTTATTTAAGGCAAAAGTCTAGTGGTACTTGGTTTGTGAAAAATAAGGAATGGGAATCGACCAAACAGCCAGTAAAATCAAAGTATCAAGCTTTTACTCGAATGAACCAAGTCAGGAAAAGGTAAAGAAGGTTTAATTTAAAGGAAATCAATAACAATCAATTAAACCCCATTAAAGGAATTCAATCAATTAGTAGTTGGCAAAACCCTTTTTGAAAGAAGAATTTCTCATATATAAAGCGGACTAATCAAACAAAGGGGTCGTCATGTTACTTAGAAAATAGTCTAATATTGAAGGGTTCAGAATCATAAGCAAAGGGATACACATTCAGTTTGTGACTCAAAGTAAGTCTGAGAGTCTAGGGTTCCAATATAGAATCCTAGTCCAAACACATCAAACGTGCCAAAGAAAAACCCCCAAATCCTAGGGTTTCAAATCGAATCAGGCATAGAGATGAGAAGGCAAGCCATTGAAACAGGCTTCAAATGTCCGTTTCAGAGCCTCATGAGAAATAAACAAATATGATAGAAGGTTTGAAACAACAAGGAAAGAAAGTTGATTTAAGAGCATAAAAGAGCATGTTTTAGAAAAGTCAGAACTTAAGCAAGTGGTGTAAACTTAAGCCACAATAGATGAAACGTGCTTAGCAAGAACAAAAAAAAAGTCTAGTAAATCAAATAAAATCAAAGAACTCAACAGTAAACACATATAGCAGAAGAGTAAGGAAAACATAATAAGGATTAGCATGTGAGCATAAGAGTAACATGTATAGTAGAAAAATCAGAAGCGGAAGAGCAACACACACATAGTAAAAAGAAAATATACGAGCATAGTAAAAACAAACACACATCAAGGAAAGAACAGGAAAGAATTAGAAGGATGTTTGAAAACCTTTCAGAAACCCTAAATCGAAAATAAATGATTTTGAAATGAATTTAGGGAAAACAATTTAAAGGTCCAGTAGAACACAAACATACCGTAGATCTAAGAAAATAAACAGAGAAAAACCTCGAACAACTTAGGGTTTTGGAGAAACCCTAGTAAATGAGAAAGTCTTGGAAAAGTCAGATCCTGGGTTGAAAAGGTCAGGAATCGGGATTCTCGTGCTTGAATATGCCGGAGCATGGCCGGAGAAGCCATGGAACCAAAGATATGAGAAGATCTGAAAGAGAACCATTGAATTCAAACTTCAAAACCTCGAACTCCCAAGGTAGAATGGTTGAGAGGAGTGAATACAACCCATCCATGGCCTGAGAAGCCATGGATTCCAGTGAAAGTACGGTAGAAAAAGGGTCGGAGACGATTAGGGTTCGAAGAACCTTTCGAGAGAGTCTTGAGAATGGAGAGTATTCAAGGGCGGCTGAGAGATGGAAAATGAGGGATTAGGGTAGGGAGTTTGGGTTTAATTATGGAAGGGTAATTTATGGACGTTGATCTGTATGATCAATGGCCTAGATTTAAAAGGGTAGGTGGGAACCGGGTAAGGCCATTTGGATTGGGTTATGGGTTGGGTTAAATTAAAAAAATAGGCCGATCCAGTTGGGGTTATGATTGGGTCAGTTAAGGGTTAAATTGAAATGTAGAAGAGGTTGTAATTGAAATAAAAATGAGGCTAAATGTTAAATAGCTAATTTTCCCTTTTATTCTATTAAAATAGTAAAAATGATTTTAAAAGCAAATTAAAAGTACTGAACCAATTAATAATATATAAATATTAATTAAAAATATTGAAACCAAAATGCCAACTCTTCTAAAAACATACAAAATTGACAATGCTCAACAAGAAAAATTGAATAGGAAAAAGGGTATTTGGGACGGTCTATACACCGTACTTCGAATGCTCTCGGCGCACGTTTAGGCAATGTAACAGTATCTTCACGGCGCAGGTTAGCAAGAAGCTCTCTCGCCGATAATGGCACGTCGCCGGCGACAACCAGCTCTATCCACTTCGCAAATCGTTACCCCAGCACCAGGAGTAACTAAGGAACTTGAACCGTTAACATTTGGGAACTTCCTACCTGAGAAATTTCAAGCTAAAATCACTTTGCATGCAGATGAAATTGTGTGCGTAGAGCCTCAATTAAAGGTGAATGATGTAGATCCTGCTAACTTGGCTGTTAGGAAATTGCAATTTTCTGATATCGCCATATCTGAACATTCCTCCCCTACTGTGGCTGAGGTCGTCAGGGGTAATCATAATATGGGTAAGGCTCTATCGTTTGTTCCGCCTACTGATAGGGATGGAAAAAAGGTAGTTAAAATCAGTGCTGATGAATTGAAACCTCAGTCGGAGTACTGAAGTGCTTCTTTAATTGGATACATCATCGGAGAAAATCCTACTGAGAAATCCTTGGAGAATTTTGTTATGCATGTTTGGAATTTTGTGGCAAAACCACAGATTCTAATGCACTCTGATGGTTATTGTATCTTTCGCTTTAACAGTGTTGAGGATAAGAACTTAGTTATCCAATATGGTCCATACTCATACAGGAACAAGCCAATGGTGCTGAAACCATGGGATGTTGATTTTTCTTTTCAAAATGTTGTTCTTAGTACTATACCTGTATGGGTTCGATTCCCTGGCTTACCAGTGGGCTACTGGTCTTCTGAAATTCTTAGCAAATTAGCTAGTGCAGTAGGTAAACCTCTGTACACTGATAAATTCACAGCTCATTTTGAGAAGATTTCATATGCCAGAGTATTGGTCGAAGTTGATGTTGCCTTTCCTTTGCTTGAGGAAATTGAAATTGAAACTCCTTTTGGGATGAAGATTCAAGGGATTGAGTATGACTGGAAACCTGTATTCTGTACTCAACGCTTGAAGTTTGGTCATAACTCTCTTGACTGCTGGTATAATGGCCATAAGGAAGGGCAACAGGAGGTGCAAGATCAGGGAAAGGAAATTAGGAAAAGACCTCGAGCCAAGAAAGCAAGAAAGCAATCAAGGCAGGAATGGATTCCTAAAGCTAATACAGATACACTGGAAAGTGAAGCAATGGCCACAAATACATTACCTAGCTTGCCAGTGCAATCTGTTCAAATTAATACAAATACATTGGAAAGTGAAGCAATGCCTACTAATACATTGTCTAGCTTGCCAGTGCAATCTGGTCAACCTGTTGAGAGGGTGCAGAGGATCCAATTCAATACTGATATGTCTGCAAGTCAGAGGGCTGATGATGATCATGGCAATCAGGAAAGTATTGATAGTGGTGATACTGCGTATTGATGGAGCAAGATAAGAGGAAGGTTGTTGCTGGATTTCTTGATGATGGTAGGAAGGGGCAGCAGCAGGATCCTGGGCCTTCTTTGAGTATGCCACCTAATATTTTATGATTATAGTTACCTGGAATATTAGAGGGCTTAATAAAGCCCATATACAGAAAGAACTGAAAAACTTTCTGGTTAGGAATAAAGTTGATGTTCTGGGATGCCTTGAAACTAGAGTCAAAGAACAGAAAGCTCATAGGATTGTTGATAAAATTGCTAAAGGTTGGAAGGTCCAACACAACTACACCAATGCTGTCAATGGGAGAATATGGCTAATCTGGAAAGCACACATTCAGTTACATATATCCTGTGTGACTGATCAGTTTATCCATTGTCTGGTAGAGGATCCTGTTAATAAAATCAGATTACAATTTAGTGTCATTTATGCTCATAATTCTGCAATTCTGAGGAAGCAGCTCTGGAATGACCTGAGAGTAGTAAATGTTCCAAGCCAAGATGTATGGTTGATCAGTGGTGATTTCAATTCTGTCTTACATTCTGATGATAGGATTGGATCTCCTGTTACAAATGCTGAAGTTAGAGACTTCAAGGAGCTTATTTCTGATCTTCAATTGACCCCCCTCAGGTCTAAAGGGTGGAAGTATTCATGGACTAATAAGCAGGTTTATAGCAAGATTGATTGGGCACTTGGTAATTTCCAGTGGATTCAGCAGTTTGGCCATCTAGAAGCAGACATTATGAATCCCTCAGCCTCTGACCACTCCCCTATACTCATACAGTTTGGGAGTCAAAAGTTATTGCATCCTAAACCTTTCAGATTATATTATGCTATTATGGAGGATCCTCAGTTCTCTTCTATATTGCAGCATGTATGGTCTCAGAATTGTGAAGGTTCACCTTTACAACAGATTTGGTATAAATTGAAGAACTTGAAGCAGCACTTAAAAGAAATGAACAGGCATATGGCTTCCTATACACAGAAGCTAATCCATGCTAGAGAATCACCGGATATTATACAGAACCAACTACTGCATAATCCATTCTCTGAACAACTGTTTAAAGAGGAGAAAGAAGCTCTTAATGACATTGAGAAATGGAGCAATGTAGAAGAACAAATCATGAGGAAGAAATCAAAGGCATGCTGGATTGACTGTGGAGATGCCAACACTAAATACTTTTATGCTCAGTGGAGAATAAGAACCAGTCAGAATAATATTACTTCTTATATATTGAAGCAGGTATGAAGCTAACAGAACCAGTGGCTGTGGAGCAGGAATTTATTGAGGTATTCAAGTCATTAATGGGTGAAAGTGCTGATGAATTGCCTTGCATTAACACTTCTATTGTTAAGGAAGGACAATGTCTTACTTTTTCCCAGCAAAGATCACTTATTAAGGATGTTACTCTGGATGAAATCACTGATGCTATCAAAGATATGCCTAAAGATAAAGCTCCAGGTGTAGATGGATTCCCTGTGGAGTTCTTTACCAGCAATTGGGAGATTGTCAAGGAGGATGTATATGCTGCTACAAAGGATTTCTTTTCTACTTGTCAGCTGCCTTACATGGTCAATACCACTGCCATTGCCCTTGTTCCCAAGGTTAAAGTTCCTAGAACAGTGAAAGATTATAGACCTATTGCATGCTGTACAACTATCTACAAAATCATATCTAAGGTCATTATTATGAGGCTGAAAGCTGTTATTGATGACATTGTTGGTAATGCCCAGTCAGCATTCATTGAAGGGAGAAGCATAATTGATAATATCTTGCTCGGTCATGAAATATTCAAGGGATACTCCAGAAAAGGTATATCTCCTAGGTGTGTTTTAAAGGTGGATTTGAGGAAGGCATATGACACTCTTGAATGGAGGTTCCTCAAACAATTGCTTATTGATCTAGGATTCCCTGCCAAGTTTGTTGATTGGACAATGGCTTGTGTCTCTACTGTAACTTACTCACTAGTGATGAATGGTGGTCTCACTAAGCCTTTTCCTGCTAGAAGGGGTATTCGACAAGGAGATCCTATGTCACCTTACTTATTTGTCCTTGCTATGGAATACTTAAACAGGATATTGGCTCAGTTGCATAGGAATGGTGATTTCAATTTCCATCCTAGGTGCAGGAAGTTGAACTGTGCCCATATTTGCTTTGCAGATGATCTTCTCCTATTTTTTAGAGCTGATATTATATCTATTCAGATATTGCATGATGCTTTCCTTACATTCTCTGCAGCTTCTGTGCTATCAGCTAACAACACTAAGAGTGTTGTTTATCTGGCTGGGGTGCACCAGAATGACAAAGAGGCTATCCTTGAGTCTCTGGGATTCAGTGAGGGACAACTACCTTTCAAATATTTAGGCATTCCTCTCCATTCTAAGAAGCTTACTATCCACCATTATGCCACTGATTGAGAGGATAACTGACAAAATTACCTGTTGGTCTGCCAAGCTGCTGTCTTATGCAGGTAGGAGTCAATTGATCAAAACTGTGATATTTGGGATCCAAACCTATTGGGCACAAATATTCATCTTGCCAAAGAAAGTGGTGAAAGTAATAGAAGCTGTTTGTAGATCTTATCTTTGGACTGGTAATGCAACAGTATCTAAAAGATCACTGGTAGCATGGGAAAGAATACGCAGACCTATCACTGCTGGAGGCCTCAATATTATAGATATACAGGTATGGAATAAAGCTGCTATCACTAAGCTACTGTGGGATTTGACAAGGAAGAAGGATTGTTTATGGATTAAGTGGATACACTACTATTATATAAAGAGCTGTGACATTGCTATAATGGTCATTCCCAAGAATGCTTCCTGGGTAGTAAGGAAAATTATAGAATGCAGAACTCCTCTTCTGGCTGATCATAGATTGCAAGGGGATCTTATACACCGACTGGCTGAATGTGCAGGTTAGGCAAATTCCAAATACAGTCACTATATCATACTATGCTTCCTATCTTCCCTAGGGTGGAATGGAAGAATCTTATGGTGACAACAAATGTCCTGCCTAGACATAAATTCACTACTTGGCTTGCTGTTCAAGGTCGACTCCCTACTGTCGACAGATTACTGAAGATTGGAGTGAATGTGGAGGAGAAATGTGTTTTCTGTCATCAACAGGTAGAAGACTTTGGCCATCTGTATTTCACTTGTCCAGTTACTAGAGACTGTGGCATAGAATCTGTTGTTAGCTGGGCTATAACAGATCAATAGGTCGATGGAATGCTGAAATCCAGTGGATTTGCTGTCTAGCTAGAAGCAAATTGTGGCACAAGGCTGTGGTGGCTACTGCTTTTGTTACCACAGTTTCACTCATTTGGAGAAGTAGAAATGTCACTAGATTTGAGGGGAAATCATTCGATGAAAATCAGTTCTGTCGAGAGATTGCAATGCTTATTCATGTTTGGGGCAGGAAATGTAAGCGATGGCAAACGGGACTGCGACAGCTCAATCACTACCCTTAGTCGTAGTTAAGTGTTGTAGTAGCATTGTATGAATTTGTACAGTAGTTAGTCTATACTACTACTATGAACTCCTCATTGTAAATTTGTTGATATCAATGAAAGCCAAATGTTAAAAATAAAAAAAATATATTGAAACCAATTTTACAATAATCTTAAAATAGGCTAAAATTGCAATTGTATGCAATTTCGCTTTAAAAATACTAGATAAATTTGTAAAAATATACAAAAATTACGTTAACTATATTTCGGTATAAGTATGAGAATATAAATAAATTATTCACCAAAATTGATAGTTTTTGGAATAATTACTAATTAAAAATGGACAATAAATTGATTTTAAAAATCTTTAAAAATTAGGAAAAATACCAAAATCCTTGGGCATGCTTATATATGCATATACATGTTATTTTGAAAGTATTTTGTATGTAAAAAATACAGAGAAAAAAACTGGGCATCAACAGTTGCCTCTCTTTACCCGGGAAGGACGAAAGAGTTATCGGGTAAGATATGATGGCCAATTTTGACCGACCGGAATGGCTTGAAGCGATTGACCCTGCTCTGGTTCTTGAGTTGCCTACATATCCCTAGTCTTACAGGAATCAGGTTGTATGTAGTTAGTGATCCATTGGCGGAATATGCCGATGGAGATTTTTGAAAAACGGACATGATATTCCAGTTGGGAAGGACAATCAAATTCTAGTAGGCTGCGGAAACTGGATTGGGGTCGCTCCTGCTGAGACGGCTGCTGCTAGCCGGTTTACCTACAAATGAGCAATGCTAACATATATTGTGCATAAATTTAATCGTGATACAAGTTCTCATTGGACCATGAATGTTGTCTTTGGACGGTTAGGATGGTGTCCTCGGACTATGACGTCCTGGGCCATGAAGCATATAAAGGGTTCGCAGGTTATGAAATGATGTTCTCGGGCTATGAGAATGATGCCTCCGAACTATGATGCCTTTGAATAATGATATGCAAAAGATAAAATGGGGTCCTCAGGCCATGGCATGGCATTCTCGGGCTAAGAAAATGGTGCCTCCGAACAATGATGCCTTTAGATTATTTGGCGATCTTTCAGCCCGTGAAATGCATAAGGTGGATCTTTCAGCCAATGTAAGACGTAAATAAAAGGTGGCGGTATTTCAATCGATGCCGAATTTAGGTGGCAATATTTCAGCCGATGAAAGATGTAAATGAAGTGGTGCTATTTCGACCGTGCAAGAAATGTAAATAAAATGGTGATCTTTCACCCGATGCAAGATGTAAATAAAGTGGCGCTATTTCAGCCGTGCAAGAAATGTAAATAAATGGCAATCTTTCAGCCGATGCAGGATTTGAATGAAGTGACGATATTTTCAAGCGTGCAAGAAAATGTAAATAAAATGGCGATCTTTCAGTAGATGCATGATTTAAACAAAGTGGCGATATTTCAGCAGTGCAAGAAATGTAAATAAAATGCCGATCTTTCAGCCGATGCAGGATTTAAATGAAGTGGTGATATTTCAGCCATGCAAGAAAGAAATAAAGTGGCGATATTTCAGCCATCTAGATGGAGGTAGAGCTTAACCTCGGAAGGTAGAAAGGTAGCCTTATGCAATGCAGAAAAATGCAGATGGAGGTAGAGCTTAACCTCGGAAGGCAGAAAGGTAGCCATATGCAATGCAAAAATGCATTAGAGTTTAACCTTGGAAGGCAGAAATGTAGCCTTATGCAATGAAAAAAATGCAGATGGAGGTAGAGCTTAACCTCGTAAGGCAGAAAGGTAGCCTTATGCAATGCAAAAATGCAAATGGAGATAGAGATTAGTCTCGAAAGGCATAATGGTAGCCTTATGCAATGTAGAAAAATGCAGATGGAGGTAGAGCTTAACCTCGGAAGGCAGAAAGGTAGCTTTATGCAATGCAGAAAATGCAGATGGAGACAATGCTTAGTCTCGAAAGGTAGAATAGTAGCCTTATGAAATGCAGAAAAATGCAGGATGGAGATAGAGCTTAACCTCAGAAGGAAAAAAGGTATCCATATGCAATGCAGAAAAGTAAAAGGCGAATGGTAGTAAAATCTCTTAGCCGATGGCTTTATAGCTGATAGCTGATTGTGATATTGTGGCTGCTGAGGATATCGTGTACAAATATCAATCATAGATATGGTTCTGAGAGTTGTATTTCCGAGAAGTGTGAGTGTATAGATATATTTGACAACTTTGCGACTTGGGTGCCTGCATCCAAAGAAAAATCATGAGTTTTGTAAATGGGGAAGGTTAGCTCGTATCCTCGTGGAGCTTGTTTGTCCTGCTTGGCTCTGTTCTCTGTGATGTTGGATATCATTAGGGTAGAGCAGCTAAAGCAAGAAGTTTTGATAATAGACATGCATGATTTAGTAAAAAATGTATCATAACTATATAATTGAAAATAGTTTTTCTTTAGATAAACCGGCGACTGTGATGCGGGTCGAGACAATGAAACCTATGTTGCTCCAGAATTTTGAGGGCCCTCCTCAAAATTCTACCCCAGTTTACTAAATTGATACTTCTGACGACTACTTGTGATGATCGGCTAAAGTTTCTTCGGAATTCTGAGGGTTCTCCCCAAAATTTTGCCCTAGTTTCCAATTACGGGGGGAAATGAAAATTTTATTAAATTGTGACCGAACCATAAGGCTGCGTATGTATCCCCTTTTAAATAGGAATCAGGTCAGATGTAGTTCAAATTACATAAGGAAATCACAAATGGTTACACATAGTATCGTTTGACTGTATCTGAATTGATCGGCTTCGACCAAACTTCTCAGTTCATTTCTGCAAGTATAAGGGCTCCTTCTGTTAGAACCATGTGAACCATGTATAGACCTTTCCAGTTGGGAGAGAACTTCCCTTTGGCTTCATCTTGATGTGAAAAAATATTTTTTAACATCAGATGCCCTGGTGTGATCCGTCTTGGCCTAACTCTCTTGTAGAAAGCCCTGGCCATTCTGTTCAGGTAAAGCTTACCATGGCAAATTGCGTTCATTCTCTTACCATCTATGAGGGCTAACTGTTCGTAACGACTGTTCACCCATTATGTATCGTCGATTTCTGCCTCCTATATGATTAAGGGAGGGAATTTCTACTTCAGCGGGAATGACCGCTTCTGTACACAAAACCAACACATAGGGAGTTGCACCAGTTGATGTGCGAACTATGGTGCAATACCTTAGTAAAGCAAATAATAGCTTCTCATGCCACTGTTTATGCTTTTTTACCATCTTTCTCGGTATCTTCTTGATGTTCTTGTTGGCGGCCTCTACAACTCCCTTCATCTGAGGCCTGTAAGCTGTGGAATTATTGTGTTTGATCTTGAAGGTTTCACACATAGGTTTCATCAAATCACCGTTGAGGTTTGGAACCATTGTCAGTGATGATTGATTCTTGAATCTCAAATCAACAAACGATACGGTCACGGACAAAGTATGCCACGACTTTCTTGGTCACTGCTCTGTAAGATGTTGCTTCAACCTATTTTGTGAAATAGTCAATTGCTACTAGAATAAACTTGTGCCCGTTTGATGCGGCAGGTTCGATTGGTCCAATAACATCCATTTCCCAAGCGGCAAACGACCAGGGCGAGCTTGTTGTATTGAGCTCATTTGGAGGACCTTTATCATGTCTCCATAGATCTGATAGGGGTTGCACTTTCGGACATACTGGATGCAATCCGTCTCCATAGTCATCCAAATATAACCTGCTTGAAGTATTTTCCTGGCTAAGATGAAACCATTCATATGTGGACCACAGGTTGTGTCATGAACTTCCTCTAGAAGTTTAGATGCGTACCTTGCATAAACACACCTTAGCAAACCCAAATCCGGAGTTCTCCTATACAGCATTCCTCTGCTGTGGAAGAAATTGTTGGACAACCTTCGAAGTGTGTGCTTCTGAGTAGCATTTGCAATCTATTGATATTCTCCTTTGGCTAAAAATTCCTTGATGTCGTGGAACTAATGCTTTCTCTCCACTTCTTCCTCGACATGAACACAGTAGGCTGGCTAATCATGAATCTTCACTAGAATAGCATCTATGAAGTTCTTATCTAGATGCTAAATCATAGATGATAGGGTGTTCTGTGTGTCAGCAAACTAATTCTGGATTCTAGAAACATGCTAGAATTATGTCTTTATGAACCTCTTTCTCAACTCTTGTATATGATGCAGGTATGGGAGTATCTTAAGTTCTTGGCTGCCCATTCTTCTCGTACCTAATGTATAAGTAAATGCAAATCTCCAATCACTAGCAACTCTTGGACGTTCATGTCGACGACCATCTTGATCCCTAAGATGCAGGCTTGGTACTCGGCCATATTATTGGTGCTGGAGAACCTGAGTTTGGCGGATACCTGATAGTGCTGGCCGATTTATTATACTAGGATTGCCCCTATGTTAGCTCCCTTGAAATTTGCTACTCCATAGAAAAACATCCTCCAACCATCATAGGATTCTGCAATGTCTTCTCCTACAAATGATACCTCCCAATCAGGAAAATACATCTTTAAGGGTTAGTATCCTCCGTCCACAGGATTTTTTGCAAGGTGATCTGCTAATGCCTATCCTTTGATTGCTTTATGAGTCACGTAGACAATGTAGAATTCACTCAGCAGGATTTGCCACTTGGCTAGCTTGCCAGTGGGCATGGGCTTCTGAAAGATGTACTTCAATGGGTCCATTCTTGATATGAGATACATAGTGTAAGCACAGAAATAATGCCTCAACTTCTGAGCTACCCAAGTTAGAGCACCACAGGTGCATTCCAACAGAGAATATCGGGACTCATATGAGGTGAACTGCTTGCTGAGATAATAGATTTCATGATCTTTTCTCCCTATTTTATCATGCTGACCCAAAACACAATCGAACGCTCCGTCTAATACTGCAAGGTATAGTTAGGGGTCTACCTGGCTCGGGCGAGACCAAAATTGGTAGTGTTGATAAGTAACCCTTGATTCTGTCGAATACTGTTTGGCAGTCATCAGTCCATTTGGTAGCGGCATCCTTCTTCAGCATCTTAAAGATTGGCTCACAGATGACAGTAGATTGTGCTATGAATCCGTTGATGTGGTTAAGTCTCCCCAAGAAAATCATTACTTCTTTCTTGTTCTTTGGCGGTGGAAATTCTTGAATAGCTTTGACTTTTGATGGATCCAATTCTATCCCTCGGTGGTTCACAATGAACCCAAGAAATTTCCCAGCTGGAACACCAAATGCACATTTTGCGGGATTCAATTTCAGGTTGTATCTTCTCAGTCTATTGAAAAATTTCCTTAAATCTTCCATGTGATCAGCAACTTTCTTAGACTTAATGATGACGTCGTCTACATACACTTTTATCTCCTTATGTATCATGTCATGAAAAATGGTGGTCATGGCCCTCATGTAGGTGGCCCCTGCATTCTTTGACCCCAAATGACATCATCGTGTAGCAGTACATGCCTCATGGTGTGATGAAAGCAGTTTTCTCAGTATCCTCTTCATCCATCCATATCTAATGGTACCCAGCAAAATAATTAATGAATGACTACAACTCATGCTTGGCGTATTTGTCGATCAAGATGTGTATATTCGACAAGGGGAAGTCATCTTTTGGACTAGTCCGGTTGAGATCCCGGTAGTCGACGCAGACTTTGAGCTTCCTATCCTTCTTCGGTATTGGCACAATACTGGCTAACCATGTTGGATACTCTACTACCCTGATAACCTCTTTGACCTGCTTGGTGACCTCTTCTTTGATATTCAAACTCATATTTGGCTTGAATTTTCTGAGGTTTTGTTTTACTAGCGAACATGCCGGATCAGTCGGCAATTTGTGAGCCACAATGGATATGCTTAGACCAGTCATGTCGTTATATAACCAGGCGAATATGTCTTCGTACTCTCTTAGGAACTCTGTATATTCTTTCTTTTCTGACGTTGAAAAATGGACGATGATTCGTGTTTCTTTGACATTTTCTACATCTCCCAAGTTAACAATCTCAGTTTCATCCAGATTGGATTGGGTCTACTCTCGAAATTCTCAACTTCCCTAACAATCTCCTCTGGTATGTCATCTTCTTCTGAATCTATATCCGTTTGTCGCGTTGTCTCATTGCGTGTCACAGTCCTTGGTTCATCAAGATAAGTAATAGTAATGTTGTATGAGTAAAGTAATGAGAGAAAATAATAAGAGTAAGATTTATAAGAAAATTGAAATGCTTTGATAAATTCCATAACTATTTTTGAATACCGAAGTTCTTTCTTGAAAAAGTTAAAAAATGCAAAAGGAAAGTAAACCAATAATATAAAATAGTGCATGGTGCTTTGTTCAACCTTGCTACCCCGAGGCATGTGGTCCTGACGGTCCAGTTGTTGAGGCGTGCTCCTCTGTTTACAAACTGTATGGAAGGGCCTTCCTGCCCCTCTTCCTTAAAAATGACACAGCAGCCCATATCATCATCCTCCAAGATCAAGTTCATCATTGCTGCTAATGCTTCTTCTTCTTTTGACCCATAGATTATTTCGGCCGGTTGGAAAGTATGCTCCAGATGAGGTATCGGCTGCTCCAATGGATAGTAAGAACTATGCCATAGTTGCGACCAGTGGTTGAATTCATCCTAAGTGTATTCATACCCCAATCCGCAGGTGGTACCGTGTTTCTTGAGCTTGATGGGCTTAACGATCCCCTGGAGATTCTTGCCGAGTCCCTTGCCAAGCTCATACCCGCTCCAGTTCAGTATGCTTTCAATTTTGTTATCCCACCATTTATCCTTATCGACGGCGTTGACTAGCTCGATGTGGTGGTAAGTTTCTCCACCTATATTTCTTTTTCCTCCAATTGCTGGGATGGTCTAGCGGCTGTATATGGGATTGCTATCGTCACCATGAATGATCACCTCCTGGCGATTCCGCTCAAATTTCACTGCCTGATGTAGTGTTGATGCCACGGCCCGGCGGCTTGAATCTAGGGTCGTCCCAACAATAGATTGTAAGACACCGGCATGTCTATCACTTAAAAATCGATATCAAACCAAGTGGGACCCATTTGCAAACGTAAACTAATTTCCCCAATAGTGGACCTTTGAGAACTGTCGAAAGCCTTAACGTTGATGGCCATATCCTTGATTTTATGCATCCATTTTCCTAATGTCTCGAGTGTTACCAACGGGCAAATATTGAGGCTGTGTGAGCACGTGATTTTTTCCTACATGAGAATAACTCCTAAAAAATAGACCAAAAATAATTTTTATTAATTTTAGGAATTTTTCTTTGTTTATTTGCATTTCATGCGTTTTTAATATTTTTAAATCATAAAAAAATCCTAAAAATTATCGTTTTCACATATTTATCTTTTAGTCTTTAAAATTAACATTTTTCTTTAGTTTTAAGTTAAGTAGTTGTTTTAATGTTAAAAAATAAATAAAGAGTTTTAGTTTCTACAAGAATAGATTGATTTAAGATTTTTAATTTCTAAAATTTTTTACTAAAGAAAAAGAAAAGAAAAGAGAATAAAAATTTAATTGCAACGAGATTTTAAATTAAGCAATTGGGCTATTTTTAAAACCTAAACTAGCCTAAACTACAATTTCCATACCTAAATCCACACAAATCAAGCCCATTTCCTT
Organism: Nicotiana benthamiana; assembly: GCA_034376525.1. Classification (NCBI taxonomy): domain Eukaryota; kingdom Viridiplantae; phylum Streptophyta; class Magnoliopsida; order Solanales; family Solanaceae; genus Nicotiana; species Nicotiana benthamiana. The sequence goes on from CM067331.1 coordinate 110,292,723, forward strand.
GCCCTAAAAACCAAAACCTACGTCTATACAGATACACAAAAAAATGGAGTTCTGAAAGAAAAAACTGCGCAGCTGAGGATCTGAAGGACTGACCCCCCTTGTGGTCGTCTTCTTCACAGAGCCCCGCCACCTTTATTCCATCCTTAATCATCAAAGACCTAAGTAGCAGCCTCTATCCTCCAAAACACTGGTGAAATCCCCGCCCATTCAACAGCCTTCACTGACCAGCAGATCGAACAAATACCGTCGAAGCAAAAACAAACAAAGAAAACGGACATAGAACGAAACAAAGGCATCGGAGTTCGGACGAACTGTCCATCCTGGCGACTTATTCTGACCTCTCTCGTCTTCACTGTGTTTCGATCTTCAGGGGTAAAAATAGAGTCCAATTTTAGGTTCGTGTTGGAGTTTTTTTGAGTTTTCCGGCACTGTCGAGGTTCGGAATCCCATTTTGCAGAGACACTGTTTCCGTCGAGGGTTAGTAACTTCTTCGGTCTGGTCTGGGTCGAGTCGAACAACTTTCCTTTAGTAGATTCGAGGTCATCTTTGAGGTTCCGGCAAGTCATTTGGTTTCCCTGTTCTAGGTTCTCATTTGCTTAATGATTTGAGAATTGTTGCGATTGTAAGAATCGATCTTCTTTCAGATTACATGTAACTATTTGAATTCTTAATTCGTTGTTTTGGTTGAAATCGCTTTACATGTTCTAATTGGTTATTTTCTTAATACTTCTGTTGGGCCTTGTTTGACGAGCATTGTCATTTTAACATGATTCTTGTATGGCTTAAACTTTCTGTGCGTTGTTGATATTCTCAAATTTTTCTTAATGTCAGATGAATATTAGCTCTATTTCCACAAGTTGAAGCTTCTGCTTTGAGTTTAATGTTCCATTTCAGTTCTTTGTCTATTGCCAAGTTATATGTATGCGATAGGTTGGTTATATCGGTAAATAGCATTCCAGGAGACTATCATTGTGAGTATTTTAAATGGGCCTAGGTGTGTGCTGGGTTCACTTTCAAGATTCTGCTCTTTCAAGACTATTGAGTTGAAATGGATGATTTGTCCGGCTTTAGGATTGTTTAAAATAGTTGGAGTGTTATGAGTGATTCTAACGGACTATCTTCCATTATTGAGCTTATAATTGTATAATGTGTTCCAAGCATGGACTTTAAAGTTAAAAGGGATGCATTCACTTCTAAATTAGCTTCTATATTTCAGTCTGCTTTTCTTTTTCCACTCTGTTAGGGTTTCAGGGGGCGCCGCTTTTGCTTTGTTCGATCTTCACAAGTTTCAGAATCCCTCCGCGATTCTGCTTGTCGAAAGCCGGCGACCTGGTAAGGTTTTTTTTCTTCAAAATTATTTCAGGCCCCGTTTCAGCTTTGCACTATTTTGCTTTTATCTGTTATTTCAACCATCGTGTAGATGTAGACTGCTATTTTACGCAACATCCATTATCTTTTCTGTCACTTGCTTCCCTTCTTTCTAAAGATTCTCAAGGTGCTTTTTACCTTGCATTTTAAGCTCCCGCAGATCTTAAAATTAGGTGACACAAAAATCTTTAGCTCCTTTTCCACTTATCTAACACCATTGTTTTTTTAAAGTTATTTTTATTTTTTATTTTTTGTTGAATGTGATGTTGGAGCTTTTGGATATTGAAATTTTACTGTTCATGAAGTGACGTGTGGTTTCTCTGCTGTAACTGTGAAGTGTTTGTTTCTGCAATGAAATCTACTCACAAAAAGAAAATTTTATTTTCTCACTATTTGAGGTAAAAAAAACAACAGTTGTGTAATAGTAATACTTTACTGTTTTTTTTTTGGACTTTTGGGGGTGTAGTGTAAATATAGGTTTCCTAATAGATTCCCATTTCTCATTCTTGCTTTTCTTGTTGAAAGAGATCTCAGTTTTTTTTACTTTGAGAATTTTTAAAGTTTTGTTTGTTCCTGGGTCCAGGAATATCTTGGTTGCATTGTGTGGGGTTTAAAGTTGGATTTTTGAAATCTGCTGATTTTTTGCTTCTTCTAGCACAAGTCTGTCCGATTTAGCCTTTATTTGGTTATCTGAAGCTTGTTTCGTTTCGAGTTTTCTAGGTTTTTTAAATTCTTGCTTTTCGCCGGCGATTTTTCCGGCGACCCCTGCTCTTTTCTTCCTATTCTGTCTTCTGCTTTTTGTGGGTGTGTGTGGGTGTGTTCTGTTTTCTTGGACATGTGCCTTATTTTTCCGGCGAGGATTTCCGGCAAGCTACAGTACTTCCGGCGACTACACGTTCAGACTTTCGGCAGGACGCAACAGAACTACACGTTCCGATAAGCTTCAGCAAAACTTGAACTAGGTACTAATCGTGGCGGCGAGGCCAGTTCGCGGTGTTTGGGAGTGAAGAGCTAAACACCGGCCGGGACGTGCAAGAATCGGTAGCAGTTGACCTTGGGCGCATCAAAGCCTACTTTCAGGTTTTTCCACCGGGAGTTGGTACCTCCCGCTCTCTTGTTTACTTTGTACACCTTTTTATGTATTTTAGCTAGCATTCCGTGCGAGGTTTAATCTGTTGCTATCTAGTTTGCATCCTTTTGCGTATTCCGCTATAGTGCGTGTGTGCGTCACTATTCTCCATAGTCGGTTGGAGGGATAGTGGCCGCGGCGGGGGATGATAGTGCAAGGTCATGTCCTCGGGGGGTGGGGGCGGTGGCGGGGGTGAGTAGGGGGCAGAGAGTGGTCCTGCGGGTAGGGCGGGAGGTAAGGGTGGGAAGAGGGTAGCGGACGCTCATAGATTAAGGATTGGGTCGTGGAACATAGGCACTCTAACGGGTATGTCCATTGAGTTGGTGAAGGTTCTTCAGAAGATGAGGGTTAACATAGCATGTGTCCAGGAGACTAGGTGGAAAGGGTCGAGGCGACGAATGTAGACGGGTTTAAGTTGTGGTATTCTAGGGTCGTGAGAGGTAAGAATGGAGTGGGCATCTTGGTAGATAGGGATCTAAGGGAGTCCGTGGTCGAGGTTAGGCGAGTGAATGATAGGTTAATGTCTATTAAGTTGGTTATTGGGGGTTGCGTCCTCAACGTCAGCAGCGCTTATGCGCCTCAAGCGGGCTTAGACGAGGAGGCTAAGAGGCGATTTTGGGAGGGTTTGGATGATCTGGTGATTAGTATCCCCCAATCTGAGAAGCTAGTTATTGGAGGTGACTTTAATGGTCATTGCGGCTGATGCTGGTGGTTATGGTGAAGTACACGGTGGCTTTGACTTTGGTGTTAGGAACGGAGGAGGCACATCCCTGCTTGATTTCGCCAGGGCTTCCGAGCTTCTGATTGCAAACTCGACATTTCAGAAGAGGGAGGAGCATTTGGTCACCTTGAAGAGTTCGGCGGCGAGGACTCAGATTGATTACCTCCTCCTCAGAAGGAGCGATAGGGGTATGTGCAAGGACTGCAAGGTTATTTCGGGAGAGTCCCTTTCGACTCTTCATAGACTCCTAATGATGGATGTCAGTCTCTGGGTGAAGAGGAAGAGGAAGGGTGCTCGGGGACAGCCGCGGATTAGATGGGGTGTTTTGTTTAAGGAGAAAGCACAGGAGTTGGAGAGGAGGTTAGCTGAGGGCGGAGCTTGGAGAAGTTCTGGGGCAGCGGACGCTATGTGGTCAGAGACGGCGAACTTGGTTAGGGAGGTAGCACGGGACGTGCTCGGAGTAGCCAAGGTTGAAGAAGACGGCGTTTGCTAAGTTGGCATGGAGCACAAGCGAGGAAGAACGGAGAGCGAACAGGGAGATCTACAAGGTGGCGAGGAAAGAAGCAAAGCTGGCGGTTTCGGAAGCTAAAAACGCGGCGTTTGGTCGCATGTACGAGGAACTAGGGGAGAGAGGCGGGGAGAGGAAGTTATTCCGGTTAGCTAAAGCAAGGGAAAGGAAGGCACATGATCTTGACCAAGTTAGGTGCATTAATGGCGAGGATGGTAGAGTTCTGATGGGGGAGTCTCAAGTCAAGCAGAGGTGGCAGGCATACTTTCGAGACTTACTTAACGAGGAGGGGGATTGTAACATAGAGCTAGGGGAGTTGGGGAATTCAGAGCAACATAGAGACATTGGGTACTGCAGGCGCATTAGGGCGTAGGAGGTCATGGGGGCTTTGCGTAGGATGAGTAGGGGTCGAGCGACCGGGCCTGACGAGATCTCGATGGAGTTCTGGAAGTGCATAGGTAGGTCAGGAGTGGAGTGGCGCTCCAGGTTGTTCAATGCGATCTTCAGGACCAAAAGGATGCCGGATGAGTGGAGGTGGAGTACAGTGGTGCCTTTGTACAAGAACAAAGGGGACATCCAGTGCTGCAACAACTATAGGGGTATCAAATTATTAAGTCACACCATGAAGGTCTGGCAGCGGGTGATCGAGGCGAGGGTTAGGGATATGACATCTATAACTGTGAACCAGTTTGGTTTCATGCGGGGTCGCTCCACTACAGAAGCTATCCACCTTGTCTGGCGACTGGTGGAACAGTTCAGGGATAAGAAGAAGGACCTGCACATGGTGCTAGTCGACTTGGAGAAGGCGTATGACAAGGTCCCAAGGGAGGTGCTATGGAGGTGCTTGGAGGCGAAGAGCGTGCTGGAAGCCTACATCAGAGTAATCAAGGACATGTACGATGGAGCTAAGACTAGGGTTAGGATGGTGGGTGCGACTCAGACCATTTTCCAATGGATATGGGGCTCTATCAAGGATCGGCGCTTAGCCCTCTCTTGTTTGCCTTGTTGATGGATGGTCTAACCCGATATATTTAAGGGGATGTTCCTTGGTGTATGCTATTTGCTGATGATATAGTCTTGATAGACGAGACGAGGGTCGGTGTTATTGAGAGGTTAGAGGTATGGCGACAGACTCTCGAGTCTAAGGGTTTCAAAATAAGCAGATCTAAGACAGAATACCTGGAGTGCAAGTTTAGCGCCGAGCCGAACGAAGTAGGTAGGGACGTGATGATTGGATCTCAGGTCATCGCTAAGAGGGACAGTGTCAGATATCTTGGGTCGGTGATTCAGGGGGACAGAGAGATTGACGGGGACGTCACTCATCGTATAGGAGCGGGGTGGTCAAAGTGGAGGCTTGCATAAGGAGTCCTGTGTGACAAGAAAGTTCCACAAAAACTCAAGGGGAAATTTTATAGAGATGTGGTTAGACCTGCAATGTTGTATGGGGCGGAGTGCTGGCCAGTGAAGAACTCTCATGTTCAGAGAATGAAGGTTGCAGAGATGAGGATGCTCAGGTGGATGTGCGGGCTCAACATGTTAGATAAGATTAAGAATGAAGTTATTTGAGAGAGGGTGAGGGTAGTCCCGGTGGATGAGAAGATGTGAGAAGCGAGACTGAGGTGGTTCGGGCATGTGCGGAGGAGAAGTCTTGATGCCCCGGTAAAGAGTTGTGAGCGGCTGGTGATTGTCAGCGTTCGGCGGGGCAGAGGGAGGCCTAAGAGGTATTGGGGATAGGTGATTAGGCATGACATAGCTAGAATGCGGGTTTCCGAGGACATGACCCTTGATAGGAAAGTTTGGAGGTCTAGTATCAGGGTTGTAGAATAGGGGCTCCTAGAGTTTTTCGTACTCCTCACCCGGGGTTGGGTGAGGCTTGGCAGGGCTATCCATAGATGATTTTTGTTTTGGTTTGTGTCTCCCTTCTGGTAGTTATTTATGGTAGTTACTGTATGATATTATTGCATGCTATTTTATTTTTGGTTCTTTTGATTAGATAATTATTTACGCTATTTCTATTGGAGTTACTAATGCTCTTTTATTTTTGTTTTTATTTTTGTTTTTGTTTTTGTTTTACCTTTCCTTCACTGAGCCAAGGGTCGATTGGAAATAGCCTCTCTGCCCTTTCGGGTAGGGGTAAGGCTCGTCTACATATTACCCTCCCCAGATCCCACTTTGTGGGACTATACTGGGTAGTAGTTGTTGTTGTTGTTGTTGTTGTTATTTCAGTATGCCTATGGCATCTTGAGTAAATAGTTCAAGTGGATTTTCAAGTGGTTGCATTCATAATTTTTAATTTAACTAGCACTTTCATGTCTTTAGTTTGGATGACACGAATGGCTTATTCTGCTGAAAACAAACTACAGTTTGTTCTACTAGAACTATATTGGGTTTGTTCAACGAGAATTAAGATGGAATACTTAAAGATTGAGATTGGATCGCAGTTGTTTGTGTGTTTCTTTGGCTGTATTGGGTCGCGATGTAATGTTGGATGTGAAAATCAGACCATGAATATGAACAACCATAGTTCACTTAGTTGTTTGCATTTTCCTTTAACTAAATTGAGGTGTGCCATATTAAACAATAATAGTTATGGCCCTCGTGAATTAAATTAGAATTGCTTTAATTAGAATAAGTTGAGGTGTGTCGCGCCAAATAAAATTACAAGTTGTGTGGCCCTCTTTAATTATTTCTTTAAAAAATATTTAGAACTCGAGGCGTACCATTTAGCTAATTTTCATGGTCCTTGCAAAGTTAACAACGCGTCAGTTGCTTTTAGGCGTGTCACTTAATAATTTTACCTTCTTAACTCGAGTGCGCATTTATGTGACCTAAATTCAAATCTCAACGATGTTAAAATATGTCAAAAATCGCGGGTGCATTTATGTGACGTGGTTCGAGGCATGTTTTATTGACGTAATTCTCTTTTTAAAAATATATAATAATAAAAGTGGTTAAAAGTTTAAAATTGCACATAGGTTTAAAGTATTTTAAAATCAGATAAATAAGCCAATAATAACAATTGTGCGACCGTGGTAGAACCACGAAATTCGGAAGCGCCTAACATCTTCTCTCGGGTTAACAGAATTCCTTACCCGGATTTCTGGCTCACAGACTGTATGCAGAGTCAAACTTTCCTCGATTAGGGATATAAAACGATGACTTGGGGCACCATTAATTATCCCAAGTGGCGACTCTGAAATTATTAAATAAATAGATCTCGTTTTGATTGTCCTTAAATTGGAAAAAACTCCTTTGTCTACACTCTTTGCGGGGTGTGGTGTGAAAAGGATGTGTGACAGCTCTGGTGACTCTGCTAGGGAAGATGTTCAAGAATTCAAGCCAAGAATAATTATTGTATTTGGCTTTGTTTAATATCTGATTTTATTACATGATTGTGCCCAACTGCTAAGTGTTGCTTTTACCGCTTTGATATTATTTGAACTATATATAAATTGTTGCGAAACCTTTCTATTCTCATCTTCGAGGATGTGCTCGCTGGTCGAGACTCTCTATTCTGTTAGTGTCATACCTCGGAATAAGAAAGAGGCTTGAACAAGTTACAAAGCCGGATGACCTTTTGGTTCCCGGTACGTAACCCCTCCTCGACTCGAGTTGTCTGCTCGGGTTCACAGTCTACAACACATACTCAGGTTTTGAACCTAGAATAACTCAGCCTCATGCCAGATCTCCAGTAGGAATTTTTGTTTGTATCATGTGCACTTTACTTAGGGGACTCAATACAGGGGTTAGGTCCGTCTAGGACAGGCATACCCCAAAAAATAAAAGATCATCCTGACGCATCTTATGTGTTATATGTTGCATTTATTCAAGGGTAAAAGGTCATTAGCAAACCAATGAAAGCTGATGCAAATGAAAAGAAAAAAAGAAAGAAAAAGGGAGAGAGTGAAGTATAAAAATAAAGGGGTCGATTATATTTTCTGTCGCAATTTTGAAAAAGAAAAAGAAAAAAAGAGCATGAAAAATTCAAAAAATTTGTACTTTTTTTTAATTTATCATTTTTCAAAAATCAAAAATCAAAGAAACAGGGAAAAGAAAATCCAAAAATAGTTTACATGTTTCATCATTTTTTTTTTCAAAAAAAAAGGGGACAAAAAATTAGTTTTTTTTATTCTTGTCCGTATCCAATTTGCCCGAACTATGCATACATGATTCTCATCTATTGGGGCGTGATACGTAGGCAATCCACATACGTTCCGGTCTTCCTAGTAAATCTTAGGTTCTTGGCTTTGCGGGGTTTTAGCTAAATTTTGCACTTCTATCCACCTTTTGGCTAAATAAGTTATTTTGCAAAAATAATTGCAACCATGTCTTGCATGTATCTAATAGGGAATGTTATTGTCTCACATAGTGTTGGTTTACGTTTTCTTATACAGGTGGGATTTACCTACCAGAGTTTGAGCATGACAGACACCCCAGGATCACTGCATTCAGGAGCTGCTCGAGGAGCTATTTTGCGTTTTTGAATCAATTTTTCATGTTTTATTTTTGGTCCTGTATAATATTATCCAGTATTTTAGGTGATGTTAGAGTTTGTAATAGTCTAGTAAAGTTTGCCGAGTCTTATGTTATTGTATTTTTTATTTTGTATTTGAAAATGTGTTACAAGTCAAAAATCCAAAAAAGCAATGCAGAAAAAAGAAATTTTGCGTTTTTATATTTTCGTTACAAGTTTTCTTTAGAATATTAATTCTAGAAATGAAAACAAATTTCTTTGAGGTTGTTTTTCCTTTAGGCAATTAATATCCAGGACTTAAAATAAATTATTTTTATGTTTTCTTTAGTATATTACGATTACAAATCCAAAAAAAGAGAAAATTTTCTTTTAATACCTCTTTAAAAGGTTTTCTTTAAGGTATTAATTCCAAAAATCCAAAAATATTTTCTTTTGAGGTTATTCTTTGGGAAATTCATGAAAAATGAATTAAAAAAAATTCTTTTTATAGGAGAAATAACATACCTTATTTTCTGTTTATCTTTTAAAATTTCTCCTTTAGGTAATTAAAAATTGAAATCCAAAAACAGTTTTTTTGTTTATCTTTTTCATTTCTCATTTTCAAATATTTCTTCAAGGATTCCAAATAAAATTCAAAATAATTTTTCTTTGGTTTATTGTGTAGACTTCCTTCCTAAAAAAACAAAGAATGTTTGTCTCTTGTAGGATATTTCCTTAATAATTTCCCATAGAGTGTTTGTTTCAAAAAGAAAAATGAAGCAAAAAACTACATGCTCGTTAAGAGTGAGTTTGGATAGATCATTAAGTTTAAAAAATTCAAAAAGAAAGGTGAGATTTTGCTTTTTTTATTTTTTTTGCTCATTAGAGTAGTCATTAAGGTAATTAAAAAAAAGGGGAAAAAAAGAGAATGTTGGTTTGTTTACTTTATTCACGATCTCCCAGAACTACGCAAATATCTTATTCATGCGGCGTCATGATAAGTAGGCAACCTACATAGTGTTCGATCAAATCATTTTTGTTTTAATAAAAAAAGATTTAAAAAAAGAGAAAAATAAAGAGAAAAGAAAAAAAAAAGAAAAAAGGGTATAATTATGGGACGTGAAAATTAGAGGAAAGAAAAGAGTGATAAATAGAAAAAGAGGAAGAAAAATGATCAAACAAGTGATAGAAAAGCAAAGAAAAGAGAGGATTGAAATGAAAATTGGGATGATGCCAACTGACCTTCGTACATTCGAAGCCATTTTAGAACCGATAAATGTGGCTAGGTGCATTGCATTAAATGTGATTTTTTAGATGTTAAATGTCCAAACGCTAACATGATGGCTTAATTTGGTTCCACTGTGTTCTCCTTATTATAGAAAAAATGGTGGTTGGTTTGTGGTTCTCAAGGTAACTCGTCCATACAACACCAGGTTAAAACGCAAGGTAGCCATGGCTAGCAAAAACCTGGGCACGAGAGTTGTTGACCCGTCAAGGGAGGTTGTCGTGTCAGAGTCTGAATTGAAAGAGGAGGTCCAAAGGATGAAATACCATATGACAAAAATGTATCAGTCTTAGATCAAGGGACGTCCCCCACCCTCATTCCCCACTAACTATATTGTAAACCCTGCAACTATCTCACTACTATCACAAATCCAGATTCACACTGTTATCGATATCTCCCCACAACCCTTTTACACTCTACCCACCAAAATCACCTCATATGCCGCTCATTTGTCCACTCATGCTCTTGCAGCTCCTCCACCAGCTACGTTTCCTCGATCCTCTAACGAGACTATGCTCAAAGTCTGTGATGCCCAACACTATGCTCCAAAACCAACTTTTAAATTCTCGAATCCATACTCCCACGCTCCTCATTTTGAGTCTCCTGGTGAAACTGAAAAGCTTGGTAAGACAGTGGAGCAAGATGAGATATCTAGGAAGGTGAAAATATTATAGTAGTCTTAAGAAACATACAAGGGATAGGGAGCCAGATGAGCGTGTCTTACAAAGACTTGTGTTTGTTCCCTGACGTCCAATTGCCTACTGGGTTTAAGATGCCAAAGTTTGATTTGTATGACGGGCACGGGAATTACGTGGCCCATTTGAGAGGTTACTGTAGTAATATGAGAGGCGCCGTGGGAAAGATTAATTATTGATGGCGTTTAGTTAGAGTCTAAGTGGGGCAGCTCTGAAGCGGTACACCCGCCAGGATGCTAATAGGTGGTACACATGGGACGATATGGCTCAGGCCTTTGCCAGGCACTTTCAGTATAATATAGAAATCGTTTCGGACTGCATGTCCCTCACCAAGATGGAAAAGAAGCTTAATGAAAGCTTTAAGGAGTACGGGCTCAGATGGAGAGAGCGGGCTGTCAAATTCGATCCCCCGATGAAAGAAAAAGAGATGGTTGACTACTTTCTTCAAGCTCAAAAACCAACTTACTTTGGGCATTTGATCACAACTATGGGTAGGCCTTTTAATGATGTGATAAAAATGGGAGAGATGGTAGAAGATGGGTTGAAGTCAAGCAAGATCATGTACTATTCTACTTTAAAAGCAACAGCACAAGCAACTCAACGACACATGAAGCTTGTTGCGTCAGAAGGACCACGGTGATGTTGCCATGGTTGTTTCAGATTCACCACATGGACCAAAGGGTCCGCTTAACCAATATACCTAGCCTCAGCTCCAACCTCAAACCAATCCCCGAGGTCCACATAATCCACCTCAGTATTATCCTCCGGACAATGTATGGTCATCTGTCCAACCACCAGGTCACTCCCTATGGCAAGTGCTAGCACCGCATAATGTATCATTGCCTTCACAACATTTTCAAGCAACCAACAACCCTAGAAAACAGGGGCAGGGAAGAGAACAAAGTCAAATAAATAGTTTCACGCCAATTGGGGAGTCCTACACAAGCTTATTTGAAAAGTTAAGGCATGCTGGCATGATTGAGCCGCTCCTCGGCTATACTCCAGACCCATAAGCAAAAGGCTTTGATCCTACTGCACGATGAATGTACCACTCTAATGTCCAAGGGCATAGCATTGAAGATTGTCGTGCTTTGAATGGTCTCGTTTACCTATTGCATTCCATTACCCTTCCTGATCCTATCAATCCCGGAGGTATTTGGGATTACTAATCCTAAAGGGAGGAGACATGGGCGTATTTGTGGTTTCAAAAGGTTAAAATACTAAGGCGACAAACAAAACATATATATAGCAAATTTAGAGGGAGTGCATATGGACAGATAATAAGGCTCAGACAAACCTCATTTAAAATTATATAAAACACATTGTTTAGCATGTCTTACATGTACTGTTAAGGTCTAATTAAAACTAGAGGCAGACTGATGTGCTACATAATTCAAATACGAAGCCTGAGTCAAGCCTTCCTGCTGGTTGTAGTTTAAAATAAGAAACTGATTCAATTTATAAGTTAACCTAAGGCTTACCTAATGACACAAAACCTATAGGCATGATATCTACAGATTTCGGGAATAAGAGCATGGATTGATTGCATGTTAATTTAAGAAAAGATTTCCAGTTTTAATAGAAAAAGTACAAGTGCTACAATTGACAATGCATTATTACTATTAGTTTTAACTTACAAAAGAGTGAGGCTATTGAGATTAGAATTATAACCCCTATAGGCATGCTTTCTAGATGTTTGTTACCTTTAAACACAGAGATTATGCAACATGATTATCCAAACGTTGTGCTATCTACTTACATTTTTTATTATTAGGACCTATAGCCAAGTTTGCCTAGTGAAAAACGGGTGTGCAAGAATCAGAAAATGACCTATAGACATATTCTCTATGTGTGTGTGCAGGAGCTACAGATATGGAAGTGCAGGATTCCTATAGACATGGCAGCCAAATGAGATGCAGAAGTTCTTATAGACATAGTAGCAAAATGAGATGCAGAAACCTTATAGGCATGATAACAATATGGAAATGCAAAAGTCTTATAACATGATAATTACATGAAGTGATGCAGAAATCTTATAGGCATGATAACTATATAGGAATGCAGAAGTCTTATAGACATGGTACAACATGAAGAGATACAGAAATTAGAGATTCATGTAGGTATGGTAACTATGGAAAGTACATAAATTAGAAACTCCTATAGGCAAGTTTTCTACCCATACACATACATAGTTACCCCTCCTTTTTCACTAACCATCCTAGAAAATTATACAAAGTTATCACAACAAAAAAAATGAATTAAAAAAATTATATCAGAAATCTAAAAGTTACAACCAAGGGAAGCCTGATTCAAACTTCATGTCTAATTTATGAAGCAAACCAACTCCAAAGATCAATGTTGCAAAGCATTTATCTCACCTGGATGTGTCAGAGTTCCCTAAGAACCTCGCATGGACTCCGGGAAGTTCTAACACCCAAATGAATTACAGGGTTAAGACATAGTGCAATGTAGAAAACCCCAGCCCTCAAATGTCCAAGTTTAGAGGGAACTCAAGGTCCCAAGGCAAGGCTCACAAGAGGGGGGCAGAACCTAGGAACTAAGAGGGAGAGTGAAAGTGCAGAAGGGAAATTCTTATAGGATAAAAAGGAAAAGGACAAAGGGAATAACTTAAAATCAGTGCATATAGGGGTATAAGGGAGTGGGGAATTTGCAAGAACACAAGAAAAGCAGGTTGATGGACTTACCCAGCAATGGGATATGCTGGTACACCCTCCAGCCTGTTTAGAGGTTAAACCTCATTGGTTCAAAACTCAGTTCATGGACAACAATTCATGTTTTCGTGCCCTAAGTCACCCTCACAATCACATTGGGGTAATGGGATAGGGAGCAAAGATTCATAGTAAGAATACGGGCAATAGAACAAAAGCATACTAAGTTAAATATTGAACTCCACATAGACAATAAAGTAGACATGCAATTAAAGCATGTAAGTAAACACATTGGGGGGATGCTGAAATTAAAAATTAGGACCTACCAGCTTCAAGGAAACAAGTAAGAAAAGCAACAGTCATGTAAAGCCAAATTGCAAACAGGAAGATAGAATACTTTAAGCATGCGAGATTGTGAGAGTCTAAAGTGTGTTAATCATGTGTGCTTTGTGTTAAAGAAGGTCATGTATTAATAGTGTGAAAGTCATGAGCAAATAAGGTAAGAGAATAATTGAAGACTGATTGTCAATCAATTACACAAGGTTTCCCTTAGTTAAGGGATTCAGATTCAAACGGGTAAAACCAATTAAGGAAAGGAATTAATCAGACACTAGTATAAAGCGTGCAATTGAGGGAAAATACAAAAATGTTATTTAGGGACAGGGTCTTTGACATACACGGTTGTACAATTTAAGGAAAGAGAATCAATCAACAACCAAGAAATCCAAAATCCAAAGATTTGTTATGAATGAACCAAGCCAGAAAAGTGGAAAAGGTTCTAACTTAAGGAGCATCAGTAATATCAATTAGACCTATTAAAAAGAGATCCTGAATCAATCACTAGTTCGAAACCTTTTTGAGGAGAGATTTATCACACATATAAAGCATTCAAACACGCTTAAACATGAAAGAACTGTCATGCCAATCAGTAGAAGAGTCTAGTGTAGAAGAAATTTAAACGTTCGTATTTGGATGTAAGTAAAGAAGTTCAAACTTAGTTTAAAAACTCAAAAGTTAGTCTGAGAGAGTCAAGGGTTCTAAAATAGAACCCTAGTTCAATCACATGACCAAACCTTGGCAAAACCCCAAAATTCTAAGGTGTTCGTCTTGAATCAAATACAGAGATGAGGAAGTAAGTAGTTGAAACAGGCTCAGGAGTTTCTTTCAGAAAATTAGGAGAACACATGCAAACATAGTAGAAGGTTCAAAGAAAGCAGAGTGAAGAAACTGATTCGAAGCATAACGAGAGAACAACATAATAGTAGAAGAAACATGCTTAAGAAAAATCCTTTCAAAAGGGACTTAAACAGGATTCAGTAGAAGAGAAAACAAAGAGACTTAAGAACTTAGTAAAAAAAATAAGTAGAAGAACACAAGAACACCGGAAAGCATAACAAAAGAACATATAGGGAAACACAATAGGATTAACATATAAGATCATGATAGAGAGAAAACACAAGAATATAGTGGAAGAATGGGATATAGAAAACATAGCTGAGGGACACAAGAGCATAGTAGGGTCTTAAGAGACCACAATATAGGAAAACATAGCAAGAGAAGCATAGCAGAACATACTACAAGAACATAATAGAGACAAATACACATAAATGACAAAGACAAAATCATAGAAACATTTAAACATTTCAGAACCCCTAGATCAAAAAGAGACGATTTTTCTAGAAGTGATTTTTTTTAGAGCAAAGCCAGGAAAAGCTTTTGAAAACTCAAATGGAGCATGGAAAAAAAAAATCTAGAAAGAACGAAGAAAAACCTTGAGGGGTTTCATAAGAACCCTAAAATGAGAAAGGCTTTAAAAAGGTCACCCATCAGAGTCGGAGAAGCAAGAATCAAGCTTAGAAAACCAGAATACGCCGGAGCAAGGCCGGTGATGGGCATGAAACCTCGAGCTGGCAAAGGTCTGGATGAAGACCTTCGAGGTCTAGCCTAGAATATTCAAGCATCGAGTATAGAGGAGTAACACTCGGTGAGTATAAGACTTTCGTGGCCGGAGCAGTCATGGTTTCCGGAGGGTTTCACGGTTGAAGACGATAGGAGACAATTAGGGTTGAGGAAGGTTCGAGAGAGTTTGAGAAATGAAGGGGTTTCAAGGAGGCATCTCTAAGGGAAATGAATTAGGGTTGGGGTTTGGTAAAATTAAAAAGGCAAGGGGTTATCGTGATCGTTGATCACAATTGATCGACGGCCTGGATCAAAAGAAAGACCGGGCGGGTTTTATTAATGGGTTAGGGGACGGGTTATATAGGAGTTGGGCTGGTCTGGTTTGAGATTGAAATTGGGTTAGTGGGGTGGTTGATTTTGGCTATAATTGAAATAGAATAAGGCTATTATTTAAATAGCCACTTTTCCATTTTTCAATTTATAAAAAATAGCAAAAATGATTTTTGAGACAAACTAAAGGCACTAATTTAATTATAGTAGATAAGAAATAAATTAAAAATATTGAAATAAATTTAATAATTATAGACGATATTTAAATCTTAAAATAGGCTAGAGTTACAACTTAGTGCAATTTTAGCTTAAAATACCAAATCAATTTATCAAAATATGCAAAAATTACCTTAGCTATTTTTTTCATTAAATATACGAATAAATAAATAAATCATCAAAATGATAATTTAAGAAACAATTATTGATTTTTGTATTGCTAAAATAGGACAATAAATCAGTTTAAAATCCTTTAAAAATATTTAAAAATAATAAAATACTTGGACATGCTTATATATATATATATATATATATATATATATATATATATATATATATATATAAATTATTTTGCATATGAAAATATATAGAAAAAATTGGGTATCAATATTTACCAAGCATGTTACTTCTGTATAATCCATGTATTTACTAACATGATTTCTTCTATCTAGTCTATGTGGCTACTTCTTCTCAATCTGTATGTTCAACAGCATGTCTAACTATGTTTTTCCTAGCATGTTATTGATGTTCAATCTATGTGCTTATTGAACTATCATTCCTACTGCTCTCAAATACATGTGTTTACTACAATAACATGTTTACTTCTGTTTAATTAGAATTATGGGTTCCTGCTTTTCAGCAAATTTGCATGTTTAGGCATGTCTAAATTGGATCTTTATCTATTACATCCTACCAGCATGTTTGTTCTAAGCGTTCACTACTCTCAATCCATGCTTCCCTTTTTTCATGCTGTTGTTTGATCCTTTGCATGCCTTGCCTTGTGTTTGGTCACTTAGTAATAACTAACTTAAGTAATTTCTGAATGGTGTTTGTTTGCTGGAACCTTTTCTTAAATTCCAGAAATTGAATGGCTTTGTTTGCTAAAACTGCGTTTATCAAAACTACTCTCGTAAATCACTATCCACTTCAAATTCTTAGAATATCTAGGGTCCTGCCACTCCACAGTGAGCATTGATTTGGAGTCCATGAGACCCCTATAAACTTTGACACACAGGGATTGGCTATTCTACATTGCACAAGTTGTTGATCTTTAAAGGGGGCCTTGATGTGAGCACTGCACTGGGTCTTTGATGCCCTTGAGAACTTTGACACTTTAAGATACCCTCCCTGGCACTATGAGGAAACTGTTTGAAGGCCTAGTTTGTCGGCTTTATCCTTTTGGCCTATATTCAGGCTCCCTATAATTGTAGCAATTTCACTTATGTAATTCATTATTAATGTTGGTCAATAATAATCATCTTTGTAAATAGATATCATGGAAATTAGTAAAAGGAAGGGATTCTTATATGATTTTTGTAGGGAAACTGGGTAGAAATCATGTTTCTAGGTCTACATTATGCTTACTTGCATTAAATCATGCTTCTAGGTCTACATTATGCTTACTTGCATTAAGTCATGCTTTAGGTCTATATCGTGCTTGCTTGCATTAGAAATCATGTTTTAGGTTTACACTATATTTACATGCATCAGAAACCATACTCTTAGGATCAATTGGCATACTAGACAACATGTTGTAGGTTCACTACGTCATTTGTTACAAATTTTGTTTCTGCATAATCATGATCCTCTAGGAATCCTATTATTAAGTTAACGCTATAATTTTGCCTAATAAAAACGTCCATTGTATACATTAGATATCCTTCCTTAGGACTGAATTTGTATTTGCTTTAAATCATGTCTATGTCGCCTAAATCAATAACTAGATCGTTTATAAAAAAATTGTTTAAAAACCATCCCAATACTTAGATGTCATAGAGAGAAGTGTGTATAAACCAACTCTGTAATATAATATTCAGCACCTAGACCAGCACACTTAAGGACTTAATAAATTCTATTGTCTTAAATTGATTCCCAGAATTTTGACTGCATTTATCAACACTTTTATAGTGTATTGTAGACCCCGCCTAGGCAAGACTATAGATACTCAAGGTCTAATAAAACTGTGAAACTATGCTCTGCTTATTTGTGATTGCTCTGATTTAACAGGTTCTAAAATACAGTAGGCAAATTGATTAGGTCTCTATCACTTCACCTTAACACAATGTTGTATACTCTCTGCTTGTCATACTTACCTAGATATCTTATTCTAGGACCTTCCTGAAATATCTGAAATCCGTTGTTTGAGACATGCACTTATTTGCTCTATCTGTGGAGGTAAAATGTGAGCCTTTTAACTGTTCTATCTTTGGTCAAGTCCTACGTGTTTTCTTTGTCGCCAAGAATTTTCTCCTTTTAATTACTGTAGGAGAGTTTAAATCCACCTTAACTAGAATTTCTAAATACCTCCAGACTATATAAGTAAAAGGAAGGGTAGTGCATGTATAGGATACATCTTAAGGTTGCTAAAATTCTTTAGGCTATGACGAAGGGGAGGATAATTAGGTAGTAAAGAATATGATGACTTGTGCGCCAATGCCACGTGTAACCCCTCTAGTCGAGGAAAGCTTACTAGGTATTGTACAAATATGATCCTATAGGCTAAAAAACCTAGGACTTCCCTCATCTTACTTATATATGTATGGTTAGACTGCTTATCTGTCAATTTTTTTTATCTTATATGTGTGCTTAGACTGCCTATTTATTAAATGATTAATTCACATAATTGAGTTCAGCCGGTACCCATAATTGTGGACCGCGAGGGGTGCCTTACAGCTTTCCCTCAAGGTTATTTCGATCGCATACCCAAGTCTTTGGTAATGCAAACTAGTTTCATGAGTTATCTTATCTAGGTGCCCTAACGCACCTTAAACCTGTAAGGTGGCGGTTCGTCAATTTCAAATACCCAATTCCCAAAAGGAAATAATTTGTTCATGATGAATGTTGAAACCAGGACTCTGTGAGGAAAAGGGGGCGTAACATCTACTTCTCAGGCCGGGAGAGACACTCTGACTTCCGCTGCTCATACATCCGAGCAGATTGCTCAGGGACTTCAGACAAGGGAGGCACCACCAGCCCTTTCGGTTGCACCTGCTTAGGAATTTATGGTACCAGTCATTCCCGATGATTAGCAACGTTGATTGGAGAGATTTGGTAGACTTCAGCCTCCGACTTTCTGTGGTGCAGAGGGTGAGGATGCCTAAGGTTTCTTGGACAAGTGTTAGAGGATTCTTCGTACAACAGGTATTCTGGAGAACAGTGGGGTCTCATTTATTACCTTTCAGTTTTCTAAAGCTCCCTTCACTTGGTGGGAGGCTTATGAGAGGCATAGACCTGTTGGTGCAGCACCCCTTACCTGGTATCAGTTCTCCATTCTTTTCCAGGAGAAGTATGTATCACATTCCCGCAGAGAGGAGCTGTGCAGGAAGTTTGGGTAGTTGCATCAGGAGGATATGACCATGATGCAGTATGAGATGGTGTTCTCCGAATTGGACCGTCATACTATCTATCTAGTTCCCATAGACAAGGAGACGATCAGTAGGTTCATTGATGGCCTCATTTATCAGCTACATATTTTTCTGGCCTGAGAAAGGGTATATGACGCTTCTTTTGAAGAGGTGGTTGACATTGCCAGAGAGATAGAGTCAGTTCGCTACCAGGAGCGAGTTGAGAGAGAGCTTAAGAGGCCTCGTGGATCTGGCAATTTTGATGGTGTTCCTTCGAGAGGTGAGTTCCAATACGGTAGAGGCCGTCTATTCAGACATGCCCATCCAACTCGTTCGGGTCACTGTGGTGGATTATATGGCCATCGTTCTCAGAGTTCACATCATGTTCACTCATCTCTCAGTGCCCTTCCAGCTCAGAGTTCAACTCCTGCACCATCAGTTCAGGGTTCATCTATACCTGGTTCTTCTAGTGGGTATCCTGGTGCTCGAGGCTTCCTTCGGTCCCCACCACCATTAGTTGGGAGAGGTTGTTTTGAGTGTATAGATTGTGGTCATATCAAGAGATTATGTCCCCGTCTTACGGAAGGTTCATCCCAGTAAGGAGTCAGCCTTTGGCTTCAGTACCAGTTACTTCCCCTACCTTCCCAGTCAACTTGCGGCAGAGGTCAGCCAGCTAGAGGTCGCCCTAGAGGGGGAGTCCGATCAGGTGGTAATCAGGCCCGTTTCTATGCTCTCCCAACTAGACCATATGATATTGCTTCAGATGCTGTGATTACAGGTATTGTCCCAGTCTTCCACAGAGATGCCTCTGTGTTATATGACCATGGTTCCACTTTTTAATATGTATCATCATATTTTCCTCATTATTTGGATACGCCTCATGAGTCTTTTGTTTCATCTATTCGTGTTTCTACTCCGATAGGCAATACTGTTATTGTGGACTACGTATATTGGTCTTGTATGGTGACTATTGGGGGTTTGGATACCCGAGGACCTCATGTTGCTTAATATGGTTGACTTTGATATGATATCTGGCATGGATTGGTTATCTCCTTATCATTATATTTTGGACTGTCATGTTAAGAAATAACGTTGGCTCTGCCGCGTGTGCCACAGATTGAGTGGCCAGGTTCGTCATATTATTTTCCAGTAGGGTGATTTTATTCTTGAAGGCCAAGCGGATGGTTGGGAAGGGTTGTCTTTCTTATTTGGCCTTTGTGAGTGATGTCAGTACATGGACTCCTAGTATTGATTCAGTCCCGGTAAAGAGGGATTTTTCGGATATGTTCCCTATAGACCTGTTGGCCATGCCACCAGATAGGGATATTGACTCCGTTATTGATTTGGTGTCGGGAATTCAGCCTATTTCTATTCCACCATATCGTATGGCACCGGCAGAGTTGAAGGAGCAACTTCAGGAACTCCTTGATAAGGGGTTTATTCGTCCTAGTGTGTCACCATGGGGTGAGCATGTCCTATTTGTGAAGAAGAAGGATGTCACTATAAGGATGTGCATTGACTACATGCAGGTAAACAAAGTCACAATCAAGAACAAGCATCATTTGCCTCATATTGATGATTTATTCGACCAACTTTAGCGAGCGAGAGTGTTCTCCAAAATTGATCTCCTGTCAGGGTATCACCAGTTGAAGATCAGGGATGCAGATATTCTTAAGACAGCTTTCAGGACCCGATATGGTCATTATGAGTTCCTTGTGATTTCTTTTGGGCTAACCAATGACCCACCACCATTGATGCATTTGATGAACAGCGTGTTTCGGCCTTATCTCGACTCGTTTGTTATTGTATTCATTGAAGATGTTATTGTAACTCTCTCTAAGTGTGATAGGGAGGAACTTTTCAAAAATAGCCGAGAGAACTAGTCGCAAGTAAGAGTAGGCGACCTAGCTGGTCTGGTAGATACATAATCCTTCCACCATCTCTTGGCGGAACCCGTCATCTGAAACACATCAAAATTGACCTTGTTGTTCTCAACTATACCCATGTGGTTCCTCAGAAGGTTCTCCACTGAAGTGATACGGGAAGAGCTTGGTAAACTTGTCCAATCTCAATAATCCCTCAAAGACATGGCACGTCCATCACCGGCCTATGCCGCAATAACTAGTTGAACTACCCCAACTGGTGGGGCTGCTGGAGTCTGATACTAGGGAGCCATCTGCTTCGGAGTGTGAGTAGTAGGAGTATGTGCTCCTTCCCCATCCTGAGAGATGGTTGATGCCATAGGAAATGTACCAACCTAGGCCACACTCTTGATAAGGCCCACCAAACGGAACAAAGCGTCTTGAAGCACTAGGGTTGCGATGAACCCCTCCGGGACCTGAACTGACCCAACATGTATAGTCTAAGTTGGAACTTCCTCATCAAAATCAACCTGAGGCTCTACTGCAGGTAGTGCTGCTCGAGTTCTAGGCTGAGCTCTGCCCCTGTCACGGCCTCTGCCGCGACTTGGCCTCGACCTCTGTTCCTCGTAAAAGCTGCTGCTAAGGGCTTCAGCTACTGTCCAGTTGAGGATGTTGTGCGTGTTCTCGCCATCTAAGAGAGAGAATACAAGGGTTCAAGCAACAATGATAGAATAAAATCGCACGACATAAAAGAATAGAAGTGAAATTGTTCCTACCTCCATAGCCTCTGGAATAAAAGTACAGACGTCTTCGTACCGATCCGCTAGACTCTACTAAGTTTGCTCATTACTCGTGAGACCTATGCAACCTAGTGATCTGAAAACAACTTGTCACGACCTAAAATTCCTACCTCCAAAACCGTGATGGCACCTAACATTTCACTTGCTAGGCAAGCCAACATTAGAACAACTTATCCGTTTTTCAATAGATTTGTTAAATAAAGAGAAAGAACTGTAATAGCAGTAGAAATCCAAAGTTAAAATACGGAAGCTAAAAACAATCAAACATGTACTACCAATCCCTGAACCCGATGTCATAAGTGCATGAACAACTAGTATAATACATATAAGGGTATGAAATAAATATAAAGCTGGTTGAAGGAAAATACCATCTAAATAAAAGGAATGGTGACTCCAAGATCTGCGGGCGCTGAGCAATTGTGCCCCAAGTATCCGCAAGGCTGATCAATCCAAGCACGCTAATAGCCGCCAGTAGGACGAACTCTAAGATCTACAAGAAAAGTGCAGAGTTTAGTATGAGTACAACTGACCGCCTGTACTCTGTAAGTGTCGAGCCTAACCTCGACTAAGTAATGACGAGGTTTCACCTGTTGTGGCGTGTAACCCGATCCCACCATATCGATATCAAATACTCAATGTGCAGAGTCAAATTAATAATTTACACCACGAAGACCTTTACGATCAATAAATACCAAATTGAACCGAAATGGAAACTTTGTACAACATAGAAATCTACATAAGTAATATTACACAACGATACCGGTGCAATAATTGACAATTAGAAGGTGTAGGTAAATAAATTTAGGCAATTAGCAGGGAATCAGGAAACTATGAAAAGATTTAACATCATTAACAGGAGAAAATATTGATTCACATGTAGTAATTAAGCATGGAAGACATTCAGAGCATCTAACAGTTAGACAGGAAAGGAGATAATGAAGGAAAGTGGAAAAGCGAGGAAAACAAGTAATCTAGCAGCATATAAGCACTTGTCACCTTGCATATACACCGCAATACATGAAAATAACATAACACATAACTCGAGGGTCCCTAATTCCCTCAAGTCAAGGTTAGACACAATATTTACCTCTCTCCAAAGACCCACTCAAAGCTCAACCACAGTTTTGCCTTTCAAACAAGCCTCCGAACAAACAATATCTAGCAAATTACCAACCAAATGATTCAAAATAAGCCTTAGGAATTACCCCTAATAGCAAAAGATTAAATTTAGATCATTATTGAAAAGTCAACAAAGGTCAACTACAGGGCTTTCTTTGTCCAAACCCAAAATTCGGACCAAAATTCGATTATCCATTCACCCCCGAGCATGGTTATATAATTTATTTTGGAATTCAACCTCAATTTGAGGTGTAAATCCCAATTTTATAAAAATCCCTAGTTCTACCCAAACCCCCAATTTCCACTATGAAAATATTAAATTTTTAGTTGAAATCTTAGGATATGTAATAAAAGATTGCAATAAAATAGATTAGAATTACTTACCAATTATTTGGGAATGAATGGTTTTTGGGAAAATCTCCTTTAGGGTTTTCTTGTTTTGAAAATTTAAAGAATAGAAGAAAATCTCTTTTTCAGCTTTTACACCAGTTACAGGTATCGCAATTACGACCTGGGATTCGCTGCGAACCCGGCAAATATGAGGTTTTTTTCGCAAATGCGAAGTCTCACAATCCATGCTATCATCGCAATTGTTTGTTCGCAATTGCGAACAATGGCCTCCTTACTATTACGACCAAATGATCACAAATACGAACTTAGTGCTGACCATCCCTCTTCGTAAATGCAAAGGATTTGTCGCAAATGTGAACCTGATAGAGGGCGCAAATGCGAAGCCTGGTCTCTCAATTGCGAGGTCTGAGGTCTGCACCAGAACTGAAGCACGCCAGTAATGTTTCTAAGTCCAAATTCACTCAGTAGCCTATCTGAAACTCACTGAGCCCTCGGGGCTCCAAACCAAACATTCACACAAGTCCAAAACCATCAAACTCGCGCGATCAAATTGCCAAAATAACACCTAGAACTACGACTTGAACTACAAATCGAATGAAATTTGCAAGAAAATTTTGAAACTTCTATTCTAACAACCGGACGTACTAATCATGCCAAACCAAGTCCGTTTCTTACCAAATTTGACAGACAGGTCATAAATATAGTAATAGACCTATATCGAGTTTCGGAACTAAAACACGGACCCGATATCAATAAAGTCAAACATTGGTCAAACCTTCAAAGTCATTAAACTTTTAAACTTTCAAGTTTCAACAAACTATGATAACTCGAACTAGGGACTCCCAAATTCGATTCTGGCATACGCCCAAGTCCGAAATTTCAATACATACCTATCCGATCGTGAAAACATGAATCCATATCTGCTTGCTTTAAATGTTGACAGAAGTCAACTCAAATAGATTTCAACGCAAAAAAATTATAGTTTATCAATTTTAAACATAAATATTTTTCGGAAGGATACCCGATCTGCGCACGCAAATCGAGAAAGGCTAAAATGAGGTAATTGAGTTTTTGAAATTCAAAATTAAAATCTAAAACATAAATGACCTATCGGGTCATCACAATATCGAAAACATACATGTGACCGATATTGTGTAAATTCCGAGGGCATAAAGCTTAGGAGAAGAAATTTGAAAGTAAGGTGCCATTGGAGAAGGCAACATTAAATGAGCAGTTGTTGCAGAAAATTATAATATTATTCCCAAATGTTATGCAGGCATCAAGAGTGGGTTTTATTCACTTTTAAGAGAGTGTAATTGAGGATGATGTCTTCTCATATTTAACTATAAATAACAATATTTGTACTCATAAATGAAACACAAAATATTTGAATTAAAAAAACTAATATTTTTTCTCCCATTCTTGTAAACTTTATGCGACGGATATCAAGATTTTCCAATTACTCTTGGTTCCCGTGGGATTAACTTGAACTCTAGACTTATTCTTTCTTTAACTATTTTTAATTTGTTTCCTTTATTGTTAGTTGTCTTATTAATCACGTCAATTAATTCACGTCGCTATAAATTACGTTACAAATTAACATTAATGACTTTGTTTAATTATCTTTTTCTTCTTTTCATATATATTTCATAGAGAAACAATGGTAGTGCGACATTAATGACTTGGTTTTGCTCTATTTAGCAAAACTACGTGGTTGGCTGAAGTCCTTTGCTTCTACCAACCCATTGCATAAGATTCTTTTCGGTACCTATTTTGAGATAAACTAAAAAGTAAAGTGAGACATACTGTCATGCATTTAATAGAATTTCATGTTACATAGAATTTTCAATCAAGAGCAAAACGCTTCTTATTATGACTTTCCTCATTTGCTAAACTTAAATTTGTAATTAAAATTAAAAGAATATTGTCCATCCAATGATCACAATATGTGGTACCCAGACAGGTGGCAAATACTAGTTTGACGTGTGCATTATATAAGTAAAAGAAATTACTAAAATGAAAATTAAAAGTTAATTTAAATAGAGAAATCACATGAAAGTATAATTAGTAAGCTAATAGAGAAATCAATGTTGTATAAAATA
This sequence comes from Nicotiana benthamiana, assembly GCA_034376525.1. Lineage (NCBI taxonomy): Eukaryota > Viridiplantae > Streptophyta > Magnoliopsida > Solanales > Solanaceae > Nicotiana > Nicotiana benthamiana. Next base: position 110,317,574 of record CM067331.1, read on the forward strand.
AAAAAATTTCACGTGAGATGTGGATGCCATGGATTGGGTAAAGGAGAAATCAATTGTCTAATTAGAACTTATACATTTAAGATATAACATAGTAATTTCATCAATAAGCTATCATAACACTACAAAACTTAGTAGTGATAAAATGCTCTCAAGTATGTGACTAGTAGTCGACGACGAGATTAATATTCAAACCTACATAAGCAACAAAAATAATTTAATTGCTTAAATTTTAAAGGAAAAAATTATTTATTTTTACTCATTAAAAATAAAAATACTCGATAAAATAGTTAAAATGTATCTAAACTAATCAAAACACCTTAATATATAAACCAAAAAAAGGTTGTAATAGAACGAGTATCAAGGGTGTCCAACTAGTTACAAGCTTTAAATTTTATAGGTTTAATATTTAAGATTTTTAGCGTTAAACGTATTATATTTTTAAGATTATGGGTTTAATTTATTATTTATTATAATTTTAGTAGATTTTTAAACATTAATTTATATTTCACATCAAAAGTTATAAATTCAACTGAATCCGTCGTTGAAATGTTACATTAGCCCCTGCACCTAATTATAATATATAAAACCTTTATATCTTGGCTTTGATATTTTCCCAAATCAAACTTTTTTTTCTTTTAATTAATTTAATTTTTTTTAACCATCCGTACCTAGCTTTGCCTTGTTACAGTTGCTAGTATTAAAGAATAGTAGCTGATTTGTCTGTTACGGCTACAGAGGGAAACAAACAAACTCGGCTTATAGCGGAGACATAACTACTTTCCACGAGAGTAGAGTGAGCCAACACCTGTCACTCTCTCTGCTCATTCACACACAGTCATGGAGACGCCGTTGCTCAACGGTTTCTCCGGTGACGACCACCAACTCATCGGCCCCGACGGTGACTACCACCCTGCCAGAAGTCTAAAAGTATGGTGGGCTATTTTCTGCATTGAGAGTGTTAAGCTGTGGAGGATAGGAGGTCCTATTGCCTTCAACATAATCTGTCAGTATGGTGTGAACTCTCTTACTAATATATTTGTTGGACATCTTGGAGATATTGAGCTTGCTGCTATCTCCATTGCTCAATCTGTCATTGGTACCTTCTCCTTCGGCTTCATGGTCAGCTCTCTCTTCCCTTCTTATTTTCAGCATGTGTAACAAACAGTACATGTAAAAATGAAAATGTTGATATTGATCTTGCAGTAGTATTTTTCCTTGAATTCAACATAGTGCACATATTTGGTGCTTAGAAGTCTAAAAAGAACAGGACCGCATGTGCGGGTTCGGGAAGGACCGGACCACAACGCTATATAGTACTCAGTGTTATCCTCTATTTTTGCAAGAGGCACCCGTGAATTGTCACATGATAGCAACTTTACCTCGTTGCCATGGTGCTAAGTAGTAGAGAAGACTTTTTCTGAAAAATTCTCTAAAGTACTGTATATATAAAGACCCCATATATAGGTGAATTTGCAGTGAGCTGTGGCTTCGTTGAATCGTGAAGAGAACAACAACAACAATAACAACTACCCAGTATATTCTCACCAGGTGGGGTCTGGGGAGGGTAATATGTAGACGAGCCTTACCCCTGCCCGAAAGGGCAGAGAGGCTGTTTCCAGTAGACCCTCGGCGTATAGGATAAAAAAGGGAAAGCTGCATTAAGAAACAAAGGTAAAATTAGAAACACAAGCAAGACAAAACAAAATAATAAAGCACAAGTACTCCCGCAGAAATAACGTAAATAATTATGGAAACATAAGCAACATAAATACACTCGCATGCAATAATAACAAGCAGTAACTACCATACTAACAACCCTCTGGGGACATAAGCTAAAACACTAATCACCTATGGGTAACCCTGCTATCCCACACCCAACCCCGGGAAAGGCGTACGGAGAACTCTATGAGCCCCTAGCCTACAATCCTGATTCTAGACCTCCAGACTCCTCTATCAAGGGTCATGTCCTCGATAACCTGCATTCTGGTCATGTCCTGTCTAATCACCTCTCCCTAATGCTTCTTAGGCCTCCCTCTCCCTCGCCGACCACCAACAATCTCCAGCCGCTCGCAGCTCCTCACCGGGGCATCGGGGCCCCTCCTCCGAACATGCCCGAACCACCTCAGCCTCGCTTCCCGCATCTTCTCGTCCACCGGGGCCACCCCTACCTTCTGTCGAATAACTTCACTCTTGATCTTATCCAGCCTGGTGTGCCCACACATCCACCTAAGCATCCTCATCTCCGCAACCTTCATTCTCTGAACATGCGAGTTCTTCACGGGCCAGCACTCCGCCACATACAACATCGCAGGTCTAACCACGGCTCTGAAGAATTTCCCCTTGAGTTTGTGTGGAATTTTCTTATCACACAGGACCCCTGAAGCGAGCCTCCACTTTGACCACCCCGCTCCTATCCGATGGGTGACGTCCCCGTCAATCTCTCCGTCCCCCTGAATCACAGACCCCAGATATCTTACACTGTCCCTCTTGGCGATGGCCTGAGAACCAAGCATCACTTCCCTGCCTACCCCACTCGGCTCGTCCCCAAACTTGCACTCCAGATACTCTGTCTTAGATCTGCTTATTTTGAAACCCTTAGACTCGAGGGTCTGTCTCCATATCTCTAACCTTTCACTAACACCGGCCCTAGTCTCGTCTATCAATATTATATCATCAGCAAAGAGCATACACCAAGGCACATCCCCTTGGATATGTCGGGTTAGAGCATCCATCACTAAGGCGAACAACAGGGGGCTCAGCGCCGATCCTTGGTGGAGCCCCATTACCACAGGGAAATGGTCTGATTCGCCCCCCACCATCCTAACCCTAGTCTTAGCACCATTGTACATGTCCTTGATTACTCTGATGTAGGCTTCTGGCACACCCTTCGCCTCCAAGCACCTCCATAGCACCTCCCTCGGGACCTTATCATACGCCTTTTCCAAGTCGATAAGCACCATATGAAGGTCCTTCTTCTTATCCCTGAATTGTTCCGCCATCCGCCTGACTAGGTGAATCGCCTCTGTGGTGGAGCGTCCCGGCATGAAACCGAACTGGTTCCTAGATATAGTTGTCGCCTCCCTCACCCGCGCCTCAATCACCCTCTCCCAAACCTTCATCGTGTGGCTTATTAATTTGATGCCCCTATAGTTGTTGCAGCACTGGATGTCCCCTTTGTTCTTGTACAAGGGCACCACTGAATCGTGAAGAGAATTTCTTGTAATATCTAAAGTGTACACTTTTTCGAGGGAAGTCTTTTCTTCTTCAATTATGTTCCTATTTTTCTAACATTCTTAATAGAGTAATACGGATAAATATAGACAATATTATCACGTCAAAGCATTTATTCTTCAATTCCATTTCCTATTTTCTAACAGTGTATGTAGTTGTATATGTTAAGAGAACCCACCCATTGCTTCAGAAGAGCACTAGGTGGCAGGTGCAATGCCCTTTGTTTGCATATCTAGGAAAGTACTCATTTTATATGATGCTATTTGGTTGAATATTGAGATGCTAATTTTAGTTTTATTTTATATTAGTAATAGTAAGCAACCCCCACTTCCAACCGAGAGGTTGTGAGTTCGAGTCTCCCCAAGAGCAAGGTGGGAAGTTCTTGGAGGGAAGGATGCCGGGGGTCTATTTAGAAACAGCCTCTCTACCCAAGGGTAGGGGTAAGGTCTGCGTACACACTACCCTCCCCAGACCCCACTAAGTGGGATTATATTGGGTTGTTGTTGTTGTTTATATTAGTGATAGTAGATTGGAATATTGATAGAATGATTGAAAACATAGTTTACAGAGAAAACATAACATCTATGTTCAAAATATGAATTCTTGAAGGTTATGAATGTTATTTGAAAAAGAAATTGTATTGAACATTTTTGTATTTTTGCAAAATGAAAAGAATTTCCTAAAACTAAGAAAGTGGAAGATAGTACCACTCTCACACCTTGAACCCATATTTGTGTATATTTTGAGGTTCAACATGGGTTTTCAAGTTCAGAGGAATTTGATTTGTTTAACCAAAATAAAAGAGAATTAATTTGTCAGCATATCAATAGGTGGAGTAACAGTCCTCATAATATCACATTATTGATATATTTTCAGTTGGGAATGGGAAGTGCGCTGGAGACACTGTGTGGACAGGCCTATGGTGCAGGGCAAATTCACATGCTTGGAGTTTACATGCAACGTTCTATCATAATTCTGTTTGTAACTTCTATCTTGCTCTTGCCCATCTATTTATTTGCAACCCCAGTGCTCAAGCTGTTGGGCCAAGAATATGACATTGCTGTGCTTGCTGGGGAATATGCCATACTAATTATCCCTCAATTGTTTTCACTTGCTATCAATTTTCCAACCTCCAAATTCCTTCAAGCTCAAAGCAAAGTTGATGTGCTTGCCTGGATTGGATTTGTTTCTTTGCTAGTGCATGCTACACTTCTTTGGCTCTTTATTTATACGTTTGGCTGGGGTACAAGTGGTGCTGCCTTAGCCTTTGACATTACAAATTGGGCCTTGGCAATTGCTCAGTTTGTTTATGTTGTTGGATGGTGCAAGGATGGGTGGAAGGGATTGTCGTGGACAGCATTTAACGAAATATGGTCTTTTGTTAGGCTCTCCATTGCATCAGCTGTTATGTTATGCCTGGAGATTTGGTACATGATGAGTATTATCGTCCTTGTTGGCCATCTCGACCATGCAGTCATCGCAGTTGGGTCCATTTCTATTTGGTGAGTTTACCTTAGTCTTTATGCTAATTCTCTTAGTGCTGTGGCATTGGAAAGTTTAACAGAAATGTTTATGCACCAGTTTATTCTCTAGCAAATATGTGCTTAAGTCTTGTCTATACCTCGTGCTAGCATGGTGTTTGATATACAAATACTTCTTCTGCAGTACTCTGGGATGAGATTCTCAAGTTTATTCTGACTAATTGATTCTTCTGTTTTACAGCATGAACGTCAATGGGTATGAAGGCATGTTGTTCATTGGAATTAATGCTGCCATAAGGTAAAAAGTCCCGATAATTATTCAGAACTGCACTTAATTTTTTATGTTCACGTGAAGCAGTTGTGGTGCATCCTATATATGTCAATATGTAAACATTTGTTGAAGGGGCTCAAGTATATGCTCGCGGAATCTGGAGAAAATTACTATACCTCATATCCTTCCTATCTTTATTGTCTTTGTTTTTTATGCTACAATTCAAAATTATCCTAACGCAGTTAAATTGCTTGCCAAATGCTTTTGTCAGTCACCGTGGACCTCTGAGTAATAGGATAATGTTACCTGTGGTAGAATGTAATATTCCATAGTAGTTGCCTTAAGTTTGTCAAATGCCAATAAGGAAGTGAAGGAGGCTTCCTGGATTTTAACTTCTCAGCTGGGATTGTTTGTTTTATTCCTTGTATCACCTCTAGTTTAAGCCCCTGTCTAGTCTTCTTGCAACTTATTCACTTCTTTTCCTTTTTCCTCAGTGTACGGGTCTCAAATGAGCTTGGGCAAGGACATCCAAGGGCCACTAAATACTCTGTCTATATCTCAGTGTTTCAGTCACTCCTAATTGGGCTACTCTGTATGGTTATTGTATTGGTAGCTAGAGAGCATTTGGCCATTATCTTTACAAGCAGCAAGGATATGCAACAAGCTGTCGGTGATCTTGCTTACCTTCTTGGAATAACTATGGTTCTTAATAGTGTTCAGCCTGTTATATCAGGTATTGGCTTGGTTCACACTAGCTGTTTCCTAGATTTGTATTTTCTGACAGATCGATTTACAGTAATCTGTCGTGCCTCCTTACCATGCTAACTCATGAGGTACTCTTGCAGGTGTTGCTGTTGGAGGTGGATGGCAAGCTTTAGTGGCTTATATTAATCTGGGATGTTATTATATATTTGGACTCCCACTAGGATTTACTCTTGGTTATGTGGCTAAGTTGGGAGCAAAGGTAAACTAAGTATTTGAGTTTTCTTTGGCAACTCTATTGTATCGTTGACATTAGCTACATAATCTTCAACCCTCCCCGGCCTTTTTCACTCAGTTTTTTGTTTGGAAAGAAGTATCAAAAAGACACAGCTGGATTATATAACGTTGTTATTATACCTGATAATCATTTGGTTGAAATCAAAGATAGTTTCTTTGATTATCGGCTTATTTTATGTCTTGTGTTATCGCTCCGGATGTTTTTCTCTCTTTGAATTGCTTCACTACCCTGAATTGATTGAACAACTTGCAGGGACTTTGGCTGGGAATGATAGCTGGGACATCTTTGCAGACTGTGCTACTCTTGGTTGTACTATATAAGACAAACTGGAACAAGGAGGTAAGGGAAACATTGAAAATTGGCTTCTTGAATCGTACTTTTTGGCATAATCTATTACGATAAAGCAACTGAACAGAACAATAGGCATGCTTCTAGTCTTTATGTAATATAGTAAATAGGGTATTCACATGCATCTAAATGAGAAAAAAAATACCTGCTCATTCTTGTACTTGTTGAGTTCATCCATTGTTTTTCCCTTAAATAATTTTGATGGGGCTGTTTTTGCTTCAGCATCTCTTCTCCTATTCTTTCCTTGGGTAAAATACCTAAAACATTTTACTTATTCTTGCATTGATAATCGTTTTTAGACTCTTGTGTCTTATAATATCATCGTAAATATCATGCTAGTTTGCTGCACTTGTTTAAGCAGGTTGTCATTTTAACACGACAGAAACTAGTATAATGCATGGTATTGTCTATTATAGCAAGCTATTATCTACTACTTGTAAATGTTATACCGAGGAACTAAACATGTAGGTTGAGGAGACAAATGAGCGTATGCGAAAGTGGGGAGGCCAAGATTTGGAAATTGAGAAATCCCAGGCTGATAGCCTCATATCTTTTGGGAATGGTGTACCTTAGTTGCAGAGTGGATGCTACTGTTTTTCAAATTTGGCAAAATTGTGGGAATCCAAGCATTTGGTCGGCTAGCAATTTTGAAACTTCCACAATGTGGAAATTGTAACAAAAACCTTTTGCATGCCATGTTCTAGTTTACTCAATTTTGAGACATTCAGCTGCTTGTCTACTTGTTTTAGTCTATGTGGTTCATGATATCTACATTCAACTGTGCCCCGGAGACACGGTAGAAGCACGCCCGTCCAGTGTGCTTCTTTCACGACATGGATCAATTTACATTCAGCTGCTTGTCTACTTGTTTTAGTCCGTGTGGATTTCACCTGTCTTTCCTAACTCAGACATACTTATATTTGGAAGAGCACCATATAATAACCATATTGTCTCTGCTTTAATAATGAAACTGAATTTCATATTACTTTTGTTTACTCTTCTTGTTTTTTCTCCTTTTCGTCAAAATTCCACAACTTGATAGAGCTGCTTTGTATTACAATGCCTTGTGGTTTTATGTACTATTTAAGACATAGTGCGCTACTTTAGTTTACGTCGATGTTTCATGGTGGAAATTGGAAACTGGAAACAAACACTACTTGACATAGTGGTTAAATGCTAACAGTTTTAAGTCTCTTCCTCTGCTGTAGATTATTGCATTTTAAAAAGATTTGTTTGTATTTATGTAGCACTTACTGTTTACTACGTGATTAACATTGTATATCTATGATAATTGGAGACCGTTATGTAGTTTTATCTGTTTACCCGTAAAATGGTACGATTGAATTTATAGTGTGGTTTATAGACGAGTATTATGATCCAAATTTTTCATCGTAGGATATCATGATGCCAGCTAGTCTCTAGGTAAGCCAAACACATACGATAAATAATGGAATTTAACTAACTATACTACATTAAATAATAACTATAATAGCATAATTGAACCAACATTAGTCATACAATTTCAAAATCGGTGATACAAGCTATAAGTTTTTCTAAGTATAGCTAGAATAACAAGTACATCATTGTCCCGCATAATAGGAAATAATGAAAATAAAACACAACAGAAGGTGAATTTGGGGCATGCGACCGTCGAGCAGGTATACCTTGAAGTCTTCAACCGCGCAGACATAAGTCTCAAACCAACTCGATCATAAGTACCTGGATCTGCACAAAAATATTCAGAAGTCTAGCATGAGTACACCACAGCGGTACCCAGTAAGTATCAAGGCTAACCTCGTCCGAGTAGTGACGAGGCCAGGTTAAGACACCTACTAGACATATAAACGTGTGCAGGATATCACATAGAACTAATAGTAGAAAGAACATCAATGTAATACCAACAACAGAAGGATCACAAATTTACAATCAACAGTCAGAATAATAGAACCACGAATGGCAACAAGAAACAATCAAGTAATAAAACAATAACATAGTTAAAATACAACTAAAACATGAATGAATTCAAATAAAGAGAATCGATGACAACTCAATCAATCAAATCGTTCATAATGCACGAATTATAACAAGGATCACCCGAGGTACTACTTCTCGTAATCTCAAATCGTAAGTCATAACCCCCAAACCTTATACGTGTGGCACCGTGCCCACATTTTTTCCCAAATCTTTTTCGCACGATAAAGTCCATGTGATACCATGTGTATTGTATCCGTGTCAGATACTAATTTAAATGTTCAATATATATATATATATATATATATATATATATATATATATATATATATATAATAGGACATAATAACAATCTTGAATAAAGTATGGAGTCAAATGAGAAAATGAGTTTTATTTAGGAACCAAATAGAGTGAAATAAGATATAATTTATACAAGATATGGTAACAAACGGGTTTAGTTTAGACGTATTAGAGTAAAGAAAATAACATTTTTAAATAAAATAAAGCATCGGATAAGTTGCCGCATTAAGTACAAAATTGATAAGATAAAGCATAACAACGATTTTTAAGTAAAGTAAAAACGTCACATAGGATAAGGAGCTTAATGCAAAAACTTGATTAAAGTAAAATATGACAACTATTAGAATAGTAAAATACCGAATGAAACGACGAGTTTTAACTTAAGAGTCACATAAGTAAGCATGCTCATAATTCTTTCATTTAAAATTGCTATGTTACGTACAACTCAACGGGGTATTAGATACGACTCCGCTCAATAAATTATCTTTAAAATTAGTTCAGCAAGTACCACGAAATCACAAATTGACACATTGAAGTAATACAATGGTTTACACAGGATGCATGGTTCACACAAGACACAACAGCAACAAGTACAAACACACACAGTTCGTTACGGTGTGTAACCCGATCCCCCTTTATCATTATTTATCAATATCATAATCCTCCCTTATTCCACCATAGTATTATTAATCAATATCAAGTATCATATATATAATCTGTTATGGCGCGCAACCCGATCCCACCGTATCATTATTTATCAATAACATAATCCTCCCCTTTTTCCACCATATCATCATTATCAATATCAATTATTATGTACTCAAACGGTTGCAGCATGTAACCGATCCCATCATATCATCATTAATCAATATCATAATTCTCTCTTATTCCACCATATTATCATTATCAATACTGTTGCGGCATGCAACCTGCTCTCCAAGTAATATGAATTCAACAAACAAACTACAACCAACTACGGCATATCGCAAAAATCAACGCAATAGCAAAGCTACACAAAGAAGCCACAATAGATAAAGAATTTACACGATAACCCATAAAATCAAATAGCAAGAAATGACAATTCATAAATCAAGACATATTTTTTGAGAATCGATTAACAATGAGGCACGGGATAGACAAGGCATGTATTCAACAAGTAATTGTAATTAACAATTAAAAACATATAAGAGTGCACTTGGAAATAAAAGATAAAACATGTACTAACAACTTCTAGTAGAGCACGAAAGGGTGAGCCTAGCAACAAAAGATATAACATGAAATGATAACTTCAATTAAATGCATGAAAGAAGCATAATAGTCTAAACAGGTCAAATACTATATATAAGCCCGCATACGCACTCGTTACCTCGTGTGCACGCCTTTCACATAGTTCAAATAGTACTATCAATCCAAAACCTAAGGGGTAGTTTCTCCCACACAAAGTTAGGCCAGATATTTATCTTAATTTAGACAAATCAAAATTTAAATTAGCTTTTTCTTTACAAATTCACCTTTGCTCGGCTCTATCTAGCCAAAGACGACTTAAATACATCAAGCAATGCAAATGGAAATAATTTCAATTAACAAAGCTTTGATTTTTATACAATTTTTAAAAATAAACAAAAGTCAACCTAGGGCTCGGCCGGTCAATACTCATGTTTAAGGGTAGGCCTTGACAACTCATAACCTCACGAGTCCATATATGTGTCTTTTTTTCAAATCTAAGTCCAATTGGACTTTAAAATCTGAAATTTTATTTTTTAACTTTGACTAAAATGCCCAAATTTCCTCTTAGATTCTCATGAATTCGATGTTAAATCTATTATATAATCATGACATATATTTGAAAATTGATTAGAATAACTTACCAAATACGAAGACAACTTCCATCGTAAAAGTTACAGATGTCTCGCAAAAGAAGACAACAATCTCTCGCAAATGCGAAGATTTTCTTCGTAAATGTGAAATTCTAAATACAACAACACAGAATCACAAAAGCGACTAGAAGTCGGCAAATGTGATGGTGCAACTGCGACTTTTTCATCGCAAATGCAATGACACTAATACCAGCACACATAGTTTGACAACACAAATTCAAAAATCAATCTAAGACTCATCCAAGCCCTCAAGGCTCTAAATCAGACATCCACACAAGTCTAAAAATATCATACGAACTCGTTCACACGATCAAAATACCAAAGTAACATCTTGATTCATGAATCAAACACCAAAACGCATGAAAATCACAATGAACTTCTAAAACTGCAACCAAGCGTCTGAACCAAATCAAATTAATTCCAAATGAAACAAATTTTTGCAGGCAAGTTTCACGCAATGAAATGGACCTATTCCAAGTCTCGAAACCAAAATCTGAACCTGTTAGCCTTAACTTCAAACCATGGTCAATGTTAGGAAAATTCCAAACTTTTAAATTGCCACTTCTGCCAGATGGTACCGAAACCTTCTAGAGACGTCCAAATGCGAAGATTTTCTTCGTAAATGTGAATTCTAAACACAACAACACAGAATCACAAAAGCGACTAGAAGTTGGCAAATGTGATGGTTGCAACTGCGACTTTTTCATCGCAAATGCAATGACACTAATACCAGCACACATAGTTTGACAACACAAATTCGAAAATCAATCTAAGACTCATCCAAGCCCTCGAGGCTCTAAATCAGACATCCACACAAGTCTAAAAATATCATACGAACTCGTTCACACGATCAAAATACCAAAGTAACGTCTTGATTCATGAATCAAACACCAAAACACATGAAAATCACAATGAACTTCTAAAACTGCAACCAAGCGTCTGAACCAAATCAAATTAATTCCAAATGAAACAAATTTTTGCAGGCAAGTTTCAAACAATGAAATGGACCTATTACAAGTCTCGAAACCAAAACCTGAACCTGTTAGCCTTAACTTCAAACCATAGTCAAAGTTAGGAAAATTCCAAACCTTTAAATTGCTACTTCTGACAGATGGTACCGAAACCTTCTAGAGACATCCAAATGCGAAGATTTTCTTCGTAAATGTGAATTCTAAACACAACAACACATAATCACAAAAGCGACTAGAAGTCGGCAAATGTGATGGTTGCAACTGCGACTTTTTCATCGCAAATGCAATGACACAAATACCAGCACACATAGTTTGAGAACACAAATTCAAAATTCAATCTAAGACTCATCCAAGCCCTCGAGGCTCTAAATCAGACATCCACACAAGTCTAAAAATATAATACGAACTCGTTCACATGATCAAAATACCAAAGTAACATCTTGATTCATGAATCAAACACCAAAACGCATGAAAATCACAATGAACTTCTAAAAATGCAACCAAGCATCTGAACCAAATCAAATTAATTCCAAATGAAACAAATTTTTGCAGGCAAGTTTCAAACAATGAAATGGACCTATTCCAAGTCTCGAAACCAAAATCTGAACATGTTAGCCTTAACTTCAAACCATGGTCAAAGTTAGGAAAATTCCAAACCTTTAAATTGCCACTTCTGCTAGATGGTACCGAAACCTTCTAGAGACATCCAAATGCAAGGATGTTTTTCGTAAATGTGAATTCTAAACACAACAACACAGAATCACAAAAGCGACTAGAAGTCGGCAAATGTGATGGTTGCAACTACGACTTTTTCATCGCAAATGCAATGACACCAATACCAGCACACATAGTTTGACAACACAAATTCTAAAATCAATCTAAGACTCATCCAAGCCTTCGAGGCTCTAAATCAGACATCCACAGAAGTCTAAAAATATCATACGAACTCGTTCACACAATCAAAATACCAAAGTAACGTCTTGATTCATGAATCAAACACCAAAACGCATGAAAATCACAATGAACTTCTAAAACTGCAACCAAGCGTCTGAACCAAATCAAATTAATTCCAAATGAAACAAATTTTTGCAGGCAAGTTTCAAACAATGAAATGGACCTATTCCAAGTCTCGAAACCAAATCTGAACTTGTTAGGCTTAACTTCAAACCATGGTCAAAGTTAGGAAAATTCCAAACCTTTAAATTGCCACTTCTGCCAGATAGAACCGAAACCTTCTAGAGACATCCAAATGCAAAATATGGGCATATGACCAAATCTAAAATTGCCATCCGGACCTACCTAAACCATCGCAACTCCCATCCGAGGTCAAATAACAAAAGTCAAACTTAGTTAACTCTTTCAATTTCAAGCTTCTCAAGTGGGATTCCTCCTTCAAAAATCAATTCCGAATCACTTATAAACCAAAGTCAATGATGCGTGCAAGTCATAGTACACTATGTGAAGTTACTCATGACCTCAAACCGCCGAACTGGACGTAATTGCTCAATACAATCGGGTGGGTCATTACAATAAGCAGACCAATTTGATCTCAAAATGATAAATAAATTAAATAAAATACAAGACTTAGCATTGAAATCGAGATAAATAGCAGATAGACTGATTTCAAGAGCAAGGTTTCCGAGGACAGCGATAAGAATAACGTTAGACAGAAAATAAAATATCTTTTAGCTTGGAAATAGTGTATAGCATAATTTTGTCAGAATTTTCCTATCTTACAATAGTTGTTGAAGTCATTATCTATAGCTATATCTAGGAACAAAATCCTAGAATCAACCTTTTAAATGACAATAATGGGGGCCATTGATGAATATGTAGCGGCAGGCCATGAATGCCAAAATTCTTTATAATGACTGCATATTTAATACTGAGGAATATACTTCATTGAATGTCATTTGGTGATAAGTATTTGTTTGCTTTCATTTGTGATGTTCCCTTCGGGAACTACCTGGTGCCAACCGAAGCTGTTATCATCGGTCTTAGTTTCACTCGCTTCATCTTTCATTTGCCCTCACTTCCATGCGTCACTTTGTTCTTTGTTCATTTAATTTGAATCGACTTAATCTATACAAATAGTCTCCCTGCTTTCCGGTGACGTCTTTGTGTCACCAGGAAGTTGGTGAAGATTCTTTCCTTGGTAGGAAATTTTTTAACCTTTCTGAAAAGCTTATGTCGATTGATAAGACACACGTCTCCTCGGATTTAATATCCTGGATACGTGTTGCTCCATAATTTAGCAATATTTTTTCTGGTTATCAAGGTAATGATTTAAGCCGCATATTCTATTGCTTATATGCCTCATTATTTCTCTTTTACTTCTACCAGTTTTATAATTATTCTCAACTTCTCTACATTAAACTTCTTTCTTCTTCCATCATATTTTGATCTTCTTCAAAAAAACTCTTATCACCTCTGCTGATTATGGCTCCTTACACTATTTTTTCTAACAACTCCGGCTTTCTCCTCGGTGGGGGCCCAAAAAGAGGCAAAGACAAGGAGGTTGATGTTGATGATCATCCTCCTCGGTGAGTACCATCATCCCCAAACATTTCAACCCTACTTCACACTCTTGCACTTGACTGTTGGAAAATACCTTCTTTTATTCGCCCATCTAGTATTCCTGTTGTGAAGGAGGACTGTGACTGCCATGCCTTAACATCATTGCTCCTGATCTGTTGGAGTGAGTGGCCTTCACTAAGAAGGGTTTTACGTATGTGACACGTATCTCATCACTATGGAACTGTTTTCTTTGAGAGGGGGACTTGACCCCGTGACTTTGGAATTGTGCCACCTGTATAGTGTTCATTTGTCATAGGTAGGGCCTTCAGTATGGTGAACAGTGGCCTATCTGCGACGTCTGTACCAGGAAATAAAGGAGCCCCTCACCTTGGCTCATATGATGAACCTCTACTCCCAAGATCTTTCGTGGTGGAGTAATGAATTTTAGCAAGTGATGTCACCATGTATTTCTTACCAGCATGGTGGAAAACAATGACCATGGATGGATGGAGCGGTTTTTGGTGATTTTCACCAAGGATATCATCACAACTCCATCCTTCACTGATTCCTAGACTCATTCATGTAAGTTTAAATTCTATCTCTTTTTTTCTAAAAAAGGGTTGTCTTATGTCATTTCCAACCCTTCTCCTTTCATTAGTTCAGCAACTTGGTGGACACCTCAAAGATGTGACAACTTGACCGGTCGTCTTAATAATTTAATACCCGGATCCTCTATTAACTGCTTTTCCCGAGTTTATTTCTGCTATTTTGATTTTCTGGGATGTTCGTTTTTAATTTTCGGAGAGTTTCGGGATACTTAGCCCCTAAATGAGAACTTAAAGTGTTGGAAAGTTGGTTGTAGTTGTAACAGTGTGAAGATGGCCTTAGAATGAAAATTTGATGGTTCTGTTAGCTCCGTTGGATTATTTCGGGGTTAGGAGCATGTTCGATTTGTAATTTGGAGGTCTGTAGCTAATTTAGGCTTGAAATACCGAAAGTCGAATTTTTGAAGTTTCTGGTTCGGTAATGAGATTTTGATCCAAGTGTCGGAATGGAATTCCGGAAGTTGAAGTAGCTCCATAGTGTTTAATGTGATGTGTGCGCAAAAGTTTAGGTGAGGTTTGATAGACATTTTGATCGAAAGCATGTTTTTAGAGACTTTGGAATCATAGGCTTGAACCCGATGATAAATATGCATTTTGATGTTGTTTAGAGCGTTCCAAAGGTTGTAACAAGTTTGAATGAGGTTATGGGATATATTGATATGTTTGATTGAGGTCCCGTGGACCTCGAGTGAATTTCGGATGGTCAATCAGACCATTTCATGATGTTTGGAGTTGCAGAAAATTGTTGTTGGGTGTTGCAAAAAAAATGGACTTCGCGTTCGCAAGAAAGGCTATGCGTTTGCGAAGGGATGAGCATTTGTTCATCGTTTCGTGTGAAGTGGACCGCGTTCGCATAGAGATAAAAATGGCCAGCTGAGTTTGAGGCCTCTTATTCATCTTGTTCACGAGAGGGTGAATGCAAACGCAAAGGGTGGTTAGAGTAAAGCATCACGTTCGCAATTAGAAGGTCGCGTTTGCGAAAGAGGAAATTGTCCAGTGGGATTTTGTGCATCGCATTCGTGATAGTAGTCCCGCATTCGCGAAGAAAGAATTAGCTGGTAAGTTCAAAATCAAGGGTTTAGCCATTTTTGAGAAAACTTGGGAGCTCGGGTTTAAGCGAGAATTTGAGGAATTTTTAGAGATATCGATTGGGTAACTATTCCTAACTCCTTTTTGCTTGTAAGCCATTAGTATAAACATGAATTCATCCTTTAATTTCGGAAATTGTATGAAAATTTGGGGAAAAGTTCTTAGACCAAGAACTTGAGTTTGATTGGTGACTTGACATCGGATTTGGACAATTTTTGTATTGTTGGACTCGTGAGAGTACGAGGATTTTGAAAAGTAAATTTTACCCGATTCCGAGACATGGGCCTGAGGGTTATTTTGTTCATTTTACCTAATTTTGTGTGTTAGATTAGAATTTAATTGTAGAACCAGTTACTTGAAGTGTTATTTACGATATGCAATTGAATTGAATAGATTTGGGTTATTTGGAGTCAAACACTCATGGCAAGAGCGTAGTTTCAAGTTGATTTGAACTTGTTCGAGGTAAGTAGCTTTTCTAACCTTCTGTGGGGACCTTCCCCTTAGTATTGGTATATTTGAGAATTAAAATTCCTTGTATGTGAGGGGACGAGTGGATACTTGTGCAAATTGTTGGAAATCCGATTTTCATTAAGTATTTACTAATATGTTTCCTTTCCTGTTTTTATTACTTGTACGATTAATCATGTTGTTAGCTTAGGAAGTCATGTCCAAGGATTTAATTGCTTTATTTGTTCAACCTGCTTTACCTGAATTCCATGCAGCATGCTAGGCTAGAATTAATTGTTGCCTTAAATATGAAATTTCCACTTCTGAATATTTTCATGTTGCTGCTGTGTATTTACTTTAGGACTATAGATGTGGAATTCCGATAACTCCCCATTTTATGTTTATTTGAGTCTACAGTTGTGAGATTCCAGTAGACCCCCCTTGTCTGTTTATTTGGGACTACGGATGTGGGATTTTGGTAGATCCCTCTGCACAGTTATATGGAACTATAGGACTACACCCGGTAGATTCCCCCAGTACTGGGTATTTATATTTGGGGACGACGGATCTGTATTTTTGGTAGATCTACCGCACTGATAGTTGTACTTTGGGACGGGATCCCGGGAGTTCCTTCGGATATATATGAGGGACTACGGGATGGTATCCCAAGAGATCCATTGGATAGTTGTAATTGAGACTACATGACGGTATCCTGGAAGATGCCCGAATGTTACCTCTATGTTGAGTTTTATCTCTTTCCCGTGATTTATTTTGTCTCTATTTTAGTTGTTTTTGTTCTTTCAATACTATGTTCTTTCTTGCTATTGCACTTATTAATACTATTTTATTCCACACTGTTAACCCTTATGTCTTATTTAATCTCAGTAGGGCATTGACCTTCTTCGTTACTACTCAACCGAGGTTAGGCTTGGTACTTACTGAGTATCCGATGTGGTGTACTCATGCCCTTTCTACGCAATTTTTTTTTGTGCATATCCGGTTGCTTTTACCTAGTCCTATCACCCGTGAGGCGAGGCGACTGCTCTAGCGACTTTGAGGTATATCTGCCACTTCCACAGACCGAGAGTTTTTTTCTATTCCTGCATTTAGTATTTAGCCCTTCTGTACTTTAGGTTCTTGTTAGACATTCCGTAGTTAGAGCAATATTGTATTTCTTAGCTTGTAATTAAGGGGTTTTCGGGTTTTGGGAGTATGTATTGGTTTTGAAAGGTTAAGTATTGTGTATGCCGAGTGACATTTTAAATATTATTTTATTTGGTTATATTTGGCTTTTGATTATTTCTTCTGCAAGTTTTGTTCATGTTTCGCGTTGTAGGCTTACCTAGTTATAGAGATTAGGTGTCGTCACGACAGTTCCCATAGGGGGAACTGGGGTCGTGACAAGTTGGTATCAGAGCTCTAGGTTCATAGGAGTCATGAATCACAAGCTGGATTATTAGAGTCTCGCTGATCGGTACAGAGATGTCTGTACTTATCCACGAGAGGTTATGTAACCGTTAGGAAAATTCAACTTCATTTGATTTTCCTGTCATGTGAGATTTTTTACATTATAGTCCTAATCTTCTGTCTTCCATTCTCTCACAGATGGTGAGGACACGTGCTACCAGAGATGATCAGACACCCGCACCCCCTGCAAGAGCTGTCGGAAGTCAGAGCCAGGGTAGAGGCCAAGGAGTTCACGTGGTGTAGCTAGAGCACCCGTAAGAGCTATCACCAATGATTCACCTGTAGTTCCAGGCAAAGCCCAGGCATTGGATACACCTACTGCTACCACTACTCTAGAATTTTAGGAGACATTAGCACAGTTCTTGAGCATGTTTGGTACATTAGTTCAAGCGGGGTTGATTTAGGTTGTACCAACTACTTCGCAGATCAGGAGAAGGACCCAAACTCCCGCTGCCCCCACTCTAGAGCAGCGAGTTCCCGTTAGTCATGCTCCAAGTGTCAAAGCGACACAGCATGTGATTCCAGTTCAGTGGGTGGTGAGGACCTCTCATCGAGTAGAGGACGGAAGGGGACAGGAGGGAGAGAACAGACGAGGTCAGGAAAGAAAGTATAGGGGAATGAGTAGACCTCATAGGCTGGGGAGACCCACTGGTCCTTTTTTTGGAGGAAGAGTACGACATAGTAGAGGTTTTGTGGGTCAACCAACTCAGTTTGCATCCTAGATTTTACATGGTATTTAAGGTGTTTAGGGGTCTTGGAGTACCCGTGCCTTACATTTCCCGCTACCATGCCAGCCGCAAGGTTGCTTTGAGTATGGTGACATACGCCATGTGGTGAGATATTTCCCTAGACTTGGGAGGAGTGCACCTCCACAGACTTCTCAGCCACAGCGCGCTCCGTAGAGTTCTCAGGCTATGATCACAGCACCAGTTGCTACCAACCTACTCAACCAGCTAGAGGGGAAAGCCAGGCCCGATACTATTCCCTTCTTGCATGTACCGAGGTTGTTTCCTCTGATTCTATCATCACATATATTATACTGGTTTGTCACAGAGATGCATCGGTTCTATTCGTTCCAGGCGCCACTTATTCTTATGTGTCTTCTTATTTTGCTCTGCATTTGGGTGTATCTCGGGATTCTTTAAGTTCCTATATTTATTTTTTCTACTCATGTGGGAGATTCTTATTATGGATCGTGTTTATCGGTCGTGCTTGGTTGTTCTTAGTGGTTTTGAGACCAGAGCCTATTTATTGATGCTCAGCATGGTAGACTTTGATATTATTTTGGGCATGGAATGGTTGTAGCCCATTATGATATTCTTGATTGTTGCACCAAGACCGTGATGCTGGCTATGCCAGGTGTACCGTGTGTTGAGTGGAGAGGTACTTTAGATCACACTCCCAGTAGAGTTATTTCTTTTCGTAAAGCTCAGCATATGGTTGAGAAGGGGTGTGACGCATATCTAGCCTATTTGAGAGATGTCAATATTGATACCCCTTCATTTGATTCAGTTCCAGTAGTCCGGGACTTTTTCGATGTGTTTCCAGCTAACCTTCCGAGCATACCGCTAGATAGAGATATTGATTTCGGCATTGATCTATTGCTGGGGACTTAGCCCATTTCTATTCCTCTGTATCGTATGGATCCTCCTGAGTTGAAGGAGTTGAAGGATCGGTTACAGGAATTTCTTGATAAGGGTTCATTCAGCCTAGTGTATCACCTTAGAGTGCTCTCATTTTGTTGGTGGATAAAAAGGATGGTTCTATACGTATGTGTATCAATTATCTCTAGTTGAACAATTAACAGTGAAGAACTATTATCCTTTGTCTCGTATTGATAATTATTTGACCAGCTGCAGGGCGCACGAGTGTTTTCTCAGATTGACTTGCACTCAAGTTGCCATCAGTTGATGATTTGGGAGCCAAATATCCGGAAGACTTCTTTTAGGACCCGGCATGGTCATTACGAGTTTCATGTTATGTCATTTGGATTGACCAATTCCCCAACAACCTTTATGCATTTGATGCACAGTGTGTTTTGGCCGTATCTTAACCCGTTTGTTATAGTCTTTTTTGATGATATTGTGGTGTATTCACGGAGTCGGGAAGATCATGAACAACACCTGAGGGCAGTGCTTCAGACCTTGAGAGCAAAGAAGTTATATGCTAAGTTCTCGAAATGTGAGTTTTGGTTGGTTTCTGTGGCATTCTTAGGCCACGTGGTGTCGAGCGAGGGTATTCAAGTGGATCTGAAGAAAGTAGAGGCAGCACATAGTTGTCCCAGATCATCCTTAGCTATAGAGATCGGCAATTTTCTTAGCTTGCGGATTATTACCGTCATTTTGTGAAGGGGTTTTCATCGATTGCAGCTTCTATGACCAGCTTCTATTACTATTTTGTACCACCTGGGCAAGGCTATTGTGGTCGTCGATGCTTTGAGTCACCGGGCAGGGAGTTTTGGGAGTTTGGCTTATTTACCAGCATCGAAGAGGCCTATGGCAATGGATGTTCAGGCCTTAGCCAGCCAGTTTGTGAGATTGGATTTTTCGGAGCCTAGTCGGGTTTTTGCTTACGTGGTTTCTAGGTCTTCCTTATTTGATTGTATCAGGGAGCGGCAGTATGATGACTCTCATTCGCTTGTCCTCAAGGATAAGGTTCAACATAGTGATGCCATAGATGTGATTATTGGTGATGATAGGGTATTGAAAATGCAGAGTCGGATTTGGGTATCTAATGTTGATGGGCTGCGAGAGTAGATTCTAGAGAAGGCCCATGGTTCACGGTATCCAATCCATCTGGGTGTCGCGAAGATGTATCAGGATTCGAGGCAGCACTACTGGTGGAGGCGGATGAAGAAAGGTATAGTTGGATTGGTAGCTCGAGGCCTCAACTATCAGCAGGTGAAGTAAGAGCACCAGAGACCCGGTGTGTTGCTTCAGCAAAAAGAGATTCCATAGTGGAAGTGGGAATGGATCACCATGGGCATTGTAATTGGGCTTCTACGGGCTTTGAGGAAGTTTGATAAGATTTGGGTGATTGTGGATCGGTTGACCAAGTTCGCTTATTTCATTCCTGTGTGTACTATGTATCCTTCGGAGCGGTTGGTAGAGATTTATATCCAGGAGATTGTTCGTCTGCATGGTATTCCAGTGGCCATCATTTTAGATAGAGGTACTATGTTCACATCACAGTTCTAGAGGGTTGTTTAGTATGAGTTGGGTACTTGGGTGGAGTTGAGTACAGCATTTCACTCTTTGATGGATGGATAGTCCGAGCGCACTATTTAGATTCTTGAGGATATGCTTCGTGCCTGTGTGATTGAGTTTCGAGGGTCATGGGATCAGTTCTTGCCATTGGCAGAGTTTGCCTACAACAATGGTTATCAATCCAGCATTCAGATGGCACCGTATGAGGCCTTATATGGTAGGCGGTGTAGATCTCCATTGCGTTGGTTTGAGCTGGCTGAGGCTAGATTATTGTGCACGGACTTAGTTCAAAATGCTTTGGAGAAGGTTAAGGTGATTCGGAATAGACTCCGTACAGCCCAGTCCACACAGAAAATTTATGCGAACTGAAAGGTTTATGATGGTTCCTATATAGTTGGAAAGCGAGTTCTGCTTTGGGTTTCGCCTATGAAGGTCGTTATGATATTTGAGAAGAAAGGGAATTTGAGCAGATGTTTATTAGCCCCTTTGAGATATTGAAGCGAGTTGGGGATGTTGCTCATGAGCTTGCCTTACCTCCCAGCTTAGCAGGAGTTCATCTGGTTTTTCATGTTTCGACGCTTTGGCGGTATCACGGTGGCCTGTTGCATGTGTTGGATCTTGGTTTAGTCCATTTGGAAAAGGATCTATCCTTTTTGAGGAGCCAG
Source organism: Nicotiana benthamiana (assembly GCA_034376525.1). NCBI lineage: Eukaryota > Viridiplantae > Streptophyta > Magnoliopsida > Solanales > Solanaceae > Nicotiana > Nicotiana benthamiana. The sequence goes on from CM067331.1 coordinate 110,339,020, forward strand.
TGGCAACATTGGACAGGCAGGTTAGAAGGCTGAGTTCAAAGAACATTTTACTTGTGAAGGTTCAGTGGTGGGGTCAGCCAATCTAGAAGGCGACCTGGGAGACAAAGCAGGATATGCGCAGCCGTTACCCTCATCTTTTCACTACTTCATGTATGTATCTATGCTCATTCGAGGACGAATGAGTATTTAAGTGTAGGTGGATGTGACAACCCGGTCGGTCGTCTTATGAATTTAACGCCTTGATCCCCTATTAATTGTTTTTCCCCAGTTTATTTCTGCTAATTTGATTTGCCAGGATATTCGATTTTAAGATTTGGAGAGTTTTGGGACAATTAGTCCCTAAATGAGAGCTTAAAGTGTTGGAAAGTTGGCCATATACGGAATAGTGTGAAGACGTCCTCGAAATGAAAATGCGATAGTTTGTTAGCTCCGTTGGGTGATTTCGGGTTTATGAGCGTGTTCAGATTGTGTTTTGGGGGTCTCTATATATTTTGGTCTTGAAATGCCGAAAGTCAAATTTTTTATGTTTTCGATTTGATAGTGAGACTTTGATACGAGGGTCAGAATGGAATTTCGGAAGTTTGATTAGCTCCGTGGTGTTTAATATGATGTGTGTGCAACATTTCAGGTCATTCGGACAAGGTTTGATAGACATTTTGATTGAAAGCGTATTTTTAGAGTTTTTGGAATTCTTAGGCTTGAATCCGATGAAAAATAGGCATTTTGATGTTGTTTTTAGCATTCCGAAGGTTGGAACAAGTTTGAATGAGGTTATGGGACATGTTGGTATGTTTGGTTGAGGTCCCAGGGGCCTCGGGTGAGTTTCGGGTGGTCAATCGAACCATTTCATGATGTTTGGAGTTGCAGAAAATTGTTGTTAGGTGTTGGAGAAAAATGGCCTTCGCATTCTCGAGGAAGGCTATGCGTTCGCGAAGGGCTAGGTGTTTAGTCATCGTGTTCGTGTGAGGTGGACTACGTTCACATAGAGGAAAAAATGGTCAGCTGAGTTGGAGGCATTTTATTCATCGCGTTCGTGAGAGGTTGAATGTGAACATGAAGGGTGGTCTAAGTAAAGCATCGCGTTCACGATTAGAAGGTCACGATGCAAAAGAGGAAATTGGCCAGCAGGAATTTTGTGCATCGTGATCGTAGTCCCGCATTCTTGAAGAAGGAATTAGATGGAGAATTTGAGGGTTTAGCCATTTTTTGGAAAACTTAAGCTTGGGAACTCGAATTTGAGCAAGAATTTGAGGGATTTTCAGAGATGTCGATTGGGTAACAATTCCTAACTTCTTTTTGCTTGTAACCCATTAATCTATACATGAATTCATCCTTTAATTTCGAAAATTGTATGAAAAGTTGTGGAAAAGTTCTTAGACAAGGAAATTGAGTTTTGATTGGGGATTTGACATCGAATTTGGATAAATTAGGTATGGTTGGACTCGTGATAGTACAAGGTTTCTGAAAATGTAAATTTTACTCGATTTTGAGGTGAGGGCATGAGGGGAGTTTTGGTTATTTTACATAATTTTGCGTATTAGCTTTGAATTTAATTGTAGAATCAGTTACTTGAAGTGTTATTTACAATATGCAATTGAATTGAATAGATTTGGGTCATTTGTAGTCGAATACTCATGGCAAGAGCATGGTTTCGGTTTGATTTGATCTTGTTCAAGGTAAGTGGCTTGTCTAACCTTGTGTGGGGGACCTTCCCCTTAGGATTGATATATTTAGTAATTTAAATGCCTTGTGTGTGAGGTGACGAGTGTGTACTTGTGCAAATTGTTGGAAATCCGGTTTTCATTAAGTATTTACTAGTATGTTTCCTTTCTTGTTTTTATTACTTGTACTATTAAGCTTGTTCTTAGCTTAGGAAAGAATGTCTAAGTGATTTAATTGCTTTATTTGTTCAACCTGCTTTACCTGAATTTCATGCAGCATGCTAGGATAAAATTGATTATCTAGCAAAGACTCTGATTGATTATCTCCTCTTTAGATGATGCGGCAGAAGGCTGTGCGAGGATTACAAAGTTATACTAAGTGAGACCCTTGCAACGCAACATAGGCTTTTGGTGATGGACATTAGTATTATGATAAGGAGGAAGAAGAGGTCAGTACGAGGCCGCGCGAGGATTAGGTGGCACGTCTTGACTAAGAATAAAGCTCAGGAGTTGGAAGGAAGATTATCGGTAATGGGAGCTTGGAGAAGTAGTGGGGACGCAAACACTATATGGTCGACGACGGCGGACTGTATAAGCAAAGTAGCGAGAGAGGTGTTAGGGATATCTTTGGGCAGCACGGGTGGCCACAACGGAGACTGGTGGTGGAATGCACTTGTCCAAGGTAAAGTGGAGGGGAAGAAGGCGGCTTGCCTGTGGTTAGTAGGGAGCACTAGCAAGGAAGAGAAGAGAGCGAACAGTGAGAGATATAAGATAGCTAGGAAGGAGGGGAAGATGGCAGTAGCGGAGACTAAGCATCTTTTGCTCGTCTATATGAGGAACTAGGGAACAAAGGGGGCGGTAGAAGAAGTTATTCCGACTCGCTAAGGTGGGAGAGAAGACAGATCAAGATCTGGACCAAGTGAAGTGCATAAAGGATGATGATGGCAAAGTTTTGATGGAGGATAACCAGATTAAGAAGAGATGGCAGACCTACTTTCATAAACTACTAAATGAAGAAGGGGATAGGTGAATTGAGGAACATTGACAGCCCTCATGAATTAAGTTATTGTATGGACATTGAGGTCGATAAGGTCATGCAGGAAATGCGTAAGATGAGGAGGGGTAGAGCTACCGGGCCAGACGAAATTCTGGTTGAACTTTGGATGTGTGTGGGTAGAGCAAGCTTGGAATGGTTTACTGGGTCTTTAATGTTATATTCAAGACTAATAGGATGCCTAAAGAGTGGAGGTGGAGTATAACGGTTCTGTTGTATAAGTACAAAGGCGATATCCAGAGCTGTAGCAACTATAGGGGTATCAAATTACTAAGTCATACCATGAAAGTCTGGGAGAGAGTCATAGAAATGAGAGTGCGAAGGACGGTGTCTATTTCAGATAACCAGTTCGGGTTCATGCTGGGCGATCTACCACAGAAGCTATCCACCTTATTTAGAAGATGGTGGAACAATACAGGGATAAGAACAAGGATCTCCACAGGGTGTTTATTGATCTAGAGAAAGCATACAGTAAGGTTCCTAGGGAGGTCTTATGGAGCTGCTCAGAGGTTAAAAGGGTCCCGATTGCCTATATTAGACTAATTAAGGACATGTATGATGGAGCTAAGACTCGAGTTAGAACAGTAGGAGGAGACTCCTCCTACTGTGTATGCCGAGCGACATTTTAAATATTATTTTATTCCATTATTTTTGGCTTTTGATTATTTCTTCCGTAAGTTTTGTTCATGTTCTGCATTGTTGGGCTTACTTAGTCATAGAGACTAGGTGCCGTCACGACAGTTCACGGAGGGTGAACTGGGGTCGTGACAAAAGTGCTGAAGGCCTAGACCGTTGGGTTAAAAGATTTAGGACATCACCCGGACTGAGACCTGCTAGTGAAAGAGTTGGCCCCCAAGTATGGGTGGAGGTCCAAGAATCATGGTAAATGATTTTCCTTCAGTATATCTTTGTACATAGGAAGATTGGCTAACCTCACCTTTTTTCTGGATTCAGGTCTTCCGCACGGTTCTATTTTCATCCTTAAGGATATTTTGATTGATCCACTAGAGGCTGTAAGGTTATTAAAGGAGGTTCTCACCCGAACAAGTGCTCACAGGTCTTCTTCCGATACAAGTACTTCCTCTCGGAGTCCCTGACCGGAGAACAAAAAACCTAAAAAATGGCATTCTTCCTCGGTCGATAGTAAGTATAAGAAAGTGAAGAAAGCCGCACCCGAGCCTGCCGCAACCATATTATTGATGATGATTGGTAATCCATTGATGAAGGGATTCCTTATAAAGGAGACAATAACCTTCATCAGCTTAATAGAATGCTCACTCAAGAGCTTTGAACCCCAACCGAGGATAATGCCCGAGCAATCTCGGAGAATTTGACTTAGTGGAGAATGCTAATTCTCCCTTTTTAGTACCAGTTACTGCTCCCAATACTATAAGGCCAAGTACAAGGCCTCTTCTACCTTCGATCGGTGAGCAACCAACAAATACCACTACCTCTGCCATTGCTGCTTCTCAACCTACAACACCATAAGCTTTATCTCCTTCAACGCCAAACAGACCTTCATTACCAACATTTGCTACATCTCCTCCATCAACAATAGATACCCGAGAGAAGTATGTCCCCCCTCCCCATTCCCCAGACCATGAGAATTTGGGGCACAACTACTCTTCCAGATCCCAAGAGAATGAGTGTCTCTCTCAATATCGACGGAGTGCCATTTTCTTTCTAGGCCGAATAGAACTCGCCAATTATCTAAATCCATTGGCATTAGAGAAAGATAAGATGAAAATTCTTTCGGGGGAGTGTATGACAAATAACACCATGCACAACAAAGCAGCAGTATTGCACTTGTCCTTTTTTCTGCTTGCTTCATCTTGACTTGTTATGATAGGGTTTCTAACTTTTATATTTGCTTTATAGGCCAACTTCCTTTATTTTGAGGGCCTTGAGAACTGATCCTTGATAAAGAATGACTCGAATCCGAGCAGAATCAACTATTTGTCGATAGGAATCAACTTAACCTGCGCCTCATGGTGCTAGAAGCGAAAGTTGCTGAGGCGAGTGATCTTGAAGCCCAAGTCCCGACTGTAGCTTGGCAAGCAGGAAGTAGTGGCCCTTAGTCAAGAAGCTTCTCAATTAAATGTTCAATTCCAAGAGGCTAAGGCTAAGTGGTATGAAGTTCAAGATGTCATGCTTGTTGTTGCCGAGCGCGAGCCTGCCTCCATTGAATGAGTGAATAACTTTGAGGCAACATTGAATTCCAAAGCTGAAGAGGTTGCTACTAAGGAAAAACATGCCTAGATGGAGGATAGGTATAAGATGATCCTGTAACACAATAAGTTTCATATAACCACAATCTGTGACCTTGATCTTAACCTTAGCGTCACGATATCCGAGCGGGATGGCCTTCTGACCGAACTTGATAGGCTTAATAAGAGCTTCAGTGCCAGTGGATTCCCTCATCATCGAAAAGACACATTTTATGCATCATATGAGGAGGAAACCCTTGGAAGAATCTAAAGTTGACGTCATTGATATTGACAAATAAGATCGACAAGGCCAGAGCATTGGAGTTAACTACTCGTGAGTGCCTCCTAGCTTAGCTAGATGCAACTCACTCTTCTAGTTCTAAGTTCACAGGAACCAAAGAGGAACTTGAAGAGAATAACAATAAAGGCCAAAACCCTGAGCCAACGGCAGATCTGCCTACTTCCCTCAGGGGTGTAGATGCTTCTTTTTCCTCGAGTTTTAGTAGTGACATAGTTTAGATCTTTTCTTGCTATTCCTTTGTTGTTTTCCTTTTATATTCTTATACTAGTGCTTCTTGACACTTTTAATAAATAAAAATGATTTTTGATTAAGCATTGCATAAAGTTTATTCTTTTTGCATCAAATTAGGCAAGGCTTCAAAATGTATTTCCCCCTATACCATTTGGATGATGGGCATAAACGCTTTCGTAACTAACCCTTTATTATGAGGGTTTCATAAGAGATGGCTCTCTTATGTTTATGGTTCTCTTAAAGAGAACGTCTCATGTTAAATCCGGTACTAAGATGTGATGTACTTAGTTAACTTTCAATTGATAAAATCAACACATCATTTGGATAAGACAGGGCTAGTTGTGCAGTCCCTGGTCCCGATAAGGCATATTTGTGCTCAGATTTCGAACACCAAATTTTCGTGGAAATCAGGTTGTCTTATTCTCATACTTTTCCGCTAGTGTTCAAATGTGTAAAATGTGAATTGGAACATTGGAATAATTGCTCCTTTGATGATTCCACTAGTGAATAGTTGGGTAATCTTTAGTTCAATAGAAAATTTCATTCCCTGTTAGGAACTTTGCCATCGAGCCAAATATTATCTAACCAACCCTAGTGGCTTTTAGGGAAAACACTTGTAAATGGTTGAATATCCTTTATTTTGATGGCAAGCTTTTCTTCCCATTAGGAATTTACCACCGAGCCAAACACTATATAACCATCTCACAATGGTTTGTCGTTTCGATGTCTTGTCATTTAAAGGTCTTATCTCTATTGATGGTGTTTCCTACATAGTATGCTTTCTATTGCTATCTCATTAAAACCTTGCCAGGAAAACCTAATTGGTATAAAAATTGGGCGAGGGAAAAAGAGTGCAGCACATACTTTTAGTACAAGCGATGCTCAACAGTAACACCTTTTGAGGTGAGTCACATTCTAGTTGCTTGGTAATTAGACTCTGTCTTGGCTTTCTAATCATATGATCCTTTTTCGATGACAGCTGAAACCTGATAGGGACCTTCCCTCGTCAGACCCGGCTTTCTCGCGTTGAGCTCCTGGGTGTTCTGAGTTACTTTCCTCAAAATCAAGTCTCCCACTTTGAAATAACGGAGATTGGCCCTCCGTTTATAGTACCTTTCCATTCTTTATTTTCGGGCCACCATCCTTATGTGCACCAAGTCCCTGCATTCATTAAGTAGCTCTAATTTGACCAGAAATGGTTCATTGTTTGTTTTTACATATGCCCAGAAGTATCGCAAGATCGGTTGTCCTACTTTCACCGGAATTAGAGATTCTGCACTGTATACGATAGAGAAAGATTTCTCTCTCGTGCTTGACTTGGCTATCATCCGGTATGCCCATAGTACCCCCTGGAAACTCTTCAGGTCACTTGCCTTTGGATACTTCCAACCTCCTTTTGAGGAGTTGAGTAATCACCTTGTTGTTAGATTCTACCCATCCATTTGCACTCGACTGGTACGCAGAGATGTGATTCTTTTGATTTTTAGGTCTATAAGAAAATACATGACCTTGGAGCTGTTGAACTGTGGCTCATTGTTGCAAGCATTCTCTTTCTATGTTCCGAACCCGCAAATTATGTTTTCCAACAAAAAATCGACCATTTTGCGCTCATCGATCTTCTAGTGAGGACCTGCTTCAACCCATTTAGTGAAATGATCTGTTAGAATTAAAAGAAATCTTACCTTCCTGGAAGTCGAAAGGAAGGGTATCCCTCATTTCATGAATGTCCATGGGGATAGTACCGAATGTATCAAATATGTCGGTTGGTATACCAACGCTGCATAATGTTGACACTTGTCGTATTTCTAAATGAATGTCATCCTGTCTTGTTTCATACGAGGCATGTAGTATCCGGCCCTAACTAATTTTAGGACCAACGAATCTGCATCAGAATGATTCCTACAAATTCCTTCGTGAACCTCTTTTATGACATAGTTTGGCTCTGATGCTCCCAAACATCGAGCCAACATGCCTTTGAACGATCTTCTGTATAACTACCCTCCCAGAAGCTATAACGAGCTTTTTTGGTGTGGACTGCCCGAGATGCCTTTTAGGTCTTCGGGCATTTTGTCATGCTAAAGGTAACCGATGATCTCATTCCTCCAGTCCCATACAAGGTTGGTTGTATTTACTTAATAATAACCATCCACATCCCATACCGAGTGTATGATTTGTGCAACAGTGCCAAAATTTGATCCCTTCATTTCTGTAAATGATCCCAAATTGTCTAATGCATCTTCTGCTGCATTTTTATCTCTCGGGATATGGATGATCGACCAATCCCTTAACTGTGCAAGCAAAATTTGAACTTTAATTACATATTGTTGCTCGCGTTCTACCATGGTGTCAATGATTCCATATACTTGATTTACTACTAGTTGGGAATTGCATTTGATTTTTATGACCTCAGAGTCCAACCTTCGAGGTAATTCAAGTCCTTCATTCAAAGCCTCATACTAGGCTTCATTATTATTAGTAAAGGAAACAATTTTTACGGCCTGCATTAGGATCTCTACCAAGGGCAAGATTAAGACCACCCTGAGCCCGAACCCTTTCACGTTGAAAGCTCCATCTGTGAACAAGGTCAAACTCTTGACGTCATTTCCGACACCATCACCATTTCTTTTATGGCCAAAGGTAGAAGCCTGGGATCGAAATCAGCCACGAAGTCAGCTAAAACTTGTGATTTGGTCGCAGCCCAAGGTTTATATTTAATATTAAATTCACTAATTCCAATTGCTCACTTGGCCAACCTATCTGACAACTCAGGTTTGTGAAGGACATTCCGTACTGGAAAGGTTGTCAACACAGCTATAGGTTGGCATTCAAAATAAGGCTTTCGAGAGGTGACTACGAGAGCTAAGGCCACCTTTTTGAGATGCGGATAATGAGTTTCTGCTCCCATCAAGATTTTGCTAGCATAATAGATAGGAGATTGTGTACCTTCATCCTCCAAGAGTATAACATCACTTACTGCTACCTCCGAGACCACTAAGTATATTAACAATTGTTTGCCTTCCTCTGATTTTAATAGTAACGGAGGGATTGATAGAAATTGTTACAGGTCTTTTAGAGCTTGTTGTCATTCTGGAGTCCATTTGAAGATGTTCTTCTTCTTTAAAAGTGAGAAGAAGTGATAAAAAATTTTCAAATATTGAAATGAACCTGCTTAGAATGGTTAATCGTCCAGTTAACCTTTGGACTTGTTTTACGCTTTTCAGCTGGTTTGGGATGTCCTCAGTGGCCTTGATGTTATCGAGATTGACTTCAATCCCTATTTTTTACACCAGGAAACCCAAGAATTTACCAAAGCTAACTCAGAACGCATATTTTTCGAGGTTGAGCTTCATATTGTGCTTCCTTAGGATGTCGAATGTTTCTTGGAGATGTTTTAAATTGTCGCATGCATTCAAAGTCCTGACCAACATATCATCTATATACACTTCCATTATTTTAGCTATTTTCTTTTCGAACATTTTATTCATGAGCCTATGATAAGTGGCTCCAACATTTTTGAGCCCGAAAGGCATCACATTATAACAATATATGCGGAAGTTCATAGTGAAAGGAGTTTTTTCCTGATCCTTCAGATTCATCTAAATTTGATTGTACCTGGAATAGGAATCAACAAAATTCATTAACTCGTTTCTAGTCGTGGCGTCAATCATTTGATCGATGTTTGGCAGTGGGACGGAGTCTTTCGGGAATGCCTTATTCAAATCTTTATAATCAACACACATTCAGAATTTATTATTCTTTTTCGAAACAAACACTAAATTAGTTAGCCAGCCTAGATACTATACCTCTCAGATTGAATCGATGTCAAGTAGTCGAGTTACCTCTTCTTTGACAAACATGTTTCTAACCTTGGCTATCAGGTGCTTTTTTGCCTTACTGGTTGGATATTTGGGTCCAGGCTTAGCTAGTGCATGGCCACCTCTACCGAGATACATGTTATATCCATGTGCAACCATGCAAAACAATCAACGTTAATCTTAAGAAAAATCAACAAAACCTGACTTGAGCTCGAGGTTAAAGGCTTGTCCCCAAGTGGGATTTTCTCTCCAGGAGCTTTTCTAAAAAGGCAATATTCGAGTTCTTCAGCTATGGATTTGGTCGCGTTTGTCTTTTTTGTACCTGAAAATATCTTGGTACCTGGTGGAGTTCCGACGACTCCTCCCCTTTATCATCTTTACTTGGATCAGGAGCAGGCCATGGTTCCTGTAGTTGCTATGTATTGAGTTCCTTCCCTTTACTATTGGTAACTGATACCGCATTCATTTCCCTCACTGCCGATTGATGAATCCAAAACCAAAATATAGTTATTTTGGACTCAAAGAACAAAAATATGTGGAAAAAAAATATAGTGAATAAAACATATGTAGCATCTTTTTAAAAGATGTTATAACATAATGGTCATTTGGCTAGTTAGGTATAGCATCTTCTAAATAGCGTTCTTAAGTAAGACGGTATACATATTATGTGGGTCCACAAATAATTCTTCTGTGCTTAACTAACATAACAATAATTCAACTGGTATAGCGTTTTAAGCTAAGACGCTATACCTCAAATAATTGAACCCCGGGACTGGTTTTTGCCTTATTTAAAGAGGTGAAGGATTTGTAAAAATCCACTCATAAACATTTTCAAGTCTTCTGAAATTTTTATTTGTTAAGTTTTTTTGCATTTTGTCATAATGTCTAAAGAGCAAAGAATTAGACTTTCATTATATTATGGGGGTGAGGTTGTGGTAGCGAATACTCAGTAAGCTATATTTTATCCCTACTGTCTCATGTTAAGTTTTCACTTACAATGGAGTACGATACATTGGTATCATTGTTATGTAAAAAATGAGTGTGAGTAAACTTTCGATGAATCTTAAAATAACCGAAAGATATCTATATTTTGTGACTCCGTAAGGGATTGCTTGTTATGATGAGTTTAATATCGAAGACAATGAAACACTGAGAGATTTCTGAGGACTCCGGAAGAATACCGGAAATTTATTATGATAAAATTGTTGGAATGTACGTTAAGGCTGAAGACGCCCGCAATAATGAGGTTACGCAAAGTAGGGAAATCCCTCAATCATTCGGTGGTTATTTTGGAGTAATTTTAGCCGAACAAGTTCTGACTGAAAGAGTTTGGCCGCATCTAAACTTATCTCTACGGGCAAATGAGGAGTGAGGAAATAATTTCTCCCCTAGAATACATAATCTACAAGTAGAGTGGTAAACTTCAATTTTCCTTTGTGTTATGATGTATATTATTGTGTATTGTATTTGTGTTAACACTCATATATTCTACATGGAGTACCGATCAGATATAAATTTTACAATTTATGAACTAACAGCCAGTTGGAATATGCTTAGTTTTGGTATTTTGGATCATGATGGTCCATCTGGGACTCATAATCAACAAGATAATATGCATCGTAGAATATCAATACATTATGAGTTGTAAGTAAATATATAAAGTTATATGTGGTATTTGGACCAGTTTCAGTAACTCATTATTTCTTTGATTGTGCATTGAAAACGAGAAACTTGATGGTCCAATCCTTACTCAATTTCCCGAAGACAATGTATTTACTCAGGATCTGGCAGATTCGCAGAGTTAGGAAGAGAATAGTGATTATGACAACAACATTGATGAGTCTGGATATGACACACCCTTCCGTGACGAGGGTGATAATGAGGAGGAAGAGAATGTCAAACCTGATTTGACGAGGGAGCATGCTCCACCCCCCGTCAGACCAAGAGTGTACGAGTCCCACGTGTCGTTTCATTCAAGGCATATTCCCTACCATGATTATTTCCAAGAATTGTGGATCTGGATGCTTTCACAAGGGATGTTGATGAAATTTAGATAGCAATATGGGATGAATCTAGATCAATAGTGCTATCAAAGGGCATGCTTTTTCCTGATAAGGCGCGCCTAATATACGTAGTGAAAATGTACTGTGTAAAAAAAGTGTAGTGAGATGATGGTATGGGAGACATCTCCGGATATATACAAGATTGTTTGTCGTAGATGGTTTAAGGGTAGTAATTAGATGCTTCATGCGAGGAAGAATTAAACAAATATGTGGGTTGTGGGTAAATACATTGGCACTCACAATTTTGAAATGGACATATTCGGTGGGAATCACTTTAACTTGGATGTTGACTTGATTTCTCTTATCTTGATTCCACACATTGAAGCCTCCATAAGGTACAAGACCAAAAAGTGTATTACATCTGTCCACTAGGAACTAGTCTCCCATATAATCTCTCATGGCTTGCGGCAAAGCAAAAGGAAGTCCATCAACTAGCAGCCCGCATAGAACCTCCACGTCCTGAAGCATGATAGTGGCATCGCCAATGGGCAAATGGAATGTGTGTATCTCTGGTCGCCACTATTCTATCAAAGCCGTGATCAACGACCAATCCAGCTGCAACCGGTCAATCTCTGACGCCTGACAATACGGGATGGAGTTGTCGGTTCTTAAGAAACTCCCACATATCATCTACTCTCCTAGAACGTAAAGTCTGGGCTAATAACCGCCCCTCCTATATGTAGGAAGACCTACGCTCGGCCAGCAGTTGTAGTAGCTCTAGGGAGGTAGGTCACGGATGCAAAGGCGGAACCTCCATGACGACTACAATAAATTGAACAAAATTAATTACATTATTTTTCTTTTCTATTGCTTAAATATATTGCAATACCTTGAATATTAAATTTTATTCGATATTTTTACTATTTTGTTAATTAGATTGATAAATTTTCAATATTATAATTTTATATTTTATATATTGCTTTAATATGTTAATTTTATTATTTTATATGTTATTTTTATTATTTTATATGTTTTTTAGTTATTCACCTATGTTTTACTATACAGGATTCAATTATAAAATATTCACATTTTTGGTTCCAAACACAATATTTGAGACCTAGGCGCACCAATATATCTGAATTCTTATGTTCATGATGAAAAAAAATTTGATTTTTCACTTAATATGTATGTTAGTTTATTATTGTATATTTTAGTTTTATGATTTAATATGTTATTTCATTATTTTGTATTTTTGTTTGTTACTGACTTATTTTTTACTATACAAAAATTAAATAAGTAATTTTCATAACTATATAAGATTTAATTATTAAATATTTATATTTTTGGTTCCGCACACAATATTTGAGGCTAAGTAGCACCAATCTCTCTTGAATTCTTATGTTCTAACTTTTGTTGACTATAACTAGAGTAGTTTGTGTTTGAACTATCATCTTTTTGACGTATTTCGAGGAATAAGTGATACTTAAATGATTAATATCTATAACTACGAGGATACTACGCTAAAGGCCATTATGTTTTACTATGCTAAAAAGTCATCATATTAAAAACATGAGCACTATATTAGGCCACGAGATACCACTACAGGGAACTAAAGTAACAACTTATCTAGTTTTCTAGTCTTTTAGCAAATAAATAATCTAAATCGGATAAAAACAACAATTTAATTTAATTACAAAACAATCACGAAAATATATATATCATAGTAAAAAGTAACTAATTAACATTTTCTTAACAACAAATAACAATTTCTCTATTTTATATTTATTAGCACACTAATACTATAGTCCGGATAAACAATAATAAATTAATTAAATCGCAAAACAATCACAAAATAAAATAAAGCACACAAAAATAACTAATATGCATTTTTTATACAAGTTTTAACAAAAACTAAGTCGGAATACCTCGAATTAAGGTTTTTAAAAAATCAAAAATTTTGTGATTTGGAGTCGTACAAGCAACAATGTCTGAGATAATGCCTTAGCTAGCACGTGGGGCCGAGAATCTTTACTTTTTGTGGGATGGGTGGGCTCCATTCAAGTTTTTTTGATTAAAACGGAGGGAGAGACCATTTTGTTTTTTTTTTTTTTTTGTGAGGGGGAAGGGGGGGTTGATGATTCTATTTTGGGGAAGGAAGAAGACGGTCTCTCTCGCTCTCTCTCTCTCTCTCTCTCTCTCTCTCTCTCTCTCTATATATATATATATATATATATATATATATATATATATATATATATATTCGTTAAGAAGTTATACATAACGTCTTAACAAAAAACACTATAGTTTTCCGCTTTTTTTAATTCAAAAATAGTGTCTTTTTAAAAGACGCTATACTAAACTGGCCAAACAGTCAATAAGGTATAGCGTCTTTTAAAAAGACGCTACATATATTTTGGTCACTATGTTTTTTTGCACATATTTTTGTTCTTTGAGTCCAAAAGAATCATATTTTGGTCCCGGGCCCCTTTTATTAGTTTGATTCCCTTTAGGGTTGGGAATTTCAGCATTTGGTGGTATGTTGATGGCACAACTTTCATCTCATATACCGAGAATTATGTTTTAGTCCATGTTGTCATACCACTTCAAATAAGGTAGTCTTCATGACTCCTTCAGCATTCGTGGGCAGCAAGATCTCTCTACGGGTCATTACAGTTGCTATGTTGAAATCGACAAGTAGTTTTGTTGCCTAAATGATTCTTCTAGTTAGCTTGGCTTGTTCCAGCACTCTCCATTGAATGATGTTGGTTGAACTTCCTAGGTCCACCAAAACACATTTACTTTTAAAATCTAGAACGTTAAGAGAAATTGTCAGGGCATCAATGTGTGATTGAAGCAGTCCATCGGCTTATGAAGGTGATGTCGGCTTCATCGACTTCCCGAAGTCTCTTGCTATGAGTCACCGAATCCTTTGTCTTTGTCACTGCTAAAAAGGTTACACCATTGATCTCGTTCCCCTTAAAAATCATGTTAATAGTTAATCGAGGAGGTTCTTGCCCTATCTTCGAGGGCTATGCTTTGTCTTAGTTGTGACCATAATTGTTCTTAGCCCGGTTACTTGAGAATTCCCGAATATGGCCATTCTTTAGCAGTGTTGCCAACTCCTCATGCAGAAGATGGTAGTCCCTAGTTCAGAGGCCATTAGTCCCATGATATTTGCACTATAAATTCGGATCCCTCTGGTTGGTATCAGGTCTCATCAGTCTCAGAAACCGCGTTTCCTTGATGTTCCTCGTCACCTATACCAACTCTACAACACTGACATTGAAATTATATTTGAAACCTAAGATAAATGGTATCCCGGGAACTTGATACCTTTTTGTCTTGCGATGATATGTTGTTCCGGCCACATTCAACCTTGCTATTAGAGGTAAACCTATCCAACGATTGAAATCCCATGCTATTGTGTCCTTTGGCGCTCTCGTAGGAAAAAACGACCCTTAGAAGACCACTAATCTGCATCAAACTTTTCTTTTAATTTATCCCTGTTCTTTTCTCGGTCCCGACCTTTAATTGACGCCGGGAACCCGAGATGATCATCTTCTATCCTATCATTGATTCGTAGCGCTTATGGACATCCACCCATATAGTTTCTTGGACCTTGAGCAACCTTTCTTTCAGCTTCCGAGAAGCATCAGTGCTCCTTAGGTTCAACCATTTAGTAATACCTCAACTGCACATTCATCTGGCACGGTCAGTAACAACACCCTTTTTTGTGGAACCTGATCAAGAACTCATGCAGCAACTCGAACTCTCCTTGCAGAATTTAATATGTCTGCCTTTCGCACCTGAAGCTTCATGGCCCCAGCATGGGCTTTAATGAAAGAATCTGTGAGCATTTCAAAGGAATCGATCGAGTGCTGGAGTAGGAGTAAATACTACGCCAAGGCCCCCCTCATAAGGGTTTCTTTGAATTGCTTCAACATGACAGACTCTATTTTATGCTGATCCAAGTCGTTTCCTTTCACCGCGATAGTATAAGTTGTGATGTACTCCTGACGGTCCAAAGTCCTATCATACTTCAATATTTCCGGCATTTTGAACCGCTTCAAAATCAATTTTGGTGCTACGCTCGGTTTGAACGACAATTGTGTGTACTTTTTTGAGTCCGAGCTCTTCAACACTAGTGGTGCGCCCAGAATTTTGTCCGTTCGAGGGTGGAACTCTTTTGCATCTGATTTATCCACGCATTCATTTCCCTCATAATTATCATGAGTTAAATATAGAAGGGATCATTGGCATTGTTGTTACTGGATCCGTTATTGATCCCCTTGGTTTCGTATGAGCCCATTTCTCCCCTCGTGGTGTTGTCATCAACTCTTTGTGTTGTTTGATTTGTGGGAACTCCAGGAGGAACATGGCCTCTTACATTCGCATTGTTAGAGGCACATAACAATGCATGCTTCAGTCCTGTCATGGCCTGGTCTTTCCTTGAGAGATGGCCCATGTGGCCTTATATTGCTCCCTCGAGATCCTTACTGTTTCCGTTACGTGCTCGACCTCAATGTCATCGTGAGTTGTCTCCCACACATGTCGGGTATAAAGCCTACCATGGGCAAGAGTTTCTACGTCCTCCTCGTTGTCGGTGTCACTGATCGAATCCTTATGTTGAGGCAGATTCTCTTGCTCCTCAATGTTGTGTATGATATTGACATCATTAACTGCCATTCTTTTTTATTTTTCTATGAAACAAAGAATCAAACACGTTATTAATAGATGCAAGGATCAACTCAATTACGCAGCTATCTAAGCCCCACAGTGGGTGACAAAACTTTGATTTTCAACAAAAAAATGAACCCATGCCCACCTCCCGAAAGCTGAAAGAAGTAATAAATTCCGAACACCCATTCAAATATGAGTCCAACCGTACAAGTCTCATCCAATTCATTTAGAATTTTTTTTCTAACCAAAATTCCTAATTTCTTCACTTTTGATTCAAATAAATAATAAAATCAAGGTTGAAATCATGAACAATAAACAAATCTGAGTAAACAATTACTTACCCCAATTGAAATCGTGAAAATACCCTCCAAAGTCTCCCAAATCTGAGCTTCCAATCTCAAAATATGTTAAGATAATTCAAACCCTCGAAATAGAATACTTAAGTAGCTATCTAGGCATACCCTTCGCAAATGGAACACATGTCTCGCGTTCATGAAGAACAAAATGAAGACTGTCTCTAAATACTATCACGATCCAAAATCCACCTAGTCACGATGGCACCTAACCCAGCCCACTAGGTAAGCCAAACAACAAGCAACACAACCCTATTGAAGGATCATAAACAATTTAATTAGTGAGCCAAAAATAGTTGTATTTATAAAGCTGGTATAAAAATAAATACAACCACCTGTTTGGAATATACATAAACAGAATACGAATCTAAAACTACCAAGGACAAGTGTTAGTTATATCCGGAAAGTAGGTACATCTTCAATGTCTGCTCGAGCCATCCAGAGCAACATCAGCTCCAAGATTTGCACATAAGGTGCAGAAGTGTATTATGAATACAACTGACTCTGCAAGCATCGTAACTAACCTCGATGAGTTAATAGTGGCAAGAACTATTAATGATACTCTCCAAATAATATATTCAATTCATATATCTCACAAGAACACAACAAAAATTCAATCAAGTCACGAACTAGAGAAAAAGAATCCCCGGTGCCCAAAGATAACATAACATGCTCTTTTCCAGTTAACGATCCATCATATAGAGAAGATATGTTTAAAGTATCAAATAATTCTTCCATATATTCACATAAGAAGGTATACATGAAACATTACATCAAGTCACATGATTCACCTATAGAGAAAATATGTATTGTGTGTCATCTCATCAAGTAAGGTGGCATATGGAGTAGATATGCATAAATGCATGTATAAGAGCTAGCAAATAGAGAAGATATGCAACAAAATGATGTATACATCTAGGAAATTACAAGTAGATAAGAAATGCAATAGCCAAAACAAATACGAGCTTGTTTTCATCATAAATACAATAACCAAACCAAACCACTAATCATCTTTCCTCTAATTGTGCGTACACCATCAAGACAGAAACATGACTGGGTGACCCTGGGAGATGGATCCTTATCCACAAGCTACACAAGCAACTCACGTGCCATAAATGTCAACCACAGAGCGTGTTCACATGCCATATATATATATATATATATATATATATATATATATATATATATATCGAACAATGTGTTCACGTTCTAATAATCACAATCGCATGTCGTGTTCACTTGCCATAAGTATCAACCGCATGTCGTGATCATGTGCCATAAATATAAATTGCATCGCGTGTTCACGTGCAAATAATCATAACTTCATAATGTGTTCACGTTCCATATATATCAATTAAATGACGGGTTCATATACCAATAATCACAAGCGCACAACAAATTAATGTGCTACTAGTCCAATCCATATCATAGAAAAATAACATATAAAAGAATACATGTACAATAACAATGAATATCAAATTTCGTACTCATGGACCTGTGTAAGTGAGTTTCTAAGGTGTACGCATGTACAAAATGTTCCACCATAGCTCATATCAAGCAATTACATCACAAATGTACCAATTATAAGGCTAAATCCGGAGATTGACCTATATGTAACCCTAAACATGGCTCAAATAGCTCACAAAAGAGGTACGAATATAAGAAATACCACAACATGAATCTTAGCAATAAATTAAAGGAATATCATAATCTAAGCACTATCTCGAGCATAAATAATACCTGGGTGCACGCACATGGGCTCAACCCTTGTGGGCCACCCATAGTAGGTAGTTATCACAAATAACTCAGAAAACTAGTGCATCGACATAGCTTAGGTAAGTCACTTACCTCAAACAAGCCAAATAGATACTCTAGAAGCGCCATCCCACACGAATCAACCTCCAAAGAGCTCGAAACTAGCCAAAAGTAACTCAAAAACATCAAATAATGCCATAGGAATGAAACCCAAATGATAAAGGTCCAATCCTTAATAAAATACTCAAATTAAACAAAAATGACAACCCATGCTTGCACCTTAGAACCCGAATCCCCACAAATTCTATCTACCCAATTAAATACGAGTCTAACCATACTAGTTTCATTCAAATCCAACTCTGAATCGATGTTCAAAATTCTATTATTCACTTTAGAACAATATTGACAAAAAAAACCCATATTTCTTTTAGATTCATCAATAAAATGGTAAAATAAAATAATACTAATCAAAACCGACTCAAGAACACTTACGCAAATCCAAATAGTAAAACTCCTATTAAAAATCATCCAAATCCGAGCTCCCAATCTCAAAATATGATAACATAAACTCAAGGTCCGAAAGTTTAAACTTATACCACTACTTCATGTGTACCCTTGGAAATCATGGGACCAACTTCGCGATAGAGAAGCACTCATTGAATAGAGCCCAAAATCGCACTTCACATTCGTGTCACTGTCCTGGCGCATGCTATGACCACATGTAAACAGACCTTTGCCAATACGTCCTTGCCCATGTGAATGCAAATGCAATGACAAACTCCCCCAGATACCACATTGAACCACGATCGTGTACCATCTTTGCGATCACAATGCCCAAGCCCCCTCAACTTCCGCGAACGCGACCCTTCAGTTGCGACTGCATGGAGGAAAAATCACACAGCTCTAGCTTACACGTGGCGATTGTGAACATCATATATCATGGAAAACTAACTGTGCAAACATAAAATAAAATGGTTTGAAACCATACGAAACTCACCCGAGCCCCTCGGGACCCCATATGAACATACTAATATGTCTTAAAACTGCCTTAACTACAACTCCAGTCCTGGTTTTGCCTTTAGAATTGGGTTCTTTATAGTCTATTGTGATGCTTACATATTGGCATCGGGTGTGTGCTGATGTAGGAGAGTAGAGTGATTATTTATGCTTCGCATAAGGTGAAGCCCCATAAATAGAACTACCCAATGCACGATTTGGAGTTGGAAATCATTGTTCATGAGCTTAAGATTTGGAGGCACTATCTCTATACTATTTCATGTGAGGTGTTCACAGATCACATGAGTCTTCCTCACCTATTCAACCAAAAGTAATCGATCTTGAGGCAAAGGAGGTGGTTAAAGCTACTAAAAAGGTATGATATTACCATTCTTTATCATTCGGGAAAGCCAATATTGTGGTCGATGCTTTGAGTAGGAAGACTCAGAGAATGGTGAGTCTTGCTTTTATTCCTGTTGGGGGAGAGTCCGTTAGCTTTGGATGTTCAATCTTTGGCCAACAGGTTCACGAGGTTAGATGTTTTAGAGTCTGGACGGGTTCATGCTTACGTGGTTTCACAGTCTTCTTTGTTTGAGCGCATCAAGGTGCGTTAGTATGATGATTCCCACTTGTTTTTCCTCAAGGACACAGTGCACCACGGTGATGCCAAGGAGGTGACTATTTGTGATCCTGGAATGTTAAGACTTCGGGGCTGGATTTGTGTGCCCAATGTGGATAGGTTGCAGGAGCTGATTCTTGCGGAGGCCCATTGTTCACAGTATTCCATTCATCCGAGTGCCGCAAAGATGTACCATAAATTGAAGCAGCACTACGGGTGGACAAGAATAAGGAAAGATATTATGGAGTATGTGGCTCTGTGTCTGAACTGTTAGCAAGTTAAGTACAAGTATCAGAGACCACAAGGACATGAAAATAGTAAAATGTGGATGCTATTTAACATATAAAGCAATACTACAACAAAATTAATTATAGTGACTATGTTCACATAGCTACAAAGTGATTAAGCATGTTTTACATAAAATACTTCCTCAAATTAAGGCATATAAATATCCTAAAGTCGAATCATATTCCACATATAGCACGCGTGAACATTCTCGTAACCTCGTGTACACGTTACTTTTCACATAACACGAATAAAACTTTAAAGCCCAATCCTAAGGGGTATTCCTACAAAAAATGTTAAGGAAGACACCTACCTCAAGCAAGCCAAATCAATATTGTAAAAATCTCTTGTCTCTCATATCCGTCTCCGAACGGATCACATCTAGCAAAACATAACTCAATATCATCAAACACAGCTATAGATATCGATTCCAAGTAAAAAAACAAAAGCTTCAACCTTTATGAGATATCAAAATTTCAACCCGATCCCACCTCCCGCAACCCGACAAAAGTCATAAGTCCCTATTACCTATTTGAATACGAGAATAAATATATAAGTTTCATGCAAAACCAACTCTAAAATAGGGTGCGATCTCTATTTCAGCTTAGAAAAGATTTGTCGCAACCCCTAAAGTTTTTCTCTTAGAATCACCAAATAACTGCAAAAATCAAAGATAGAGTCATGAATAATAATCAAATTTGAGTCAAGAACACTTACCAAATCCAATCATTATACCCCGGCCAGACATACCAACATGTCCCAAAATATAATACGCACCTACTCGAGGTCTCAAATCATACAATATATCTCACCTAAATTCAAGCTTATTTAATTAATCAACGTCCAACTTTCAAACTCATGTCGAACCATATCTCATGAACTATGAATAATCCTAAATTCTGCACACAAGTCCCAAATGACATACAATCATATTCCAACTCTCTAGACAATAATTTGAACCCGATAGCCTCAAAGTCAACTCCCGATCAATCCTATGAACATCAAAACTTTCAAATTTTCAACTTTCACCTAAAAGAACCAAATCAACATAAGAACCTCCAAATCCAAACTCAGTCATATGCCTAATTCCAAAATCACCATACGAACCTATTGGAACCATCAAACTACCATTCGAGGATCGTTTACATAAAAGTCAACCCCAGTTAGCTCATATAACTTAAGCTCTCAACCTTAGAACTAAGTGTTCCAACTAACTCCAGAACCTTTCTGAACACAAAGAAACCATCCTTAAAAGTAACATAGCAAAAAATACATATAGAGGGAGCATCAAATAGGGAAACAAGGCTCAAAATCACCAACTGACTGGCTAGGTCATTACAATATTAGATTTGATTTTTTCCAGGACATGCAATAGGTTCACTTAGTGCTTTGGAACTTGCTTGTGAGGTTTGGTTAGAATATGAAATGTGTAGACATGATTCGGATGTGTTCAGCAAAGGTGGTAAATTTGGGAGCTAAGAGTTTGATTTTGATCTTTGATTCGTAGTTTTGATGTTATTTGTGGTACTTAGAAAATTTAGATAAGTTTTTATTAGGTATTCAAACTTGATAAGGTTGGATAGGAACCCTGAGCGCTCGAGTGTGTTTTGGACCACATTAGTGATGCTGAGATCTTTTGATTTCTGGTTCATTCCACCTACGTGAGTTAGGTCGCAGACATGAAGGGCTCAGTATGCGTGCCTTGTTGCTTTAGCAAAGTTGGTAGGCGTTGAGTATTCTTACTTCTATGAATAAGGGTCGTAGGTGAGGATGGTTCAAGTGCAGAGAGTAGAGCCTACGATGATGGTTTTAGCGGTCAGTGGTTGCAGATATGAGGGTTTTGCACAGAAGCACATCTGTAGATACATAAGGTTGTCGCAGAAATGAATGATTGGTCGATTAGGAGATTCTCACACCTGTGAAGGTTTGCCGCAGATGCAAGGTCGCAAAAAAGACTAAGTGGTCCACGGATATAGAAATCACTAGGAAGACTTATATTTCGGGGGTTTGCCTTACTTTTTGTTATATGGAGTTTTAGAAATAGGTTAGAGGCAATTTTTTGAGAGATTTTGATCACTAGTTGTTGGTGAGTAAATCTCACTTGGATTTGACTGTTTATCTTGAATTTCCATGGATTTATGCACTTTAATCATGAGATTTTGGAGGGAAAATGGAGTTCTAGCCTACAACTTGAGAAAAATAATTTGAGTGTCAAATTTGGACTTGGTTTTGGAATCTAATCACATATCTGGATTCTTGGATTATGAGTAATCGGGATGTATCGCTTGAATCGGGCTTTGACCGTATGGGTTCGGGTTGACTTTTGCTGAAGTTTTGGGAATTGAATAAAAATTGAAGAATTTATTGTTTAGATTGGATTCCTATGCGTTTGTTTGACATAATTCAATTGTTTTTACTAGATTTAAGTCGCTCGAAGGTCAATTTGTGAGGGAAGGCATTTCTGGAGTATTGACTTCATGTGAGGTTAGTAACTTGCCTAGCTTTGGCTTAACGGACTAGTTTCTTGAATGATGTTGGCTATGTGTTGGGGATGGCATACATATGAGGGGTTGAGCATATATGTGTATGTTGGGTTTATATATGCTCAAGGTAGCCTTGAGGATACATTATGCCTTGTTTATATATATAATATTCTTGCTATCGTGCTTTATATGATTGTACGACTATGTGACTTCGTGAATCATGCTAGAGATTATGTGTAGGTCTACTTTTCTATTTGAATATGATAATCATTCTTGTGTAGCATATCCACCTAACCTAAGTTGTAGTCATAAACGTTGCACATGCATATACCTTAGCATGCTATTTAATCAGTTTAGGAGTTTCTGAATTTATATCCATTGATTTTACATATGTATTCTTGTATATGCTTTATGTTATGGATCAGTTTTAAACCACGTGAGTTATCTGTGTAGGTTGAGTTGATTGTGGAACATGAGTTATCTGTGCAGTTATGGAGCGTGAGTTATTCATGCAGTGCGTGGATAAGGATTCATCTCCTAGGGTCGTCCGCTGATGTTTCTCCCTGATGACGTCTACGCGATTAGGGAAATATGATTAGTGTTGGGTTATGTGTATCTTCTCTATATGTAAACTCCTTGGAAGTATACATGATTTTACTACTTATCTCCTCTATATGTTAGCTCTGGAATTTTTTACATGCCTTTTTACACATATCTTCTCTATATGTTGCTTAGTTGAAGAAATGATGCATAATACATATCTTCTCTATATATCTCTCCCTATCTTTATGTAACTTGACTTGTTTAATTTTACATATCCTCTCTATATGTTTGCATTTGATTATGCAGATCTAGGAGTCAGACCAGTTGAACACTGAGTACTGTACTATTGTTAAGCTATTGAGACCGAGGAAGAGCTCTTTCCCGTTCGTAGTCTCTGGCCTCTCCTTCTCTTTTTATTACTCACATTAGAGCCCATGACTCAACATTACCAGTTTCTGGTGTAGTATTATAATGCTTTGGCATGTTTATGACTCGTTTTTAGCATTATGAGTTTTTGATGATGTTTATTTGTTTGATTAATGCCCCGACAGCTTTCAACTTTTGATGAACAATGTGTTCCTGCCTTATTTGAATTCTTTTGTTATTGTGTTAATTGATTATATTTTGGTATATTCCCATAGTAGGGGGGAGCACGAGCAACATTTAAGGGTGGTAAAAGTAACAATAATCTCAATGAAGAGCAACTCAATGATAAAGAAATCACGTAATAGTAAACGTTGTAACAACTCCGGATAAAGAGTATAAGAGCAAATTTGGCAAGTAAAGAATATGACATGTAGGGAAAACTTCAAATAAAGCATGTGATAATAGACATGGTAAATACATGATGTAACATGTGCTAACAATTCCAAATAAGTACATAAGAGATTCGTAAGAGTCTAGACCAATCAATTTTCACATATAAGCCCAAGTACATACTCGCCATCTTGCGTATACGGCTTTCAAATGACACAACTAGCCCACACAATTCATATCCTATGGGGTAAATTCCCCAATATAAAATTAGGTAAAATACTTACCTCAAAGAATCTAGACCGATACTCTAAAATGACCTTCTCATGTGAAACAACCTACGGGCGGCTCAAATCTAACCAAAATAACTTCATATTATAAATAAAACCCACAGGAAAAAATTTTGGATAATAAAGCTTCGGTCTTTAATTAAACCTAAAAAGTCAGCCCCGGACCCCCACCTCGGAAACGACACTAATTCACAAAATTTGAATACCCAATCCGATACGAGTTCAACCATACCAAAATTATAAAATTTCGATATAAAATCGTCCTCCAAATCCTTATTTTACATTTTTAAAGATTTTACAAAAATTCCCATTTTTTCGTTCAATTCACTAATTTAATAATAAAAATAATTATGGAATCATGAAATATAATAAATTTTGAATAAAGAAAACTTATCCTAATCAAACACGTAGTATAGGTCAAAGTCGGGTTTGCCATTTTGCAAGATAAATTGAGACCACAACATGATGGGCCGAGGTTCATCCTCGAGTTATATCGAACCATGACGTAAAGTTAGGTTGTCGAGTCATGGCCTTGAGATCGAGATCGAACAAGATACAGATCGAAGGAAGCTTGCCGAGCCAAATAACGGAAAGTCAAAATATTCACAATCGGGCAAGGATTACAGCGCGAATCCCGGCACGTATCAAGAAGAGGACGATTAATTAGCCAATTATGGGATTTCTTAGCTCATATAGAATTGTATCTAGAGTAGGACTACCCTACTATAAAAAGAGGAGTCTGATCATTTGTAAATCAGATCATATTCACGCAATACTAAGTAAAATACTATCATTTTCTAGCTTCTGTTACCATGTTATTCTGTTCATAAGCAAGTTGAAACGTATTTGGTTTAAGGGTGACTAAACTCGAGGGACAATGCTGTTCAATTGATGTGGTTTGTATTTATTTTTTCTTCATCAGTATCAATATTAATTTACTCTTCATAATTTGAACCAAGTTGTATCACGTGTCCTTAAAATCGTGTATAAATTCAATTGTTATCCGATTTTAGGGTAAATAGTTTGGTGCCTACCGTGGGGCTAAGTATAATAGTGATTACCTGGTATAAACTTTCATGAAACACACTATTTTACACTTGTTCTCTGAAGTATATTTGAATAAGGACTAAAAAATATCGAACTCTAAGTCAGCACCCCAACACATTGACGACGACTTTGGCCACTATGGTGAAAATGATAACACCACACCAGGGAACGATGCACCCCAGTTGGCCTCGATAGAGTCATGCTTGTAGACTCAATCGATGTCAGTTCACATATAGAAATCAATGGAAATTTGGACGTCGATATCGAAAGCAACGTCTCTGGGGATGCCCGATCAGCTACTCAAAACGCACATGGTGGTGAAGAAGGCGGGATCAACCTGCAGGTGATCTTCGAAATGTTGTAGGCTCAACAAGCGGCAATAGCCTAGCTCTAAAACTAGAACCACACATCGAGCAGGGTCGAACTCAATCCATCCCTCGAAATAATAAACAGGTTCGAATCGATTTTGAGGAAATCGAACGAGAAGGAATCGGAAACCAATCCTGCTATCATGAAGATGCTTGAAGAACTGATAAAGCGAATCGATTCCAAAAAGGACTGGATTCCAAAAAGTTCGTACAAAAACCTTTCCCCCTAAGTGCGGCTCCAAAGCAAATCAAAAAGTTCTACATGCCCGAGATTCCTAAGTATAATGGGATGACTGATCCAAACAAACATGCCACTTCCCACATGTGTGGTATTAAAGGGAATGACTTAGAGATGACGAGATTGAATTTATCTTGCTGAAGAAATTCGGGGAGACTCTGTTGAAGGGTGCTACAATATGGTAACCATAATTTACCACCTAATTCTATTGACTCATTTGTTATGTTGTAGATTTTTTTTGTAAAGGCACACGCTGGGACCATCAAGGTCGAAACCAGGAAGCCGGACTTTTTCAAGGTAAGGCAGAAGGACAGCGAGATGCTCAGAGAATTCGTGTTTTGATTCCAAATAGAGTGGATGGACTTGCCACCTGTTGCCGATGATTGGGTTGTTCAAGCTTTCATTCAAAGTCTCAACATTCAAAGTTAAGCGCCTTCACAGTAATTGAAGAAAAATTTGATCAAATACCCAACTGTCACTTGGGCCGATATGCACACTCAATATCAGTCAAAGATCAAGGTCGAGGATGATCAACTAGGGGCTCTTTCTAGGTCTGTTTATCCTATCTGACCCGTCGATAGGGTCAAGAGGGACATTGATCGAGAACCAAGGTCGAATTGAGATCGATATAAACCATTTAATAGAGATTATAGTAACAACGGATCTGGGTGAAACTTTGCACGAGATGAAAGAAGAAATGATTGAGGTTCAAGCTCATGGAGACTCATGAGCATGAACGGCTTCGATAGACCACGATTGTTAGAGTATAATTTTAATGTTGATGTGGCTGCCATCGAATCAGCTATCGAGCTCATCAAAGAAACCAAGTGGCCTCAACCTTTACAAACTTATCCAACACAAAGCGATCCCAACCAAATATGCAAATACCATGGCACACATGGCCACAGGATGGAGGATTCTCGATAATTGAGGAAAGAAGTAGCCCGGTTGTTCAACAACGGACATCTTCGAGAATTTCTAAGTGACTGAGCTAAGAATTACTTCAGAGACAGGGAACCAACAAACAAAATAAAGAAGACAAACCCCAGCACGTCATCTATATAATCATCTGAGGGATCGATGTTCCTCAAGGTCCGATGATGAAATGCACCAAAGTGTCAATCACAAGGAAGAAACAGACCCGGGATTACTTATCAGAAAGGACTCCATCTTTCAACGATGAGGATGAAAAAGGAATCATGCAACCCCATAATGATGCACTGGTAATTTTTGTACTTATATAGAGTTAAATGTGTGCTAATTAATCCAGGTATCTCGGCCAACATCATTTGGATAAGAATCATAAAACAACTCGGCCTATAGGACCAGATCGTACCTACGGACAAGTGTTGAACAGATTCAACATGGCTTGAAAACTACTAAGGGAGAAATAACATTGCTAGTAACCCATGATGGTACCACACAGGAGACCAACTTTATGTAACTGAGGGGGACATGAGATACAATGCCCTGTTCGAGAGACCATGAATCCACAACATAAGGGTCGTGCCTTTGACCCTTTACTAGGTATTAAAATTTCCAACACCAGAGGATATAAAGGCGGTTTACGAGAAAAAACCCATCGTAAAGGAGATGTTTACCGTCGATGAAGTAATTGCAATATCAACACTCTCATCAAGGAAGGACTTAGTCTCGAAGGTTAAATAAGAAGCCAAATAACAATCATCATTGCCAACTTTGACCTAATCAGACAAGCAAGGGATTGACGAAGATGATGACTATGGGGTTCCTCGATCCTTTAACACCCCTGATGATTTTGATGCTACTAAGTCAACGGCCGAAGAGCTGCAGAAGGTCATGCCGATTGAACATTTGCCCGATCAAAAGGTATACTTGGGCATGGGGTTAACTCCTGGCTCAGGAAAAAAACTCGTTCAATTTCCTACAGCTAATATAGATTGTTTTGCTTGCTCCCATCTTGATATGATAGGGATACCACTGGAGATCACTACAAACAAACTAAGTTGAACCTGAAGATCCACTCGGTGAAACAGAAACGGAAACCCCAGTCCGAGATCAAGCATGCCTTCATCAAGGACAAGGTAACTAAACTCCTTAAAATAGGGTCCATCCGGGAGGTCAAATAGACGGAATGGTTAGCGAATGTAGTAGTGGTTCCTAAGAAAGGGAACAAACTAAGAATTTGTGTAGATTATAAAGATCTAAATAAATCATGCCCCAAAGATTCTTTCCCTTTGCCTAACATCGATTACATGATCAACGCCATAATCGGCCATGTGACTCTTAGTTTTCTCAATGCTTATTCCTGGTAAAACCAAAAATGTATAAACCTGGGAGACCAAGAAAAAACCTCTTTCATCACTAAGTATGGGACATATTGCTATAACATAATGCCTTTAGAATTAAAATATTTTGGTGCCACATACCAACGACTAGTGAAGCAAATGTTCGAAGAACAAATAGGAAAAACCATGGAAGTTTATATTTATGATATGCTAGTTAAGTCCCTGTGAACAGAGGACCATTTAATGCAATTGCAGGAAACCTTCAGCATATTGAAGAAATACCACATGAAATTGAATCTAGAAAAATGTGTGTTCAGCGCCGGGTTTGGTAATTTTTTTGGATTCATGGTATCAAATCAAGGGATCGAGATCAACCTCGACAAGATCAAACCTACCGAGGACGTCATGGTAGTATTTAAAATGAAGGCTGTACAAAGGCTAACTTGGCGCATTGCAGCCTTAGAGCGATTCATCTTGAGGTCGTCCGATAAAAGTCATCGATTTTTCTCCTTGCTGAAAGAAAAAATAACTTCACGTAGACCCCAAAATTCCAACGAGCTTTAGAGGAACTTAAGCGATACTTATCGAGCCCACCATTGCTTCGCATGCCAAGGGCAAACGAACAACTATACTTGTACCTAGTGGTGTCAGAAATAGCAGTAAGTTGGAGCCGCAATCCGAGAAGAACAAGGTACGCAATTTCCAATTTATTATGGTAGTAGGACCTTAGGTGAGGCCAAAACTAGATATCCTCACCTAGAAAAATTGGTACTCGCCTTGCTAAGTGCCTTTAGAATTCTAACACCATATTTTTAGTGCAATCATATATGTGTTGTAACAACCTAGCCTTTAAGAAATATAATGCATAAACCTGAACTCTCGGGACGACTGGCCAAATGGGCCATAGAAATCAGTGTGTACGATATCGAATATCAACCTCGAACAACCATCAAATCTAATTTTGGCAGATTTCGTGCCAGACTTTATGATGTCCCTAATATCCGAAGTCAAAAAAGAGTTGTTGATAAACTAGGGAACGTCTTCAGGAATCTGGACCCTATTTAGGAATGGTGCCTCGAATGCAAAGAGGTCTGGACTTGGCATCGTACTGAAGCCACCCACAAGCAATATAGTTAACAATCTATTAGAACAGTAAAATTGACTAACAATGAGGATGAACATGAGGCCATGATTGCAGGACTCGAACTTGCCAAAGTCTTGGGGGCGAAGGTGATCAAAGCTAAGAGTGACTCCCGCCTTATAGTGAACCGAATTAATCGAACATTTGAAGTGAGAGAAGAACAGGCACAAATATACCTAGACAAGTTACAGTAACATTGCATCGGCTCAAAAAGTGGACTTTTTAGCACGTGCCTCGAGGTTAAAATAGTAAGGCTGATACTTTCACGAACTTAGGATCATCGGTCGAAAATGACGAGCTCAACTCGGGGTGGTTGTACACCTCACAATGTTGGTAGTAGAAGAAGGTCACACCGAAATAAACTCCACAAGCTTGACTTGGGATTGGAGAATTAAATACATAGATCATTTGAAGACAAGAAAACTTCCCCCAAATCCAAATGAATCGAGGGCCATGCGCACAAAGGCATCCTAATTTAGCTTGTCCAAGGATGGAACCTTACTCGGGAGAATGTTCGACAGTCCACTAGCAATATGTCCGGGATAAGGGTATACAGAGTACATTTTGAGGAAAGTCCACGAAGGCACATGCGGGAACCATTCAGGCACTGAATCATTGGTTCAAAATGTAATTAGAGTCGGCTATTAAAGGGTCGATGTGGAAAAATATGCGAAGGAGATTGTGCAAAAATGTGATAAGTGCCAAAGACATGCTCCGATGATTCATCAAACCGGGGAGCTATTGCATTTGGTTTTATCGCCATGGCCGCTCATGAAGTTAGGGATGGACATTCGACCCTCTTCCTATCAGCACTGGGTAAGGCTCAATTTATTTTGTTTATGACTGGCTATTTCTCTAAATGGGTTGAAACACAGGCATACCAAAAGACCAGGGAGAAGGAAGTCATCGACTTCATTTGGGACCACATCATATGTCGATTGGAATACCAACTGAAATTGCATGTAACAATGAAAATAGTTTATTGGCAGCAAAGTGACAAAATTTCTCGAATACCGTAAGATCAAAAGGATCTTATCAACATCTTATTACCCTAGTGGGAATTGACAAGCCGAATCGACCAACAAAACTATAATCCAAAACCTCAAGAAAAGGTTGACTGGCGCCAAAGGGGAAATGGAAAGAGATCCTGCCCGGAGTTCTTTGGTCGTATTGCACAACTTCTAAGTCCAGTACCGGGGCCACCCCATTCTCATTGGTTTATGGCACCGAAGCTTTAATACAAGTTGAATTTGGAAAGCTGAGTATCAGATTCCGATATGCAACGAAGGAATCAAATGACAAGGCCAAAAATACAAGCCTGGAGCTATTGGATGAACAGTGTGAAGCTACCCTTGTTCGATTGGCTACCCAAAAGCAACAAATATAAATGTATTATAATCGGAGGGCCAACCTTCGATATTTCAATATCTGGGACTTAGTGTTGAGTAAGGTCACATCGAATGCCAAAAATCCAAATGAAGGGAAATTGGGTCCAAATTGGGAAGGGCCATACCAAATTCTCGAAATCACACGTAAAGGGTCTATAAGCTCGGAACGATGGACGGAGAACAACTATTGAACAATTGGAACGTAACTCATCTTAAACGATATTACTGCTAAGGTACAACCCTATTTCAATTCTTTCTATTCTTTTACTAAAGTTTGTAGGTGATCAACAAGGAGCGGCACGAAGCATTTAGGTTTGAAAGCATGCATTGCATTCTTTTTTTCCTTGAACTATTTTTGTCTCAATTGGGTTTTTCATCATGTTTTTAACGAGGCATCAATGGATGTAGCTAACTTGGAATCGAAGGCCAATCACGAATCAGTGTCAAAGATAGAACTAACAGTATCCGAGGTTCCTCTAAAATCAACCTTGAATATTGGGGACATTGCCCTCGGATGTCAACTTTTTGTGAGGAAATTACTTCATTAGTAGTGTCTAAATAGTGTCATACCTCCTTTTACTATACCCCCGAAGAGGGTATACAGGAGTTTTTCTAATTTAAGTGGCAATCGAAACGGGATTAATTATTTAAAATTCAAAGTCGTCACTTGGGATAATTTATGGTGTCCCAAGTCACCGGTTCAAATCCCGAATTGAGGAAAGGTTAACTCTGTTTTACCGTCCTCGAACACAGAAATCCGGGTAAGGAATTCTATTTACCCGGGAGAAGATGTGAGGCATTCCCGAGTTCCGTAGTTCTAGCACGGTCGCTCAACTGTTATTATTGGCCTATATATCTAATTTTAAAACACTTTTAAACCTATGAGCATTTTAACTTCAAAACCGCTTTTAATTATTTTAAGGAAGATTTCAACGTCATCCAAAACACGTCTTTGGACCACGCCACATGAAATGCACCCGCAGTCCGAGACACATTTTATTTGACGTTGTTAAGA
Source organism: Nicotiana benthamiana (assembly GCA_034376525.1). Taxonomy (NCBI): domain Eukaryota; kingdom Viridiplantae; phylum Streptophyta; class Magnoliopsida; order Solanales; family Solanaceae; genus Nicotiana; species Nicotiana benthamiana. The sequence goes on from CM067331.1 coordinate 110,370,513, forward strand.
TTTGGATTTGGGTCACATCAAATACACACCCAAGTCTAGGAATTACAACAACGTGCCCAAAGCAACTACGCGCTTTTAAGTTTGTGAAGGCCATGAAAAATTCGCTAATGGAACATCTCGATTTCTAAAGAATTGGGATTAATGAAGCGAGGGACGCGCGTTTGAGATTTTATTTGGCGCGGCATACCTCAATTTTATTAAAGGAGATGCATTCAATTAAATGATCTACGCATATTCATTATTTAAAACTAATTTGAGATTAAGTATTACAATCACGCCATGAAAGTCATACCCGTAATTATGATGATTTAATTGTGTGGATAAAAGCTTTCCTAAGAAAAATGATCAATGAAGGAAATTAAACTGCTAAAAAATCCAAAAGAATTTCAAGTCCATTGGACACAGTTACGAACTAATTGACCTAAAAAAATGATCAAACTATTCTCTACTATATTTAAATAGCAATTAAAGTGAATTAGGACTATGATATTAGAAAAAAACAAGGAAAAACAAGAAACAAAAGAGCTTACAGTAGAGGTGTGATTTCTTGAAGAAGTGAACTCTGTTTCGAAGTATATGCGTGTATCCTAACAAATGAAAATCAGCACTTCACCAAATAGCTCTGCTTGACTATTATCAAAGGTTCCTCCCCGATGAAAATGAAAAATTCCATTCTAACCAATGTACAATTCTTATACACACATATACTAACTTCAAAATTTTCTCATATTAACCCATTAAAGAAAATAACCAGACAAAAAGAACACAAAGCCCAAAAGCAATCTACCATATATAAACAATATATGGCCAGAGGTAAGAGTATTACCACCTAATTTTCTAGTAAAGCAATAGGCATGACGAATCATCTTTTTAGAACTCAAATAGCTTGAACCTCATATAACTTAACATTATTCAATGTTAAGATAAGGAGACAAATTAGATCAATCAAGACAAAAATCAATAAAAGGAAAACTGGAATGCTATGAATCAACGATGTATACTTTTAACCCGCTAGTAACAGGACATGAATAAATTTCCAGTGAAGAAATGGAAGAATTGGCCTTCTATTGTTGAAATTCTGGAGCAAATATAATGCAAATAAAATCTCTAAAAACACCAAAACTCTCAGTCGAGCTACAAACTAGGCATTTGGACGGGAATCGGAGACCCGAACTGATTCGACTCGACTGGATTTGGGTAATGATTTCGAGCCGATTTCCACACTGATTTGGTGCAGTTTCAGGGAGTTTTAGAGCCGGGTTTACCACTGGGTTCGAATTCGATTCGCCGGATTCAATGTCAAGTCGTCGAAATTACACGTTTCCGGTCAGATTTGGTTCCGTCTGTATGTGCGCCCTACTGTTTCTTGGCAGCAAAATGGGTTGGGGTCATGGGTTTGGTTGACGATGAAGCAGGAAGGTGGGGTCTCTTTGATTTTGTTGGTTTTTCAATTGGGGAAAGAGGAACCAGAAACGATAGGTCCTTTGGGGGTGGTTGGCATCGAAGAAAATGGTGACAGAAGGGGTGGGTCGGTATATATTTTCTAAGAAAACGGCGTTAGCCCCCTTTTCAAGCGTTATTGGTGTATTTTTTGTGTCCTCCCCTTTTGATTGTATATTGTATCCCGTTATATAGGTCTAGGTCTAAAAATGTATTTTGGTGCTAATTTCTCTTAGGTTTTTAAGGTATTTTTATTTATTTTTTGTTTCAAAGATGAATCTACAAGGATTCCTAAAATTAGCTTAATGGGTATTGGGTATTGGGCTTAAGGAATGAGATAGAAACTTGAGCCATTATGACTAGCTTTGCTTAAAATTAGCTCAGTTAACTAAAAATCTATCCATATAGAAATATTATCAAAAATATTAACTAGTCCTACTTAAGTAAATATAATAATTAAATAAGTCTGACAGTTAAAACAAAACTATTTTTGGTATTTTTTCAAGATTAAAAATTACTACAAAACCTTAATGAAACTATTTTTTGGGTAATTTTCATTTTCTTGTAATAAAATGAAGTAAAAGATAGCGGTATTAAGCCTAAATTAAATATTTACGTGCTAAAATATGAAAAATCTTGGGGATGGTCAAAAATCACAAGTCTACAAATATGTGAGATTTGTTGTAAGGGCCAAATGGTCAAACGAACCATGCCCAAATAGATTGCCTGAGCCCTGGCGTAAAACATGTACGCGTGTGTAACCATTTTTTACAAGAATAAAGAGAAGTATTTTCCTTGCAGTTACCTTATGTCTTAGAATTTTTTTTTTCTACTTACAAATTCGTACTTTCGATCTCTTATGGGAACGAGATCAAGGGCCGCTTATAACTAGAATTTAAATAATCGCTCCCACACTCTGGGACTGCTGTCTGAAAAATAAACTCGAACATATCAAACTATTGAGCATTGGGGGCATAAGGACCTCTTAGGCAACCTCTGAATTTTAAAGGCCACGACCATACTCACTCGGGGACTGTTATCTTAGGCAAGCTTGGATACCTCGAGAAAGTAAGCTCACTGGGCTACGCTCGAATTAAAAGGATACTTCCATATTAACACGGCTCGGAGACGTCAGAGAACCGTAACAAAAAATAGACTTTCAAAATTTTCATAACCTTTTAAAGGCTACCCTCGACAAACTATGGTTTAAGTTACTTACTTTGGAGAAGGTTCTCGATAACCCCGAACATCAAAGATGACTGAAAAAATAATGTAAAGGCAAGGTTTTTCAAACTTACACGACCCAAGCTATTTTATGCTAAGGAATCCCGACCTTTATGAATTCAAGTAATAAAGGAAAAATTCGAAAGCCAAAAGGGAACGAAGCCTTGAATACTTTTACACAATGATCTTTACAAAAGCTAAAATGGTTTAATTCGAAAAAATTTACAGTGACTGAAATGGCCTAAAGAAGATGCAAACGGAAAGCAAAAAATACAAAGGCCTAAATGGCTTGATCTTCATCGGAGGCAACATCTCCGCCCTCAGGATCTTCCCAGCCTTCAGACTCACTTAAGCTATTTGAGTCTTCCTCAGGAAAGGCTAGCTTTCGAGCCCTTACTTCCTCTGCTTTGGCTTCTCGAGCTCAGCCAATCTATCAAAGCCCTGAGCATTGACTCATCGAGGGCTTCCCTTTGAGCTTTCCACTTTGCATGATCCATCGTGCTTTTGGCCTGCAGTTGGATGACCTATGCGTCGACCTTGTATTGGGTCACATTATCTTGGGCCTTGGTGTTAGGACTAAAGCTTCTTGACCTTCTTGGCTTGCATCGAGGATTTTTCTCTTGCAGCTCGAAGTTAGATCTCATCCGATTCCAATTGTGTTTGGACAACTCTCCTTTTTGAGGCTAAGATGTTTTTGAACTCCCCAGCCTCGGCTCAAATTGTCTCTACTTGTTTATGAAGCTCCCCAATTTGTTCGAGCCTTTGTCGGACCTGCAGAATCAGATCATTAGTTATTATCTCCAATTCATCTTCACTGAAGCACTCGGAATATCTTCTCGGCCATCTCAGCATGCTCATCCCAAGCTGTCACTAAATCTAGCTAAAGTTTCTTACTTAGAAGATTGTAGGTGTCATTTTTCTCATTGAGTCCCGAACCTCAGCCTTGTGCTCCTCTGGATTCGAAGGAAAGCCTCGTGATACAACATCGAAGCCTATAAGCAAGGAAGAGGATGTTAGAATTACCTACAACTCTAAGTTTAAATAGATAATGGAATGGCCATTGAAGTTACCCGATTCGAAGCATGTTGGGCATTGTTGAACATGCAAGTGGATCCCAGCGCATTCATCACGGCTTGGTCTTCCTTAGTCACCAAGCATCTGAGGTAGCTAGCAATCCTCATGGGGGTAGAGAAGACTCGGGCATCTTCCAGGAGAAAAACACTATATTACGCCTGCAATCGGGGTTAACACTTGGGGAAGGAAATCGGTCCACTAGTTTTGGGCTCGATGAAGACCCAGTATCACCCGATGACGGTGCTTTATTCGGAACTAGTAAGTCATCAAGCTCGGTGACATATCCCAAATCAGTGAACTCTACCCTATCCAAGAAGTCATAGATACCAATCACCCTATGAGGACCCTCGCAAGAGCATCCTTCCAACATATTAGCCTCACAGATCGTGGTGTCCAAAAATTGAGGGGATTTGAAAATGTCAATCATTTTGAGATCGTACCTCAGGACATCTTCATCTACTCGAGAAGCCTCAACCCTAGTTTTTCCATCGACCATCTCAACTTGGGAAGGAGTGACCTCAACTCTTTCTGGTCCAAGAACATTTCCCAAGGCTCCCTCATCAGCCTTCTCCTGTTCGGAGGACTTATGTACAGTGACACCGACCCATATGCAAGCTACCAGTTTAGAACTATTATCCAATTTTTCTTCCGACTCATCCCTTAATCGGTGGATCGAGTCCAAAATCATAGCACCGGTGTCTCCCTAGCTTGCGGGGCCTCATCACCGATCTTTTCTTTTCCGAGCCCATAGAACTCGGAGCCCCTTTTCTCTTCTTCTCTTTGGCGCACTTCGGAGCAGGTGGTTGGGGAAGGATTGCTTCTTCATCATTTCTACATCCTTCCCAAGGACTACAAAGAAAAAAAAGATGAGTAAACTCAAAAGAATCCCCAAACAATAACCGTTCTGAGAAAGAAAATAACCATGATTATGGGCCTTCCATCGACCCTTCGATAACTCCGTCCAAGCACGCTCGGAGTATGGTCTCTGCGACACTAGGCCCTCGATCCATTGCTTGAGATTGAGGACTACTTTCGCACATGTACCACAGCTGCAACACCAAAAATATAGACGAGGAAAGAAGATAAGAATTAAAATGAGAAAGTTGGACATTCAAGGGTAATGCTTATGATTCATGTTCTATTTTTCAGGAGATGACAAGTCTTCAGTAGGGATCAGGTTCGAAGTCCTTATTCGGACAAATCGGCCCATCCAACCTCAGTCTTGAGCTTCGTCTATGCTCGAGAACAGAGCCTTAACTGCTCGACGAGCAAGCTTAATTAGCCCTCCTCAATAGAGTCGGGGATTGTAAAGGTGCATAAGGTGATCGAGAGTGAAAGGACATCCCTTGATTTTGCTTACAGAAAAATAGAGGAGAATCACTATTCTCTAGAATGAGGGATGGATCTGGCCGAGGTTCATGTTATACCTCTTGTAGAAGGCATCGATGATAAGGTCTAAGGGACCCAATGTGAAAGGGTAAATGTAAACACTTAGAAAACCCTCCACGCGGGTATTGATCGACTCTTCGGCCGAAAATACCACGAAATGTTTATCAACCCAATGACAATTAACTCTAGAAAGAGATCGTCAGTTATCGTGCATATCTACCTCGAGAGTAGTTCACATATATGAGCATGTGATTTTTGCCCTATATGAATTACTCCCATAAATTCAAAAACAAAATAAGTTCTTTTGTTTATTGGCAATTTTATGGATTTTCATGGCATTTTTTGTTATTGTTTGCATTTTGTTTGTGCATTTTAATTAGTAAAAATACAAAAAATGTGTTGCATGTGCATTTATATTGACATTTTTAAGAAATAATTAGCAATTAGTCATTTTATAAAAAAGGGGAAAACAAAAAAAGGTTTAATTTGCATCTTTAGTTTCAACTTAGATTTTAGGTGATTTTTTTTTTCAATTTGTTTTAATTATCTGTGATAATTATTATTTAGGAATAATTAGCATTTTGATAGGTTAATTTTATATTTATAATTTAATTTATATTTTATTTTAATTTTGAAAAAAAATAAAAGAAAAGAAAAAGGAAAAGGCTTTAATAATTGAATTAGAAAATAAAGAAGAGAGCAAAATTTGGGCCACCCCAACTTAACACCCTGCCCAGAACCGAACCATTACCCGCCGAAATGCCCTGACCCGTTCCAAAACTCGCCCCAGAATCCGGTCCAGCCCCCCAATAAACCAAACGATGTTTTTTGGATTGAATCAATCCTAGCCGTCTAGGATTCGAGATGAACAACTTAGAGGTGATCAACCCTAGGTATATATATGTCCAAACGGACCCTAACCCCCTCAAAACCCCCTACCCCTTATCTCTATCACCTCTCTCAAACCAGACTCAACCCCACGGCCTACCGCCATGAACCACTGGCCATAAATCGCATCCGTCGGCGGCGATCATCCAATGACCTCCATTTTTACACCAAAGCTCCGCCTTGCCCCTTCATACCCATGCCATCATCCATTCCTTTTAAAACTCAACCGAAGTCGTCAAATATCCAAAACCCTAAGGCGTCGCCATGGGCTCCTCCACCGTGTCCGGCGGCGCCTACCTCCAAATCACCCCAAACTAACACCCCATAATCCCCATGGTTCCCTCTTCCTTAATCTGAACTCGGTTTCTCTTGAATCACGTTTCAACGGCTCGAATATTACTTTGAAGGTCTGACCTAAACCTCTAAACCTCCGCATGAAGTCTTTTCCAGTTTGATTATGTCAATAACGAATGATTGATGCTATTAAAGGACAAATTAGAGGTTCCAATCACCATAGGTCTCAGACTTTAATCCGGTGAGCCCCTTTCCTTTTGTTTCACTTTGTTCTTCTCCTTTTGCTTTTGTTCTTCTCCTTTTTGTCAAAGGTCAATCTCAAATTGAGACTGGGCCAAAAATCCTGAACCCAACCCCTTCTTCTTGATGTATTTCCTACGATTTCCTTTTTAACTTAGTTAATGGCTTGTTTAGTCTTTGATTCCACCTCCTGCTCTGGTACCTAGTTTAATATATTTAGGTTTATCTAAAAAACTTAATTAGTTCCAAATTAATCAGTCAATTAATGTATATGTTTAGCTGATTGGAACTCCTAATTTGTATTGTGAGGTTAATACAGACCCCATTCCTAGAAGGTTTGATTTGGTTTGAATTAAAGCCCATGTTAGTTTGAACCATTGAGTCCATTGGACTCATGACCCATAGCCCATTTTAGTATTGTTTATTCTGAAGTAAATCTCAGGGGTATGGGGGTAATTTGGGCAATCAAAGACAAGGAATCTGGCATTAACCACTAAAAGAAGTTGTTGGAAGCTTCTAGTAGGGGTTTCATGTTAATTTTGGTTTATGACTTGGTTAGCAAGTAAAAAAATGAGGGACTAAAATGAAATATCAAAACTTATGGATTGCCCTAGTAACTTGCATATAAAGGCATAGTCACTTGCAGCTTAAGAAAAAAGAGATCATGTAATTAAAAAGTCTTAGAAGAGGAAAAATACAGAAAAGAAAGGCGACTACTGTTCCATTAGAGAAAATTCCTGAAGTTCCTGCAACATTTTATCCTAAAAAAATTCATACACAGCTGAAGTTCAAAATGATTTAAATCAGTAGCTCTTCAAGTGTTTTAGGTTTTGGGAGGTGAACAAAAATAGAGAAAGATCATAAAACACAAAAACATATGAAAATTACTGTTTCATTGAATTTCCTTGATGATTTCTTAGATCTCTAACTTCTGAAGAGAATTCTGACTTGTTTAAGGGTTGGGATGGCTTGATTTTAAGTCTTGAGAGTTAAAAGATCCAAAAAACTTCAGAAGGCCAAAATACCACTGTCTCATTGATCTCTTTACTTATTTTCTGAATTTTTTCAAGTTTTGAAATATTTTCTAGTTGATTTGTGATTAAGTAAGAATTGACATTGGGTTTGCTAAAAGTTTTTGGGTTCAAGTTGGTTGAATATTACAATTTTGTTGGGTCTTGAGTTGAATTCCCTGTTCTAAGTTGTTGAATCTGGGTTTATCTCTAATGTTCCTCTGCTAATTCTTTCTGCATTTGCTGGTTGCTCACCTCTATTTATCTTTACATTTTCCAAGTACTTTCCTAGCTATGGTTGAGGAATGATTGTTGAACATATAATATGAGTGAAAGTTCACTAAAATGAAGACTGCTTTTGAATTCAATTTCCTTGTTTCTTTACTCCTTCTATGATTTGTAACTGGACTTTAAAAGTAGATATTAATAAGTTTTTTCTTACTTCTTTGAACTTGTGTGAGTGACCTGCAAGTAGTACTTGGCTCTTGTACTAATTATGGACTGTGATTTGTAGTAGACAATTAAGATTGTTCGAGCACAGTTGCTCCAGGGACTCCTAGAAGTTTGTCTGATCTTGTTTAATGATGTTAAGTCTACTAGGTTGTGGATTTACAATGGGATTTGTGTGTATTCAGATTGCTAATGTTATCTCCAAAACTTTATTTGTGTTCAAATAGTTAGAGATATCATTTCTATTTTGTGTTTCTGCCAAAGCTTAAGTGTTAGCTGTGATAATTATAGTTTCATTAGTAATTGAATGTATTAGTTTAATACATGGTATTATTTAAAACTAGAAGGTTGTTATGGTTATGGTATTTGTTCTCTATTTTTAGCTTGACACGTTAATGCTAAAAGACTTTGGAGTATGATTTTTTTACATAGTGTAGGATTGATCGTTGATACCTGGACCTTAATAAACTCTTTTATTTGTTATTTCTCTATGCCTCAAATTACACTAAATTGTATGCTTTAAAGATGGCTTATAAATCGAAGCTGCGGATGATTACATAATTTTTGCTTAATCTGGTTATTTTGCAAAATGGTGATACTAGTAGTTATGAATCGAAAGGCCCTGCAAGATATTGGGCTCATGTTGGGCCCATACTGGAAAACCTATTGTCAATTGAGGGCTGGACTAAACTCATCCGTTTTAAATAATTAGCAAGTCTCTTATAAGTCATTTAAATAAGCGTTAATTAGTTTAGAGACTTTTTAAGTAGAATGGAATTGAGGTGTGCCGTGCCGAATAAAATCTCAAATGCACGACCCTCTTTTAATTATTTACTTTTAAATTCTTAGAATTCGAGCTGTGCCACTTGGTGAATTTTCCGTGGCCCTCACAAATTTGAAAACACGCAATTGCCTTAGGCGCGCTAGTTAAATAATTTACATTTCTAAATTCGGGTGCGCATTTATGTGACCCAAATCCAAATCCCAATAATGTTAAATATGTCAAAGACCGTGAGTACATTTATGTGACGTAGTTCAAGACGTATTTTAATAGTGTTGCAATTTTTCGAAAATAATAAAAACGGTTAAAAGATTCAAAAATGCATATAGGTTCAAAATATATTAAAATCAGATAATTAAGCCGAATATAATAGTTGAGCAACCGTGCTAGAACCACGGAACTCGGGAATGCCTAACACTTTCTCCCGGGTTCACAAAATTCCTTACCCGGATTTCTATGTTAGCAGATTGTAAAACAAAGTCAAACTTTCCTCGATTCGAGATTTAAACCGGTGACTTGGGATACCATTAATTATCCCAGGTGGCGACTCTGAAATCTTTATATAAATAAATCCTGTTTCGATTGTCTTTTAATTGGAAAAACTCCCTTTCTACGCCCTTCCGGAGGTGTAAGTGAAAAAAAAGGTGTGACAACTCGACCAAGAACGGAGGAGGTCTTTTCAATCCTAAAATCGACGATAATAGGACACCCTCCCGGATTGAAATCTTCAAAGGGATAATTCGCCGCCGCTCTGTCGCCGGCGGGCCGTGAAGAAGAGGCGACCTTCTTTTGTGGTACTATTTGGAAGTCTTTGCCATTATAGAGTAGAAGAAAAGGGAACAAGGATGGTATCTGGTTTTGTTAAAAGTTCAAGAAATTTGGGTGCAAGATTTGTAAAGCGAAGATCTTAATCATTAAGATCAATTCAGATCCATCAAGTGGTTGTAAAAATAAACAACCTTAATGGTTACGATCTTAATGACTAAAATTCATATCTAAAAAACAAACACACTTAATGACTGGTATATGAATAATTAAGATTCAAGCTTCCATTAAGTGCAAACAAATGAGACCTAAGGCCTCATTTGTTTTTTAAAGGTTAAGACGTCTAAATCTAAATACACATCTAAACATCCACATGTATATTAAAATTAAGACATCTGAATCTGAATATACATTTGAATATTAAGAAGTGTATTAAGATCTGGATACTAAATGATTAAGATTGTTTGATTTTTAACATCTGAATGTGTGAAATTTATCTTTTTGAAAATTAATAAACATAAAATTCAAATGAAATAATAATTAATTTAATATTCTATCAATAAATATATATATTTTAAAAATATGATAGCTGTTAGTGGTGATGATTGGTGAATGCCGATTAAAGGCAGTCATAGTTTTGGTTGGCGGTGATGGTTCAGGGTAGTAGCTACTGGTGATTGGTAGTGGTGGCAGTTACGATTGAGGATGGTGATGGTGAGTGGTGCTAGTTAATAATGGAAGTGGCGATGGTAGCTGTAATTGAGGAAGGTGGTGATTGGTGTTTGTAGGTTATAATGATGAGTAGTGCCGGCTGTTGATGGTGATTGGGTGGTTAGTTGTAGTAGTTGAGGTGGATAAATATTGATTGTAGCTAAGAATGATAGTGTTGAGAGCGGTGGGGATGATGGGTGGTGATAGTCAATAATGGTGGCGTCTATGATTGAGAATGATGGTAGTGTGGTAGTGATGGTGGTTGAGTATGGTGGAGGTGGTAGCATGATGGTAGTTGATAATGGTTGGCGATGGCGACAGTTAATAATGAATATGGATGATAACATCTTAATAAAATTAAGTTTTTATAATATATCTTAATCATACACAGCTATTCACATTTGTTAAGTGACTATGTAGTTAAAAAAAAATACATTTAATGGTTAAGATTTGAATAATTAAGATTCGAACTTTAAAAATAAACGCACTTAATGTCTGAAATGCGAATAAAATTCAGACGTCCTAAGGTTACTTTTTTCAATATGAAAATATCAAATGACCAAGTAGGGATGGTCATGATTCGGTTTGGATCAGTTTTTTCCTAAAAAGAAACCAAACAAAGCAAGTCGGTTTTTTAAAATATTAGAACCAAACCAAACCAATTAAGTCGGGTTTTTCGATTTTTTCAATTATTTGTCGGTTTTTCTTAAATATAAGACATATACTACCAAACATACATTTCGGTGACCATATTTTCAATGTAGCACTATCAAATAATTTGCCTTTTGAGAAATCTATTATTTACCAAGATATTGATGATAATTGAACCAAAAATTGATGAATAATTTAAGGACTCAATTTAAAATATGTTATTTTTAATATAAATTGGTTTTCTTACACTTGACAACAGAAAACTATACAACAACAACAACAACAACCCATTATAATCCCACTTAGTGGGGTATGGGGAGGGTAGTGTGTACGCAGACCTTACCCCTACCCTTGGGTAGAGAGGCTGTTTCCAAATAGACCCCTAATATCCTTCCCTCCAAGAACTTCCCACCTTGCTCTTGGGGAGACTCGAACTCACAACCTCTTGGTCGGAAGTGGGGGTTGCTTACCATCAGAGCAACCCCTCTGAAAGGGAAAGAAATTTACTAAAAGCGTAAACGATTAATATTTATTATAAAAAATTTAAAACTTTATATAAAAGTATATATATATATATGTGTGTGTGTATGTGTGTGTGTGTATAATAATAAATTTTAAATAGCTACTCATGTATTTGGTTTGGTTTGATTTTTTTAATTAAAACTAAAACCAAATCAAATTTGATCGATTTTTAAATTTCAAAACCAAAATCAAACCAAACAAAAAAGTATCGATTTTTTTGATCGGTTTGATTTAATTTTCAGTTTGGTTCTAATTTTTGAATTTTTATGAACACACCAAGTATAATTACACTGTTAAGGTCCAGGGACCAAATTTGCTATTCACACATTTAAAAAAGTAACCCAACAAACAAATAAAACAAATAAATAATAAAAGTTGTCTGCTTAATAAAGTTTCGTCATAATTATAACAGCTCCCTCTACGCTGTAGTATTCTCGCGAAAAAGAAAAAGAAAATAAAAGAAGAAAAAAATCATGATACTGATAAAACAATAAAAAGACAAAAAAAGAAGAAAAAATAATACGTAGCAAGTAGGCGGAAATTCTGAGATAACTTCGCTTCGGGAAAGAATCCAAAAGAAACAAAGAAGACGACAGAAAAGGCCGAAAGACAGATAAACCCCGCGTGCTTCCCCCCCCCCCCCCCCAATCACAAGACTATCACCACCCCCCCAAACCAAACCACCATCCAAGTCTTCGTCTTCTCTTCTTCTACTTTTCCTGTAAATACCTATTCCCCCATTTTTATCAGCTTTATTTTCCCCTGCTTCGATGTATTCAATAGGGAACTGAGGTACTTTTTTTTTTCTAATATTTTATTAACTTATTTTATATGGGTATTGGGATTTTGTTTCGTTTATGTTATTTTCTTGAAATTATAGGGAATAGGTTTGAAAATATACATGGGTGAAAATTGTATGGATTATGTTGTTCTTATTATAACCATTTTCTGATAGAGATATTTTGCAGTGAAGAAGATAAGCGTTGAAGGTTGAGGGAGGAGAAAGAGAGTGAGAGAGATATGGGAAATGGAGGAGACAGTTTGGTGCCTAAACTTGTGGGATTGAATTTGAATGATTCAAATAATGTTCCAAAGAACAATGACGGGTTGTTTCAGGTTTTGAAAGCAGTTGAAGCTGCTGAAGCCACCATTAAGCAACAGGTTTGCTACTTTCTTCCCCCACCTGAATGCGGGTTTTAATTATTTTGATCATGAGTCTGTTTGGAACGTTCTAATTTTAGTTTTTGATTTCTAGATTGTTTGATGGTTATGATCTTTTAGGCTGCCTGCATTTGGCTAAGTAATATTAGATATTAAATTGTAGATGGGGGAGATTTTAATATCTTTTTGAGGTTTCAAAAAGTTAAAAAATTCTATCAAGTTGGCACTTTTCTTGGAGCTTATCCAAGGGTTAAATTCTAGCAAGTTCAAATTTTTGTTCTTGCTTATTTGTATTCTCCTCTCTATAGTATTCAATGCAAGTGTAAATTTCCATAGTTAAGGACTTATCGTAGCAGGTGTAATCTTTAAAAGAGCTATCTTGTGTATCTCAAATAGAAGCTACATAAGCTGCAAATGGACTTCAATCATACCAGTAGGCTTTGAAAGACAATGTTGATTGTGGCATTAAGTCTCTTAGTTTCATATGTTAGATAAAGATGTTGTCCTAGAACGTCCTAGAACTATATCTTTGTCCTGTCCAAGATGGATAACTCTAGTCCTTTTTAAACAAACCTATGCCATGTTTTGCAAACTGAATTGCAAAAAGGTAGTCCAGCGATAGATAAATGATACATCAGTCACAGTCCTGTCCAACAGTCTCTAGTGCATATAGTCTAATGCATATAGTGTGAAAATTCCATGGTTCTGGCGAGTTGTACCTTGTTGTGGTTGTAATGCTACTATATCTGGGTGCTGATTCTGTTCAGGGTAGGTCTCTTAGAATATTTCTCTTTTGCTTACAGTTTATAGTAATGGATCCTCCCAAAAAAACATCAGAATGTATATCAATCAAAAAGTTCCATATTGAAGGGTGTCTACTTATTTGAAAAAAGGGTTGGATACTTGTCCAAAAAGGGATGAAAAGAGTTTCTGGGTTTTGAAGTTTTCTTAAAACAGTACTTGGGTTGTTATGTAATGGAGAAAGGAAGGATCTTTGTGTTGTTTCCTACCATGCTGCATGATAATTTTATTTATTTACTTATCTTTTGGTTAATGGAGCATTCAGTATTGGAATGAAATTGGTCCAAAAGGAGTGAAATGGATTGAGTGGATTTATATAGTATACCCCCACTAGCTTGGGATTGAGACGTAATTATTGTTGTATCTTTTGGTTCATCAGGAGCTTGAATATTTACAGAGTTTACCTTAGAAGGACATACATGTTTGGTTCTTCTGATGTATCATTAAAGAACTGACTTCAATGTAGTTCTAGCTCATTAGAATTTAGAGGCCATATCAGTAAACTCTCTGTTTGTGAAGGTGGTGAAGTGGTTTCAAGCCTTCAGCGAGGTCACGTGTTCTAATCCCCATTAGAGGCTTGTACTTAATAGTTAAATTTTGGTGCTTTGACAGGCAAGTTGATGGAATTGGTGGATACCCTAAAAAGAAGGAGAGTTGATATTACATGCCTAGAGGAAACTAAATAGACCGGACAAAAGGCTAGAGAGATAGGTAAGACACCATTATTAATTATGGTATTATGAGAGAGAAGAATAGGAATGGGGTGGGAATTGTTGATCTTTGATTGTAGATTGTAACAACAATAGCCTTTTTATAGAGCTTATAAGGAAGTCGAAACTCTGAAGCGAAATTACACCATCACAAAAAAAAATTTAGGGGTTTATCCATACTAAAAACTATCCATTTAAAAGGCCTATATGGAATTTAAAGTTAAATTTTTAAACAAATTCAAAAGATTTTTCCTTTATAACAAGCAGAAAAATCAAAGATCTTTCTTATCAAAGGTCTTTCTTGTCACAAGTGAATCTATAACAATATACTTTATCAAATAGCAACAATAACACCAAATCCAGTGTAATCACACAAGTGGGGTCTGGGGAGGGTAGTGTGTACGCAGACCTTACCCATACCTTCGAGAAGGCAGAGAGGCTGTTTCTTGTATACTCTCGGCTAAGGAAAAGTAAAAGGAAGGGCAGGAACAAGCACACCAATTAGAAAACTGAAGCAAAAATACAAAACTAAAACTAAGTACTGTGATCAGAAAGCCGAAATGAAAGCAACTAGAAGTAATCATAGAAGTCAAGGAATATGAAAATACACAAATAACACTAACTCATGTATTAAAGCTATTGTTATTGACCATGCTTTACGGGGAGCACAATTCACATGGTCAAGAGGGGAGGATCAAGCCTGTATAATTGAAACAGTTTGTATCTCTACTGAGTGGAGTGAAGTGTTTAAGGATGTGAAGCAAATTGCAATGGCCAAGGTATTCTCAAATCATACTTTATCTAATAACATAATAATAAAATGGGATAAGAGAGTGGTTGTAATTTTTTTTAATAAAGAAGAGTGGTCGTAATTACAAAGGGGAAAAGTGAAAGGTTTAATAACGTTGTTGGAAAACATTGCATTCATTTTTATTTTGTATGGATCTTTTTAGCTGGCATCTAGCTTTTTATCCCTGATATAGCATTTAGATTACAACATGTGTCTGTATAATATTATTGAGTGAAATGTCTTTGAGATACTATAGAAATAAGTTTTTGATTTTACTGAAAACACGGTTTTTGGGACATGTAATCTCTAGAGTTGAGACTTTGAGATAAATGATTTCATCACTAGTTAAAACAATTCTGAACTTTAACTTCATAAAAAAAATAAAACTTAAAATTCTGGAGAGGCATCCAAAGGTGTAACCTAATAGTCAATGAAGTGGGTGGAGAACCATGAGGTCTCAGGTTCAAATACCAGTGGAGAGAAAAATACTAGATTATTTCTTCCAATCTGTCTAGGCCTTGATAGACAAAGTCACCTTAGGGGTGTCTATGGCATGGTTTGAGCAGTTATTTTTGAAAATTATATCATACCATTTTTTGGTTATTCTATTATGCATAACCAAAATTAGACTTCTCAAAACCATACCAATCATATATGTTTCTCTTTGATATCGGTACTTTTTTTATGATGCCATCTAAGAGTTGTACGAATATCTAATTCATTATATTATATAAAATAATAATAAGCCCTAATATAACGCATGAAGTATATATTTATGGAGAATTCCATATAAACTGTGCCACTAAACTCAATGTAAAGATTTTTTATAGTAGAAGCAGTTTGCTATCATATGTTCTTCGGCAATTTACTAAAGTATTTGCAAAGACAACATTGATACTATCCTTAGAAATAGTTACACGTGAGCATATGACCAAACATGCTAGTGAAACTAGAATTTACCAAGCATCATTCCCCGTCCCTTTCGATCTCCAATCCAATTATCATTAATAAAGCTAAGAAGTTTTATAACAAGTACATTGCAAATTCAAGCATATAAATTCTACTGGGAAAAAATCTAGCAAATTGTAATAATTGATTATGACCAAACTATTGAATGTTCGCCTTTATTAAGATGAATCAATGGAATAGTTCACAATCAATGTAAAAGAATTTGAACAATGGAGGAGAAACAGAAAGAAGATACCTTCACTTTTTGCCGGCAATTTCCGTTGGGAGAAGCTTAAACAATGTATAATACCTTTGTTTTAATAGTTGTAGGGTAGGTCGGGTATCTTATAGTTGTTCCATCTGAATCCACCCTAAGGCCCACGGTTCAAATCTAAAATGTTAATGAACTTAACATATAAGGGATGTTTTATACATATAACTTTATTCGGTACGGTTTAGTAATTTTTGACTATTTTTTATAATATTAAAAAACCTTTTCTAATTATGGTACGGTTGTAGATTTATATTGGAACCTACACTTTTACTAAAAAAACCTAATAATCGATACGGTTAGGTTCGGTTCAGTCGGTTTTTAGAATGGTTTTGACACCCCTGTTGGTACTTATGCTGGTGAGAGGTAGCAGGTACTCTATGGAATTAGTCGAGGTGCACGCAAGCTGGCCCAAGCACCACCGTTATAAAAAAACAAAATCTTGAGTTAATTAGCCATTTGTTTATTGAAAGTTTTAAAGATTATTTCGTAATAACTTTTTTTTTAAAGGGTTCAAAAAATCTTTTTGACCAGACGCCGTTGGGAAAAAGCTTTTCAATTATTGCAAAAACTTAAATACACCTCTAGAGTAGTTTCTCACTTTTAGCAAAAGTAAAAAACTTTTCTCTAGCCGTGCTTGGTTAGAAAAAACTTCTTAAAAGTTTTTTCAATTTTCAAAAATTGGAAAAAATTCCAAAAATCTTTCATCAGGAGGAGGAGAAGAGGACGAATAGGGAGTAGTATAAGAAGGCCAAGAAGGAGGAGACGTTAGAGATTATGGCGGCTAAGATTGTTTGGACGTTGTATAAAGAACTTAGAGACAGAGGTGGGGACATGAAGCTGTACAAGTTAGCCAAGGTGAGAGAAAGGAACGCCTGTGACCTAGACCAAGTGAAGTGCATAAAAAATGACGAAGGCAGAGTGTTGATGAATATGCATATGTTATACGTAGATGCAGACATGCTTCCATAAACTCCTTAATGAAGTAGGGGACAAGGATATTATGTTGGGTGATCTGGAGCACTCTGAGAGTCATTGAGATTTTGGTTATTATTGGCTTATTAAAATTGAGGATGTTGAGAGGGCTATGCGTACGATGAGCAGGGGAAGAGGCTGGCCAGACGAAATACTACAACAACAACAACAACCCAATAATAATCCCACAAGTTGGGTCTGAAGAGGGTAGAGTGTACGCAGAGCTTACCCCTACTCCTGATGGTAAAGAGGCTATTTCCGGGAGACCCTCAGCCAAACAACATCCCGGTGGAATTTTGGAAGAGCACGAGCAGAGCAGGCTTGAAATGGTTCACTAGGTTGTTTAATATTATTTTTAGGACGAAGAAGATGCCTGGAAAATTAGGTGGAGTATGATGATTTCGTTGTACAAGAACAAAAGTGTTGTCTAAAATTGCAATAACTATAGGGGTATTAAGCTGCCAAGCCACACTTTGAAAGTTTGGGAGAGGGTAGTGGAAGCAAGGTGAGGAGTAGTGTGTTTATTTATGAAAACCAGTTCAGATTCATGTCGCAGCGTTTGACTATGGAAGCCATTCACCTTGTAAGGAGGTTGGTGGATTAGTAGTATAGAGAGAGAAAGACAGACTTGCATTTGGTGTTCATTTATCTAGATTCTAGAGAAAGCATACGTCGAGGTCATAGGGAGATTCTATGGAGTTGTTTGGAGGCTATAGGTGTTCCTGCTGCTTGCACTAGGGTGATTAAGGACATGTATGATGAGCTAAAACTAGGTGAAGACAACAGGGGATGGGACTCGGACCACTTTCCGATTGTGATGGGGTTCCACTAAGGCTCAGCTCGTAGCCCGTTGTTATTTTCCTTGGCGATGGACACACTGATGCGCCACATTCAATGCAAGGTGCCATGGTGTATGTTATTTGTGGATGATATAATACTGATTGATGAGAAGCGAGATGATGCTAATGCAAGGCTGGAGATTTGGAGCAGACCCTAGAGTCTAAAGGTTTCAAGTTGAGTAGGACAAAGATAGAACTTTTGGGTGCAAATTCATTGACGTGACCAATGAAGCGGACGTGGATGTGAGACTTGATACACAAGTCATTCCTAAGAGAGAGTTTCAAGTATCTTTGGTCTATTATCCAAGCAAACGGGGAGATTGACGAGGATATTACACATCGTATTGGAGCGGAGCGGGTGAAAAAGTTCTCGCATATGGTGTTTTATGTGATAAGAATGTGCCACCTAACCTTGAAGGTTAATTCTATAAAGTGTTTGTTAGACTGACTATGTTATATAGGGTAAAGTGTTGGCATAGTCAAGAACTACCATGTCCAGAAGATGAAAGTAACATAAATGAGGATGTTGAGAGATATTCAGGCCAGAGTGGAAGTGGCCCGGGTGGGGGACAAGTTGTGGGAAGCGAGACTTAAATGGTTGGAGCATTTGAAAAGAAGCACATATGCCCCAATAAGGAGGTGTGAGAGATTGATCTTGGTGGGTCTGCAAAGAGGTAGAGATAGGCGAAAGAAGTATTGAGGAGATGTGATTAGGCAGGATATGACATTGCTTCAGCTTACCGAGGATATAATCCTTGATAGAAAGGTGTGAAGGTCGGGGTTAAGGTAGAAAGCTAGTAGGTAGTCAAGAGTATTTATTTCCCATACCAGTAGTATTAGTGTTAGTCTTGTATTCTATTATTGTTAGATTTTTATTTTACATGTCGTTGCTTTCGCTTCGGTTTCTTATTATCTTGTTGTTGTTACTGCTTGTTGCTATTGCTTTTTTTTCCTTTAATCTTTCTTTCAGCTGAGGATTTATCGGAAACCGCTTCTCTACCTTCAAGGTAGGGGTAATGTCCTCCCCGGACCCTATTTATGGTATTATACGGGGTTCGTTATTATTACTGTTTTCCTTCAGCTTTAAGAGGACTTTCTGGATTTTCCAGTATCATTTAGTGTTTATCATTTACCTGCATTCTGTCATCTCAAATGAAGCTAGTGTGCGCAGTCAAGGATGATTGTTGAACTATTACCAATTATTACTACTATTATTACATACACATGTATCACTTCAGGATGTTAGGACGGAACTGGAGGTGACCATAAGAGTCAAGAAGAACAGTGTTTTAAAATTTTGGAAATTTGTTTGCGGATGTTTAATTCCTCTTTTCTTTCTTTCTTTCTTTCTTCTTTTGGGCAATTAGCTGAATATAAAAAACTTGCAGTGCGAAGGAGATGGAATGGTTCGTTCTTATGTTCATAACTGGTCACGTATGAATCCTTTATGCTTTGTGGCTGCTTCAATAATGGTTTTGGGCTCTTGATGCGATCTAAGGCTGTTTATTGATTTCACTATTTAAAAAATGAAAAAATGCACAGACAAAAACAAAGAGAAGAGGACTGTCTGCTGATCCTATCTGTATTCTTCTTTTACAGGTTGACGAGAATAATCGATTAAGAGCGGAACTTCAAAAGAAGATTCTGGAAGTTGAAAAATTTGTAAGTAATAATCAGATCCGTGGTTACTCTGTGGACCAAAGTTGTCTTATGCTTTACGTTATTTGGTTCCAGAATATGAAAAATTCTGAATATCATTATGCTGGCTATCTATTATCTTCTATTGCCCTTCCACTTGTAGCCTTCACTGCAATCCAAGTTTTTGTTTGTTACCTGTAAATGCAAAGCATCACTTTTGTGTCACTTCGACATTATGTATTTAGTGCCCTTTGCTAGACTTACACATGTTTAGTGACATTACCTATATTCCCCACTATATTTGATCATAGGGATCTAACAGCTGATAAGAAGGTGGCAGCTATTGCTAGCTACTCCGTACTTCTACTTAAAGGTAGCAATTCATAAAGCAGAGAATCTAGCTTCATTTTGAAGTTGAATAACTCAACTCTGAAATTGCAGAAGGTAGTATGATTATATAGTCAGGGTATACATGGTTGTACAACATTTTGTAGGCTATGAATTTGAGCTTGTGACCTCAACTTGCTTGAGATTGAGGATTGGTAATAGTTGTTGCAGATGTCAATAGTAGTTAGCGCGTCGTCTTTGCCGATTAGATAAATATGATCATTTTACCTCTTAAGGAATTGTTAAATGTAACTTCCACAGACAGAGAACATGCTGCTAGATCATTAATCTATTTGCTTAAGGTTGTAACTAGCATTGCACCCAAGGGTGTACCTAATGGTCAATGAAATGGGTTGAGAACTATGAGGTCTCAGGTTAAAATCCCAACAAAGACAAAAAAAATAAAAATAATAGGTGATTTCTTCCCATCTGTCCAAACCTTGATGGACTGAGTTATACCCGTGTTGGTGGGTGCTAGCAGGCATCTCGTAGAATTAGTCGAAGCGCGTACAAGCTAACTCATACACCATGGTTTAATTAGAAAGTAGCATTCACTAAAATAATTTGGTTAACTTGGATGCATATCACACAATTTTTTTGGTGATGGAAGGAAAGGATCCACTGAAGAAAAAAAGAAAGGAAAAAAAGAAAAGAAGAACTGTGGTATGATTCCCATGAACGGAAGCAGCTAGTGGTTAAGACTAAATTTATGTATTGTTTTTGTATTTTGGTGTTTTATTCTGCTGTTATATGACTTTTTGGTATTGTCCCTTCTTGCCTATATTTTCATTAATGTGGTACTTATACTATCCTGAGCGAGGGTCTATTGGAAACAACCTCTCTATGCTTACAAGATAGGGGTAAGGTCTGCGTACACACTACCCTCCCAGACCCCACGGTGTGGGATAATACTAGGTATGTTGTTGTTGTTGTTTTTGTATTGGATGGATCATCAAAGTGCTTTGATTTACAAATGAGGAGATTGGGGGAGGAATCCAATACATAATGCAAATATAGTTGCAATACATAGCCTGGATTAAGTTAACATAAATCTCGGCTATAGCTCTTGACTAGTGTTTGCCGAAGATTGCTTCTGCCAATGATTATCCCATGTGATAACAAATTTATAACTAGGAGATCAGACAATTTTTTATTTGCAAAGGATACTCGATTTTCTGCTTTTGGTTCTTGTGACGATCACATACTATACAGAAGATGAAGGAAGTCAGCAGTAGTTTCGATCTGCCAGTTTGGAAAAGTGTGGGGAAGTTAATGTCTCAATAATGGTTTACGATAATTGAAAAGGGGCAGCCCGGTGCAGTAAGATCCCACTATGCAGTAGAAGGCCAAACCACATTGGGCCTATTGATAGAAGTGCACCCCTAATTGTCAGCGCAGTCATGACGAGTAGTGACAAGTAGTACAGGCACCGCAGATCCTCCCTTTTTTTCAATTACAAGGATTATGCATTTGACCGGGAGGTTACAGGTTCAAGCCGGGGAAACAACCTCTTGCAGGAATGTAGGATAAGGTTGAATATAATTGACCCTTGTAGTCCGGCCATCATAGCAGGAGCTTAGTGCACCGGGCTGCCCTTTACGAGGATTACAAATTTGATTTCTTAGACAAGTACAATAATCTCTTTTAAACATATGAGGACAAAAGTCATTTTGTATTTCTGACATAGTTTTGTTGTTACTGCTTGTTACTACTGCTTTCTTTTCATCTTTCCTTGAGCCGATGGTCTATCATAAACAACTTTCCTATGAGGTAGGGGTAAGGTCTGAGTATACACTACCCTCCTGATAACCCACTTGTGGGACTATACTGGGTTTTTTTGTTTGTTTGTTGTTGTAGTGGTAATAAGTTTATCTCATTCTCTTTGAGTAAGTCTGCACATAGGCTTCAGATAGTGGGTGTTACAAGAACATGGCTATTCAGATAGTGGGTGTTACGAGAACATGGCTATTGCAAATGACGTAGATACCATGATTGACTTCTTGAGCTCATTATTTAATTCGTTACATAGCCTCTTCTTGTACTTATTTTGATAATATACTTTAACTTTAACAATTAGAAAAAAGGAAAAGAAAATGAAATCAAAAGGCAGCAAACAGGAAAGAGAAATTAACTGTAAAAGAAAAGGAGGATGGCTGAATAGCTTTTAGCTTCATTTTCAATGAATTAAAATGTGTAATTACTGTTTGTTATAATTGCAGCAGTCTTTAAGTCGATATTGTTGTACCTTCTGAAATTGTAGGTTTAGGTGTACACTAACTCTAGAAGAAAATGTACAGTGAAATAGCATATGCTTGTATTTAACTAGCTTTGGAGTTCTCTGTCAGACAACCTTTCTTTAAAAGCATTGCTCCAAATAGTAATGAAAGAGAAATTTCCTTTTCTTTTGGGTCAAAAAAGTCCTGTCATTACTGTTTAGAGCAATGTTTCAACTCGGTATATCTTATGTACTACTGCCAACATATAGGTAATTATGTGTACAATATTATCCCTTGGACTGACATGATCATCAAGGAGTTAAATGGATTAGTTTTATGTGCCAGTTCTAATTTTTTGTCAAAGTTTTCAATTTTTACTCACGGTTCTGTTTGGTAGATATTTAACCAAATCTGTTGTCGTGCTGATGTTCTACTTTTAAGACTTTGCTTCGGATAAGATTCTGTGACTCCTTGCCTCTTCTTATTAAATTATACAATATGTGAAACCGGCACCTCTTTGAAATAGTTTAATGTGAACATAGTCAATAGTCTTGTGATAAGAAATTTTAATTCCACTCATGTATCCAAGGTTCTTATAATATTTGGGGTCTCCACGTTTTGCAGAGATCAGGAGACCTGAAAGGTCAAACTCCTTGTTCTGTTGGTCAGTTGGATCATCTTATTGAGGCTGATGGAGCTCATCCATCAACTTTGGGTTTTGGAAGTCAAATTCCTGAACTTACATACATGGACAGTATAGGACATAATTTGTCTAGTAATATGGTTCTTGCAAAAGATCCCAGGCAAAATGATGTGAACTTGACTCTTAAAAATCAGGGAGAAAGCCACGCCGAATATAGCAAGGTGAATGGTACATTGAGAGCACTACCTGGTGGTCTGGCAACAACTGATAATTCTGGCATCTCTCATTTCTCATCACCTTCAGCATCATTTTCACCTAACAGGTATTAGCATAAGTACAATTCATCATCTAAACATCAGTTTACCAGGCGCAGACATCACAAGTTAGGTGTTACTGTTGCTATATTAATAATTTTTGAGAAAAGAGATAAAGGCAGCAGTTTCTTCATAGATGCAAACAGAAATAGTGACATTAGACTGGCTTAGGTAGGTATCAAATAGAAGCAGAGTATGACAGACGGCTCAATTTATCTGGACAAGGTCTGATACCAGTGGCCGAAGTTAGCAGCAGTATGAAGCAGGTCCCTATCTGTCACTATGATGAAGTTTTGTCTACTAACAATTCATACTGATTCCGCCCCTAATTATAAGTAATGTATAATTCTAGGATCTTGTTTTGAAGATCCAGGAGCATGAACAGGAGATTATACAATTGAGGAAACATCTTTCCGAATATTCCATCAAGGTAAATAAGAGCCTGTGTTTTTAGTATACCATTTTCGTTTTGTTATTTCATTGTCAATGTAAATGGTTTATGTTTTTGGTAGGAAACACAAATTCGCAACGAGAAATATGTTCTGGAAAAGCGAATTGCTTATATGCGCATGGTGGGCTAGAGTGACTTTCATACTCACCAATTCCTCTCATTTTCTGTTTGTTAATCCATCTTCTTACTAGTCCTTGAACTTACCGAGGTTATTTGCTCTTAATATGTTATAGGCCTTCGATCAGCAGCAACAAGATCTTGTTGATGCTGCATCTAAAGCGATATCGTACAGACAAGACATAATTGAGGAAAATATACGTCTTACATATGCACTGCAGGTATGCCTGTACATTCACAGGGACTTATATTTTGCTTTGTTATGTTTATCTATTAGTGTGTTAATGATCTTATTATCCTTATGGAGAAGAATATGATCAGTTCTTTCTATTAGTGCCCTGTAATCCATTTGGTTTTGCTTGTTGCTGCTTGGTGAGGAGGAGTTGAAGACGTTGCTTTTAAGAATTACTTGTGATCTCATATTTTGTTGAATGTTCCTTCCTTGTTCTTCTATTTGGATCTCTCCCAGATACCCACCCAAGTAGCTATCTACCTCTCTCTCTAGTTTTTAGTTTAGTCATAATATGTTATCTGTTTGCGATCAACTTATGTTCTATGGCTTTGATATTTTATACCGAGGAGATTTAGCTAGCATTTGGACATAGATTTGATTGAAACTTGAAAAAAGAGTTTTTGAAGTTGTGTTGAAGAATAATTTTTGAAAGTTGAAGCTGTGTTTGGACATGCATGTTATTTGAAGAAAAGTTGAAGTTTTGCGAGTGGAAGACAAATTTTCACCTAAAAATTGTCCTAAACCAGTTTTTGGGAACTTATAAATTTTTGAAAATTTCCCCCCAAACATGATCATATTTCATAATGAAATAAATGTTTTCAATTTTTTTTTGAAAAACTGAAGGCAAAATCTTATGACAAGAGGGGTTGCTTTGATGGAAAGCAACCGCCACTTCCAACCGAGAGGTTGTGAGTTCGAGTCTCCCCAAGAGCTAGGTGGGAAGTTCTTGGAGGGAAGGATGCCGGGTGTCTATTTGGAAACAACCTCTCTACCCAAGGGTAGGGGTAAGGTCTGCGTACACACTACCCTCCCCAGACCCCACTAAGTGGGATTATACTGGGTTGTTGTTGTTGTTGAAGGCAAAATCTATGGCCAAACGGGAGTTTATTTCTGAAGATTAGCCCAATTGTTTCTTGGGAAGGTGCCCTCCGCCTCCCCCTCTGAGCTTTGATGTAGTGATGGGATTCGAACCCTGCCACAAACAAGAGCCTGGTATTTAGGTGGATAAAGGTAAAGAGACATGCCCGTTATCCACCAAATTTTGATCCGTGCTCCATTGTCCCTCAGGGATTTCTCAATTACAAAAAAATTTCTTGTGAAAGTGTATGCACAGTTTTTTGAATATTCAGCGACTTGGTTGAATCACGACTAGTTTGTTACTTTGTGTTTGATAATCAGGGGCAGCCTGCTGTACCAAGTTACATGTCAGTAAAGCTGTTGAGCTGCTATCTGATTCTTTTTATTGCAAATATTTTCCCATTCCATGATTCTATTTTGAGGTTCATGTATTTCTTCAGGCTGCACAGCAAGAAAGATCAACATTTGTATCATCTTTGCTGCCGCTTCTTGCAGAATATTCTCTTCAGCCACCCGTAACTGATGCCCAATCAATTGTCAGTAATGTCAAGGTGACTCTCTCTCTCTCTCTATATATATGTGTGTGCGTGCGTGTGTATGTGTGTGCACATGTCTTTCTGTCTCTGTGTGTGCGCGCCTGTGGATTGGATGAGAAAGAAACTTATTAAAGGAACCAATGCTATGCCACTCCCTGTACAGATGCACAGGGAAAGGAAATTAATATATGCAAGGCACCAAGGGGTTGCATCATACAGATGCTATGTGAAAGCAAATACTACATTAGCAGTATAAACTGATTAACTCTTCCACAGATCAGCAAAAGTTGTATGATTAGTTGGAATCACTGCTTAGTGTCACGTTACAAGTAGTACGCCTCAATCTGTAGTGACTTGGGAGCAGCTATATATGAATCTCCTATATCTGTTCCACTCTAGTTGGTTCTATTTCATTCCAATACCCAATGATTTATCTTTATGGACAAAGTAAGAGTTATCTGAAAGTAGAGAGTGTAACATTTTATAGTTTTAATCCTCTACGACTCATCTTTGTGACTCCTACGGCAGCATACATGCGCTATAAGTTGTCAGCTTTCGTACTCCTTACATAAAATAGGGACCACTAAATAGTTTCATTTCATGGGTCAAACATATTATCCTATATGATGTATCAAGTTTTATCTTTGTTCGTCTTCTTTTTTAGTAAGTCTTGTCATCACATTATCTTCATTTTCATTAATCGGCCTGAAGTCAAGAGAACATGAAAGTTCAAGATGTAATTTGGTGACAAAGTAAGGGGAGAACAAGTATAATGTTCAACATTGATTCTGATGATTGTATCAATTGTAATAAAAAAAAGACCATGATTTCCAAAACAGTGTTGATGGAATGTATGGTAGAGTTTATTTAACTTAATCATTCTAAATACCAATATAATTTTTCTAGCTCAATAAGCAAAATATTGCAGGTTCTGTTTAGACATTTACAAGAGAAGCTCTTTGTTACTGAGGTATGTTTGCTGGAAGTACCCGTTCTGTTCATTCTGACCACTGGTCCCATGGATATAAACTTTCCTTGCCTAATTGAACATTTAAAAGATATGTAGGTACTTTTTTTGTAGGCAAAGTTAAAGGAGTCTCAGTACCAAATGACACCTTGGCGATCAGATATAAACCTGTCAAATTTTGCTCAATCACCTCCTCGTTCTGCTGAGGCAAGTCTAATATTCAGTGACATAATATGTTGAAGGAATTCTTTTTGTAATGTACGATGGATTTCTTCCCATGTTCTTTTACAGATTAAAGAAGGCCTTGAACTAGTACCACAACAAGCATATTCCAGTGAAAAGGCTCCTCTTTCTTCAGATCCCCAGACTACAACAGCATGGGATCCGTTGAGGAATTCTCAGAGTGGTTTAAACCGTGATGCTGCAATAAATCTGGAGACTGATGACTTGGGGAGGTATTCACCTCTTACAAGCAGGTGAGCCTGGTCAAATGGAGACTGCTACTGTGAACTGAATGTACAATTCCAACCATCTGCTTTTGGTGGTGGGTTCTGTTATCATTGACTTCTCCAAATGCTTGGTCATTTTTGGATGAAATTGATGGCAAAATCCTGTTCCCATCTTTCCCCAAATAAATTGTATTTCCCAACCACTTTTTTTGGATGAAATAAGGTGTTTCATTAGCAAAAGGCATCAAGGAGATGCAAGTTACAAAAGTAATGAAATGCAGAAAAAAGAAAAAATAAGAATTGTAGCTCCCTTTACATGTCAATCTAAGGCCAGGGAGCTAACAAAGTCCAAAAGTTGGTCAGTGCTAACCACTTCCCAACCACTTTTTCTGGCTCTTTGGAAAATGATGAAGTATGTGCCATTAAATAGATTACACAAAAATTAAGTTTAATACCCAGGAAAAGATTAGGAAAGCTCAAATTCTCCAAAATTTTATTTAGGATAAACAATAGTTATTGTTTCCTTATCAAGGGAATGATTCTTCTTCTTCTTCTTCTCTTTTATTTATTTATTTTGTTGTGTGTGAAGGCATGGTGCTTGTATAGATTGATTCTGTCTTTATTTGCTTTTGTTGGTTAATTGAGGTTGCTGGTTCTAGTAGACCCCCTTTATCCCAATTTAGATGAAATTGTTTGACTTTCTTGATGATTAAAAGAGCGTTTGAGTGGATTAGTCGTATTCAGTGTTATTAAAATTTAAAACCATCGATTTGTTGCTTAAAAAGATAAGGCGATTTGAAGTGTGGGGTTATCGTTTAATTGGTCTTCGTAATGAGCTTCAGAGAAGTCTGTGTGCGCTTCAAACAAGGACGCGCAGTATGATGCCAACTGGAAGTCATCAGTTCTTTTCGCTTTTAAGGAGTTGGATTAATATCAGCATCGTTATGCATTGGATATTGAATTCATTCCCGTTTTAGCTTATGATTTACAAGGCATATGCTTGTAAAGTTATATTTAAATATCTATTTTTCCTCTCTTGGGGTATCACACTAGCTTTACTTTTAACTCTTTCACTTGTTACAGTGGATGACTGTCTGGAGGAATTTGTTAACATCATTTAACTCTATGACAGTCTTGCCAATCAAGCTATATGGAATCGTCTCGGCCTTTGTCTGCAGTTGCATGACCAATATAAGATTGACATAGTTGTGAACTGGAAAGTTGCAGGCAAATCACAACTGTTAAGAGCATCATGCAACACTTGATCACCTGTGGACTAATTTTTGGGCAGTAGCAGTTGTAAACATAAATTCACAGTCTAGATTAGGACTCCATCTACTCCTCTTTTCTCCCTCATATGTGGTGTTTTGTTTGTGTTGATTTGCTTATCTCTCTGGTTAAGCATTTGTTTCCATGAGTATAAACTTGGTCTTTTTGCAAGAGGATGTTCATACTTTCTACAGTTTGTGCTTGTATCATGGTTCACCTTTTGATTGTTTTTCTGATATTTTCTTATTTTCGTACAATTTGCTTGATTTCACTTTATTTATTGATTTTGTTCCATTGTGGGTAACTTTGTTATTTCGGTCTTTAATATGCCTGATTCTACAGGAATACTACGTCCGAAGTCGTACCATCCCAACTTGCAGGTAATATGCATTTGAAGTCTAAAAGTGAAGAAACACCCAGTAAGCAAGTCACTTTTAGTGATCTCATCAGCAGCAATGAGATGGATGATTCAGAGATGGGGAGGCATCAAAACGATATAGAGACTAATTGGGCCCATAAAAGCTCAACATATACATCACAGCTAGATGATCCAAGCTCATCGTATCCTTACCTGCCACCAGTTCTCGAGGAACCTTCATCCTCCTATTCGGAAGGTGAAATTTTAGTGCCTTTGATTGCTGTTGCTCTTATTTTTTAAACTTGCAGAGAGACCTGAGAAATGTAATTTATATTTTAAACAGAAGCCCATTGAACTGAACATAGATGGAACATTCTGGATAAGAAGGTTAAAGTGAAATGTTTTTGTATTTTGACGGTTAAGAAAGTTAAAGTGAAATGTGAAATCAAATAAGCTTCACTGCAGGGTTTATTATACTGTGTACGTCTTACCAGGATTAGGAAAACAAATGGAGAACTGTGTTGTTCCCCAATTAGGTTTTTGTTGAAATAGGTCAGACCTTATGCTGGCTACTGTGCCCTAAACTTGAGCATTGTTCAGCCGCAGATGAAGAGGCACTACCTGCAATAGAGGGTCTCCAAATTTCTGGAGAAGCTTATCCTGGACAGGCACTCCAAGCTTGTGGCTACTCTATTAATGGAACAACCAGTTGCAATTTTGAGGTGTTTCGTGCTTCAGCTTTTCTAGCTTCCTTCCTCAATAATTTCCTTTCCTGCCGTTTCTGATTTTTGATTCCATTTTTATCACTTGATCTTTCATGCTGTATATTATTAGCCTTCTGATTAAACTTGCTTTGTTTTTTTCTTTTTTGTTATTCTTGAACTTGCAGTGGGTTCGTCATTTGGAGGATGGATCTTTCAACTATATAGAGGGTATGTCACTGAAAAATTCACATATCTGTTTTGCTATATTTCTCCTTTGAGGCCACGTGGCACTGTTGTGACAGGAGCAAAGCAACCGACATACCTTGTCACCGCTGATGACGTTGATACGTACCTTGCCATTGAAGTCCAGCCATTGGACAACCGGAAGCGGAAGGTACTGCTTCTACTCTTTGCTGTCACTTTGTATCAAACCTCCATGCTTGCCTCCTAAGTTGCTCGGACTCTTTACTTTCGATGCCGAGCCCATTTCGAACACGATGTGGGTGTGTGATTCGTACCGGATATAGTCAACCGATTTTGGTTACTTTGACCAAATTCGAGAAATCCGGGACAAGAAAACGAAACAAAAGCTAGGGTGAAATTGAATAAAATGGAACCCGTTGTATCTAGAAATTTCTATTTCAATCCTTTTCCTTTTATCTCCCTCTCAGATCTCCTGATCAATATTCTCTCTTTCTTGGATCATATTGTAAGTTTTCACGTAATGTCTCATAATCTATATATTTTTATAACTCTATTTTTAGATATTTGAATTGTTTTTTAGCTGAATTTCTGCACACGTATCCGTTCCTGGATCTGAATCTTAAGATTTAAATCTTGAAGGATCCAACTTCTAGATCTCCACCCATATCGGACACTCGCACCAGAGTCCGAGCAACTTACCCCCCCCCCCCCCCCCCCCCCCAAGAAAACACTCCACCCATCCTAATTTGTTTGCACAATAATTATTTGTGAAATCAGGCAATTTTCTCTTTGAGTAAAAATTTGCAAATATTTTAATTTTTTAACAGAGTTGTGATTTTAGTAAGTTTTACTGGTTTCGTATCATTTTTATTTTTAAGAAATTAAGAAAAGATACCTTTTGTATTCGAAGCTCTGCTATTTTTTTGGGATGGAAGGAATAGAAAAAGGCAGAAAGGTGGAAAAGGGCGAGGTTTGAGTAAAGTAAAAAAGGAAGAAAACGGTGGAAAATTTTGATTTGACTTCATCTTTCTTGTTTCTTATGATTTGTTTCCAGATGCTTGGTCTACCCTTCACGTTTTCCATTGGGATAATACATAAATAAACCCTGGTACTTGACCTGAATTTCCAGATGTGCACCTGAACTTCGCGGTGTCAATGACCCCCCTATATTTGTTCAAAGTGGTAGAAGTACCACCTTTTGAGCCCATGTGGCACGTACAATGTTTTGCATCCACTCCTAGCATGTGAGAATGAAAAAATCTGCCCTAAATCTATTCTCGTTTTCCATTGGGATAATATATAAATAAATAAACCCAGGTACTTGACCTGAATTTCCCAGTTGTGCACCTGAACTTCGGGGGGGGGGGGGGGTCCTATGACCCCTTTGTTCGAAGTGGTAGAAGTACCACCTCTTGAGCCCATGTGGCACCTACAATATTTTGCATTCATTCCTAGCACGTGAGAATGAAAAAATCTGCTCCAAATCTTATTTCATTTTCCATTTGTACTTTTTTAAATTTATCTTTTACTTTCCTTTTTCTGTTTTCTTTCTTTTTCTTTTCATTTTCTCTTTCTTCTTCTTCTTCTTCATAAAAACACAGTCACCTGCTCCGCGCTAGTTCTACCCAAAACCAGCAAACAAAACAATCTAGCGAAATGAACTGACAGTTCTAAGAATAATTAAACTAAAAATTATTCTACTAGGCTCCTCATTCCATATAGAATTATAAGACTCGAAAGTTCACCGAAAGTCATTCATGATCGCGAAAGTTCAATGATCACAAGAGATGTCATCGCTGGAGCCCGAACTTTCCAGTTCTTGTTTCTTAAAGTCGCTTCCATAGTTGCTTTATTAAAGTGGAGTATTGTTTTGGCCATGGATGTTGAACTTGAACGACAGATATACACCATTAAACCACTAAAAGTTGCAGAAAAAGGGGGGTTGGGGGTTGGTGATGAACTTCGAACTTTCCACAAGAATTTTGGCTTCTAGCAGCTGTTCCAGGATCTCCCCGTTCATTTCTATTTTGTATTTCCTCTCTTCTTTATCTTCTCTGTTTATGTCGTTTTGTCACCGGAAATAGACAACTTCAACTTGGCCAACAAAGTTCTCGACCGTCTGAATCTTTCCTGGGTCAAATCTTTGGCAAATTGGTGCAACTGATGTGAATTAGTTTTTTTGTTGGGTCTTTGTGTGATTGTTTTTGAGGGAGGAAGAAGAAGGTGGTGTGATGACGGTAAAAAATGTGAGCGTTGGATATGAAGCAACAGAGCTAACATGGATAAACTGGAATCTCCTTTTGATCTCAGCTTGATACCGCCAGAATCGCTGAGATCAACTACACCAACACACTTTTTTTGGATATGCTAACTTTTTTTTTCTAAGGAAATGGCAAAAAGACAAGAAGCGAGGAAAAGTGGCTATTCCTCAAATGTCCGTATACAAGAAGTATAGTATAAAATAAAAAACCTTACAAAAAGACATGGTTTTCTACCAATGGCAATCATCTAGGCAAATAGAAACCTCATGGGTTCACCAAAAGGAAGCAAGAGAAAAGTGGCTATTCCTCAGGTGTACAACGTCTTTGTCTACTCCTTCAAAAGCTCTCTATTCCTCTCTCTCCATACGTTCCACGTAAGTGCTAGAGGAGCGATATCCCATGCCTCCGCATCTTCTCTTCTGTGACTTCGTCTTCTGAATGCCCAGCTAAACACAGTTTCTTTCATAGTGCCCACCATCACCCACTCAGATTGAACCGTCTCAGAATTTCTCCGCCATAAACAAGACGCTATTCACAATGTAAAAGGAGGTGATTCACATCTTCTCCTGAGTCTTTACACATGAAGTACCAATTAATGCATGTGATCTTCCTCTTCCTCAAATTCTCTGCCATCAGTATCACCCCCTTGTAGCTAGCCAAGTGAAAAGATACACCTTTCTCAGTACCCTTGGGATCATATCGAAATATGTGGAAAAGAAGACTCCTCTCTAATGAGAAGCTTCTCATAATAGGACTTAATGGATAACCCCCGTTCCCCATCTCCATGCATCATGACTATCCGCAGTAATTGTTTATCAGTGAAACAACTTGACCTGCAGGCTTTTGACAGAGATAAGGAAAAAAGAAAAGGAAAAAGAAAAGGAAAAAGGAAAGAGGAAAAGAAAAAGAGGTAAATTTTTGCTGGTGGTTAAAATTAGGTGCCAAAATATGATTGGGTGCGTGAGATACCCAATTTTCCTTAATATTGGTGCTGGTCAGAAAATGTGGTATTTTATACTACTTTGGGCAAAGAGGGGTTGGGGGTGGGGGAGTAGTCGTAGGACCTCCACCGAGTTCAGGTGTACAACTCGAAATTTGTGACAATTATCCTTTTTCATTTATTGATCTTCTGCTTCAATTATGTCTTCTGGATAGCAAAACAATGGACCTTTACCTATAAAGTTTTGAGAAAAGGTTGTATTCCATCTCATCTTAATTTCTTTGACATATTAAGATTTTTTTTGTTGATGGAATAAGGTACTCTGTCCGTTTCAATTTATGTGGCATAGTTTGGCTCAACACAGAGTTTAGGAAAAAAAATAAAGAAAACTTTTGTAACTTGTGGTCTTAAAAACTGAAAGGGTAAAAGCTTTATGGGGTTGTAACATTTATGTGACTGTAAGAGCTTCTCATTAAGGTAAAATGAAAATTTTAAAGTTAAATTTTTTCCAAATGTAGAAATGCGTCATTCTTTTTGGGATGGACTAATAAAGAAAGTGTTTCACATAAATTGAAACCGAAGGAGTATCACTTTACAGTTGGATATTGAAGTGTTAAGTTGTTGCTAGAGGAAAAGAGTTTTCTTGTGCTAATTTGAAATGCTCAGGGATATTAGCACACCGAGAGTTAAAGCTCAAAATTTCATTATTCATTGAAGTCTTCTATGTTATTCAACATTCCAAGATGGAATTGTCTGTCACCTGAAATAGCAAGGAGGGTGTGGAGGTATCTGCCGGAGAAATTTCTGGGGTTTGGTCGGAATTATATTCCGAGTCTTGTGGTGGTGTTGGTTTTTTTGCACAACACTGATAATTAGTGATTTTGACGCAATTAGTCACTTAGGTCACCGGAAAATTGCACGGTGACCGAGTTATTTCTTCCCGGATGTCGTTGGAATGACGCACAACGATAATTATCTCACCAAAGCTCTGATACCATGATAAGAATGGACATTGGGCCTAACTCAACCCCAAAAGCTAGCTTTTGGGGTTGAGTTAGGCCCAATGTCCATTCTTATCATGGTATCAGAGCCAGACCCATCCCAATTATTGTTACCGATGTTGGGCCCCCATTTATGTTGTCCACGCTCCAGAGATCTGGGCGTGATGGGGGGTGTTGAGTTGTCCCACATCGGAGGGATTTGAGGTCCTTGGTCTCCTTATATGGTTTGAGCAATCCTCACCTCATAAGCTAGCTTTTGGGGTTGAGTTAGGTGTGAGAAAGCACGGGAGAAGAATATAACTGAGATTAAACATAATACAATGAGCCCTATATATAATACACATAACCTAGAGTTCTACTATAACTAGAGTTCTACTATAACTAGAGTTCTGAGTTCTACTATAACTACCATGACAAGAATGGATCTTGGGCCTAACTCAACCCCAAAAGCTAGCTTATGAGGTGAGGATTGCCCAAGCCATATAAGGAGACCAAGGACCTCAAATCCCTCCAATGTGGGACAACTCAACACCCCCATCACGCCCAGATCTCTGGAGCGTGGACAACATAAATGGGGGCCCAACATCGGTATCAATAATTGGGATGGGCCTGTTTTTTTTTTTTTTTGCCGGAAAATCACTGTAGATGCCGGAAAAACTTCAAAGTTGTCGGAATTGAAAAGTAAAAACATGAGTAGGCTCGGAATTTGAGGGCGATGATACTGTCCTGAAGAAACTTTTTGAAATTCTGGCCGGAAAGTCTCTGTAGCTGCCGGAAAAGTCGCCGGAAAAACTGAAAGTTGTCGGAATCGAACGGAACAAGGATGGGTAGGGTCGGAAATTAAGGCCGACCAAACTGTCCTTCTGGAGCGAAGCCAAAAACTGGCCGGAAGCAGCCCCACGCGCCGGCGCGTGGTCTGACGCGCCGACAGCTGTGGCGGCGCGTGGAGGCGCGTGACGGGGAGTCTGCCGGAGAAATTTCTGGGGTTTGGTCGGAATTCTATTCCGAGTCTTGTGGTGGTGTTGGTTTTTTGCACAACACTGATAATTAGTGACTTTGACGTAATTAGTCACTTAGGTCACCGGAAAATTGCACGGTGACCGAGTTATTTCTTCCCGGATGTCGTTGGAATGACGCACAACGATAATTATCTCACCAAAGCTCTGATACCATGTGAGAAAGCACGGGAAAAGAATATAACTGAGATTAAACATAATACAATGAGCCCTATATATAATACACATAACCTAGAGTTCTACTATAACTAGAGTTCTACTATAACTAGAGTTCTGAGTTCTACTATAACTAGAGTTCTACTATATTTACATATCTAACAGAGGGCATATGGTTTCTAGTGCTTTTCGTTGAGATGGCATACTTGCTACTGTTTTTCTTTTTTCAGAAAAAAAAAATTCCAAGCCTTTTGTCAACATAATATGTTAGGTCTATGGCCTTTTTGTAGTTTTTTTAAATATTATTTATTTGTTTATTTTTTAAATTTTGTTTGGGAGGAGGATGGAGAAGAACACGGCCATGCACCTTGTGGTGTAGGGTGAAACTGCAACCATTCGCATCCAACTTTGTAGTTCTAAACATCCTTTGGTGCTTATTTTAGTATAAAATAATAAAAAAAGGGAACTGCAAAAAGAATGTGGTTTTTATTTATTTATTTATAAAAACTGTTTTTTTAGTAAAAAAAGCTTTTCTTTTTATTAGGTTTATCTTGAAGGGAAATACTGCAATGACTTTCTTCTTTTGATTATCAGGGTGAACTCGTGAAGGTCTTTGCAAATGAGCATAGGAAGATCACTTGTGGTACTTTAAGTCGATTCTCATCCAATATTTGAAACTTTTGATTGTTTTGCAAATTACAGACTCGATATTCTTTCCGTCAATACTAGGAGACAAATAGGAAAATCCTTTAGAATTGTTGCTATCATTCTCCATGTTGAGCAAACATGTTACTTCATGAAAGGTGGATTTTCTAGTTTGAAAGCTCTCAATATTGAATAAATGTTTAAGGATGCAACCTTGAATTATAGTGCTTAATCTGTCAGTAGTTTCTTATTCTTTTTCTTTTTTATGTTCTTTGGTAATGTTTCATCATACATCTCAGAAGGAGAAAGATAGGCTTTTCTGTTTATTGAAATGTGTTGCCATTTCATCTAAAAGGTTAAGTTGTTGGAGAGCATATTTTTATTGACGTAATTACATGATTATATCTTCAACACGCCCCCTCATGTGTGGGTCTGCTTCTTTTTCATGAGCCGAGCACGCTAAAACTCCTTTTGATCATGGACGGCAGTTAGACTTGACCTCTGCTTGCTTTGGTACCACACTGAAGTGTATGACCATCTCATATAAAAGTTTGAACTGTAAGAGGTGTACATTTTATTTACTTAATTATGTCTTCAACACTATTTAGCAAGATGGTGGGAGGATTGTTTTTGAAATTTGTTATGTGGTTAACATGGTTTCAGTCAGTTTCACAGCTGCTTTGTCAGGGTTCTGAAGTGATCAATATTCTATTTGCTTGATCTGTTTTTTCATACTGATTATAGAGAAAGTTGAAAAGAACCGTATTTAGAGTTTGCTTGATCTTGTTTTTCGCAAGTAATGCTACAACCTTGGGGTAGTCCTAGGAGACTTTTCTAGATCTGTCCATTCTGCGAGCTGTTTCTTTCTCTTTCCCTTTATTTTATTATCTGGGAATAGTTTTGTTTCTAAGGACTAAGCTCTGTGGAGGCAAAATCCACTGACCTTCTGTCAGTCTCTAACTTATCTCTATTCATATATTCAGATAGCAATATATGACACTTCTTGGGGGGTGATTAAAATCTTTTCCTTGGACTTTTACCTACATCTTTGGTGATGCCTGTGTGGACTGTCGCAATTTCATGAGCCAAATATGTTTCCTGTGTTATATTTGCATGAATCACTGTAAATACAGGAAAGCTAAATTCTGGGGATGCTTGGTCTTAATTTTGTTTAGTTGCTCCACATACCTTGAAGTCATTTTGTATTAACTCTCAGTTTTCCATGTTTGCAGATCCTGTAATGCATAGTTGCATAGAGAAAACCCTTTATAGTGGTCATGCTTCGTATAGAGTTTCATTGTCGGTAAGGAAATTTGTGAGTTTCTAGGTGCGGATAATATCATGATGGCCTTATTCAGTTTCTTATGATCACAAAAATTTATTTTGGTTGATCTATTGCTTTCCCTTGCTCTATCTTTTTTGGTTGTACAGACACGATATCTAGATATATGGGAGCCTGCTACCTTGGCCATCAAGAGAGATGGTTACAGCATCAAGGGTAATGGGCCTGGTGGTGTTCTAGTCAATGAGAAGTTTTCTCAATCTACAATTGTATGTCTTCTTGTCTTTTGCATTTTTATATTCATGAACAGTTTGTGACGTATCTGTATACCTTAAATTATGTATACACAAACAGTTTGTGACGTATCTGTACACCTCTCCAACTCCATGTTTGTGAGCCCTCTGGTGAGTGGCGTTGAAGACGCGCATGAATCTTTTGAATGCTGAGGATCTTCATTGAAATATCCATTCTAATTGTGCCTGCTATCATTCACTAGTTTAATCTTCAAACAAAAGGTAGCCTTCCACGATTTGATGCTTGTCACCCCCAGGAGATGGAATATTCCCTACTGTTTGATCCAGGACTTACTTTTCCGCACAGCTTAAGGAGTATTATCCTCTACATAAATAAATTTAGGGAACTTGTCCCTAAATCACGAGAGTCTCTCTTCCGGAGGATATCTCCCTTATTTATTTACTGAGGGTAGACCATGGGCTTGATCAAACATTTGCTTGGTTGAAACTTTTACCTTATAAAAAAAGAACTTTTTCTTGGTTGAGCATAGATTAATTCTGTTGAACTTTGGATGTCTAGAGCTGTAAAGGAGGTCCACTAGTAACCGAAATGGTTATAGGTCATAAATACTTCCAGTTCTTCTCTTAGTTGCATTGAACAACTTCCATCTGTTGGGACCCACAGAATTTAGCAACAATATCTCATCAAGTTAGACAGGAATTTAAGTAGCTTCAAGGATGAAAGTTTGTCATATCCACAGACCATATTCGGAAAGCATATTCCTCAGTGAGTTGTACCTTTGGCATCAGTCAGGAAAACGTCAATGTAATAGATATGTTTGTTGAACTCTGTATTTGACACTTATATCCATTTACCTTTGTATTCTTTTATTGGTGGAAGGCAGTGCTGGATAATGTACTGTGCTTTGTCACAGAAGTCTGAGTTTGTGGCTAATTTTTAGGAATATATCTGGCTTAATCCCTTCTGTGCTTGGATCTAAATCTCAGTCTAGACTCTAGGGTGGTGATCAAAAGGCTAAAAATGATTTGTGCGTGTGTATAGCGTTGTACCCAAATTCTATTTCCATTAATCGCTCTTTAAATTGCTTTTGTCACTCTACCACTCCAAGGTTATTTTCGTTCTTTTGGCCTAAAGAATCTCTTTCTCTCCTTTAGTTTCTCCCCTTTTAGTTTCCATCTTGATCTGTCGTGTACAAAAAATTCTGGGAAATTAACTTTAAGAATAGCAATCACACCAGTTTCAGGCTTGGGGTCCCATTACAGGTTGAAAACTTAAAACTGATGGTGGCTCAAATGGAGATCTGAAAAACGATAATGGTTGTTGGAATTGATATTACCATATTACGATAGAAAAAAGGAGAGTATACCCAGAAAAAGAAGTGGCACAGTGAAACAAAGAAAGGACAATGAGTTCGCCAGAGAATGATATTTGACAAGAAAGGAATTCCGGAGTCTGAAACTGAACTGACGGAATTGCAAACCTGATATTGCGTATCTTTCAATTTGTTTTTGAAGCGTTTGGCTATACTCATGACTGAAGGAAAATAAAAAAAACGGAAGCACAACAAAGATGATGGAGAAAAGAAACGGAGAAGAGAGATATCGGAGGAACAAAAATGGACGGCGCAATTCAATATATGAAATTGACTGGAGAAATTTGCCGGCAAAATGGGAAAAAAAGGAGAGGATAGAGACCAAATGATTGGATTAATTTGGTATTAAAATTTTCTGGCGAAAAGACAAAAATATCCTCACTAATAAAGAATAGCAATGTGCTTTAAAGGGCAATTAATGGATTGAAATCTGGGTGCAATCTAACATACTACCTTCGTGTAGTATGTGTATATATATATACACACACACACACACACACACATTTATTTCTGTGTGTAGTTAAAGTTGGCTGGAATGTGCTGAAAGCCAGTAACTTCAGCAGGGTTTTTCACACTGAACTTTACAGGGAACAACTTTGACAAAATAATTTGTTTCTCCAACCTTCTCAACTTCTTAGTGACTGCATACATTTTTTCTGTTGATTAGTCTTAGTAAAGTTGTACATTTTGTGGAGGATAAAAAGCTAAACTTTTGGGGTCTTCATAAAGGTAAATGATGATAAACTGCTTTCCTACGGAAGTGCTAAGCTGGCAACTCCAACTCCATCAAAAGCTTAAGAAGCATTGGTAATAGATGATAGGTCTTTTTTCCGATGTAAAGACACTAGAAAGAGACACATAAGCTTCTTGTAATAGATGGGTACTTAGTTGTATAATGTTTCTCTCAGGTCTTCTGGTTTACAAATAATAGTTTTAGTTCATATTGCTATTACTTCTATTGTTTCCTAAATCTCCACTCCGTTCTCACCATTTTATGCTGTTGTCTTCTAGATTTCTATTCCATACGGAAATCCTACGGAATTTTCAATCTTTGATAGTCGGGGAGTTGAGCATCTTTTGAAGGCTGAGAATGATCAAGGCGACATTAGCTGGTAAATCACAACCCACCCCCACTCCCACTCCACAAAAAAAGGGTAAAGAAGAAGAAAGACTGAAATAAAGAAAGAAAAAGGAAAAAAAAAAACAACTGGTATGTTCGTTTTTCATAGTTATGGACTAACCAGCTTTTAAAAAGAGTTGTTCAAGTGGTTCTAGCATCTGCTTCTCGAAGTCTTTCAACCCAGATGAAGCAACACACAGCAGAGTCTTGACTTCCTTACTTACCTGTTATCATTTTTATGTTCTGGTTATGTTGGGAAGCATTCATGTCACATCAATATGCCATCTTGGCATTTTACCTTTTTTATATTTCACTTTCTTCTTCTGCGTGTGTCCATTTTACTTTTCGAACAAATTATCATAAAATTCTTTCTCTATTTAAGTGACACATGGCTCTATTTTGCAGTTCAAGGGATACAATTGTCCTAACCATGAGACTCTTTATTATAAGGGTATGACTTCTACAATCTGAAAGTTATTTCTGTAATATGATGTGAATGATACATGTCTTCTATTAGGTTCCAAAGAAATTTACGGGCTATTTGAGTGTACCATAATTTATTTGTGGTCTAGATCTGTCATGTGCTCTTTTTCTTTTACTCCTATTCTGAGTCATGGTTCAGATCATGTAATTTTTATTTCTTTGCTTTAGCAAGAAACTCAGGTAGCATCTGACTGGTGCATTACCACATGTGAATTTCTATGTCTTGGTAAACTCTGAATTTCTCTGCATGAAGAGCTCTGTCAGCTAGCACCAAAATCTCTTCTGGCTAGATCTGTACTGTACCTTTTTCTTTTATTTCTTTGCTTTAGCATGAAACTCAGCTAGCATCTGATATATGAATCCCACACATGAATTTGTACGTTTTGGTTGACAATTATTCACTTTTAGTAGTGATTATGATATGGATTTGAGCTTAAAGAAGTGGGATTCATATAGCCGATCTCAACTTGTTTGGGATTGAGGCATAGTTGTTGATTGACAAAAAGCGCAAAACTGTGTATCTTTGCACAAAAGGCTCTCTTTTCATTTATCAAATTCTGACACAGGATTTTTTTCTTTTTGATGATGAAGTAAAAAGATATCATTAAGAGCATCAGGCAGATGCTAGGCGAAAGAGTTACAGAATAGAGTTAGCTCCAGTACATGAGACCTATACAGGTTCTTTATGGATCAACCATCAGCGTATCTGGTGTTATATCTTTCATGTGTTAGATGCTTCTTTATGATCTAGTGTTATTTTTTGTGGAGCGGCACGTCTATATTCTTCACATATTTGACATTGGAACCTGTTGCTGCTTCTTTTAGTACCTACTAATTAAGTTACTGCGGCATCATTATGATTTCTTCCTAGGCAAAAAACACTGGGTGTTTTCTTCCCATTTGTCTAAGCCTTGGTGTGAAAAGTTACCTGGTAGTTATGCTGGTGGGAGGTAGTAGGTAGCCGGTGGAATAGTTGAGGTGCTCGAAAGCTGACCCTAACACCACCATCATACAAAGAATTATGTGATCTGTGTACATTACTGAAGAGAATTGATACGCCAGTCTTTGAGGATGACCATATGCTTACAGATGTCAATTAATACCATGTGGATACTAAATCATGATTTTAAAAATTCAGCGATGCAATTTCTAGAGCATTTTGTCGTCTTCTTGTGGCTAAATCAATGAGGTTCTTAGATAGCTATTTTATTGTCAAGGTGATGAGTGGCAAGAATTGGTGTACTAAAATCTTGATGTAAAGATGTTTCTTTCTTCATGAGTTGTTAGCTTGTTTCTAACATATGTTTTCAAGCTCCAATTGTCTGTGACATTCTCCTTCGGATCTCATTGTTGAACTTGTTGCAGGTTGGTGAGAAGAAAAAAGGAAGGAGGAGAGGCTTGTTCTTCAACAAGTGAAAAGACCATTGTCAACCTACCGAGAACCATATTTATTAGTGATATTTGTATTCTTTTGTGAGTAGTTAAGCTTCTAGATTTGAATTTCTTTTGTTATTTTTTTTGGGTTAATCGTCCTCTTATATTTTGTAAGTTCAGGTTATCATTGGCCCCATCCCTGACCTATTATTTTTCTTTTTATTTATATCTTACAAGAAAAGAAAGAGAAAAGACTTATCCGAATAAGATAAAAAGAGATGAAAATGCATCATTACAGAGGAAGAAAAAATTGGAGGAAAAACATTTTCTTGAAGCAATTTGAATATTCATGTAAATCTCAAAAAATGTACAAAATCTTAATGATGTCAGAAGTGATTGTGGTTAATAACATTTGGTGGCCTTTGAACCAAATGAGAAATTAGTGGTAGGTGCTTGAATTGTTTTTCCATTCAGCAAGTAAAATGGTTCATATGTCAAGTTAGATACCATCATTTGGCCATTAAAATTGAGATGCTATGTACTTAAATTTCTGTCTCAGATCATTTCTGGAGAGTATCTTCTTTATATGCCT
This sequence comes from Nicotiana benthamiana, assembly GCA_034376525.1. Lineage (NCBI taxonomy): Eukaryota > Viridiplantae > Streptophyta > Magnoliopsida > Solanales > Solanaceae > Nicotiana > Nicotiana benthamiana. The sequence continues at coordinate 110,412,287 of CM067331.1, forward strand.
ATCTCCTGTGGACGTTATCTTATTTTCCTTTTAGATCTATATAATTAATTGACCCTTTTTTCTTAAGCTAGTCAATTAGCCATAAAGAAATTAAAAGGAAGCTTGAGATGAATATTGTTGGAAAGTAAATTAAAGTAATCCCTAGGGTTGTTGAATCAAGCTTTTAAGATCCTCTATGTTCTCAGAAAATACTTTTTTGCTCAATGAAGTTTCAAAAAAGATGAATCTTATACATTTTTACAGTTGCAACTTGGCATTTAGCTACAGCATTTTACGGTGACATGCTTTTCTTATTAGTTTGTTCTAAAAAGAATGTACATTCTTATAATTGAAAATAATTTAACTTTAAACTCTTTATTTTACTCTTAATGAGAAACTTTTATAATTATTACAAATATCATGGTCACACAGTGTTTAAGATCAAAGTTTCGAAATTTTTATTTTTCTTTAAACTCCGTATCGAGTCAAACTACTTCATCTAAATTGAAACGGAGAGTAGTAGTGTCTTTCTTAATATTATTGAAATAATATTTGTTAGTCAATCTTTCTAAAAACGTGATTTGAGTGTCAAATCATGAAAAAAGACATGTCAATATTTATTGTACAACTAATATTACCAATTGGACAAATATGTCGAAACACGTATTCTGTTGAAGTTAAAATTCAATTAGAAATGAATAATTGAAATATAGAAAAAGCGGGTTTATGAGATTTCGTCAGGATAATTTGTTGAATATAAATTATTTGCAAGGTTAATTTTTTCCGGAAAAAGTATAAAATTGACTTCTACACTTGCTTAAGAGGATAAATAGCTTTTTTTTGAAAAAAAAAACTTTTATAATTAAAAAAAAAAGATTACACTTTCCTGGCCTAGAAACCACACTCAGACTTTTTAGTGAAAATTACATCATTGCCAGGACCCAATTTTCACACACATCTTGAACTGCAATAGTCTCCATCACCTCTTAGTCACCACAAATCCACCGCACTATCTTCCTCTTCAACCTACGTAATGGTGGTTAATATGATCAACGTAGTGGAAATGAGAGGGAAGCGAAGATGAAATGTGCGATTCTTTGGGTGTTATGCCTTTAACGTGTTGATGAATTCAGAGAGAATATGAGAGTGAATATCTTAGTGCGGAGGTTAGTTTATGCACTAATGAAGACGTAAATCCTATGAATGTGCTCTTCATATTGAGAGAACTTGTGAAAGTGTGATGATGTCTTGTTGTGTATAGGTAAGTTATTTTAGACGAACGGATAGACTGAAATTTGTGTCTGTAATGTATATGGTTTATAGGGTAAAACATGTTCATATAAAAAAGCGACACGAGGAGTCTAAGATAGAAAACAGTCGGGTCCGGAGGCAACGATCTCATTTGTAATAGGAAAGAATGATATTCATAAAGGCGAAATAAATACCTGCCATTTGGTAGCATTTAATGAAAATATTCTATAGCATTAAGTGGACGGTTCGTTACAGAGAATATGATATTTACTGCCTACCGTTACACGTTCTTCAATGGCCCTCATAATTGCCATTAAAAGTGCTAGGACCTTGTTCACTAGATGCAATTATAAATAGCAAGCTCCCCAACCATTATAGGGGATGAATTTTCTGACAATCATATACTATATTCGATCAAAGCCTCAATAACATTTTACTTTCTTTCTTATTCATATTGTTATTACCGCCTCCGAAAACTCTACTCCTGGAATCAAGTTTTCTGCTGTTTAATCCCAACTTCAAGGCTAAGTCTTGCATTTATGTCTATTTATTTATCATTATAAGATCAAATCAATTCACTGTCTATAAGTTCAACTGTACTGTTTTACGGGTAAATAGTTTCGCACCCACCGTAGGGCTTAAATAGTGGTGTAATTGAATTGATCATTGCATCTATTACTACTTGTTTGATTCTTTGTTCTTAGTAAAAATCATTAAAAATGCAGATAACGATGTCAACATCCCACACAATATTGAGGCCCAAGAAAATCAGCATTAACACGAAGATTTCATTAGTGATACCCGCAACGAGGGGGACGAGGCCACGCTGGTTCACGGTGGGCAATATCCACGACATGTTAGAGAGGCAGCTCTAAATGATGCTAAAGACGACAACGTCGTTGAAACAGTAAGGATCCCGAAGGAGCAGCAAAACACCATTATAAACAATCTCTTGCGGCAGGATCAGGTCGTGAGGGAATCAAGGCAGGGATTGTTGGGTTCTTCAAACAACGTGAATGGACGAGATCCAGTTCCTTCTGGTGCTCCCGCAAATCAAACAACTAAGAGGGTTGATAACAAGACCCCGCTGGGCGAAGTCAGCTTTGATAGAGCGGGGGGGGGGGGGGGGAAGGTAGCGGATGGTAACAACAATAAGAATGATCCCTTTAAAACCGAACTTATATGGTTTATGAGGGAAATAAACATCCGAATGGATCAAATTACGAGCGCACCACCAATATTGAAAGGATCGTATTCAAAGAAGTACACCCAACTACCGTTCAAACCAATATCCGCACCAGAATTGATCCCGAAGCGATTCAAAATGCCAGACATACTGAAGTATGATGGGACTTCAGATCCTCAAGAGCATATCACCACCTATACAACGGCGGTGAAGAGAAACGATTTGGCTCCTCACCAGATTGAGTCAGTCTTGTTGAAGAAATTTGGAGAGACCTCACGAAGGGGGTCCTGACATGGTATTCACGCTTGCCCGAGCATTTCATAAATTCCTTTTAGATGCTCGCGAGTTCTTTCATTAAGGCCCATGCTGGGGCCAAAAAGGTACATGCTCAAAGGCCAACATATTTAAGATTGCACAAGGAGCGTTCGAATTGTTGCGGGAATCTGTGACCCGATTCCAGAAAGAAAGGATGATGTTCCCGATCGTACAAAGCGAATGGGCAGCAGAAATATTTACTAAAGGGTTAAATTCGAGAAGTTTCGACACTTCCCAAATATTGAAAGAAAGTCTGCTCGAGTTTTAGGCAACAACATGGACGAATGTTCACAACCGGTATGAGTCAAAGATAAGAATTGAAGATGATCAGCTCGACTTTCTGCCGTTGACCAAAGGCCGAGACCGGTAAAAGAATAATGAGAAATTAAAGGATGATTTTAACACATATTGACGGTATTCAAGGGGTCGGCTTTCTCCCAATGAGCGGGCCAAAGGACACGACCGAGGTTTCCGATCAACGTATATATTCACTACCGATAGGAGCGTTGATCGCGACTGGAATAACAAAAGGTCATTGCAAGACAAGGAGGCATCGAGTTCTCAAGATTCTTCCTACCCCGAGCTTTCTGAATACAACTTTAACGCAACATCATGGAGCTGGTGTCAGCTGTGAGGAACATTAAAGAAGCGCGGTTCCTGAAGCCAATCAGATTCGATCCCAACCAAAGGGATCCTAATTTGTGGTACGAATACCATGGAACCAATGGTCACCAGACGAGGGACTTTCAACATCTGCGCGAGGAGGTGGCGACATTGATGAAAAATGGCCATATCAGAGAATTTTTAAATGAACGAGCTAAAAATAACTATGGTCGTAATTGCGATAATGTAGAACCTTCAAAAGCAGGAGAAGATTGCCCACGCTTGACGATCAACATGCTTTTTTAAGGGGGTGGGGAAATGAGATTAATAATGTGAATTTTCGGCGGAAAAAAAGATAAAGGTGTTAATGAACCACATAAAGAGACTCTAGGAAGTCGATGAGCACGAAATTACTTTCAAGAAGGAAGACGCCGACACTACTGCTGCTACACAACGATGCATTGGGAATCTCCTTAAATGTATTATATTTTAAAATTTAACGTGTTTTGGTGAACCTAGGAATTTCGGCCAATATCATCTAATGGAGAGTGTTAGAGGAAGACAAGCTTACCAGAAGTGTCATTCCGGCTACAAAACTTCTCGACGAGTTCAACCTAGCGAGTATACTGGAATACTTTGTTCCATTTTGGAAAGCTTAAGTTGCTATAGTTGACCAAGATTTGACTTTTGAGTAGACGACCTTGGATTTATAATTTGATATTCCAATAGTTTTATATGGTAATTTTGGACATAGGTGTAAGCTCGGATTTGGATTGGAGTTTCCTAAAAGGTTTTGGCTCTATTGGTCGAAAGTTGGCAATTTGAAAGTTTAGAGAGTTCATAGGTTCAATCGAGATTTGACTTTGATGTTATCAGATTTAAATTGGTGTTTCAGGACTTTAATTAGGTTTCTGATTGAAACTTGTGTGAAAAGTTTGATTGTATTCCGGAATGTCTAAGTATGATTTAGATGCATTATGCGAAGTTGAAAAGTTTGGAAGATAAGAGATGGATTTTGATCTTCGATTAATAGTTTTGATGTTAGTTGTGGTGTTTTGCGAATTTGGATAAGTTTGGATAATGTATTAGAACCTTCTAGTTTTGTTGGATGGGGATCCGGGGGAACGGGTATGTTTCCGAATGATTCTAAACCATTTTGGAGTTAGTTATTATTGCTGGTGCTAGTGTGTCACACAAGCAGGGTTTAGTTCATAGTTGCAATGTCGCACCTGCGGTTGAAGGGCGTAGAAGAGAAGGGCAAGCCTAGACCTGTGTAACGACCCGACTAGTCATTTCGAGCATTTGCATTCCATTCAGTCATTTGAAGTGTTGAGTAGCTTCATATAATGTATTATGACTTGTGTGAATCACCGGTATTGGTTTTCAGGTGTTTCTGAATTAGTTTGGAAGAATAATTTTCGTGATATGAGCTTTAAGTTGGAAGAGTCGACCAAGTTTAAATTTTTAGAATATGACCTCAAAATGGAGTTTTGATGATTCTGTTAGGTCCAGATGGTAATTTTAGACTTGGGCTTATGCCCGGAATTTTATTTGGATATTTTTAGAAGGTTTCGACACTAATTGGGGAAAGTTGGAAATTTGGAGGATTGAAATGTTTACAAGTTTGACCTAGAGCTGACTATGATGATATCAGGTTCTGATTGTGGTTCCAGAAATGTTAGTAGCTTCATTATGTCATTTATGACTTGTGTGCTAAATTTGGGATCAATCCGAGATGTTTAGGCTTGTTCGCCGTTACTTTTGTTTTGAAAGTTCATTAACTTCATTAAGTCGCTTTGAGGTGCGACTTATGATTTTGAATTGTTAAGCGATATTTGAAACATCGAGTAGGTATGCATTATGATTTGCAACTTGCCTACAAAATTTGGAGTCGTTCGGAGTTGGTTTGATATCATTTGGATGCTTGGTTGCAATTCTAGAAGTTCTTGAGTTCTCCCTTCAAATTTCATGCATGTTGATGTTCGATTCATTGTTTCGAGGTGTTATTTGGGTGATTTCATCACGCTAGCAAGTTCATATGATGTTTCTAGACTTGTGTGAATGTTTGGCATGGAGCCTTGAAGGCTCGGGTAAGTTTCAGGGTGGACCATTTTAGGCCATTTTTCAGTTGCTGGTTTTTGGCTAGAGGAGTGTGCATCACAATCGCGAACATTTGGTTACGTTCGTGAAGAGCAAACAACAGTTTTGGGTCTTGTGAAATTGTGATCATGTAAGCTTTTTTGCGATCTAGTAGGAGGAATTTCTACTGCACAGGAGTGACTTTGGAAGCTTATATCTTGTAATCTATAAGGAATTTAGAGATGATCCAAAAATAAAAGTTGTAGTCCTTGTTGTCTAGTTTTCAAAAAATTAAACCATTTATCATTCAAATTTTTGTACAAAAAGTTATGAGCATTACACTAGAGGGTTTTTAGGAAGAGTTTGAAAATCGCTGTTGAAGAATTTGTTCATCGCGATCGTGAAGGGATGTCTGCGGTCGCAAAGGAGGAAGCCTGGCTAATGGATTTGATGTCCAAATTTGGACCTTTCAGTCATTTATCTATATTTTTAGTTGAGGACCTCGGGATTTAGCAATTTTTGAGGCATTTTCACCATATGGATTGTGGTAAGTATTCTCTACTCGCGTTTGATTATATTTCATGAATTAATCTTCATTTTCCGCATATGATTGTTGATTTACAAAGATAAATAGGAGGAATTGACAATAATTTAATAAAATAAATTTTTGAGTTTTGAACATCGATTCAGAGTCGGATTTGATAAATTTGGTATGGTTGGATTCATGGTTGAATGTGTGTTCGTAAATACATAAGAGACCCTTTTATGTTATCCTCAATGACTAGACAAACACTTAACTGAGTCCTTTTCATTTTAACATTTCAAGTGGCTATCAAGTAGGTCAAGTAAACACCTGAGTACAACAGGCCATATGCATGAGTTGCACTTGCCGATGACATGGAGAATGAACCAATCAAAATGTGACACGTGTAATTTTTCCATAAGAATTTGACACATGTAATTAACAAAAAAATAAATTTAAAAGAGTAAAGAAACTTCTTCTCCTAAAACCAGCGCTCCCCCTTACCCTAACTCTTCTTCCAATCTTTCCCAAACCCTTCCCCTTACTCGTTGAACCCATGAGCACCATTCCATTTGCAAAAGATCGGGCAGTGAAATATTTAGATTGAACTTGGAAGGTTCTAATAACCAAAAATAATAGTAGTGGATTTCATAAGAACCCAAAGTTAAGTGCACTAATCATCTTTTTCCTTCTTCCAAGTTCCAAATACCTATGCCTCCCTCCGTATTCATTTTCAACAATTCCAATCTGAAAAAATATAGTAGGTGACAGATCTGGAGCGGGAGTGAAGGCTGACGATCGTCACCATTTTTCGGCCTATTCAACCACGAAGATTTTTTCGGTGAATTTATTTGTTTTCTGCTTTTGGCATCTTGCTGGTCTTGGGATATTGGCGATAATAGTTTGAAAAAGCTGCAGAAAAAGAAGAGGGAGTGGGGCCGCCAACTGGCCGGCCCGTGGGATTTCCTACAACGACATCATCATCGACTGACTAGTGAAATGGGCAGAAATAGAACGGGGGCAACTGCCATGTCTTTGTTTTATTCTTGTTTTTCATCTATGGTCAATGTTTGCCAATTTTTTGTTGGAGAGTGACGGGGTCTGGCATTGGTTTGCTTTGGGTTTTCTTGTTTTTCATCAATGGTGAAATTTGTTTTGAAGAAGGTTAAGTAAAGATGAAGGTAAGTGGATCCACAGAAATAAAGGTTACTTTTTAAGCTGAAAAGAAAAAGGAAAGAATAGAATTCAAGTCCTCAAACTCAATTTGTAGTGAGACACAACTGATTTGCCATGTCAGCACAAGGTGTTTACTTGATATACTTATAAGTACCTGAAGTATTTAACTAGAATAGGCTTCGTTGAGGTGTTTAGTTGATCGTTGGGGACAACATAAAGATGCACTTTATGTATTTATCCTATTTCATAACTTTTCTCGGATTCCAAGACGTGGGCCCCGCATCGACTTTTGGTTGAGTTCGGGTTGGAATTATAAATTCGACCTTTACTACTTAGAATTTTTTCCTTAGGCATTAATTGATGTAATTGAGTTTCATTTGGATAGTTTTGAGTCATTCGACGGTTGATATGTGCAAAATGGAGTTTCTGGAGTATTGTTTGGCTGCTCGGTATTGGATTTAGCTTGTTTGAGGTAAGTAACAATTCTAAACTTGGTGCTGAGGGTATGAAACCCTGATTATACGTGTTATATTGTTGGCTTGGAGGTGATTCACATTCTAGGTGACGGGAGTGTGGGCCTGCACCATAGAAATTGTGACTCAATCGATTTCGTGGAGCTGTATAGTCAAATAACTTGTTGTTTTTCATATATTATCCATGTGTTAAAGAAATTGAATTGTGACTCATAATGTTTAGGCTATATGCTGGTATTATTGGGAGCAATGGAGGTCGTGTTGCTCCTGAATTACTTAACTAATTAGCAATTATGTATTCAGTCACATTCATCTTTTACATATCATATCTCGGTCTCTGTTGCCATTTATTGATAAACAATATCATCATGTTCGGATGATAATAATGACATGGTGAACCCGAAAGACTGGAAAGGTTGATGATTGAGTGAGGCCGAGGTCCTGATTGTAAGGATACTTATGGAATATGACTGCACGCCGCAACATGTTTTTATTGATTCATGCCATGATTGCCTTATTATAGCGCTTGCGCTGGATCGTTTTCTTCGGAGTCTGCACACCCACAGTGAGTGCATGTACCTACTGAGTGCGAATGCGAGTGTCGAGAGCGGGTGCCGAGTGACCGTGTGGAATAACTGACAATGAGGAAATGAGTTACTGTGAGGAATGAGTGGTTGTGAGATGTACTTTTCGCATGCCATTTGATAATGAGATTTCTTATCTGTTGTTGATAGTTTCGGGAAAACTCTCAATTTTTAATCTTATTCATTTTTTTGGTAATTTGGTGAAAAGAATTGAGTTTTACTATCATCTTTGAAAAACATGTCTATTTTTTTGGAGTTGTGAACAAGCGGAGCATCATATCTTAAGTTATTACTTGTATTGTTTTATTTATGTTATTATAAGTTGTTTCCTAACTATTGTTGTTGGACCCTGACTGTTGTCCAATCTCATCACTATTTTCAAGCTAAGGTTAAGTTTGTTACTTATTGAGTACATGTGGTCAGTTGTACTCATACTATACTTTTGCACCTTGCATTCAGATTTTGGATGTTGATATTCTGTGTATGGCGGGAGTTAGCATTGAAGATGTACTTGTGATCCAGTCACAACTGCCTCTTGGTCTTGATAGCTTTAGAATTATTAATATGTTCATGTATATTTAAACAGATGATGTATTTATTTCATAAAAGCTTTGTAAACTCTAAATCATAGAAGCTCATGATTTGTACTACCAGTCATTGGGGAGTGTATAAAAGTTCAGTTATTTCGTCATTTATTTTCTCAATAAATCTCATTAAAGATTGTTGTTATTTGACTTACCTAGCGGGTTGGGTTAGGTATCATCACGGCTGGTTGGATTTTAGGTCGTGACAAGCTGGAAGCCCGCATGTGCGGGGGTTTGTTGCATAGATGCACTTGCACGCCTGATAAGGTGTTTACACACATGGAATTCCGTAGAAGCAATGGATGTGTGCAGGTTCGAGGTCTGAATTTGGAGGGGAATCTTGTGGATGCCAGCTTTATGCCACATAAGCAAGCTTGGAGATGCGATCTTTTTAGTCGCAAATTTAAAATCCCGCCAGCATGCTATATTTCAAGAGTTATCTCTGGAGCATAGGGAGATGCGACTTTAGAAGAGATTTTCATTACTAATATGAAGCTAAGTGATTTCTACTTGATTTTGATTATGTATATTGTTTCCCCATAGATTTCTACACTTAGTTTTGTCAATAATTTAAGAGAATGTAATTTGGAGATTTGAGGGTCGATTTGAACTTGGTTTGGAAAACTAATAAGATATTTGAACTAGTGATATCATGAGTAGTCGGTATCTACCCCTTTACTCGAGTTTTGACCATGTTGGACCGAGTTGATTTTTGAAAATTTGATTAAAGATTAAAGCTTTATTGTTGTGAATTAATTTCTATAGCTTTGTATGACATTAATGGGTCGTATTTGACTAGACTCGAGTCATTTGAGATTTATTTTAGAGGAAAAGCTATTTTTGAAGGTCAAAGTTGCTACATATGGAGGTAAGTCTCTTGTCTATCTTTGTTAGAGGTTCCACATAAGCGATTTATTTGCTACTTAATTTGGGTGCTTTGTATATGCGAGGTGACGAGCCTATGTGCGTGGCTAGATTATGAACTGAATCGGTTAGAATTAGGCTTATATCATGCCGTGTTGAAACTTTATGAATTGTTATCCATGTTTCATTGATTTTATAACTAGGTAATTATTTGATCATGATTGGGGACAATGTTAGAATTATGACTTGTTGATTTGAACATGATGGACTTCTTTCGTCGTGTTGGCTTCCTCCTTTAGACATATTCATGCAATTGCCTTACTTGACTTGTGATTTAGTGATTATTGGCTCTTATTGCTCATGTTTGATATCATGATTGGACATATGGATATTACAAAATCATATTGAACTATTATGGAAAGTTTAATTACATGATTTGCCATAACCATCTCTTATTCATGTTCATTTTCATCCGCATTTTATTATTATATCCTAGAATCTTTATTAGATCATCTCATATGCATGTATATGAGCTGGAGAGTTGGATATTAAAGAAAGTTGAGAATTTTGGCACTAAGGACATTATGAGGAGATATTGGTTATAAATTTTAGTATTATTAGTGGACCAGGTTGCAATGATGTTTGAATATGGATTCGTCCCCCCGAAGTAAGGTGATTACCCATGTTACTTTAGGTCTCGTGTGTGCAGGTATCCAAATTGGTACTAGTATGGATACTTGTCCAGTGTCGAGCATATGGATTGGTACTATGAGGCATTGAGATTAGACAATGAGCATGTATATGCATTGTAGATTCATATAGTAGCTCTCATATATACATATTAATTGGTATATATTTTGGAAGTACTTGAGGTATTTGACTTTGTGTTGTATTTCCTTCGTCAGAAAAGCATGTCTAACTATCAGATCTTACTGTGCCTTTGCCTTTGTACCTATTTGATGATATCATGCCTTATCTATTGTTCTATTTTATTCTTTTACTTGCTTATTAAACTGTAAGCGTTAGCGTCGACTCCTCGTCATTACTTATTCGAGAGTAAGCTTGATATTTATTGAGTTTCGCGATTTAGTACTCATACTATACTTCTACATACTTTGTGCAGATTCTGAGGCAAGTACGAGTCGTACTCATCCAGCTTCTTCGGGGCTTGAATTAAAAACTTCGTGATGAGCTGTTCTATTTGTTCGATCCCCAGCACACAGAGTCCTCTTCCCTTATTTATCTATTTTCAGGCAGATGTTATTAGCGAGACTGTTTACTCTTGTTAGACACTCGTGACATTATGACATCATTTTACGCATATTGTAAGATAGTTGTGATTGTGTTTAGATCATGTCTTGGTTTATGTATTTATAATGATATTTTGAGATTTATTCCGCTTTCATATTTTATATCAAAACCATGTTATTGACTTAATTATGTTATTATTATTGAGTGTTGGCTTGCCTAGCAAGCATGTTAGGCGCAATCACAATTTTTGGTGGGATTTTAGGTCATGATAATTTCTCTCATGAAAGGCTTAATATGGTTTCGGAAGATAGGGAAATTTAGTCCAGGCCTTTTAGAATTTTAAAAATAATAAGCCAAGTAGCCTATCGGCTTGAATTGCCTCTAGAGTTGTCCTTCGTGTATATCGTATTTCATGTGTCCATGTTGAATCAAGTAGCAGGGGACCCGTCAGTTATCAACCCACAGAGAGTATCGAGATTAATGAAGACTTCACTTCTGAAGAAGTTCATGTTTCCATACTTAATAGGAAAGTCCGAAAATAGAGAACAAGAGAGGTCCCCACCGTTAAAGTGCTATGGCGAAACCAACATCTTGAAGAAGTGACATGGGGGGCGGAGAAAGATAAAAAGAGAAGATATCCTCGCTTATTTGTAGAAGAAGATGATAATATATATATATATATATATATATATATATATATATATATATATATATATATATATATATATAAAAGACTATTAGAAGCCCTTTTTCTTTCATGTACTATATTTTATGTTATGTAAATGGTCACTTATTATATTATTTCAAGAATCTATATGGATTTTTAATATCTAAAACATAAAATTTTAAGAAGAAATTTAAAGTTCTTGTCTACAACTTAAGAGAGTAAAACTTGATATTTTGAGCTATAATTTGGACTTGGATTTGGAAACTAAATGCAAATTTGAACTCCTTGGGTTATTGGTAAACTGGATCTACCCCTAAACTCGAATTCGGCCATGTTAGCCCGCAATTGTTTTTGTTGACTTATTAAAAATTGATTAAAGATTGAACCTTAATTATTTGGAATAGATTCCTATGATATTTTTTTAACATTGTTAAGTATTATTTGGCTATATTCAAGTCGGTTGGAGGTAATTTCTAAAGAAAAGGCGATTTCAGAAAGTTGTTTTGGTTTGTTAAGGTAAGTATCTTGCCTAATCTTGTTGTGAGACAATAACCATTAGGTTTGACCTTATTTATCTATTTTGAATATGTAGAAAATGACGTATATGCAAGATAACGAGCGTATATAGGGGTGCAATAAATGATTCATGATTGGTTAGGTTTCTATTATTCCTTGTTTGGATTGTGTGCCTTTTATGATTCATGTTTTAATTAATTATATGACTACATAAGCTATTCCTTTTATGCTAGTATCCATGTTTAGGATTACTATTTCGTAATTGGCCATGATGAGCTATTTGTGTATTGTTGCAATATTTGATTTAGTCATAGTCATGCTTCACATATTGAGCATACATCCGCACCTTATATATTATGTCTTTGTTCACCTTATTGATTACTTGTGAGCATGTATCTTTGATGATAAAATTTTATTTTGGAGTGTTATGATTACGGAACAGTTGAACATATTGAGTGGATTTATTTGGAAGTGAAACGAGGCTTTTGTCATGCAGTTATGATGATATTATCAGTGTTTTTGCATGAGTATTATACTGTACAACGTGTGAATTTTAATCCATCCCCTAGGATTGTTGTCTTATTTTTCTCTCTTGATGGAATACCCACAAATTGTGGTAAATTGATAGATGTTGGGTGATTCTGATATAAAATTTGATGGTGTTTCAGCATAAATGTGAAAGCTTTATTTATGCAAGTGAATCCTTTATGCCTTGTTCTGCGTTTTATATGTTTTTGGTTGAATTCTAACATGCTATGTGATGCCTATATTATATGTTGATAACTTATTCATAAAAGATTTAATTATCCATGTTGAGTTTATATCTCTTAATATGATATTTGATGATATTGCATCTTTTATCAAATTACCATTTCGAATTATATAAACTGCACAAGTTTTATATGATTAATGAGTATCGCATGACTTGAACGTCGTCACTACTTCACTAAGGTTAGTCTTGATACTTACGGAGTATACATAGTCATGTTCTCATACTAAACTTCTGCATATTTCGTACAAATTCAGGCGTTGGAAGTAGCGGACTTTAAGAGTGAGTCTTGTAGGTGATAAAAAGGATTTAAGGTAGTGCTACATGATTGCCGCAGACTCTTGGAGTCCCCTTAACTTATCTTTCATATTGTTTTCTATACTTTAGACAATATTATATTATGGAGATATTTCTTCGTACTCTATATTAGAGTTCATACTCCGTATTACCAGATCTTAAAGGATTTGATGATACAGTACCTACATATTATCAGTTGTTGGAGATTATTCCTCTATTTATACTATTTCAATTATGTTATATCTCATTTTGATTATTTATTGTTTATGTTATGTGTTGACTTACATAGTCTTAGAGGTTAGGTTCCATCACGGCTGTTGGTGGAATTTTGGATCGTGACAAGTCTCCTTCATTTGAATGACCCAATTCTGGACTAATTTCAAACCATTTCTTGTGAAATTTTGATTCTTTCCTTGTCTCACCCAACTAATTTCCCCGTTTCTTGGTCTAATTTGAACAATTTCCTTTGAACCTTCGATCCTTACCTTTTCTGCTCAACATGATTGATTCCCTTACCTTGGTTACATTGGTACTCGATTCTTATCGATATTTCCTTGATTATGATATGATGAACCTATTCTCTATTACATATTGAGTACTTGTACTATACTGAAATATTTCCTTACTGATTATATTCAGCTTTGATTTTCTTCCTTATTTAGTATTTGCATGTTGCCGTTTAATTTTAGCTGCTTAATTAAAGGAGGTACTTATACTGATTTGATTTTAATTGATACATAGCTCTATAATTACTATTAAACTATGGTTCTTTCTTTATTTTCCACCTATTTTCAAACTATAAATACCTTTCTCTTTCACTAACGCACACACGAACACTGTTAGTTCTAAAATCACTTACCCTCAAACACTCTCTCTTGCTTTACTACTTCTACTATGACCTATTTAGCTGGCTTAAAGACAAAGCTATATTTCAAAGTCCTGCTACCTTGCCTTTACTGTATTTTGCTTTTTTGAACTGGTATGTTCTGATTAAAAGTTCAGCATCACAACAACATGTTTATTTAATACTTTTGCCTTCTTGTCTCCCTACTGCTTGTGTTTAATTTAGTACTTTATTCTATCATGCTGTAATTTCTTTCTTCCTATCCTGAATCTATGTATTAAGTATCCTAAACCCCTACCCCAATGTGTTTGATATTGATGGTTTGTTTGAGACATGGCAGTATTGAGCATTGCTGTCCATGACTCAAACTTGATTTCCCTGGGACCATAACCTCTATGTATTCTCTAGTATTGTGTGGTGGACTTACGGGCATGCCAACATCTTTTATTGCTGTGCATGCCCAAAGTTGACCTTTGCCTAAGTACATAAGCTCTTTGCATTTCCCAATCCCTAAACCCCTTATGTATGAAATTATCAACTTGTTTATGGTTGTTTCGTAGCACCCGTTTCCCTTTCATTTATTCCCTCAGAACTTTGTTTCTTCACTTGCACTCTCTCTTAGACTTAAGTTCTGCCCCCCTCTTGTGAGCCTTGCCTTGGGACCCATGAGCTCCCTATGAACTTGGACACTTGAGGACTGGCACTTCTACACTGCACTTGTTCCTATTCTGGTGATGCAATTTGGGTGTGAGCACTGCTCGAAGTCCCATTGAAGCTCTTAGGGAACTCTGACACACTCAAATTGGAGAAAGGATTTGGATCAATGGTCTTTGAGTTGGTCTATCTCATAACTCGGACAAGAAGTCAAGAACTAGGCTTCCTCTAGTTGTACTTTTTTTTGTACTTTTATGATGTAATTTATTATTTTAATTTTTAATAAGTTGTAATAAACATCTGGGGCTGTCTAGTGAAAAGAAGTGTGTCATTATGCATGCAAGGGTAGAAATCATACCTATAGGGTGTTTTAAATTCTGCATATTCAAATTTCACATAGAAACAATGCCTATAGGGTGTTTTTGACTTTTGCATATTCAAAATTCACCTAGAAACCATGCCTATAGGGTGTTTTAATAATTCAAATTGCATTTACACACCATGTGTATAAGGTTTAAAACAAGTTGCTGCACTTAGATACAATGTCTGTAAGGTTTAGGACAAGTTTCTACACTTAGACACCTTGTCTATAATGTTTAAAGCAAGTTTTTGCACTTAGACACCATATCTATAAGGTGTAAAGCAAGTTACCATGTATATAAGGTTTAAGATAAGTTATTGCACTTAGACACCATGTCTATAAGGTTTCTGCAATTAGATACCACGTCTAAAATCAGTAACGCATAGAAATCATGCCTATAGGGATCCTCGAGCAATTCAGATTCATTTTTATTCACAATCGATGTTAGATATAAAATCAGCAATAGTAGATGCTATCACCTACAGAACCTGTAACCAATTTATTTAATTTTTGTACATCTACATCTCTTTTAGTACTCTAAGTCCCTCACTGAACAAGTTTAACAAGTATGCATATAGGACTTCAAACAGTTCATTTCGAACCGTACTATCTCATCACCTTCCAAGTTCAGTAGATATCATGCCTATAGGACCCTGTCTAAACACTTAGGAAAGCCTTAGAGTAATATTGTAAACTGAATCCACTTTTTTTAATTGCTACAACTAGCAGGCAAACCTAATTTGGACTTCTTATCTGAGTTATGTAATAAACCAATCTGCCTCAATAATCTACTCTCCCCCGTTTTTCATATATTTTAATCATACCTAAAATTATGTGCAAGTCATGCTAATTATATGCTTTCTTTGTTTAAGGAGGTGTATATGAGCCTTTGTTTGTTTATATGCTTTTCCCAAAATATGCAATATGTTTTTTGTCTGTCACCTTAGAGTTTTTACCTTTGAAATTTCAAATAAGCCTAATATTTCTCCCTTTTAGGATTAGTAGTCCTAAGTGCTTTCGGGACTGATAGGAGTGGGACAGGTAATAGCATGAAATAAGCAATCGAGACCAATCCGCGCTTTAAATACCTTAACAATGTGGGAAGGGTAGATATAGATATGATGACCACGCGATAATGTCACGTGTAGCCCCTCATTGATGAGTGTTTACCGGACATTGTGTGGGGTGATCCATATTTTTTAAGAAACCTAGGATCCCATACCTTTATCTTCATTTCTTTTCTTTCAGCATTTTAACTCCTTATTTTAAAAATCGACTTTTCTAATGATTCTTTCAAACTTTGTTTACTTTCAAACCATTATGTGTTGAAATCCCCTCTTACTTGAGCTTATTTGCCTATATGCTAATTGCACCTCAATTCATAATAATTGTATGGTCGGGAACCACACTAATGGATTGCGAGGGGTGCCTAAACCTTCACCTTAGAATAATTTCAAGCCCTTACCCTATCTCTGGTTATTCAAATCAAACTCTTTTGGTGTCCTAATGCACCCTAATCATTTGGCGAATCTTCAAATGCAAATCCAATTCCCAAGGGGAATGAGTTGTTTATCCAAATGTCATAAACCCAATTTTTGCCGAGGAAAAAGGGGGCACAACAGCATGACGACACTGCTGAGGATTTTTAGGCTTTTTCTATTTCAGACTATTATTGTGAATTTATGCTTCTTTACGCGCAATTATTTGTTTATTTCTTTTAAGCATTCAATTTCCTTTTTGATTGCAAAGATGACTTGTCTTTTTGTTTCTTTCCTTTACTGGTTTCCTTCATTGCCGATTTAAATTATGAAATTTTTGTATTTACTGCTTTCTTAATGTGCAAATACGTGACAACATGCCTTTAATTGTTGCATAATCATGCTCAACATCATATTCCACTCGTGTCAAACAAATCCCATAGCAATGTTTATAATGAGAGGTTGCCCTCTTCCGATATTATTGTTGGACAATACGCTTTACGCTAGAGGGGGGGGGTGAATAGCGTTTTAAAAATATTAAGCGTTTTAGTGCGGAATTTAAAAACTTTGCAGAAATTAAAACAAGTGCAGTAGAATAAACTTACACAATGATGTATCCTGGTTGGCCACAAACGTGGTTAGTCCAGTCCCCGAGAGACTCTCTCGAGATTTCCACTAAACTTGTCAAGCTTGCGGGTGCTTAACAAACCGTTACAGCTGAGGACACAAGCCTCACCTAGGTGCTCGGGGATCACAATCCCAAAGACTTCAATTGCTCGGGGATACCAATCCCAAAGACTTCAATTGCTCGGGGATAACAATCCAAAAGACTTCAACTGCTCGGGGATAACAATCCCAAAGACTTCAACTGCTCGGGGATAACAATCCCAAAGACTTCAACTGCTCGGGGATAACAATCCCAAAGACTTCAACTGCTCGGGGATAACAATCCCAAAGACTTCAACTGCTCGGGGATAACAATCTCAAAGACTTCAACCGAGGAATCACAAGTTCCTCAACAAACGAGAATCGCAATTCTCTTACAAACACAAAACACACTCACTTTACAACGCACTCCTTAATGAGTAGATATGAGTAGAAATAGTACGCTCAAGATCACAACAACTTAGCTCAATAGAATGGCTCTTCAAAAAGCTTTGTGGATGAATGGAAAATGATGATCAATGTAAGAAAGCTTTTAGCAATGAAAATACTCAAAGTGTATATGTTGTTGTTGTGAAAACACTGAGTTGAAGCTGTATTTATAGGTGAAAAACTCAGTCTTACCGTTGTCTAATTGCCAATTAAGGATTGCTGAAATTACTCAGTGACAATCGATTGTCAAGACTAAACAATCGATTGTTTGCCTATCAGATTAAAAATTCAATCCCAGATTTTACGTCAACAATCGATTACTTCAAATCAATAATCGATTATTTATAACATTAAGAAATCCTTTCCAATTTTTGGCATAAAACATCGATTGTCCGGAAATCAACAATCGATTATTTTAACAACGTTCAGAAAATCTTTTCCAGATTTTACGCAAAACATCGATTGTTAAATATCAACAATCGATTACCTGAAGGTAATTGAAAATATATGACAACGGTCAGCTTCAACAATCGATTATCAAATGGAATAATCGATTATTAATTAATTTCAAAACTCTCTGTCTCAGATATAATCGATTATCAAAAGCCACAATCGATTATCATTTTATTTAAAATCACTGGGAGACATTTTTCTCATTCTAATCGATTACCATTAGTTCATAATCGATTTTTATGAGTTTTGGAAACTTTGCCTCAGTTAACAATCGATTATCATAAGTACACAATCGATTGTTATGCAGTTTGCAAAAACCTGATGTTAACTGACTTACTCACAATCGATTATCATTAATTCACAATCGATTGTCATGCAGTCTTGGCTTAGAGATACTCGATTATCATAAGTACATAATCGATTATCTTAGCCCAGATTTTTGAGGCATGTTTGGAAAACATTTTAACAAATGTAAATATGCATAGTTTAAAATCATTTGACACTTAATTTAAATATGCATGATTTTGGAAAAATAATTTTAGTAGAGAAGCCATGTTATGAGCCAAGTTGAGGAATCAAGATCACAATTAATATTGACTCAATTATAACATTTCTAAACTTTGTCTTGAGCTTCTTGTAATGCATCCATTTTGTGCTTGTCCTTGAGCACTGCTATATATCGCTTTTTGCTTTGTTTGACATTCATCAAAACCTACAAAAGAACACACGTTTAGTATATTGCATTTGAAACGTGTTTCCAACAATTTCCCCCTTTTTGATAATGGCAAACATAAGCGGGATATATGCAATAATTATTTTGATAATCCAAGACAAGTGTAAAGTATGCAATTTGATGTTCCCCCTCAATTCATGTTCCCCCTCACTTTAAGCATGAATGAAGTTGAGAGTGATATAGCATACTTCTTGATATCCCGTTTCTTCCCCCTTTTGCCATTAGCAAAAATATATACAAGGGAAGAATATGAAAAAAAAAATGAAATAAACAAAAGTTTATTTATTGGAAAATAACATTACATGGGTGGAACCAAACACAATAAAACGAACAACAACTAACCAACCAAGGAAAGACAAATCAAAAACAACAATTTCACATCATCAAAAACAACAATTTCATCATTCATCACCCCCATCCCCTTCATCATCATTGGGAGGCGCTTGATTGAGTATACAAGAGCATATGTGCAGCCTATATATAGAGAAGGAATGAATCTTACACTTATTGGAAAAGATTTGAAGAGATTTGAAGAGCTTTGAAGTCTGAAACGGTAAAAATAAATTCACTGACCGTTCAACAATCGATTGTTTGAATAGAATAATCGATTGTCATTAATGAAAATGATCTGACACATCGATTACATGCCAAAAAAATTTGAAAAAGATAGTCGATTGTCAAACTTGGTAATCGATTGTTTTTCATATTTATGACCTGACAGGAATCGATTGTAGAGCCAAAACGGTAACATAAGTTTAAAACAGATAATCGATTGTCAATATATAGTAATCGATTGTTTCACTCACAGAGAGTTTGGATTTTGGCAAATAATCGATTGGCAGAACAAATAATCGATTGTTTGGAAGGGGGATGCTAAAATGATGAGACTTAATTCTATCAAGCAATGTAAACATTCGACAAGATTTCATGACAAAAAAATTGAATCAACAAATAATCGATCATTGATACTGATAATCGATTGTAAGCATAAATAATCGATTATGATCGATTTTTCTTGTATCAAGACAATTTATACTTTCCTCTTACCTTTTGGGGGATACCTGCAAAATAGAGTTAAACATCTCCGACGCTCAAGTCAGTAATCTATAAATGAAATAATAACTTTGAAACTAGTGTAGTCGGGTGAAAAACGTGAACTCTTAAGAATTTTGTCCTAGGATGTTCTTAAGAGGGTTTAGGGTACTTACCTTCCCTTCGACTTTGCCAATTACCTGATTTTGAACATCCTCCGTTCATTTTAGTCTTTTGGCTCATTCTTCAATTTAAGAAGCTTCTTCCACAATTTTGCCTTTGTCTTCCTTGTATTTTGTCTTTTAAATTTTTCGAAAATACTTCCGATTTTGAAAAAAATGCCTAAATCGACTTTTCCGTCTCTTCCTCCTTCTTTGTGCTTTAATTGAAGGAATTTTGAATTCGTCTCCCGTCAAGTGTTTGGAGCATCCACTACACTTGATTCCTTCAAGCACACCTGCAAAACAAATCAATGCTCTTTTGGTACCCATACCATTTTGGGTCCTTGGGGGTTAGGCAAATAACGACCATAATAATATGAGGAATCTCTATGCTTTGTAAAACACATAGGTGCAATATGACCTATACGATTGCAGTAATGACATACTACGTTCGGGTTGTGTTGATGCCTAGGTTGAGCCAACAAAGTTCTAGGCGAATGAAAATGATTAACACTAGACATATTGTTCCCATTTCTAGTATAATATCTAGATGGTCTAAAGTCATTAGTGCTAGACTTGTTGAAGGACCTAGTGTCATGTCTAGGTGGTCTAAGCTCGTTCCTAGAGTTATTTCTTGGTTGCCGAAAATTACTATTTGTAGGCTTGTTTGCAAGAATCCTAGATTCGGATCTAGGTTGTCTAAAGATATTAGTTCTACCCTTATTTTCATACATTCTAGCATAATGTCTAGGTGGTCTAAAAGAATTTGTTCTAGGCTTGTTTAATACCTTAGAGTTATTTCTAGGTGGAGTAGTGAAGTTTTTGTTTTTATGCCGTTGATATTTCTTAGGCGTTTCTTTTTCAACAACTTTAGGAACTTCTTTACTACGTGTTTCTAATGTTTTCCTAAGTTCTGTGTTTTCTAGTTTTAAGGACTCACAAGCAGTACAAGTAGAGCATTTATCAACACAAGAGGCTTCATGCATAGTCTTGATGACTTGTCTAAGTTCTATACTATCATTTAACAAAAATTGATTTTCATTTGCAAGATTCTCGTTATCACGAGACAGATTTTCAACACCTTTTTGAGCTAAAGAAAGACGTTCTTCAAAGTCCTTGTCTTTTAAAAAGAGTTGTTTTTGAAAATCCTCTTCTTGTAAAGAAAGAGTTCTTTGTAAATCTTTAATAGTCTTAGAAGCATTTACCAACTCATCATGCAGTTTGTTATAAGCAATTTGCATATCGTTAGATGTACTTACCTCGTCTTTTTCGTCTGCCATGAGGCACTGACCTGTTGATTCATCGTTTGTGCTGACCGCTTTTTGAGGCGTGTTTTCGTGCAATTCCTCAAGTTTGTCCCACATTTCCTTAGCAGTTTTATAGTGGGAGATTTTTCGCCAAAGTTCCTGGTTCAAGGCGTTATGTAATATATTCATAGCTTTAGTGTTGTATTCACTTACCTTATCTTTCCCGACTTTTGTCGTCAGTTGATCACTGTGTTTAATAGCTTGCCATAGATACAAATCGTTTGCCATTGTAAAAACTTGCATCCGATATTTCCAGACTGAGTAGTCGTTTTCGTCTAATATTGGAGGCGACATGCTGCATTCTCCTTCACCTATTCCTGCAAAGAAATTTAGAGTAGAAGCCATGGATGGTTCTCTCAAACGGTTAAGTTTTTCAGAGAGTATGGCTCTGATACCAATTGTTGGACAATACGCTTTACGCTAGAGGGGGGGGGGGTGAATAGCGTTTTAAAAATATTAAGCGTTTTAGTGCGGAATTTAAAAACTTTGCAGAAATTAAAACAAGTGCAGTAGAATAAACTTACACAATGATGTATCCTGGTTGGCCACAAACGTGGTTAGTCCAGTCCCCGAGAGACTCTCTCGAGATTTCCACTAAACTTGTCAAGCTTGCGGGTGCTTAACAAACCGTTACAGCTGAGGACACAAGCCTCACCTAGGTGCTCGGGGATCACAATCCCAAAGACTTCAATTGCTCGGGGATACCAATCCCAAAGACTTCAATTGCTCGGGGATAACAATCCCAAAGACTTCAACTGCTCGGGGATAACAATCCCAAAGACTTCAACTGCTCGGGGATAACAATCCCAAAGACTTCAACTGCTCGGGGATAACAATCCCAAAGACTTCAACTGCTCGGGGATAACAATCCCAAAGACTTCAACTGCTCGGGGATAACAATCCCAAAGACTTCAACTGCTCGGGGATAACAATCCCAAAGACTTCAACCGAGGAATCACAAGTTCCTCAACAAACGAGAATCGCAATTCTCTTACAAACACAAAACACACTCACTTTACAACGCACTCCTTAATGAGTAGATATGAGTAGAAATAGTACGCTCAAGATCATAACAACTTAGCTCAATAGAATGGCTCTTCAAAAAGCTTTGTGGATGAATGGAAAATGATGATCAATGTAAGAAAGCTTTTAGCAATGAAAATACTCAAAGTGTATATGTTGTTGTTGTGAAAACACTGAGTTGAAGCTGTATTTATAGGTGAAAAACTCAGTCTTACCGTTGTCTAATTGCCAATTAAGGATTGCTGAAATTACTCAGTGACAATCGATTGTCAAGACTAAACAATCAATTGTTTGCCTATCAGATTAAAAATTCAATCCCAGATTTTACGTCAACAATCGATTACTTCAAATCAATAATCGATTATTTATAACGTTAAGAAATCCTTTCCAATTTTTGGCATAAAACATCGATTGTCCGGAAATCAACAATCGATTATTTTAACAACGTTCAGAAAATCTTTTCCAGATTTTACGCAAAACATCGATTGTTAAATATCAACAATCGATTACCTGAAGGTAATTGAAAATATATGACAACGGTCAGCTTCAACAATCGATTATCAAATGGAATAATCGATTATTAATTAATTTCAAAACTCTCTGTCTCAGATATAATCGATTATCAAAAGCCACAATCGATTATCATTTTATTTAAAATCACTGGGAGACATTTTTCCCATTCTAATCGATTACCATTAGTTCATAATCGATTTTTATGAGTTTTGAAAACTTTGCCTCAGTTAACAATCGATTATCATAAGTACACAATCGATTGTTATGCAGTTTGCAAAAACCTGATGTTAACTGACTTACTCACAATCGATTATCATTAATTCACAATCGATTGTCATGCAGTCTTGGCTTAGAGATACTCGATTATCATAAGTACATAATCGATTATCTTAGCCCAGATTTTTGAGGCATGTTTGGAAAACATTTTAACAAATGTAAATATGCATAGTTTAAAATCATTTGACACTTAATTTAAATATGCATGATTTTGGAAAAATAATTTTAGTAGAGAAGCCATGTTATGAGCCAAGTTGAGGAATCAAGATCACAATTAATATTGACTCAATTATAACATTTCTAAACTTTGTCTTGAGCTTCTTGTAATGCATCCATTTTGTGCTTGTCCTTGAGCACTGCTATATATCGCTTTTTGCTTTGTTTGACATTCATCAAAACCTACAAAAGAACACACGTTTAGTATATTGCATTTGAAACGTGTTTCCAACAATTATTACCTCTAAATCAGAAAAAGGAATATTTACGGTAAAACCAATCGATCAAACAGTGTAGTCGACAGTTCCATGCCTTTCCCTCTTGAGTTGTTCGCTCAAGGGTACCAGTCTAAAACCCTATAGAAACTTTACCCTGTTTAAACTGTGCATGCATCGTGGTCAAACCTAGCCGAGTTAGTTATATTGTCCCCATAATGACTCTTTGAAATAGCCTTATCCAAAGTCCACTTGGTTTCCCTAAAATCCAAATGGACATCATCACATTCTGTGCATTTATTTGGAGAACTAAATACTTTATGCCAATTGTTGATATTAAATAGTTGAGTCCAGTGGGGGAAAGAGTCCAACCTTTTGTGTTGTAAAAATATGAGGCACGAAGTCCAAAGATTTGGCATGGTCACCAACATCCACCCAAAATTCCTAAGCTTGTGGGAGGATCCCCACTCCAGTAATAAGACCCTTGTTTGGAAATATCTGGGCAACCTACCTTCCCTTCTGGAAATCCAACACAACAACAAGGTCATAGAAGCTGCTACTTTATTCTGGGATTACGAGAGGTCCATGTTCTGCTTTGGGGACATGGAAATGACACCCTTTCTAGAAGAAATATGAGGATTGGATAGTATACCATCAGAAACTCCGGGTTTGTTAATGCTGAGAACCGCAAGGGCAGGGGTTTCCTCAAAATGATGGGTTTAAAGAAGAATCCAGAACTAACATATTTGAAGGAATCCTACATCCATTTTGACTATTTGTGTGAGAGGTATGGTCACAACAAATCCTATCGTACCTATCTTGAAGAGTTTGCCATCACATCATTAGGGCATATTCACCGAAGGGTTTTTGTATTCATGTTTAGTTTCCCGGGATTGATCGTGTTTCCAATGAAGAAAGAAATAATCCAAACCAGACTAGCTATGGTAAGTAAGACCTTAATGAAAGGAATTAGCGGGAAAACATTTAGTATTGTGCCCATGTTCATTGTGGAAATATACCGAGCCCTAGAAAGGTCAATATGGAGCAAACACTTCGAAGGTTGCACTATCCTACTTCAACTTTGGCTTGTGGAGCATCTCCAAAAGGGTTAATATCGACAAAAAACTCAACGAAGGGACTGGATGATCATATTGCTTTTCATCACCCAAAGCGAATGAATTACATGCCCATCATGTTCGCTCAACCGTAGAATGCTAGAGAATAGGTCGAGCTCTTTGAAAATCTGACTGAAGACCAAGTGCAATGGATGCTCAAGTGGTTTCCAACCTAGGAGTTCATCACCCGATCCAGAGATGCACCTTTCCTGGTATTGATCGGCCTGAGAGGAACGTACCCTTACGTCCCTCTCTAGGTTATGAGGCAAGGGGGTAGGAAGCAGGTTGTATCCAGGGTTGACAAGATGAGTCACTTCTGGGTTGACTTTCAGAATGATGACAGTCCTTACAAGTGGCATTGCAAGATCATCATGGAGAAGGATACCATCAAGACAAATAGAAACCACACTAGTTGTGTGCCCTACTATTGAGGTCAGTTAGAGGATAATCATGATGTCTTGGGCTAGCCTGGGTTTGTTTGAAGTCACAGGATCATATATGAAATAGCCGAGGTACATGTACAAATACAATCAACTACGTAAGAGGATCCAGGAATGCGAAAGCGAGCATCATGAGATACAAGAGCCAACCAAAAGTTAATTGAGGAATGGAAGGACATGGCTGCCAGTGCCAACAAGAGATTGGGATACTTGGAGCGAGGCATAGTGGAGTTGGAGAATAAATTTCTCAATAGGGACGAAGACTGCCAAAATGCTGAAGGAAACGAAGGAGGACGTCTAGCCAGAGTCTACCTATTTTTGGGACTTCACAAGTTGGGACAGCTGTTCGATGGAGCCAAGGATGCCGAATCTGGGGAAGGTCCTTTTGGGACCAAATAAATATGATTTTCTTCCTTTCGCTTTATAAAATGCAATAAGGCCAATGTCCATTAGTGTCTTTTATTTCCAATTATTTAGTGTCTATTTGGGATTTGTCTATTTTTTATCAATGAAATGAGGCATTTAACATTCTAAGTTCTCCAATAAATTTGTCACTAGGCCTACCTGGGGCACAAAGAGGTCCTCAAATTAGGACACAGTTTATATTCTGCACTATGTGTTTAAATATCACAATGCTTTTTATAATCCTTACTAACTTGTTTCCTTCTTGTTTTTACTTTTTATTTATTTATTCCCCTCCCCAAAGGTTAGTTCATGCACTCTGGCAACATCATCTTATCTCACGATATCCAGGGGCCCTCCACCCACTCCTTCTCTTAGTCCTATCAAAAGTAAGAACAAAGGAAGATGGAAGATTTGAACAACACCAGAAAGGAGAACTCAACTGAACGGGTAGAGGTCACTCATGGTTATGGTACTCTGGCTCCTAAGGAAACTGCATCCCAACTTGAACAAAAGCTGCTGAAATTCCAAGAAAAACTTGATGAAGTTCGGAATCTTGAAAATAGTTCCTTTTCCCTCACCACTCCAGATGTTAATTTCCCAAATGCTCAGAACCCACACTGCCACAAATCCATCCCGCTCCTTACCACCACTTCAACACCTGCCATACTTCCAACAATACCCCGCTGCTTATCCTAGAACCTCAAAACTCCATAAATGACCACTACCACCATAACACCCCCATCTACGTGGAGACTATGCCATACTCTACCCAACCCATCTTAAACACACCTGAGTCTGATGATAAAGACTTGCTCATCAGAAACCTGGACGAAGAACTTAAGAAACTGACTAGCCGAATTCAAGGCGTTGAAGTAAGTAAGGGAATTGAAAGGCTGAACTACAAAGATCTTTGCATATAGCCTGATGTTGAACTGTGTGAGGGGTACAAACCTCCTAAGTTTGAGATGTTTGAGGGTACAGGGGACCTAAGGGTCTATTTGAGAACGTACTGTGACAAGCTGGCTGGAGTAGGAAGAGATGAGAAAATCCGCATGAAACTTTTCATGAGGAGCTTGAAAGGAGATGCTTTGTCCTGGTACATTAGCCAAGATCCAAGAAGTGATCAAAATGGGTAAGCATCACATCCGACTTTATGGAAAAATTCATGTTCAACATTGAGAATGCACCAGATATTTTCTGTATTCAGAATCTAAAGAAGAAACCTATAGAAACATTTTATGAGAATGCTATTCGCTGGAGGTCCGAAGCTGCTCAGGTTAGCCTGCCTTAGAGGAAGAACAAATGAACAAATTCTTTATCCGGGCTCAAGACCCACAGTATTATGAAAGGCTGATGATGATCGAGGGCCACAAATTTTCTAACATTATCAAGTTGGGAGAAAGGATCGAAGAGGGCATCAAAAGCGGTATGGTTACTAACTTCGAGGCCTTACAAGCTACAAATAAGGCCTTACAATCAGGAGGTATGTCCAAGAAGAGGGATGTAGGAGCCGTAATGTTGGCATAGAGAACCAAATCCCCTATCAAATGCCAAGCTTGCCTAATGGCTCCACTCACATATCAGCCTACTCCAAACTACCAAGCTCCCTCACCCGCTTACCAAACTCCACCACCCACTTATCAATCGCCTCCACCTCCATAAATCAGCCTACTTAACCCAGATATTCCCAACCCGTACATGTTTACCAAGCCTACAATGCTCAACCATCCCACTATCAATCCCTTCCTGTACGTCAAACCTTCCCTAGACCTCGACCGCACTTTGACCGAAAGCCTCCAAAATAATACACATCTATTGCTAAACCTATTGACCAGTTGCATGAAAGACTCAAAGTTGTTGGTTACTTCACCCCTATCCTTGATGCTCCTAAGAACCCCTCTCAGTGGGTTAATCCAAATAAATGTTGTACATACCATTCCCGCATGAAAGGATATATTGTTGATGAATGTAGTTCTCTGAAAGACCAAATTCAGACTTTAATTGATAACAAGATTATCATGGAAAAAGAACCAACTCCAAATGTCCTCAACTATCCTCTGCCAGACCATAAGGTTGGAGGTGTTAACATGATCAAATAGAGGATGATTGGGATCCCGAGGTATCAATTGGTTTGATCATAGAAGGTGACGACCCAAAGAAACCAATAGTCAGCCTTAATTCGATTAGGGTCCAGATTTAGCCCTTTGGATACGCCGAGCTAAATATGTCCGTGCCACTTGAGTTTGAAGCAACGTCCTCTAAAAAGACACCAGCGCCAATTGAGGTCAAATTTGTGTCTCCAGTAAATGCACCTACACCATTCGAAGTTGCAGTTTTACCATCCAATGTACATGTTCCGTTCAGAGTAAATACAGCCACGCCAATCCTAGTGGCGATGTTGACCATGACACCATTCCACATATAGGCTATACCATGGGACTATATAGCCGAGGCAAGAAGGAAAGGCAAGTTTAGGTTTGGAGGGGTTATTGCGGCACAGGGTATGACAAGAACTGGTAGAGTTTATACCCTGAAACATCTAGTTGAGTCAAGAAAGCAGGCCTCTAACCGACCTTCCATCATCGAGATCGGGTCAGATGACCTTTGGAGAAAAATACAGGCCAAGGAATACTTGGTCATCGACCAGTTGAACAAAACACCGGTGCAAATCTCCATCCTTGCATTGCTACAAAGCTCTGAGATACACTAGAACACTCTGCTAAGGGTAACTGAGTGAGGAATATGTACCCAGCAGCATCACTGGCAGAGAAATAGCTAACATGGTATGACAGGTATTAGAAAGTCACAAGATCACTTTCCATGAAGATGACCTGCCACCAGAAGGGTTGAGTCATAACAAGGCATTGTATATCACCGTACAATACAAAGACTATTTTATCACCAGAATAATGATCGATGGAGGGTTCAACCTCAACATTTGTCCACTGGTAACACTTAGGACATTGGGTATGAGACTGCACTATATAAAAGACGGTGCCATCAATGTGAAAGCTTTTGACGGCTCCCAAAGGTCCACCATCGGGGAAATTAGTTCGTGTTTGCAAATATGGCTTACCTGGTTCGATGTTGATTTTCAAGTAATAGATGTGCCGACATCTTACAATTTGCTATTGGGACGATCCTGGATTCATGATGCTGGGGTTGTAGCATCAATACTACGTCAAGTTGTAAAGTTTGAGTGGAATCCCCAGGAGGTGATTATTCACGGTGACGGTATCAATCCTATATACAGTCGCCATACCATTCCAGGAGTTGGAGGCAGAAGAAAGTTAGGTAGGGAGACCTATCACCACATCGAGCGAGTCAACGCTATTGATAAGGACAAATGAGGGGACAACAAAATTGAGAGCATATTAAATTGGAGTGGGTACAAATCGGATAAGAGGCTTGGAAAGAACCTCCAAGGAATCACTAAGCCCATAAAACTCATGAAGCACGACACCACTTTCGGTCTGGGATATGAGTATACCTAGAAAGAATTCAACAACTGGTCGCAACCATGGTACGATCCTTATTATCCGCTGGAGCAGCCAATACCACGCTTGGAATAGACTTTCCAACTAGCCGATGTTAACTATGTGTCAGAAGAATAGGAAGCACTAGCATCGATGAAGAATTTTTCCCTAGAAGATGATGATATGGATTATTGTGTCGTTCTCGAGAAGAAGGGGGGGGGGGGGAGGGAAGGCCCTTCCATACATGATGTAAGTAGAGGAGCACGCCTTAATAAATGGACCATCAGAACCACCAGAGCTCGGTGAGCCTCGAGGTAGCAAGGCTGAACAAGCATCATGCACTATCTTTTATTTTTACTAGTTAATTTTCCTTTCGCATTTTAAATTTCCGCAATAAGATATTCAATGTTCAAAATAGTTATGGAATTTATCAAACCATTTCAATTTTCCTTATAAATCAACACTCTTATTATTTTCTCTCATTACTTTACCTATACAGCATTACTATTACTTATCTTGATGAACCAGTGACTGTGACATGCAATGAGACAACTCAACAAACAGACATAGATTCAGAGGAAGATGACATACTTGAAGAGATTATTAAGGAAGTTGAGAACTTTGAGAACAGACTGAAGTCCAACCTGGACGAGGCTGAGGTTGTTTACCTAGGAGATGCAGAAAACATCAAAGAAACATGAATCAGCGTCCACTTATCACCGTCGATTAATAAGGAATACACAGATTTTCTAAGAGAACATGTGGATATATTCGCCTGGTCGTATGACAACATGGCGGGCCTGAGTATGTCTATTGTGACTCATAAATTGCTGACTGACCTGAGATGTCCACCGATAAAGTAGAAGCTCAGGAAGTTCAAGCCTGATATGAGTTTGAAAATCAATGAAGAGGTCACCAAGCAGGTTAAAGCTAAAGTTCTCAGGATAGTTGAATACCCGACATGGTTAGCCAACATTGTGCTAGTATTAAAGAAGGACGGGAAGGTTAGAGTCTGTGTCGACTAATGGGATCTCAGCTAGGCCAGTCCGAAAGAAGACTTTCCTTTACCAAACATACACATCCTGATCAACAATTGCGACAAGCATGAATTACAATTGTTTGTGGATTGTTTCACTGGTTACCATAAGATTTGGATGGATGAAGAATATGTTGAGAAATCGGCTTTCATTAAGCCGTGGGGAATGTACTGCTATGAGATGATGCCATTTGGGTTAAAGAATGTAGGGACCATCTACATGAGGTCTATGACTACCACTTTTTATGATATGATACACAAGGAGATCAAGGTGTATGTAGATGACATTGTCATCAAGTCCAATAAGGCCACTGATCATATGGAAGATTTGAGGAAATTTTTCAATAGATTGCGAAGGTACGACCTAAAACTGAATCCCGCGAAGTGTGCATTTGGGGTTCCTGTTGGAAAACTACTTGGGTTTATCGTGAGTCACTGAGGATAGAGCTGGATCTATCAAAGGTCAAATCTATTCAAGAATTGCCACCGCCAAAAAAACTAGAAGGACGTGGTAAGTTTCTTGGGGAGACTCAACTACATCAGCCGGTTCATAGCACAATCTACGATTATCTGTGAGCCAATCTTTAGGATGTTAAAGAAGGACACCGCTACCAAATGGATGGATGACTGTCAAAAAGCTTTTGATAAAATCAAGGAATACTTGTCTATGCCGCCAGTTATGGTCATACCTAAGCCAGATAGACCTCTACTACTCTACATCGCAGTTTTAGAAGGTGCCTTTGATTGTATCCTAAGAAAACATGATGAAACGAGGAGGAAAGAGCAGGCCATTTACTATCTCAGCAAGAAGTTCACTCCATACGAAGCCCGTTATTCTCTGTTAGAACGCATCTGCTGTGCTTTAACTTGGGTGGCCTAGAAGCTGAGGCATTACTTTTGTGTCTATACTACATACCTCATATTAAGGATGTATCCTCTAAAGTACATCTTTCAAAAGCCCATGCCCACTGGCAGGCTAGCCAGGTGGAAAATCTTGTTGAATGAGTTTGACATTGTCTACATAACTTAGAAAGCAATCAAGGGACAAGCACTAGCAGATCACAGACCCTTGAAGATGTATTTTCCCAGCGAAGAGGTATCATTCATAAGGGAAGACATTGCAGGATCCTATGATGGTTGGAGAATGTTTTTCGATGGAGTAGTAAATTTGAAGGTAGTGGGCATAGGAGCAGTCCTAGTATCAGAAACCATTCAACATTATCCGGCGTCCGCCAAGCACAGGTTCCCGTACACCAACAACATGGTCAAATATGAAGCCTGCATCCTAGGGCTCAAGATAGCTATTGGCATGAACATACAAGAGTTGCTAGTGATTGGAGATTCAGACTTACTCATACATCAAGTCCGAGAAGAATGGGTAGCCAAGAACTCTAAGATACTCCCATATCTGCATCACGTACATGAGTTGAGAAAGAGGTTCACAAAAACAGAATTCTGACATGTTCCCAGAATCCAGAATGAATTTGTCGATGCATTGGCTACCCTGTCATCCATGATACAACATCCAGACAAAAACTTCATTGATACCATTCCAGTAAAAATCCATAATCAACCAACTTATTGTGCCCATGTTGAAGAAGAGATAGACGAAAAGCCTTGGTTTCATGATATCAGGGAATATTTAGCAAAAGGAGAATATCCAGAGCTTGCAAATCCTATTTAGAAGCGCACACTTTGAAGGTTATCCAATAAATTCTTTCATAGTGGAGGAATCTGATATATGAGGACTCATGATTTGGGGTTATTGAGGCGTGTCGACACAAAAAAAGAATCCAAGCTACTAAAGGAACTCTATGCTGGGACCTGCGGGCCACATATGAACGATTTTGTCTTAGCAAAGAAGATTCTCCGAGCTGGTTACTTTTAGATTACTATTGAGACGGACTGCATCCAATATTTCCAAAAATGCCACTGCTGTCAGATACATGCAGACATGATAAAGGTACCTCTAAATGAGCTTAATGTAACGAGCTCACCATGGCCTTTTGCTGCCTGGGGAATAGATGTCATTGGACCAATCGATCCTGCTGCTTCCAATGAGCGCATGGTTATCCTAGTAGCAATCGCCTATTTCACCAAATGGGTCAAAGCATCATCTTATAGAGCAGTAACTAAGAAATTCATGGCAGACTTTATTCGCGACCGCATTGTTTGTCAGTTCGGGATTCCAGAGTCAATCATTACTTATAATGGCTCCAACCTCAACAGTGACTTGATGAAAGCCATGTATGAGTCCTTCAAGATCTGACACGAGAATTCTATAGCCTATAGGCTTCAAATGAATGGAGCTGTAGAAGCCGCCAATAAGAATATCAAGAAGATAGTAAGAAAAATGATAGAGAAGCATAAGCAGTGGCATGAGAAACTGTTATTTGCTTTATTGGGGTATTGCACCATGGTCCGCACATCAACCGGGGCAACCCCCTATGTGCTAGTTTATGGTACAGAAGCCGTTATTTCCGCTGAAGTAGAAATTCCTTCCTTAAGGATCATCCAAGAAGCTGAGCTCAACGATACAAAATGGGTGAGAAGTCGTTATGAGCAATTATCC
The DNA here is from genome assembly GCA_034376525.1 of Nicotiana benthamiana. NCBI lineage: Eukaryota > Viridiplantae > Streptophyta > Magnoliopsida > Solanales > Solanaceae > Nicotiana > Nicotiana benthamiana. The sequence continues at coordinate 110,444,809 of CM067331.1, forward strand.
CTTATCGACGGAAAGAGAATGAATGTAGTTTTCCATGGTCAACTTTATCAGAACAAAATGTCCAAAGCCTTCAATAAAAGAGTCAAGTCGAGACAGCTCGCACCGGATTAGCTGGTGTTAAAAAATATTTTCCCGCATCAAGATGAAGCCAGGAAGTTCCCTCCCAACTAACAGGGTCCATACATGGTTAAACTGGTTCTAACAGGGGGATCCCTCATACTTGTATAAATGGACGAAAAAGATTGGCCAGACCAATTAATTTAGATACAGTCAAGCATTACTATGTGTAATCTTTATGCTTTCCTCTATGATATAATTGAACTACGTCTGACCTGATTCCCGTTTAAGAGGGGATACATAGGCAGCCTTATGGGTTCGGTCACAATTCAATAAAATTTTTATTTCCCCCCGCAATTGGAAACTGGTTCTAATAGGAGGACCCTCAAATTTCCATAGCAGGAGAGGTCGCAATGTCTTGAGCCACGTCATAGTCATTGGCTCATCTAAAAGTTGTTTCTTAATTGTATACTTATGGCATATTTTTTACAAATTCATGCATATTTATTGCTAAAATTACCTTGTTTAGCAATGCTACCCAAATGATACATACCGTATCACCAGATCAAAGATGAATAGGCCAAGCAGAGCCAGCAAGGATGCGGACTAACCTCCCCTTCTACAAAACTCATGATTTTTCTTTGAATGCAGACACTTGGATTGCGAAAGCATCCGACATACTATACACTCACGAGATAAACATTGTTTATGAATACAACTCTCAGGATTTTTGTACTTACCAATATTTGCTATCCACACATACCAGTAATATTAAATATATCACAATGTCCCCAGCACTCATAACATCACAACCTTCTATCAGCTAAGGAAACTCTATTACAATTTGCCATTTTTACTGCATTGCATAAGGCTACAATTCTGCCTTCCGAGACTAAACACTATCTCCATCAGCATTTTACTGCATTGCATAAGGCTAACATTCTGCCTTCCGAGACTAAACACTCTCTTCATCTGTATTTTACTGCATTGCATAAGGCTACCATTCTGCCTTTCGAGACTAAAAGCTGTCTCCGTCTGCACTTTTCTGCATTGCAAAAGGCTATCATTTTGCCTTTCGAGACTAAACACTGTCTCCATTTGCATTTTTATGCATTGCATAAGTCTACCATTCTGTCTTTAGAGGCTAAACACTGTCTCCATCCACATTATACTGCATCGCATAAGACTACCATTCTGCCTTCCCAGACTAAACACTATCTCCATCTACATTTTTCTGTATTGCATAAGGCTACCATTCTTCCTTCCGTGACTAAATACTGTCTCCATCTGCATTATAATGATTGCATAAGGCTACCATTCTGCCTTTCGAGACTAAACACTGTTTCGATATGCATTTTTGCATTGCATGGCTGAAAGACGCCACTTCTACATTTGCATGGCTGAAAGATCAACACTTCTGCATTGCATGGCTGAAAGATCGCCACCTTTACATTTGCATGGCTGAAAGATCGTCACCTTATTTACACTTGCATGGCTGAAAGATCGTCACCTTATTTACACTTGCATGGCTGAAAGATCGCCACTTTATTTACACTTGCATGGATGAAAGATCGCCACCTTATTTACATTTGCATGGCTGAAAGATTGCCACCTATTGCATCTTATGGGCGGAAGTGTCGCCAAATACTACATCTCATGGGCTGAAAGATCACCAAATTATCCAAAAGCATCATTGTTTAGAGGCACCATTTACATAGCCCGAGAACACCATGTCATGGCATGGGGATCTCTTATCTTTTGTATATTATTATTCATAGGCATCATGGTTCAGAAGCATCTTCCTCATAGCTCGAGAGCATCATTTCATGGCATATGAATCCTTTATTATATGCTTCATGGCCCAGGACATCATGGTCTAAGGACGTCATTCTAACTGTCTAAAGAAAACCTTCATGGTCCGATGGGAATCTGCATCATGTTTAAATTTACGTGCCATATATGCTTGTATTACGTTTTTGTAGGTAAACCAGTGAGTAACAACCTTCTCGGTAGGAGCGATACCACTCCAGTTCCCGCAGCCTTATCAAACTTTCATCATTTACCCCGTCCTGAATATTGCGTTCGTTCTTAGAAAGTCTCAATCGACATATTCCGCCGATATATCCAGAACTACATATAGCCTGATTCCTGTAAGAGCAAATATATGTAGACAACTCAAAATCTAGGTCACGGCCTAAACTCTGTTGAACCATTTCGTCCTGTCAAAATTGGTCATCATATCTTTACCCGACAACTTTTTCATCCTTTTCGGGTAAAGAGGGGCAGCTGTTGATATCCAATTTTTTCCTGTTTATTTTTTAATATGCAAAATAATTTCAAAATAGCATGTTTGTTTATATATATATATATAAGTATTTCCAATTGTTTTTTTAATTTTTTCTATATTTTTAATAGATTTTTATATCAATTTATTACCCTATTTTATTCAAATAAGCGCAATAATTATTTTCAAAATTATCATTTTAGTGATTCATTTATTGAACTCTCATATTTTATAGCTAATATAATTTTTGCATATTTTTACAAATTTATTTAGTATTTTTAAGTACATATAATTATAATATTAGCCTCGTTTAGATTTAATTACGTTTATTTCTATAAAGTTAGGTCCAATATTTTTAATTTGATAATTATATATTATTAATAATTTTATTACCTTTAATTTATTTCCAAAAATTATTCTATTATTTTTTGTAAAATATGTAATGAAAAAGTGGCTATTTAAAATATAGCCTAATTGTGTTCCAATTGTAGCCTGAATTGAACCCAATTTTAAACCCAATTATCCTAGTTCGAATACTAGTCATACCTGGTCCATGACCCAATCAAAACAACCCGTTTGGATCCCCTACCTACCCATTTAATCCAAGCCGTTGATAAAAATGATCAACGTCACCATTAACCCTTTCCTTTTTAATCTCGACCTACCCCCAAACCTTAACAATTTTTCACCCACAGCTGCCTCTAAATCCCCTTGTCTCTCAATTGTCTCTCATTCATCTCTCTAACCCTAGCCGCCGCCCTCGCCTACCACCCTAAAACCGTGCAAATCAATGGCTTCCAAATCCATTGGAGGCATGTATGCACCTCCCTTGGCTTCTATGTGCCTGATTATCATGGTTTCAAGGTTGAATTCTGGAAAATCTTGGCCCAGAACTTGGTCGATCTCAGCTTTATGAACGTCTCTGGTCATCTTTGACCTTGCTCCGGCCAGCCATGGTTATTCAAACCCGACTCTTGACTTCTCCTACTTAGATCAATGATTTTCCAAGCCTTTCCCACCATTTGAGGTTCTTCTGAAACCCTAACCTTGAAGGTTCTTCCGATTTCTTTTAGATCTGTTTAATATTTTTGTTTGTTCGAAACTTCTAATCATTTTTTCAAAGTGTCTTTCATAACTCTATCTTAAAAAAAACCTTATTTTTTTATTTAGGTTTTGTTAAGTTTATTCGAAGCTTTCTCTATTTTTTTTATTAGCATGTTCTACTGTGTTTCCTTATGTCGTTCTTCTACTTGGGTTTGCATGTTAAGGATCTTAATTTCTTCCTAGATTTCTAAATCTATTTTATTAATGTTTGTCTAAGTTACTTGATTTTCATCTCTAGACTCGGTTGGTGTTGAAAACCCTAAAATTTTGTTCATTCGAGTTCTAAGACTATTTGATGTGTGATTTACTTGTTTATTATCTCTGAATTCATTTGGTTTCAAAACCCTAATTTATTTGGGGCTTATTCAAGCTTCTGAAGCTATTTCACCTGTTTGAAGTTGCTCAACTAGATTTGAAACCGTTTTGTTTCAGCATCTGTTTCTTTAAGTGATTTTGACTTCTTGCCACCCTTATTCTTTTCAGTAGGGCCTTTTCACTTGACCCTTTGCATGTTATTTGGTACTGTTTTCTCTATTACTAAGTTACTAAAGTTGACCTATGTGACTACCATGTTTCGATAGTTCACTATCTACTAGCTTTGTGATTGATATTGCATGATGCTCCTCTTCGTCATAAGTTGTGCCTCATATGTCCAATGTTTATGCTCTCTTTTTATATGTTGAATTCCCCTTTTGAATGACCTCCAATTTTGGACTAGTTTCAAACCATTCCTTGTGAAATTTTGATTCTTTCCTTGTCTTACCTTACTGATTTCCTTATTTCTTGGTCTAATTTGAACACTTCCTTTTGAACCTTCGATCCCTACCTTTTCTACTCAATATGATTGACTCCCTTACCTTGGTTACATTGGTACTTGATTCTTACTGACATTTCCTTGATTAGGATGTGATGAACCTAGTCTCTATTACATATTGAGTACTTGTACTATGCTGAAATATTTCCTTATTGGTTATATTCAACCTTATGTGATTTCTTTCCTTATTTAGTATTTACATGTTACCGTTTAATTTTAACTCCTTAATTAAAGGAGGCACTTATACTGATTTAATTTTAATTGATATATAGTTCCATAATTACTACTAAACTATGATTCTTGCTTTATTTTCTACATGTTTTCAAACTATAAATACCTTGCTCTTTTATTAGCACACACACGAACACTCTTAGTTCCAAAAGTACTTACACTCAAAACATCTCTACTTCTTTACACTTCTACTGTGACCTATTTAGCTGGTTTAAAGACAAAGCTATATTTCAAAGTCATGCTACCTTTACTGCATTTTGCTTCTTTGAACTGGTGTGTTCCGATTAAAATTTCAACATCACAACAATATATTTATCTAATACTTTTTCCTTCTTGTCTGCCTACTGCTTGTGTTTAATTCAGTACTTTATTCTAGCATGCTGTAATTTCTTTCTTCCTATTATGAATCTATGTATTAAGTGTCCTAAACCTCTTTCCCAATGTGTTTGATATTGATGGTTTGTTTGAGGCATGACCGTATTGAGCATTGCTGTCCATGACTCAAACTTGATTCCCCTGGGATCATAACCTCTATGTATTCTCTAGTATTGTGTAGTGGGCTTATGGGCGTGCCAATATCTTCTATTACTACGCATGCCCAAAGCTGACCTTTGCCTAAGTACATATGCTCTTTGCAATTTCCCAACCCCTGAACCCCTTTTGTATGAAATAATCAACTTGTTTATGGTTGTTTCCCAACACCCCTTTCCCTCTCCTTTATTCTCTAAAACTCTTTTTCTTTGCTTTCACTCTCTCTTAGACTTAAGTTCTGCCCCCCCCCTCATGTGAGCCTTTCCTTGGGACTCATGATCTCTCTCTAAACTTGGGCACTTGAGGGCTGGCACTTCTACACTGCACTTGTTCCTATTCTGGTGATACAATTTGGGTGTGAGCACTGTCCGAAGTCCAATTGAGGCTCTTAGGGAACTCTGGCACACTCAAATTGGAGAAAGGCTTTCGATCAATGGTCTTTGAGTTGGTCTATCTCATAACTCAGATAGGAAGCCAAGAATCAGGCTTCCTCTAGTTTTACTTTTATTTTTACTTTTTTGTTGTAATTTATTATTCTATAAGTTGTAATAAACATTTGGGGTTGGCTAGTGAAAAGGGATGTGTAACTATGCATACAAGGGTAGAAATCATGCCTATATGGTGTTTTAACTTCTGCATATTCAATCTTCACCTAGAAACCATGCCTATAGGATGTTTTAATTCAAACTACATTTAGACACACTGTCTATAAGGTTTAATACAAGTTATTGCATTTAGATACCATGTATATAGGGTTTAGAACAAGTTTCTACACTTAAACACCATGTCTATGAGGTTTAAAGCAAGTTTCTGCACTTAAACACCATGTCTATTAGGTTTAAAGCAAGTTTCTGCATTTAGATACCATGTCTACAAGGTTTAAAAGACGTTTATGCACTTAGACACCATGTCTATAAAGTTTATGCAATTAGATACCACGCCTAAAATAAGTAATACATTGAAATCATGTCTATAGGGATCCTCGAGCAATTCTGATTCATTTTCATTCACAGTCAATGTTAGATATAAAATCAACAATAGTAGATGCTATCACCTGCAGAACTTGTAACTAATTTATTTAATTTTTGCACATTCTACATCTCTTTTAATAATCTAAGTCCCTCACTTAACACGTTTAACAAGTATGCATATAGGGCTTCAAACAATTTATTTTGAGCCTTACTATATCATCACCTTCTATGTTCAATAGATATCATGCCTATAAGACCCGTCTAAACACTTAGGCAAGCCTAAGAGTAATAAATGTAAACTGAATCTGCTTTTGTTAATCACTACAACTAGAAGGCAGGCCTATTGGACTTCTTATCTGAGTTTTGTAATAAACCAATCTGCCTCAGCAATCTTCTCTCCCTTATCTTCTTTATATTTTAATCATACCTAAAAGTATGTGCAACTCATGCTAATTATATGCTTTCTTTGTCTAAGGAGGTATATATGAGCCTTTGTTTGTTTATATGCTTTCCCCAAAATATGCAATATGTGTTTTATCTGTCGTCTTAGAGTTTTTACCTTAGAAACTTCAATAAGCCTAATATCCCTCCCTTTTAGGATTAGTAGTCCTAAGTGCCTCTGGGACTGATAGGAGTGGGACGGGTAATAACATGCAATAGACAATCGAGACCATCCATGCTTTTAATACCTTAACGGGGTGGGAAGGGTAGATATGGATATGATGACCACACGATAATGTCATGTGTAACCCCTCATTGAGCAGTGATTATCGGATATTGTGTGGGGTGATCCATATTTTTAATAAACCTAGGACCCCCTTCCTTTATTCTTCATTTCTTTTCTTTCAACATTTTAACCCCTTATTTTAAAAATCGGTTTTTCTAATGATCCTTTCAAACTTTGTTTACTTTCAAATCATTATATGTTAAAATCCCCTCTTATTTGAGTCTTATCTTACTATATGCTTATTGCACCTCATTTCACAATAATTGTTTGGCTGGGAACCACACTAGTGGATTATGAGAGGGGCCTAACACCTTCCTCTTAGAATAATTTCAAGCCCTTAATCTATCTCTGGTTATTCAATCAAAATCTTTTGGTGTCCTAATGCACCCTAATCGTTAGGTGGCGACTCTTCAAATGCAAATCCAGTTCCCAAAGGGAATGAGTTATCCCTCCAAATGTCATAAACCCAATTTTCGTAGAGGAAAAAGGGGAGCGCGACACTACAGAGTTAAGAAAAACTTCACATTTATTCTTCCTTGTCATGCATTTTGGTTTCTCAATGCTAATTAAATTGAAGCTATGTTCTTTTGCAGATAGCAAGAACGCGCGCTTCCTCATCCACTGATCAGTAGCCCGAGCCCCTAGCAGCAGCTCCTACCAAGGGGTAGAGGGTGAGGCTGAGGTAGGGGAAGTGCTATGCCCAAAGCAGTAGCACCAGCGCGGAGCCTCAGGTTGACTTTGATGATGAGGTTCCAGCCCAAATAGTTTTGGTGGGCCCAACTCAGGTCCCAGAAGGTTTATTGCTACCCAGTACTCCTGGATGCTCTGGTCCAACTAGTGGGCCTAATGGAGAGTGTCACCCCGGCAGGCTTGCTTTTTATAGCACCAGCCGTCTCTCAGGCTGGAGGAGGAGCCCAGACTCCTACTAGTCACACTCCAGAGCAGATGGTTCCCCAGTTTCGGACTCCGGCAGCTCAGCCAGTTGGAGCAGTTCAGCCGGGTATGGTAGCCCAAACCAGTGATAGAGCAATATGTCTGCCGATGCTTTGTGGAGATTGAACAAGTTCACCAAGATCTTCACTACTACTTGTAGCACTGCATCTTCTGAGGTTCCCTAGGATTATCTAGACAGTTGTCATGAGGTTCTTAGGAACATGGGGATAGTGGAGACCAATGGGGTTGATTTTTCTACTTTCCGCTTATCTGGATCTGCCAAGACTTGGTGGAGAGATTATTGTTGGCTAGACCAGCTGGATCACTAGTGACTTGGGAGCAGTTTACTTAGATATTTTTGGAGAAGTTTATCCCCATCACTTAGAGAAAGGCCTATCGGAGGCATTTTGAGTGTCTCCGGCAGGGTTTAATGACTGTTACTCAGTATGAGACCAGATTCATCGACTTGGATCGGCACGCTCTTGTGATACTTCCCACCGAGAGAGAAAGGGTGAGGAGGTTCATTGAGGGACTTATTCAGCCAATTCGACTTCAGATGGCTAGGGCGATAGGGAGTGAGATTTCCTTCCAGGAGGCGGCCAATGTGGCCAGGAGAGTGGAGATGGTTCTGTCGCAGGGAGGTGGTCATAGGTCGAAGGCCTTGTTATTCAGGAAGATTTAGTGGTGCCTCGTCTAGAGGTAGGGATTTGTATGGTAGAGGCCATCCTCCAAGGCCTTTTTCAATCAGCACTTCAGGTTTCTCACAACGCTTAATGTGGTCGTGATTCGCATATGTAGTATTCTGATCAACAGCCCTAAAGTACACCACCAGCTCCCATCAGTGCACCGCCGCTCTAGAGTTTTCAGGGTGGTCATTCAGGCTGCTAGGGTCAGCCTCAGATTCCTTAGCCACGTCACTCAGGTGGATACTATGAGTGTGTTAAGTATGTTCATATCTGGAGGGCTTGTCTGAGATTGGTGGGTACTCAGTCACAACAGCAGGGTTCCCGTGCTATAGTTCCGACACTAGGTGTTCTGCCGCCTGCTCTGCCAGCTCGGGGTGGGGGTAGAGGTGTTCGATGTGCAGGCAAAGGTGTTAGAGGTGAATCTCAGACTGCTAGAGGTGGAGGCCAGCCAAATGTAGGCCGTCCCAGAGATGTAGTCCAGAGTGGTGTAGCCCAGCCCCAATGTTATGCTCTTCCAGCCAAGCTTGAGGCTGAGGTTTCCGATGTAGTTATCGCAGGTATTGTTCTGGTTTGTGGCAAATATGCTTCAATTTTATTTGATCCAGTTTGTACCTACTCCTATGTGTCGTATTATTTTGCACTGTATCTTGTCATGCCTAGTGATTTCTTGAATGCCCCTATATATGTGTCTATACTAGTAGGTGATTCTATTGTGGTAGATTGAGTCCGTCGCTCTTGTATTGTTATGATTTGGGGTCTTGAGACTCGTTTAGATTTGTTTCTTCTTGGTTGATTTTGATGTTATATTTGGGATGGACTAGTTATCACCTTACCACGCTATCTTAGACTATCATGCCAAGACTGTGACCTTAGCCTTGCCGAGTTTACCTTGTTTAGAGTGGAGATGGACTCATGGTCATTCTACCCGTAGTGTTATCTCTTATGTGAAGGCTCGACATATGGTCGAGAAGGGGTGTTTGGCTTATTTGGCATATGTTCATGATTCTAGTGCCGAGGTTCCTTCTATTGATTATGTACCTGTTGTTTGTGACTTCCCTGAGGTATTTCATTCAGACCTACTGGGTATGCCCCCGATAGGGATATTGACTTCTGCATTGATTTGCCTCCAGGCACTCAGCCCATTTGTATCTCGACGTATCGTATGGCCCCACCTGAGTTGAAGGAGTTAAAGGAGCAATTGCAAAACTTGCTTGAAAAAGGGTTTCATTAGACCTAGTGTTTTGCCTTAGGGTGCACCGGTGTTGTTTGTTAAGAAGAAGGATGGATCGATGTGAATGTGTATAGATTACCGGCAGTTAAACAAGGTTACGATCAAGAATAAGTATCTGTTTCCAAGTATTAATGATTTGTTTGATCAGCTTCAAGGTGCCAAGGTATTTTCAAAGATTGACTTGAGATCTTGCTAGCATTAGTTGAGGATTAGGGCATCCGATATCCCAAAGACAGCTTTCCGCAATCTGTTCGGCCATTATGAGTTCTTGGTGATGTCATTCGGGTTGATAAATGCCCCAACAACTTTTATGGATTTGATGAACCGAGTGTTCAGGCCTTACTTGAATTTGTTCGTGATAGTCTTCATTGATGATATTTTGATCTATTCCCGCAGCTGGAGAAGCATCTCAAAGTGGTTCTTCAAAATTTGAGGGATAGTCAGTTGTATGCTAAGTTTTCGAAGTGTAAGTTCTAGTTGAGTTCAGTTGCATTCCTGAAGAAGATTGAGGCAGTCAAGAACTAGCTTAGACCAGCATCAGCTACAAAGATCAGGAGTTTTTTAGGGTTGGCAGGCTATTATCGACGGTTTGTGGAGGGATTTTTGTCTATTACATCCTCGATGGCCAGGCTGACTGTCACGACCCAAACTGGAGGGTCATGACTAGCGCCTGTCCATACTTGTCGAGCACCAACGTACATTTTATCGACCTTCTTTATTATCAATAGAGCCGACGATATCAATATAAATGGTAGACATGACCAACAATAAAAGATGATGGCATGAACATAAATAACATGGGATGACTAGACATCAAGAAATTGTATATAAGGTACGAGCAACCACGCTACCATGAAAGACTATACAACAAAAACAAGCCGACAAGGCATACCAAACAATACATGAATCGACACCTGTCTATGAGCCTCTAAAGAAATATAAGTGATGCAACATTGCCGGAACAAGGCCCCGACATACCCACAATGTCTATAACAAAAATCCATACCAAGACCACGACAAGTCTGAAGAAGGAATCTCGCCAATCATCGCTGAACTGGACAGTCTATTATGGTAAGGGAAATGCACATGCTTGTCTATCAGAACTTGCAACACGACATGCAACATCCACAAATAAAAGGACGTTAGTATGAATAATGTGCTGAGTATGTAAGGCAGGGAACCATAAGTACGAACAGTAATGTAAACAGGGAGATAGAATATACAACCTGTAACATCTGGGTACCTCTGAGGGTTACTGACATAAAATGCATGATACATATGTATATATACATAAACTTTTAAAACATATGCCTCTGTGGGCATCATCATCATAACCCCGCCGTAATAGGCTTGGTAAAAACATACCCGGCCATTATAAGGCTCAGTAGAATTGTACCCGGCCACACGGAGCTCGGTAAAACCCAACTAATCAGTGATTGCACAATAGGTGTCGTACCTGATCGTCTATACGTGCTCGATAGAGTAAAATAGATACATATATATAATACATGCTCGACTCATGAAAACACATTCTAAACCTATAGGAGTGACATAAGGTTGGTATCCTATGTACACATTACTAGGAATAAATATTCACCATGAACCTTATAAGAACCAGGAAGTACCAACAACATTGATAACATACTAATAAGAGAAGCAAAATCAACATCAACCATTCCATAAAAGGGGAAACAATGTAAGTACATCTACCTTCTAAGAGTAGAGTATCTTAGGAAGCTCGTTCATTACATTATGTACGATCCGAGTCATGCAAAAGAATGGAAGGGATATCCTCACATACCTTGAGTATACTTCCCAACCTCAAGCTATGCAAATGTCACAACTCTAGTCTATAATAGAAGAAATGACACTATCGTTAATGTTTAAGCGTCGTAACTATTATGTACCGAGCACAACCTATTTTACGATGAAACAGATAGAACCTCACAATTAATATGACTTCCCACAAGTAAAAAAATTACCAAACAGCCCAAAAAACATTAATTTTAATCATATTGAGCATCCTAAAATAGTCCAACAACCGATAACATTACTACCAAGCCTTTCGATATATATTTCACAAGTTCTAACTTCAATGACTTGGCCGAACCTTGGATAATATTAAATACATGTAGAGTAAGAGGTTAGTTACCTTTAAACAAAAATAAAAACTCCAATTTTACCTTAATTCTCCACGAAATATCCTTCTAATGCTGCCACAAGAACAAAGAAGCGAAACTAGCAATCAATTAGGGTTTTTTATGCACTAGAATCAGTATAGAGGGCTTGAAATCACCTAGGGTTGATATTAAGAACTTGAGGGAGTATTTATAGAACATAAATCCTTTAAATAAACCTCCCACACGAGCTGTAACAACACAAAAATAAGCAATAACAAGAAGAACAAGAAACTTACTAGCGCCACGGGAATCCCGACACTTGATTTGTATTGTTTGCCCTTTGCTTGGGTCTTGAATTTTGAGAGAACCTTGAGATGGTTTTTATAGGGTTATAAGGTCTGAATATAGTGAAAAAATGACTTAAGACATGTTGTATGCATCATATGTATATCCAACTGTCTTAAACCGCCTAAGTGGTCCCCATAGAGAGGTGCTTAGCGCTGTCTTGCAAAAAAATGAATATCTCCCTGCTCCGAGATTCTATGAATAAAAGGTTTAATGCATTGGAAACTAGACTCATAGATATTCAATTTGGAGGGTCGATCACCCTATAATTCAAAGTAAATTGGGAGAAAAGCTTAGTAAAATTTGACCTAATGTTTTAGTAAAACTATGAACCTATGTTGCGACAACTCTTGTCGACTTTTATTTCATAACTCGTTTGACTTCAAGACTATAATATGGATATTATATGATTCAAGTAACTTAAAGTAAGACCTCTTGAGAATATTAAGCACCCCTAGGTTTACCCAAGAATACGAGTTACAACATCCTTGATTCGTTTAAATTCTAATACTTGTTAATCACCCGTATACACTCTTGTATCATTAAAAATCAATAGGATAAACTTCTTAATATTTCAAAGATAATCTCTTCTTATATTTATGTTGACTAACTTATGGCATAAACTAACATGCGTGAATATGGAATGTAACATCCTCCCCACCCCCCGTAGGAACATTCGTCCTCGAATGTAGGGGTTTATGGGGAGCCCAACTCATTGGGGATTTTAACGGAAATTTCCGGCTGAGTTTTCCCCTATAAAATGGATACTAGACAAACTTGCAAGTAGTTAAACCCAACGTATTGCCTCGCAAGTCTACACAAAGCATTATGGATATTTACATTATCTGCATATCACCATTTTGTATTAAGGAAGAGTGTTCTCAAGTTATTGCTTACCTCATTGAGCCATTTCACCTTCCAATGTATCTTGCATTCCACCAACATCCTTGTTACCTTCATTCTGGAATAGGTAAGGGTATTTACACTTCATCTCCTCTTCTACTTCCCATATCATTTCTTCCATATTCTTGTTCCTCCACAATACTTCGACGGAAGCTACATCTTTTGTTCTCAAATCGAGGACTTGTCGATCTAATATAGCTATTTTCACTTCTTCATATGATAGATCCTCTGTAACTTGTACATCTTTGATAAGGACAACCCGAGAAGGATCTACAATGCATTTCCTCAACATAGATAAATGGAATACTGGGTGGACAAATTCCAATTCGGATAGAAATTCTAACTCATAAAAAACATATCCAATTCGTTGAAGAATTTTATATAGCCCGATATACCGCGGACTCAACTTACTTTTCTTCCCGAAATGCTTAACACCCTTCAGCGATGAGATTTACAGGAAAACCCAATCTCCAACCTCAAACTCCAGATCATGATGTCAGACATCGGAATAAGACTTTTTCCTTCTTTGTGCCGTCTTCAATCACTCCTGTATCACTTTCACCTTCTCAATAGCTTGGTGAATCAAATCTATCCCATGTAATTCTGTTTCACCGACTTCGAACCATCCAACTGGTGATCTACATCTCCTCTCGTATGGGGCCACTTTAATACTGGAATGGTAGTTATTGTTGTAGGCAAATTCTATGAGTGGAAGATGGTCATCCCAGTTCCCTTTAAAATCTAGAACACATGCTCGTAGCATATCTTCAAGTGTATGAATGGTACGTTTAGCCTGCCCATCAGTCTGTGGATGAAATGCAGTGATGAGATTTACTTCTGTGCCTAAACCCTTCTGAAAAGACCTTCAAAAGTTAGTCGTAAATTGAGCTCCTCAGTCTGATATAATAGATACTGGCGCACCATGAAGCCTTACAATCTCCTCAATATACAACTTCGCATAATCTCAGCCGTGTAAGTTGTCTTAACTGGGCAAAAAATGGGTACATTTTGTAAGTCAATCAATTATCACCCATATAGAGTCAAACTTATGATAAGAGTGAGGTAATCCAATAATGAAGTCTATATTTATTACCTCCCATTTCCAGGTCGGAATCTCTATATTCTGAAGAAATCCACCAGGTTTGTGATGTTCTATCTTTACTTGTGAACAATCAGGACACTAAGCTACAAATTCTGCATTAGACTTATTTACGTTATCCCACCAATATTGCTCTTTTATGTCATGGTACATCTTTGTCGAGCCGAGGTGAATGGAATATTGGGATTGATGAATCTCAATCATAATATTCTCTCGCAACCCTACCACATTAGGCACACATAGTCGACCCTGGTATCTTAGTGCCCCATCTCCTCTGATCTCAAAAGTCATAATTTTACATTGCTGAACGCTCTCTTTCAATCGTACTAAGATAGGATCTTCATATTGTCGTGCTTTTACCTCGGCTACCAAAGATGAGATGTATTTTGTACAGTAACACCTCCGTCATCAGAGTATAACAATATGATTCTCATATTGGTTAGCTGATGAAGCTCTTTAGTCAACCCCGATCTACCTGCATCAATATGTACTAAGCTTCTCATTGAATTATGGCTGATAGCGTCTGCAACAACATTGGCTTTATCTAGATGATATAATATCTCGACGTTGTAGTCTTTTAGTAATTCAAGCCACCTACATTGCCTTAAGTTCAACCCCTTCTTCTTGAAGATTTATTGTAAACTCTTGTGATCTGTGTAGATGTTGATGACATCTAAATCCACTATTAAAAAGTAAATGGAAACGGTCATATGCAATATAATTTACCCAACTATGAGTCGGGGTCTAATCCCACAGAGAACAATGTGTAGGCGACTAGGAATGTAAGAAAATTATCACTTTTCGCGCAATGCCATACAATAAGAATTTGGTTTAAAAAGTGTTTTATATCTAAATGCAGTAATGTAAACTAACCTAGACGACAAGTAAAATGATCAATGACTACAAGAATGAATGCATCAGGAATTACACTCAAGTAGCGATTCAATGTATTCCACGATTTTACAAATATGAACGAGTTTATGTTAATTAGCCACGGGTAATAATTCTTAATTAGCTTCTTTCGAAGACTAACAAGACCTCCTAATTGAATTATCCCTAAACAAATTTAGAGATTAAGCACTCTCGGATATGGCTACAACTAATTCAATCCTATCCCTAGGTAGAATCTATAAATGAGGGTTAACGTCTCAAGTTCTTGTTAATTAATCTTTTCCAACCCTAAATTATATTTTTCAAAATTAATTCAGAGTTAATGGGTAGGTCCAAAAGTTAGCTAATCTCTTTGGAAACATTAAAGAATAAGAATAATTAAAATAACAATAACTCACTTCATAAAAGAACAAAAATCATTCAATACATTAGCACACCAAGGTATTTAATCCACACTTTAAATATGAGTATTCCATAAACAAGATTCAAGTGTTGGAAATAAATACTACACACTTAAATATTCAATACAAAGCAAGGAAATGAAGAAATAAACATAAATGGGTAAAAAAATCTTAACCACAAGCTTCAAATCTTCAAGACCCAAGTGTGTGTGCAAACCCTAGCTTCAAAACTTGTTCTTCTCTAGTCTAATGATTGAATAATAAGCCAAAGATATTTTACAAATGAGCTAAGTCAGGTATTAAACGGTTTGGGGATAAAAAATATGAAATTCCATTTTTGCCCAGATTTCGCCCAGTTTTAATGAATCGTGATCTCGTTATAAGGACTGTGATAGCGCAGAGTTAAGATGATGACTACTGCGATCGCGTAAAGGATCCTGCGTTTGGGTAGAACAACTCTTGGGCAGTGGCTACTTTCTTCACCGCATTCGCAGAATCAGCCATGCGATTGCGTTTCTATGTTTGTGATTGCGAAGGGTATTTGGCACCATTATTTTTCACCATTTTTGCATATTTTGACTTGGTTTCTTCCATTTCTTCTGCAAATCACATGACACCTGAAAATTGCCAATAAACCTCAGAAAATGTCCTAGTTTCCTACAAAAGTTATGCAAGAGTTTAAACATTAAGAGGAGATAAGTTCGTAAAATACCCACTTATAAAATCCCAAAACTTAAACAATTACTTGTCCCCAAGCAATTCAAAAACTAAGAACATCCTTCAATCAAATCATCATTTATGCTCAATGGCAAACCAAATATCATTCCAAGTAAAAAAATGTCACTTTAAGCACAATCTAGTGACTTTAGTCGGTACCAACAATTAATCTAAGGCATATGAATTACCAACATTTCACACATTTTATTTCCAATCAAGTGCTCAAACACTGTATTAATCAAAGTAGCTACCAAGTCATGTTTGTCACTCATTCCTCCCAATTGAAAATGGGATTAAATTCACAACTCGAATTTCATGTGCCCTCACACTTTAGGAAAGAATCCCAAACTCACATATTTCAATTCAAGACATCAATGGAATGACAAAAGGAAATAATTAACTCTCTCTCTCTCTCTCTCTCTCTCTCCCTCTCAAAGATATTCAAATGCACACAAATAGTCCCATAGGTGTGCCCTTTATGTATTTCTCCACTAATGTAGACATACTTGGTTCAAAATCAATTAGCTCTTAAAGGGTTATAGTTTAGGCTTTTGGTTAAGGTAGGGCACAATTTGATAAAAGTGACTCAAAACTTCCCTAAGCACTACACTTTTTTCAACAATTAAAGTCCATTTCCTTCAACAATTTTTCCACCCTTTCTTCTCTTTTTTTTTATCACCTAGTCTTCTATTTTCATACTTTCTTATTTTGTTTTGTTTTTTTTTCATTTCATCATCATTAACACTTTTCACTTTTTGAGAAACCTCCATATCACAACTTTTCCAACCTCCACCCCAAACTTATGCTTTTAACCTATACTCATACTTTACATTACTTAGGGAGGTATGGTCCACAAAAACATCAATAGGATGATAGCTTGTAACATGGTTGTTAAAGAAAAAGTAAAAAGACTCAAAAGTGTTAAGTAGGGTAAATATTCACGGGTAGGAAATTTAGCCACAATAATGGTACAAGGAAGGCCTAATATCATTTTTCAAACCAAGTTAATCTAGGATTTCACCTTAAAGCACATTCTGGGCAAGTTCTAGACCACAAATGATGCAAAAAAACTTTCATAATTAAATCTCACCACACATGGAACATGAAAACACAAATGGAATACAAATCCAAAATCCAATTGAAACTAATGAATCTCAAGAAAGTCACAAAAATGTAGCCTAAGAAGCTATTTAGTGAATCAAAGAGCCAAAATTAGAATCTAAAAGTCATTACAAGGAACCTTACTTTAATCTTTATTTTTCATCATTTTTTGGATAAAAATTTCATATGCCAAATTTTAAATTATATTGGTACCAAAAAAGTCACACGTTGACTTATGGGCACAATATTACACCCCAAAAACCAATTTATTCATGACTAGCTACTAAACTAGCCACTAAAAAAAATATTTACTTTCTAAAGAAAACTAAAGACTAATCCCTTAAGAAAGGTGTCACACTATCCATCATAGGAAAATGTCACTCAGTTTAACATAAATAAATTCCTTGGAAAAGAACTGCGGTAGAAAGAAAACCAAGGAATTACCTTAATACTATTATACTTAAAAAAATTTAGGCCAAAAATTTAAACACAAATAAACAACAAGAAAAATAGAAACTAACAATGAATTACTAACAAACGAACAATATTACCAATCTACACAAGTTCACAACCACCCAAAAATAAAAACTTCATGTTCCATACAACAAAAACTACATATTCCACACATAATCCACACATAATATAGGAGCCACCCCGAACCGGAAATATTGCATTGTCCCCAATGCAATTATACAAAACAAGCCAAAATGAAAGAGGTGTTCCCTAAATGGCATCAATCATCACTGGAGGTACTGGGAGCTACAAGCTTAAAGACATCATCCTCAGCCTCGTTTGGTCCACAGAACTTCTAAAAAGTGTTCATCATCTTAGTGAGGAACTTGCTTTTCTTCTTTTCATGTTCCCTTTGTTTTCGCTGCCTCCTTTCAATCTTCCCTAGCTTGGACTTGACGGCTTGTTGCTTCTTAGCAAGGTCGGATGAGGTCCGAACCTTTCATGAGCCAGATGGACCTACAGAGGTGCTCTCTACGGATGGTCCAGAAGGAAGGCCAGCTACAAGCTGGCATACCTGTGTATCCATGCCATAAACCTTCCTAGAGATATACCTGAGAGTAAGAGGTCCCTACTCAAGTGGTGTGATGGCTGTAGGAGTCCCACTGGCATCTGCAGGAGTGTCAGGTATCTTAGTGATATTGTCTGTGAACTGGCCAAAGGTGTGAGATGCTACATCAATCTTCCTTTTCTTTGGTGCAGCTCCTGTTCCGTTTATCAGCAGTGGGTAGATGAGCTTCTCCGGGTTCCTTTCCTATTCTGTAGGCTTGGGCACCACCGCTGCCTCATAGCATAATTGGGTGATCAGGGATGGAAAGAATAAGCTCTTGGCCCGTTCTCTACCACCTGTGCTATCTCATCGACAATGAGTTGCCCTATGTCCACTAGTATACCCTTCAAGATAGCGCAGATCACTCTTTCCTTCTCAAGTGTCACCTATGTCTCATTTTTTGAAGGCATGATGCGAGCACAGATAATGAAGACTCGATCCTGGAGTGATTTTTTATCTAGTTTGTCACTTGTCCACCATGCAAATGAGTGATGAACCACTGAGTACCCAACTCCTGAGCTCGCTCCCTGTACACCTGATTGTTGGCATTTGTGAGATTGTAGTGCGCATTGATCAGCTCTGGACTAAAATGGACTTCTTTGCCTTTGACAATAGCCACCAATTAATTATTGAAGTCTGTCTCTATAGAATTTGCATAGAATTCTCTAATGACTTCATGATTGGCTGGTCTGGGCTCTTCTGCAAAGCAAATCTATCCACTTGTAATTAATGTCCCATGGAACTCGGGCCATAGGTCTTCAAGGTCGGTCAGGAGGATGCCTCTTTCTCTAATCATGCTTTTGGAGAGTTGTTTGTCATAGTGTTGGGAGCATCTAAGGGATGATAAGGTGTCAACATTAAAATAATCCTCTGTGGAAGCTTATTTGGCATATTTTTGCATATTTTCATTTGTTGCCGGATCCATTTTAGAGCTCAAAGTGCCTACAAAGAGAGTATACATGTCAAACGACCATATGGGCACTTACAACATTGCATTTAGAGGTAATTAGGCCAAAGAAACAAATTAATAAGCTTTTGGGATAGAATTGGTGAAGCTATTATTTTTTTGGGCAGCATTAAATTGCTATCGCAAAAAAGGGACTCACGATCGCGAAGAAAGAAAGTAGTTAAGTACTGCGATTGCAGATCAATCCACACAATCGCAAAGAAGAAGGTTGGCCTTTAGCTGATCTTACGCTATGCTATAGCAAAAGTATATACGCGATCGCAATGGATTTTTTAGACCTTCAGTAAGAATAGACCTACACGATCGCGGAAATGGCCATCGCGATTGAGAGGGTCTTCTTCCCCGCCTAGTACCAGTTCACTTTGGCACTTTATCAAACATGTAGTATGCTTCATTTTACTAAGCCATTTCAGACCACCACAACATGAAATTTTACCCCAAAATTTTGTATATCTTCACTTTAACTCTCAATCAAACTCACAACACAAGCAAGCACACAAAATGAACCCAACAATAACCTTTTATACAGTAAGCAAAACTTCAAGCCCTAGAACTCGAAAAAAGGGCTTCCCAATACTCTAATTCACCATAATAATTGAGCATTGAGGTGGGAATTGACATACCTAGAGGATAATCAAGGATTGATGCAATCGAATAGAAGCAAAGTTTATTTTAGGAATATTTTTGGGGGTTTAGGGAGCAGGGGATTTTAGTTCTTTGTTTGGGTGAAAAATGGGCGTGAATTGATTTCTCCAGTGGTTTTAATCTAAAAAAACTTACCATACATCGCCATCGCGTGTGAATCAGTGCGTCCGCGTAGAACGAAATGGCCAAAATGTCTGCAATCACGTGAGCATTATTACGATCGCGTAGAGACATAAAATTCTCATTCACTATGAATGCGTACATGTTCCTGTGATCGTGATGCTTTGCATTTTTCTGCAATTTTCTGCAGCTACTGGTTTGTGGTTGCCCGGTCACCCCGACCTACTCAAATCAACTCCAAAAATTATGAAACTTGAAAGATTAGTCACAAATAATATACTAATCTATTCTAATAAAGAAAATTTTAAAATGACAAAAAAACTTGAAAAACAATGGGTTGCCTCCCACCAAGCGCCGTATTTAATGTCGTGGCACGACTCAAGTCAACTTTACCACTTTTCTCGCCACTTGGATGATATGAACCGGGCACTTAGCTTGGAATCAATCTTGTGACCATGAGCGATGGGGTGGTAAGTTGATGATCAAACCAAGCCTTAAATTCTTCATTTTGCACTTCTTGGCTTCACGTGAGGAATGTCATTGTGCATTCTTGTTCCCTCAAATTATAAGATGTATGGTTTTTGCCTTTCCTCCTTTCAATCCCTCATTGACTCGTGTAGTTCAATTCCCATATTACGACACAATTCCGATGTTCAAAAATGCATGGAATGTGACTTCAAACCTCCAACTTGCAATTTTTCTTGGATTTTGAAATTCTTCCCCCCACCCCCCCACCCCCCCCCCCCAAACAAAAGTCAATCTCAAGCAAATTTTCATTTACACCGGTTGACTCTAATTCCATATTTTTCTCGGCATCATTAACACTCGTGGAGTCGGTTGACAGATGTTCAAACCTTGAATCCTCAAAGTAAATCTCACTTTCTTCCTCGGAATTGGACTCTTCTTGGCTTCCTTCCACACTCTCAAGTTGGTGGGCATAGTGAGCCACAACCAATATTTGCATTTGATCCACCAAAGTGCGGATGTGTTCGTCATTGTAATTCAAGCCTTCTTTCAAGCCCTCGAGTGCAAAGTTGTGCTTCTCCTCATTTTCAAGAATGGTCTCCAACATGAGCATCATTTTCTCATTTTGAGCATTTGAGAGATCTTCTTGATTTTGATCAAGTGTCAAGGTAGGATTTTCAAAATCAAACTCCAAGGAAGATTATTGGATATCATTAACTTTCGAGAATTTTTGGACCTCTAAAACTTCATGCATTTCCCACATTTGTGAGTGCAACCTTTCAAGTGCCAAGTCATTTTGGAGACTATTTTCTAAAAGCTCCTCCAAGGCACTTTATTCTTTATTTCCTCCTTCAAGTAGGCACTCCAGTATGAGCTTGAACTCTCCATATTGGTCATGCTCAACTTTTTCCATTTTCATAGCCCTTTAATTTTTATCACAAAAAGTAGAATCATTATAGGGGGGCCTTGGGGAAGGGAAGAACCAATAAGCACAATCATCCCAATGAACATTTTGAGAACCACACTTATAATAAATACTCCAATCATGGATTTGACATTGTGCGCACAATCCACCGCCGAGAGAATTTAAATAATTTTGCCACGAGCGCGATCCCCCACAATAACGACAAGGGTTATCAAAGTATGAACAAACGATCAATTATCATTAAATGATGCCATTTTTCAAAAACAAGAAAATAAACAAGAAACAAACAAGAAAAATAGACCAAGGTAAGAAAATTTAATTACACAAATATTCACAAGTTTGGACGAAAGCACTTATGCTTATTTCTCAAACAACCTAAATTATGCCAAATTGTTCCCCGGTAACGGTGCCAATTTTGATGATGTCCAAAATCCGCTAAAAATAAATGAACACGGTTTCACACAATATAATTTACCCAACTATGAGTCAGGGTCGAATCCCATAGAGAATAATGTGTAGGCGATTAGGAATGTAAGAAAATTATCGCTTCTTGCGAAATGCCAAGAAATAAGAATTTGGTTTAAAAAGTGTTTTATATCTAAATACAGTAATGTAAACTAACCTAGAAAGCAAGTAAAATGATTAATGGCTACAAGTATGAATGCATCGGGAATCACTCAAGTAACAATTCAATGTATTTCACGATTTTACAAATATGAGCGAGTTTATGTTAATTAGCCACAGGTAATAATTCTTAATTAGATTATTCCAAAGACTAACAATACTTTATAATTGAATTATCCTTATACACTGCCCTTTTGGGTAGGGGTAAGACTGCCTACATATTACCCTCCCCAGACCCCACCTGGTGGGAGTATACTGGGTAGTTGTTGTTGTTGTTGTTGTTGTTGAATTATCCTTATACAAAATTAAGAGATTAAGCACTCTCGGATATGGATACAAGTAGTTCAATCATATCCCTAGGTAGAATCTATAAAATGAGGGTTAACGCCTCAAGTTCTTGTTAATTAATCTTTAACAACCCCAAATTATCTTTTCCAAAATTAATTCAGAGTTAATGGGCGAGTCCTAAGGTTATCTAATCCCTTTTGGAAACATTAAAGAACAAGAATAATTAAATAACAATAACTCACTTCATGAAAGAATAAAAATCATTCAATACATAAGCACACCAAGGTATTTATTCCACACTTTAAATATGAGTATTTTCATAAATAAGATTGAAGTGTTAGAAATAAAAAATACACACTTAAATGTTCAATACAAAGCAAGGAAATGAAGACATAAACATAAATGGGTAAGAAAATCTTAACCACAAGCTTCAAATCATCAAGACCAAAGTGTGTGTGCAAACCCTAGCTTCAAAACTTGTTCTTCTCTAGTCTAAGAACTGAAAAATACGCCAAAGATATGGCAAAGATATTTTACAAATGAGCTAAGTCGGGTATTAAATAGTTTGGGAATCAAAAACGTGAAATTCCATTTCTCTAAATTTTGCCCAATTTTAATGAATCACGATCTTCGTAATAAGGATTGCAATCGCGGAGAGTTAAGATGATGACTATTGCGATTGCGTAAAGGATCCTGCATTCGCGTAGAACAACTCCGAGCAATGGCTACTTTCTTCATCGCGTTCGCAGAATCAGCCATGCGATCGCGACACATGTTTGCTCATCCTTATGCGATCACGTTCCTATTTTTGTGATCGTGACAGGTATCTGGCAGCAGTTATTTTTCACCATTTTTGCACATTTTGACTTGGTTTCTTGCGTTTCTTCCCCAAATCACATGACACCTGAAAATTGTCAATAAACCTCAAAAAATGTCCTAGCTTCCTACCAAAATTATGCAAGAATTTAAATATTAAAAGGAGATAAATTGGTAAAATACCCACTTATTATATGTCAATATGGACGTCGTATAAGTAGCGCCGCCACATCTTCAACGCATATATTACTGTAGCCAATTCCAAATCATGGGTCAGGTAATTCTTTCCATGCTTCTTCAATGCATAAACAATCACCTTCCCATGTTGCATCAATACGCACCCCAAACCTATACCTGAAGCATCACAATGTACCACATAATCTTCTGTTCCTTCTGGGAGAGTGAGCACTGGCACAAATCTCAATCAATTTTAACTCCTGAAAACTTTGTTCACTAGCATCAGACCACTAAAACTTAGTAGTTTTCTGTGTTAACTTAGTCAATGGTGCTGATATAGAGGAAAACCCTTCTATAAATCGCCTATAATACCCTGCTAGCCCTAGGAAGTTGCGTACTTCTGATGGTATTGTAGGTCTCGGTCAATTCTTGAATGCATCGATCTTCTGACTGTCGACACTAATACCCTCGTCAAATATCAGATGGCCACAGAATGCTTCTAAGTTCAGCCAGAATTCACATTTGGAGAGATTAGCATATAACTCACGATCCTGAAGCGTTTGTAATACTATCCACCAGTGGCCCACATGTTCTGCCTCCGAAAAATAATATACTAGAATGTCATCAATGAATACAATCACGAACACATCAAGATAGGGCCTTAATATAGTATCCATGAGATCCATAAAAGCAGTTGGGGCATTTGTTAGCCCGAACGACATCACCAAGAACTCAAAGTGCCCATATCTTGTTTGGAAGGCCGTCTTTAGAACATCTTTCTCCTTAATCCTCACTTGATGATACCTTGAACGTAAGTCAATCTTGGAGAAATACTTGGCACCCTGTAGTTGGTCAAAAAGGTCGTCAATCATTCGAAGTGGATACTTGTTCTTTATTGTAAATATTCAACTGTCGATAATCGATACACATCCTTAACGACCCGTCTTTCTTCCGTACGAACAAAACCGGCACATCCCAAGGTGAAGTGCTAGGCCTAATGAAGCCCTTATCTAGCAAGTCCTTCAAATGCGCCTTCAACTCTCGTAACTCTGCCAGGGCCATTCCGTATGGAGGGATGGAGATCTGTAGAGTGTCAAGCAACACGTCAATGTTAAACTCAATCTCCCTTTCAGGAGGAAGGCCTGGGAGTTCATCTGGGAAAACATCTGAAAATTCATTGACCATGGGGTTGATTGTGGAGTAGGATGCTTCGCCCCTGCATCCCTAACGCGAACGAGATGATAAATGTAACATTTTGAGATCATTTTCCTTGCCTTAAGATAGGAAATAAACCTCCCTTTCGATGTAGCAATGTTCTCCTTCCATTCAATGATGGGTTCACCAGGAAATTGAAACCTAACCATCTTCGTACGACAATAAAGATTTGCATAGCATGAGGCCAAACAGTCCATTCCCATTATCACATCGAAATCAACCATTTCTAGCTCAAATAGATTTGCTAATGTTTGACGACTACAAATCATCATAGTGCAACCTCTATATACCTTTCTAAAAATTATAGCATCTCCTATTGGAGTAGATAACTCAAGGGGTTTACTTATCAATTTAGGTTCAACTGCCAAACTTATTAGCCACAAAGGGTGTAATATATGATAATGGGATCCCGGATCAATCAATACATATACATCATAAGAAAATACAAACAATATACTTATAATAACATCTGTAGGCGACTCGAGATCTTATAAACCTACTAGAGCATAAGTTTGATTTTGAGCACCACACGAACTCTGCATTGTACCTCTACCTCTACCTTGAACTGTCAATTGCTAAAAACCCCGTGATGGAGTTCGAACTGATGAGGAAGAACAAGACACAAATCAAGTCAGCTAAGCCATACCACCACCTCCTCTATTAGGACAATCTTGCATCATATGGCTAGGCTGTCTGCAAGAAACACATGCATCATAACCTCGATGGCAAGTATAAAATAGGCCTTGTTGCACTGATGTTGGGGGTCTCTTCTGACTAGTATCCATATGATGTTGCGATCCTGATGCCCACAAAATCTAACCTAGATCAGAATAGGCAAATCGAACATATCAAGGCTTCTAAAACTATGGAGGAGCACTAGCTATAGATGGCATCGAACTCCTAAAAAATTGGGGCCTGACATTGCCTCTGAAGTCAACAGAATACACTGCAAATCTCGCCCTCTTATGTTGGCCCCTATTCTGCTCCCTATCTGCCCTTTGCTGGCGCTTTCGATCCTCTAGGGTCTAGGCATAAGACTGAATACAGGAAATATCCATGCCCTCCACAATTAAGGTTGTCGTGCAGTCATTTATTAGATGTGGTCCCAACCCATTCATGAACAGATGCACCCTATTGCTCAACTCTGCCACCATATGGGGAGCATACCTTGCTAAAGAAACAAACTGCATACTATACTCTCGCACACTCTTATTACCTTATCGGAGGTTCAAGAACTTATTAGCTCTAGCTCGCCGTATCTCAACTGGAAAGTAGTGACGAAGAAAGGCCTAAAAAAATTCCTTCCACACTGCTGGAGGAGCGTTCAGACTCCTGGATCTCTCCCAACTATCATACCATAAAACTGCTAAATCTCGTAACTGATAAGAAGCCAACTCTACTACCTATGTATCACTAGCATGCATAACCTGTAGTGTACGATGAACCTGTTAAATAAAAGTCTAAGGGTCCTCCTTAGGGTCTGATCTGGTAAACACTGGAGGGTCTAAATTAGTAAAATCACGAACCTCATAATAACTAGTTTATCAGCAGCACCTGTATTTTGCCTCTGAGCCTGAGCAATTACCAAGCTAGTCAACAACTACAAATCACCTTCGCATATCCTGGTCTGTAGTGCCAGATGAAAGAACTGGAGGTACTGGGTTCCTCTTAATATCCTCTGGAGCAGACGGAGTAGATGAGGTATGAGAGGGCATCTCACTCTGAGCCTCACTTTAGCCTGATCTGGCTTGGGGAACTTGACTGGTACCCTCTCCCGCTTTTGCTTCCTAGTCGAAGGCATCACTGAAAGAAAACAAGGTGAATATTAGATACGAACACTTACGACTAAACTCTACGCACGATCTAGATTCAGGAAGAAGGTAACAACCCTAGATATCATATAGCCTCCTAATTATAAATGTGGCGCGCTACACATCCATAATCAATACTCTACTAGATACGATTCATATACAACCACTAGGACACACTTACTCTGATACCAAGTTTGTCACGACCCAAACTTGAGGGCTATGACTAGCTCCTGGCCATACTTGCCGAGCACCAACGTACATTTTATCTAACCTTCTTTATTATCTTTTAGGGCGGACGAGATCAATATAAATGCTAGATTGGATCATGGAGAACCAACAAAAAAAGATGATGGCATGAACATATATTACATGAGATGACTAGACAATCAAGAAACTATATATAAGGTACGGGCTACTACGCTACCATGAAAGACTATACAGCAACCTCCGTAACCCTAGACAATCAAGAAACTATATATAAGGTACGGGCTCCCACTACTTTTATTATCCGCAAATTCACCCCACTTATCTCTTTCCCTTTAAACCCTCGTCAATTCGTCAGAAATCCCACTATGTCCAACCCCTCTTCCACCAACCTCCGTAACCTTACCACCCACCCGTTCCCTAACCCACAGTCCCTCTCCGATTGGTTAAGGCCGCGTTTGCCTTCCGATTCGTTTTTCTTGGGGTGTTAAATCGGGTACCAAGAACATTAATGACCTCTGACTTGAGTTTTCCGTGGGAGAAGATAATGACACATATCAAATAAGGGAGAGAAAGAAAATACTGTAATTGAATAGTGTATTTAGAGGCTTAGGGATTAAAAGATATTTGGAGAATATAATTTTTTAAAATAATATTTATTCAAAATAGAAAATATTAACCTTTAATATAGAAGGTAATTTTTTTTTTATATAAAGATTAAGGAAATGTGGTTTAAAGTGTTCTTATCCATGTGTAACTAGTATATGCTTTGAAACTTCAAAATTGATTGAAATCGGACTCTAATCCTTATTCAAATGAGAGAAGAATCCGTCCATTAGAAATTCTAATATCTATTATTAATTGACTTCAGTATTCAATATATTAGATAGTCTCAAATACGATAATTTTATCAAGCAACATGAATTTATTTTATTGTACAAGTATATGTTTTTAAGGGCAAAAAGTTGATGAATTTTCTAAGAATATTTTAGTCATCAACATTTAACTTTCTAATAGTACTTCTATAATAAAAATATAGAAATAGAAATAAATAATTGTGAAATATATATATATATATATATATATATATGTTCTCAATTGGGAAAATATAGGAAAAAATAAGTGCCATTAATAAGTCTTATAATTTTACTTATCAGCTTTATGAACCGGTAAATCATTTAAATTTGCTCACAAGTTAAAAATAAATCTACAGCAGCACATTACGTAACACACTATAGTTTTCAAAAGAAAATTATTAATCTGTTTTTCTAATTCAAGAAGGACCAATTTTATAGGATCGATGTATGTTTTGTTTATATCAAAAAATAATTTCATCATAGAATAATTTAATTACAATTAGATCCTTTTTTTATACAAATATTAAAGGGCATAAAAATCGATCAATTTTTTAAGAATATCTTAATCGTTCAATATTTAGAATAAATTATTCGTGCTTTTATTACAATATAAGTATAGATAACAGATATATAATTTTTCGAAGATATTTTTAGAATAGGTATACAGTGTCATTTTTCTAAAAAAAACAAATTCTTAGCCACAGAATAATAAACGATTCAGGGGATGATTCTGATTTTCGACATATTCATATTAAAATGAAGGATATAGACCTATGTTTTACATCTGCCATCATCTTAGGAAAGTATCATTCAGCAAAGATGGGTACAAATGTAATGAGTAAAACCTACAAATATCATCCATAAGAGAGGAACAAAATGTACACTAAACACTCAATCATATCAATCAAAAATAACTGATGACTCAAAATGCCCTTACTCCCATCAAATCATTGCAGAGGTTAATTGTTCACCCCACAAAAGCATATCTAAGGATAGTGCAATGCATATTTCAATCAGAACCAACAGGCCTGACCCCGCAGTACTACCATCTTGAAGATCGAAAATCCAGGGGATCTGCAAGTTGCTGGCATCAAAGCACAAAGAATCAAACAACTAGTTGTTTTCCCTAGAAGTTTGAAGTTGCCGATTGCGAAGACATTTTTTTTATTGACAAGTAAATAAAAGCAAAAGCAGCAGTAAGATTGTGTTGAAAATTACAACTGGATCCTTATGGAAGTATAGAATTCCACTAGGAACCTTGCAGAAACAGATCCTATCGGTAGTAATCTGCGAGGGAGCTAAAATCCAGAAAACTAGTATCACATGCACTCTTGCCAACTCCTACAAGGACTCAAGAGGAGGAAGGACAAAGAAATAAAAGGGAGAGCCCAAAAATGCTTTAAATTATCAAACCCTCAAAAAGCTGGAGTATGTAAGACGCTGTTTGTCTAAATTTATGTAATGTACTTTCCTTTTTAGGAGAAACAATTTAACTTTAAACTTCCCAATTTATACTTAATGAGATGATTTATCGCCACAGAAATATCTATGACTTGTTTTTGGACCACAAGTTTCAAAAGACTTTTCTTCTTTCTTAAACTCCGTACTCGATTACAGTGCATAGTATAAAATGGGACGGAGGGAGTACAACATTTTCTGTAATAGGAGTCAACTGCCTAAAAAATTGTTCCACAGAAAACGTAACACTCCACCAGCCATATATAATGTATACAATTTAATTTTTGGTCCAGCCAAAAAGCCAATGAGTTACGTTGGCTTCGTAATGCACAAAGCATGTATTCTCTTAACTCTCACAAAAGAGCCAGTTCCAGTAATGAAACTGCAGAAAAATTTTATTGGCCAGGATGTACACAAAAGAAAATTTCTACTAGGTATCTGAAATTCAATGCACAACTATAGAGTCTTTCTTTATTGTTATTTTGTGATCGGTGTTATGAGTCTTTATTATTTATCAATCAAAAACATTACTAAAGGTCAGCTACATAAATTATATGTATCCATTGCACTCTTTTTATGTCCATTTCATTCAAATACTAGATAATTCGACTTTAGGGCAAATCAAGGTCCTTATTAGAGATTCTCTAAATCTCACATACACCACACTGGCATTGCAGTCTTAAAACAGAATAAATGGAATCCTAACCAACATCGAAACCAAGTTTTACTCCTGATTAGTTGGTATTGTCTAAATGGATCCTTGGTTTCCATTTTGATCTGTCTGGCGAAATCCACAATGCTTCCAAATTTCCAAGAGATCAATGATCATAGGTCCTTTGAGACAACTTCTCTGTATGCATTTTGATATCTACCTATGAGATAAAAACATTTAAAACAAAATAAAGAGCAAAAGGCATTAAAATTTATCTAGTTCGTTTCATTTGTTATGCAAAATTTTGGCAGAACCTAGAAGACAAAACGGAAACATAGTAGTCATCAACTTCTTAATTATGGGAACCAATCCAAAACCCACTCTCCTCCAAGAGGTCATAGGTGTGGAATGAAGGTAGGTTTGAAAAGATTTGTCCTCTATATCTTAAGTGGATGGTGCTAGCATTCGGGTAGGTCGTAGACATCACACCCTTTAAGGTGCCGACCCTTCTCAGGGTCAGCGTAAACACGGGATGCCTTATGCATCGGGCTGCCCTTTTATCTTAATTCTTAAGTGGATAATGTTTAATATAAGATAAATGGGTTTTGGAATGGGTAGGATGACCCTGGCGGCAGACACCTGGAGAAAATATTTTTAAGCTAGAGTGGGAAGACCAGAATCCATCTGTTTGTTTCCGATAAAGCACATATCGTGGTATTAGATAGTTATGTAAATAAGATTAATTAGTCATAGTCCCACATAGAATAGGAGCAAGATATATATTGTATAAATAGGGCCAAGATATGTATTGTATAAATATGGCTCATTGTATCATAATTGAATAGAATATAAATGTTAAGTAGTTAGTTGTGTATAGTGCCCCACATCGGGAAGCAGATACCTATTATTATGTAATCTCTGTATATAAATAGGGCATTGTATAATACATTAGATAATTAATATAAAACTTTTCCGTGCTATACTTCTCACATGGTATCAAAGCGTTAGTGAGAAATATCGGTGAAAGAAAACTCCGACTGACAGTCGCCGTGTGTCAATTTCTGGCGACTTCTAGAGCTGTACTCAAACTAATTTCAACTTACTCACCTATCATCTTCTTCGTACCACAGTACTTTGTGCACGTTGAGCTCCAATAGTCTGTTGTCCTTGGGCCCCTGCTTGTCCGCTAGTCTGTTCTTCGGCCATGTTCATAGCTTGTGTCATAGCATTCATAACAATGAGTCCGAGAGGGATCAAATACATCCACTGAAATAAAATCACAAAAAAAGGGTAATATGAGAATGAGGTGCAATTATTAGGTTTACAAGAAACTAAACAAGTAACTGATTCAAACTCACATATTTAGCCCAGAAAGATCTCTCTGGAGGCTGAATTTCTTCACCCTCTCCATTCTCCCCAACAACAGCTTCTGAAAATATAGGTGTTCTGTCCCAACAACTTTTTTTAGTATCATGGAAATAAGCAACATAAGTTCATGGAAACATGAATAAATTTCTTCGGCTTCACTTTATCTTCCTTTTCTGCTCCATAGAAGCTCAAAAACCAAAATATCTGTAATGCTCGTGCTAAAAGTAGGGACAATGTCATCTGACAGACTGTTCCCTAGCCATTTCTTTAAGTTTCTCAGAAGGAGCATGAGAAGATTCCCCTAAGTGCTGACTAGTTTGACACATTTTGCTTTTGAATAGTCAAATTAATCAATTTCAAAACAAAGGCCGTGCTGGAGCCATATTTACAATTTAAAAAGCCACATCAAATTATCCTTTGGTACACAGCCAGGTATTTGAAGCATCTCTCAAGGAGATTATTAACTTATATAAACTCCCTGATAACAAAGCATACGTCATGATATGATCTTTTTACCCAATTTGATTACTTACCACCTGTCACTTGCTTTATGCGAAAGGAGAATACAATGTCAGGAACAAGGAAAATAAAAAATTACAGTGACTTGCCTGGGTGCCTGTTCAGTAGGTTTTAGGACTGTGTGCGAGTTAAAGGACCATTTTGCAGGCTGAAATAGAAGCACAAAACTTAGCATCAGTCATAGGATTAGCATCTTATTTACATGAAATCCTTTTCCTTCTCCAGTACCATGAAAATTTGCTATTACATTTCACTTACTAAACTAGCTAATGTCAAGTCCCATTAATAAGCTAGAAAGAGCATAATATACAAAGAAAAGAAAAGGTAGCATGTGAATCCATCAGCAGAATCAGCAGAAATGATTTGGAAACGGCTTACTTCCACACGAAAAAAATATTGCCTAATGCATGACATTGCTAATAGTCCCCAGATTTTTATAAATAGAAAATGTAACTGACATAGAGGACATGAATATCTCAGACACTATGATTCGAAAGAATCACCAGCAATACTAATTGATCCATCCTGGAAACAAATCAAATAGTGAGTCTCTCAAGAACCTAAAGCTAATTGGAGGAAACCATAACCTGTATCAACCTTACACTAAATCACATTGCATAAAGTAAATCTAATTTTGCCACTTATTAGTACTTGATGGTGATAAAATTCTCAATAGCCTGATATGAATTGTCCGTTAGTTACTATCATGTTTCTTTGACTGGAATATTTTTTTTGAAAAAGGTAACATAGTTGTGATATTGATATAAGACTTCACTAAAATTGTGAAGTCCCCCGTAATTACAAAAATGTATGCCCTAGCAAGAAGTAGACACTCCTAGTCATTCTTATAAGGACTCTAATACATCTAAAATGGATTCATGATCCTCTAAACGCTGACCTTTACACCAAATATAAAAAAGAGCTAAACATTTCATCTTAATCTTTTGAATGTTGCTAGACTTATCTTCAAAACATCTTTGATTCCTCTCTTCCCTAACTATCCACCATATGCATGCTGAGACAATCCTCCATCTCTCTTTCTCTAGAAAGTGTCCCCATTTTACTCCATCTTGCCAGAATATCAAGGACTCTTCCTCGCATTGTCTATTAAATTCCCCTCAGACTAATGAAAATTCTCCATATCTGAGTGGTGAACTTGCAATGCAGAAAGAGATGGTGAATTGCCTTTGCCTCCTTTTCACATAGATAACATTTGGAATACAATTGGAATCCTCTTCTAGTTAGATTGTCATGAGTTAGATGTGCTTCTCTTGCCAGTAACCATGTGAAGCATGTCACCTTTTATGGGATTTTTACTTTCCAGATCATCTTCCATGGCCAGCATTCCACCTAATTATTGGACTGGTTTTCTTGTAAGCATCTTTAACTGGGAACTTTCCTCGACTATTGCCTTGCCAATTGATCATGTCTTAATCTTGGTTTGAGCTGATGCCACTAAACTGCTTCAGAGAACGGTAGAATTCCACAACTCTGTCAATCTCTCAATCATTTAACAGTCTTCTGAACGTGAGGTTCCAATCTTGGTCTGACCATACCTCTTCTATAGTTGCATTCTGTTGTTGACACAAATTGAAAATATCAGGGAAAAGCCCCTTCAGAAATCTGTGTCCTAGCCAGTTATCCTCCCATAATGAGATTTTCCTACCATTACCAACTTTGAACTTTGTCTTGTTGATTAATTTTGGCCATAGGTTCCTAATTGATCTCCACAAAGTGACTCCATATGGTCTTCTTACTGTTTTGGTTGTCCAGCTTCCTTCCTTTCTATATTTTTCCCTAATCACTTCTGTCCACAATATTTGTTCATTTGCTACAAATTTCCACAACCGCTTCATCATCAGGCTTTGATTCTGTATTTTCAGACTTTTGATCCCCAAACCCCTGATTTTTTGCTTGTAATTAGATCACTCCCACTTAACCACGTGAAACTTCTTTTTCTCACAATTACCTTCCCATGGGAAGTTTCTTCTAAGGGCATCAATTTTGTTCACTACACTAGTTGGCATTGGGAATAAAGACAACATGTATATAGGCATGGCATCCAAAACAGAATTGATCAAATCAGCCTCCCTCCAATTGACATGGTTCTTCTAGTTTGACAATTTCTTTTCACATTTCTCCAACACATTATTCCATATTCCTTTTGATTTACTCTTGGCTCCCAAAGACATCCCCAAGTATATTGTAGGCAGAACCCCCACCTCCTCCCCCCCCCCCCCCCAACAAACATTTGCTAGACTCTGTACATCCATCACCTCACTAACTAGATAAAGAAGGTTTTTTTGCCCGTTAATGTTCAATCCAGAAGTGGCTTCAAACAGGATGAATATCACTCTTAGGACTTTCATTTGCTCTCTTTTTGCTAACAGGATGAATATCATCCTTAGGACTTTCATTTGCTTTCTTTCTGCTTCACAGAATACCAAAGTATCATCTACATATTGTAAGTGAGAAATCCTTCCATTGCTATATGTTCTATTGGTCATTTTAAATCCCCTTATCCAGCTGTTTGTTTGTCTTCAGCATTTCATTCAATCCCTCCATGGTTAAGATGAATAAAAAAGGGGAAAGATGATCCCTTGCCTTAGCCCCCTCTGAGAAGGAAAAAAATCCAACTGGAGATCCATTAATAAGGACTGAGAAGCTCACAGTAGATATGCAGTATGATATCCATCTAATCCACCTCCCGCTCAAATGATCATAAGTCTTCTCTATAGCCAGCTTACATAGAATCTCAGGTTTTTTGCTTGAAGTTCTTGTATATGTGCACTCATTAGCTATTAGGACAGCATCCATGATCTGTATTCCTCTAATGAATGATGATCCACTAGCTTGTTGACCACCTTCTTGAGTCTTTCGGTCAACAGCTTGAAAATAATTTTATATATGCTACTTATCAAACTTTGGGGGTCTATTTGGAAACAGCCTCTCTACCCAAGGTAGGGGTAAGGTCTGCGTACACACTACCCTCCCCAGACCCCACGAAGTGGGATTATACCGGGTTGTTGTTGTTGTTGTACTAATCAAACTTTATAGAGTGGTGGGTCGACCGTCTATGTTGTATAGGGCTGAGTGTTGGCCAGTCAAGAACGTCCACGTGCAGAAGATGAGAGTAGCAAAGATGAGGATGTTGAGATGGATGTGTGGGTGTACCAGGAGAGATATGATTAAGAATGAAGATATCCGAGACAGAGTGGGAGTAGCCTCCGTGGAGGACAAGATGCGAGAGTCGAGACTGAAATGGTTCAGACATGTTAAGAGAAGAAGCATTGATGCTCCAGTTAGGAAGTGTGAGAGGTTGGCCATGGAGAGTTTGAGAAGAGGTCGAGGTAGGGCTAAGAAGTGTTGGGGAGAGGTGATTAGGCAGGATATGGCGCTGCTTCAGCTCACTGAGGACATGACCTTTGATATGAGGGTGTGGAGGTCAAGGATTAAGGTAGAAGATTAATTGGTAGTTTATAGTTGTTCACCAATAGTCTTAGTAGTATGCATCTACTCTTAGATTTTTATTATGTTATGTGATTTTGTTCGCCTCAAGTATTGTATTCCCTGTTGCTATTATTTGGTGCCACTTATCCTTTATCTTTTCCTTTTTTTCTTTTATCTTCCATCTTTCTTCCTCCCTTGCTTTCCTCTTCTTCTTCTTGCCCTTCCTGAACCGAGGGTCTATTGTTAACACCCTCTCTACCTGAACTAGGTAGGGGTAAGGTCTACGTACAGACTATCCTCCCCAGACCCCACTTGTTGGGATCAAACTGGGTTTTTGTTGTTGTTGTACTGATCAAACTTATTGGAATGAAATCTTTTAATTCTTTTGCCCTGCCTTCTTAGGAATCAATGCTACAAAGGTAGTATTCATACTTTTTTCCAATACTATGCCTTAACACTGTCCTATATTTCTTGTTCTCTAAATGGGCTTTGCAGCATTAGGTTGTCCTCCTCTGTGACCATTTGATTGATGCTATCGGGTCATGTTGGTCTCCGTTCTTCTTCTTATGTGTATAACTTCTTATAGTATCTAATAACCTCCCTTTTGATGTCTTCTAGAGCCTGTAAAAGACTCCCCTTCTACCAGCAGTTGATCTATGTTATTGTATCTTCTATGGGCAGTAGCTGTTCTGTGAAAGAACTTGGTGTTCCTATCTCCCTCTTTTAGCCATAAAGCCCTGGATCTCTGCCTCCATGCTACTTCTTCATTACTAGCAATCTCGTCAAACTCCAATGATAATGAGTTCTTTGAGAGGATCTCTTCTTCAGTCACGCTCCTTTGATCATGAATTCTTTCCAGCTCTGCAAGCTGACTGAGGACACTTGCCTCCTGCAAAGCTAGGTCTCCTTGCAAAGTTCTATTCCATTCTTTGAACTTGTTCTTCGGAGTTCGGAGTTTAGAGACCAGTATCAAGTCTGGCCTCCCTTCCCAGCTAAAGGAATTCCAGCATTCTTCAATTCTTCCTTTAAATCCCTCAGTCTGTAGCCGCCAGTTTTCAAACTTGAAGTATGATTTGACTAGTTCCCATCTTCCACGTTTGAGCATCAACGGAAAGTGATCTGATTTCTCCCTTTGCATCACCTGCTGACTGATGCTTCTAACTCTTTATTCCAGTCGCTGGAAATCAAGAATCTATCCAGTTTAGCTGCAATAACATGTCTGTCCCCTTCCTTCCAAGTGTATCCCACCCCTCCCCCGGGCTAACTGAATATCTAGAAACTCTATATCTTCAATGAAGTTTGAGAAATCCATCATTTCTCTTGAAATTCTGGTGCGATTCTTTTTTTCCGAAGGATATCTCACAGTGTTAAAATCCCCGCACACCAACCATGGACCAGAAAAGAGGCCTCTTGCCCCACCAACTCCCACCATACTTCTTCCCTATCCCTTCTATCATTGGGAGCATATACAGCTGATAAATGCCATATATAATCCTGAGTCTTGCCTAGAAATTTAGAAGTAAGAGTATGATCACCTACCCCACATACTTCCCACTCCCAAGCTCTTCACATTACTAAATTTTCCCCTCTAGTCCCACTAGCATTGGGAGCATATACAGCTGATAAATGCCATATATAATCCTGAGTCTTGCCTAGAAATTTAGAAGTAACAGTATGATCACATATCCCCTCTACCCCATATATAAGTTCTACCGTCTCACATTACTAAATTTTCCCCTCTAGTCCCACTAGCCTCCAATTGAGTATATTTCACCCACCTGTGACCCCAAAGTTATATAAAAATCTCCCTGATATCCCCTTGAATTTTAGATTCTTGAAACAAACTATCTGCTTTCCACTCGAGTAGCAGACTTTTGATAACTCTCCTTTTCCTTGCCCTATTCAGCCCCCTCACATTCCATGATAATATGTTTACTAACATTAACCCTGACTGATAATGATTCCCCCCAACTTCTTGTCCCATTGCTCTTGAAATTACTTCCTAATTCTAGGCCTTTTAATTCTTTGATTCCCTTTTTCTTTGGTGTCTGGTTCACTGGTGATGCTTCTATCCATTTATCGTCTTCTGCTGTCAATTTTCATGAACAATTCCAGAGCTTCTCTTTTGGCAGCCATTGAAGTCTAACCCAAATTCTTTAGTGAGTTTTATGATGTTCTGGTGCACCCAAATAGATGCTTCAAACTCTAGGTCTTCTTCAGGTTCTAAAGATTGTCGGTTTAGAGGCACTGCTACTTCTATTGCACATGCATCACACCTATCTGTATCTGCTTCTTGTACCAGCATGTTGCTTCCCTTCTTTGTTTCTGCTGTTGTTCCTTTGTTCTCTGCTTCTGTTGCTGTTTCATTATCCTCGAGCAGCACCATCTGATTTCTTCCTTCTTCCTCGTCTTCCATTCCCTTTTCTTGCTCTTCATCTTCTGTTGTTTCGCTGTCGCTTTTGACTCTTAAATTCTCCGCCAGTGCTAGTATGTTATTTTCCTCAAAAGGCTCGAACTGGTAGGCTTTTAATTATTCAGTAAAGGGGTCAGTTTTGGACCTAGCTATGGGCTTATTAAAGCCTTCGCTTTACAAATTGTTTGGGCCAAAAAATCAGGGCCCATTTGGCCTTGTTGTAAGGGTTTAAAAAATCACATGACATGTCACGTGAGGTACTAGGTTTTGGAAAAAGTACCCTCGTGTCCTGTCATTACCATATAACCTCAAGCCCCTCCCTATATACTTTTGTTGCGCTCTATTACCCGCTGATGCTTTACCCACTGGTTCAAACGTTTATCTTCTCCATTCTCACCCGTGGTGGATCTCGCCAGCGATTCGCACCAAATCTGCATTTCAAAGACCATTCCTTCAGATTCCACCTTCACCATTTTAGGAATTGAAGAACCATCTCTTTGGACCTTTATTCTTGCCCATTTCAGATGGTTTTTTAATTTCGTTTCCTCCTCTGTTTCAACCCAACCGCCACTTCCATCTCCAATTTCTTTGAACATTGTTTGAGACAAAAGATGGAGGAGAAGCCCCACAATCCTTATCCAAATGTGCTTTATTTTTGTCAAAGTTGGAATTGTTCCCACTGTTGGGCACCACCATTGAAGCTTCACTTTTAAGTTTCTTCCAGAACCCTTCTATTTTCAGAACTTGATCGGCTGTAGCTTTCGATGAGAATTCAAAGAGGAATCTGTGCTTGTCCATCTCATATATGTTGATTCCCTTTGTTTGCTTTTAATTGAGTATAAAAGGTCTGTGGGTTGTTGCAGATTTTTCAGAAACCGAAATAGCGGCATTATTCCTTACCAGATTTTAGATAATTCTAAAGATTAGTAGTACAGACTGAATCAACTTAGTTGTTCCAGTTTGCGCATTTCAGTTGTAAGAACTTGGTCCAGACAGAGTTCCACAACTAGAATATTCCATAGCATATCATGAATTTTGTTCTATAGTTCCGAATAGCAATCCAGATTATTTCTCTAATGTTTTAGCTTTTAGTAATAATTTGTCTTTCAAACCAAACTCATATTAACAGACGTGTGGACTCAAGTAATCTTTTCTTAGTCATTAAACTATAATACGTGTGGACTCAAATAATCTTTTCTTAGTCATTAAACTATAATACGCTGGTCAAGTTTTCTCTAACTTAAGAAAGAATTACTGTCTAAGCAAGATTTCTGCACGTATATTGATGTATGACCAAAAGACCTGCCTTTACCATCTGAGTCTAGGTTATGTAGTAGCTAACCCATCCCCATTACACGAACCCAATGATCTATGTATTAGGTAATAGTCAAGAACTTAAGTTTCATTGAATCACCCTGGGTCTAGTGGTAAGAGCGTAGCCCGTGATATATGAATAAGGGGCACGTCACAAGGTCGAATCCCGCCGCAAGCAAAAGCCAGATATTAGAGCAGAGAAGGGTGGGTGGGTTTGGGGGGGGGGGGGGGGGTAATCTACCAAGTTTTGTACCGTGCACCAGCTGGCCCTAGGGAATTTCTCAGTTATCAGAAAAAAGAAGTCTCATTGCACCTGGGCATTACAGAACTCATATTTGGATTTTGAAGTTCAATGAAAACTTGTTTCTTCTCCAGCTGAGTTTAAGTTAAAGTTTTCACTCTGGATGTGGAGAACTATGTCTCTGCAGATCTGATTTAGCCACTTTTGGCATCTCCAGAACCAGAAGAGGCTGCTAAGAGGAAAGAGGATGAAAGTTTTGGGACTTGAACTTCAGAAAGGTTTTACACGATAGAGAAAGGAAGAACTAAGCAACAACAGACTGACTTGAATTTACACAATGGGAGGATGACGCCTCTTGGCTATGGAAGGGACATATGACAAGACAATTTAAAGTCAAATCCTAATTTGCTGAAAAACCCAACCAGATACTTCTCCACATTCAGTAACTTGTGAAGTAGAGGTCCCCAGGAGCTTGACACTTTTATATAACTGCTTGGAACGCTATACTTACGGCTAATAATATAAGGCAGAGAAGAGTACACATTTGGAGATTCTTATGGTAAAGAAACAGCAGATGTTGACCACCCACTTATAAGTTCCAACTATGTGACAAGACTGGAATAAATTTTTTTTCCTGAGAAATGGGTCGTCAACCACCCACTTATCAGGTCCAAGGGTGACAAGACTGGAAATTTTCCGCTACAAACTGGGTTATGCCGAACAGTGCCAAAATCTACTTGGGAGCTGAAGGTCCAAAGCCAGCTCCATCGGAAGAAGCAAAGCTTGAGGTATCATCTGTCAAGCTATCATGTGACTAGTTGGGAGGAGAAATACAAGAGCTTCTGATGGGAAAAATGCTTCCACTATCCATAGATTTTGCTGTGTTTTGGGTAGATCTTGGCACGCAGCTGCATATTCAAGGCCCATTATTCATCAAGTTTCGAGCTGTGCGCCACTAGCCCTTGGGGATTTCTCAGTTATAAAGAAAAGAATATTCTGGGTGGCGATGTCAAAATCACTGGCTGGAATATCTATTGTATATCTCTTCTGTATGAGATAGATTCTTTTTTCACAATAGAACACTTCAATTGTAAAAAGTATCACAAAAGTTGTGAGTGAAAAATCATTTTGCCTCAGTAATTGGTCTAAACCTAAAAATCAAAAGCCCAGCAAATATATAGAGGTTCCTTGAAAAATGAGGTTATAATTCCCTTAGGGAATCTAAATACATCATGTAATCTTCCAAAATGTATCTTTTGGTAAAAGATCTTCAGATACTAATAGATGCTTTCAGAGAAAAGCACCCAAATTTGGAATGATTGCCGAGATATTGGAACATTTAAGTTATTTCTCGTTCCAACAGCTTAAAGCTTTCAAACAGAGTAGTATCGTTCTATTGCCCTATCAAAATTCTCAAGCTCAAATCCGAGTACTGATTAGACATACATGATATGCTTCGTATAAGTTGGGCAGAAAGGATGGGGAGGTTAGCTGGTGAGTAGGGGTCTAAAACTTAGGGATCAATACTTACAAGCTTCAATTGACGAGGGTATTGGCATGCACCACGGGAACCATAATTAACAGCCAAAATATTCAGACCATCCTGCAATGAACACATCAAAGTCAAATTCCTAACAGATTAAAATGAAAGATTTGCACAAACAAAGAGTAGCTGTGCCATCTTGATTAGTTCGCATAATAACAAAAACTCTGACCTTATATGTCTTTACTGAAATTCAAGAGAAAATACTTAAACTAACCAAGGAAACCACCTATTTCCCTTAGAAGAAAAAGCAAAAATGCGAAACACGCTAATACGTCATGTTGAAATATCTTAATTTAACTTTACTTTCTTTACTTTCCACAGTAGCCGAACCACTTAACAAAGCCTGTTAGACAAGACAGAATTATATTCTTAACCACCTACATCCAACAAAAAAGGAAATAAAGAAAAGGAAAACAGAAAAGAAACATATCATACTGGAACCAAAATAGACAACTAAGGTAACGAGTATTAAGTTGAATATTACCATATGTATGACAAAATGTTCCTCCAAACCATCCCGAGGAAGACACCGCTGAGGGAAAAACAGTAATAGCAATTAGATGATGAGCATGTCATTTGAAGCTTGCAGTATTCCAGGAAAATACCAGAATAATTAGCCAAATCACAAAGGAAATTCCATTGTCTGAAATATAAAATAGACCGAGAGAAATGACCTGCATTAAGGTAAAGAACCTTTGAGCAAAATGCTCCCAGACACCTTTCCCGAGACACTTCTCTTTCCTACTTTCTAGGACTGTCGAATAACCTTTTCCGGTGTGATTCTCCACCGGAATTACCCCCCACCTACTGTGATTATTGTTTAAACATCAATCGTGCTATTCTGTTAATATGGATACTGGGATAGTGACAGGATTTATTAATGCTGGTTTTAAATCCTTTCAACAACAACAACCCAGTATAATCCCACTTAGTGGGGTCTGGGGAGGGTAGTGTGTACGCAGACCTTACCCCTATCCTTGGGTAGAGAGGCTGTTTCCAATGGTTTTAAATCCTTTCACATTACAAAAAATTGTTCCAGGTCTGAAGTTTGGTTCGAATGGGTTGAACATAGCAGGAACCTGATGAGGAGCAACTGTAACCCTCTAAGTTATGAAGTGGGTCATAGAGGTTTAATGTGGCCTCAAAGGAGCATGGCAGGGCAATAAGGAGGTGGAATGTGAACGATCACTATGCAGAATTTTATTGCCCTCTTAAATACAATGAACATGGAAGGTACATCAGTTTCATTGCTGCACAGGGGCAGCGCATGTATGTCATTATTACACCAGAAGTTACATTTAAGACAGGGTGGGGAATCATAGCTCAAAAAATACAAAGGTCCACAAATGTCCCTGAAGAAGAGAAGAATGTCCCTATTTTCATAAACCCACAGCGGGAGTCGTCCTATAATGAAGTAATCAGGACCAGTAGATGACCATAAGAAGGGACGAAATATTTCCGATCAAATCCAACATTTCCGAAGTCATCATCCCTGGCGGTCCAGAATTATCGGACAAATATGTGCTAAGAAGGGCATAGTTGGAAAAGTTCTGACTCCTATGAAGGAGATACCAACTTTGAAGGATATCCGAATATGGGCATGTAACACATGGAAATCTATCTTTTGGTGTGAATGTATACAAGATGAACGATTACCGGTTCTTGTTTTAACCTCAATGAAGGATGCTGAACATGTTCTAAGGGTGAATGGCATTGGAAGAAGACCAAAATGGTCCTTGAAGGCGGAAACCTACTACAGGATGCTGGCCTGAAGAGGTGGGCCGTAATTGGGTTGGATTAGGCTTCTGGGACTTCCTATTAACCTTGGGTCACAGAAAGTTTTCAAAGCAATAGGTGATCAATGTGGTGGTGGGATTGAAATGGAGGATGAGACAACCCTAAAGAAAACCATTTACACTGGGCTAGAATCAAAGTGAAGGGAGATGGGAGTAAGGTGCCGGAAGATATGCATGTGGACAGCTATGAACCCCGATAGATCGTTTTGGGTACTAGCCGTTAGCCGTTATTTTTGTGTTTCGAAACCCCTCATAGCTTCATTTGATGTTTATCAATTTGAGTGAGTGATCATGTCGTTTTCCGTAAAATTTTGATGAATATGTGATTTTTGACTTAAAATGAGGCTAGAGTTGACTATGGTTTATATTTTGGGTAAACGACCTCGGATCGGTGATTTGACGATTCTGGTACGTTCTTAAGATGTTTTTGTGCTTCTACGCATGATTGGTCGGGGTTCGCGGTGGCCCAAGCGCATTTCAGCGGGTTATGTGAAAAATTGTGAAAGTTGAGTTTTCAAGTTGAAATCTTAAGTTTTGAGATTGATTCTTGTTATTTGATGTTAATTTGATGATTTGAGGTAGCGAGCAAGTTTGTATGATGTGAATATACTTGTGTGCATGTTTGGTTTGGATTCCGAGGGACTCAGGTGAGTTTTGGAGGCATTGTGGATAGATTCGGAATAGCTGGTGCACTTCAGTTGCTAATTGTTAGTTGCAGATCTTACATTTGCGAGGTCAGGCTCGCATTCGCTTTTGCGGTCAAGTGATTGCATGTACGAGCATGGGCTGGAGGTTGGGTCTTCGCATTTGCGAAGAATGGGCTGCACATGCTACGGGGGTGTCCTTCGCAAATGCGAAGGTTTTGTCGCATTTGCGATGTCTGTGCGTTGATGCACTGTTTGTATTTGCAACCAGTGTATCACATTTGTGGATATCACTACTTCGTC
Organism: Nicotiana benthamiana; assembly: GCA_034376525.1. NCBI lineage: Eukaryota > Viridiplantae > Streptophyta > Magnoliopsida > Solanales > Solanaceae > Nicotiana > Nicotiana benthamiana. The sequence continues at coordinate 110,487,833 of CM067331.1, forward strand.
GATGTTAGACTTGACACTTACATAGTACATGAAATCGGATGTACTCATACTACACTTATGCACTTCTTGTGCAGATCCCGGTGTTGGGCCTAGTGTCGTGCAGTTGAGATTGCTCGGATCTGACTTTCGTAGGAGACTCGAGGTAGAGCTACATGGCGTTTGCTGTCCTTGAAGCCCTCTTCTATCCTGTTTTTACTGTTTATTTAGTTTCAGAAAGTTGTGCTTCATTTCAGACTACTTGTAGCATTCTAGTTGCTCGATTTCTGGGTAGACTACATTACTTATGTATCTATTTCAGACTACTTGTAGCATTCTACATTACTTTCTAGTTGCTCGGATCTGTATTTCAGAGTTTATTAATCGTTAATCATTAGTATCCTGCTTTTAAATTGATAAAATTGGTTAATACTTTAGCAACCGTTGGCTTGCCTAGCAAGTGGATGTTAGGCGTCATCATGGCCCCATTGTTGGGATTTCTGATGTGACAACAACGATGGGTATTTGTACAAAATCTCGTATGGTGTGAAGTTCCCCCGACAGTGACGGCTGCTCTATTGCCAGTGTGGATGGGAGAAAATATCTGCTGGTTAATACAGATAGCCTGGAAGATGGGACTTATTCGGCACAACAGTACGTAGGTCATGTGGGCAGATCGAAGTGGAGAATTTTAAAAAATTTACACGTGCCTGAATCACGTGAGGTTGATGTTGAACTCACAAAAGGGAGTTTTGGGCCATAGTTACTTAATTCATGTGGGCCTAATTTTGACAGATCCATCAATTGATTCTTGGTGCAAAGGCTCAATCCTAAAAGCCAAGCTGAGGAATTAATTAGTGGGGGTCCTAATTCTTTTGACCCTTTATTGCAAATGCATATGCAGATCCAATAATTTGAGGGACCACATGTGGCTATCCCTAAAGGCCCAACTGATGAACATTCTAACCGCCCAACTTCCAAAGACTCTACTGGGCCGATTATTAATAACCAAATAGACATCAGGCAAATTTCCGGATCTCAGATGCCATCTTTGGAAGTGTCGATATTTATGTCTTCAAAGGAGCAGACAAAAGAGGAGAAGGAAGACCACTTTGATCCTATGCTTTTGGAACGCAATTCTTCCTCTCTTTCTACTGACTCTACACTAGGCATCAAAGAGGACTTGCTACAGGTTCCTATAATTTTGCACTTGGTCCAGGAACTCAACTCATAAGAAAAGGGGAGTGGTTGCATGCGGATGAGGGTAGTAAACAGTTGTTATTTTTGGGGATCCAACTGCATGAATTGATGAAGAAGCTATTCCAATTTTGACATGCAAAATCCAAAGGGCGGAAGAAGAAGCTTCATTGTGGGTACATATGAATGGTCTCAAACTAAGTAAGAAATTTGCTGTTGATTTTGAAGGGTGTGAAGGGGATGTCATATCTTTATTCTTGAAGATTGACAGTAGAAGGCACAAGAAGATGGAAGATACCACAATCCAAAGCAACACTGCAATCAAACCAAAAGGTCAGAAGCAATTAAAGAGGTTAAAATCAGGCATCAAATATAAAGATGGGAAGTCTAAGGGTAGGGGGGGAGGCATCCTCAAAGTTGATTAATGAAGATCGATATGCTATCATGGAATGTGTAAGGATTGAATTATGGGGAGAAAAGGGGACTTATTAAAACTGCTCTTAATGAATGGAGGTGTGATGTAGTGGTTCTTCAAGAAACAGAGATAAAAGGTGATAACTCTTGTTGCCAGACATTTATGGGGGAGTAGACGAGTGGATTTTGTTAATCTTGAAGCTATTGGTACTATTGGGGAAATTCTTATCATTTGGGATAAAATAATATTAAAAGGGGAGTTGATTACTTCTATTAGTCAGAGTATCTCTTGTAGAATCACTGCAGTAGGCCAAGATTTCTCATGGTTCACACGGATATATGCCTCAAATTCCAGAATTTAGAGGCAAGACTTATGGTGGGAGTTGGTAGCCTCAAGAGGGCTTTATAATGGGCCATGGGTGGTCTGTGGAGATTTCAACACTCAAATGAAAGAAGCAACACTCACCGTCTAACCAAAGCTATGACATATTTCTCCGACACAATCAATGATCTACCATAGTCCAATTATAGCTGGCATTTTGGGTTGTGAATATGAAGTAGGAAATTTACCAACCAAGTATTTGGGATTATCATTAGGTTCCAAGAACAAAGCTGCATATATATGTGAAGGGGTACTTGATATATGTGAAAAGAGACTTACAAGGTGGACAGCACAATACTTATCCCTAGTGGGGGAAGGATCATTTTGATGAGATCTGTCCTGGACTCCCGACCCACCTACATCATGTCCTTATTTCCTATCTCAGCCAAAATAAAGAGAAGAATTGACCAGCTGAAAAGGAACTTTATTTTGGTAAGACAACAGGCTTCCCCTCTCCATCTTGTTAGCTGGAACACTCTCATCTCCAGCAAGAGGGTTGGCAGTCTAGGCATTAGAAACTTAAGTTTACATAACAAGAGCCTCTTAATGAAATGGTTGTGGAGATTCAACACTGAGAAGTAAGTCTTACGGAGACAAGTTATCACCTACCGGTATGAGCAATCAGGACACTGGAGCACCAAACCAATGAGAACTCTTAATGGAGTTGGCAATTGGAAAGCCATTAGGAATCTATAGGAGTAGTTTACAACAAACACAGGTTTTAGGAAAGGAAATGGGATGAAGGAATCATTCTGGCATGATGATTGGATTGGTCATGGAGCATTGAAAGACCTTTTTCCTGATCTATTCAATCTCACCACTTCACCTAAAGCCACAGTAGAAGAATCTTGGAGCTCCCAGGGCTGGAATCTAATTTTAAGAAGGCTTCTCATGTCGGGGAAGTCACTAGAGCTACTGAGATTCTTAAAATGCTAGAACACTCTGCAGGATTAAGTGAGTGGAGGACTCTCTTACATGGAACGGAGGCAGTGCTCTAAATTTATAGACAAGGCAGCATACAACTATGATCATCTAGAGGGCATTCCAACAATCCTTGGCCTTGATAAAAGATTTGGAAAATCAAAGTACCATACAAAGTTATTCCTTCATGGTTAGTGGTAAGAAAAGCCTGCCTCACTCTAGAAATTCGTCAAAGAAGAGGTATTCAGACCAGCTGTACATGCTAGAATCAGCGTGAAGATGAAACCAATGAGCATCTTTTCTTACATTATGTTATTACTAGACAACTTTGGCAGCTCTTTATACCACTAGCTGGTATTGTTTGGGTGATGTCCAAAGATATCATTGGCCTGATATGCAGCTGGAACAGTATTAGGAGAAGAACCCGCCACAAGGAATGGTGGAAGATTGTTCCAGCTTGCATATGGTGGACAATTTGAAACGAGAGGAATGCAAGATGTTTTGAAGGCAAGAGCAGTTCAACATAGAAAATCAAGAGTTCTTGCATTTCTTTTTTTCATTTTTGGTGTAAACAACAGTTGATAAGTGATGCAGAATCACTACTAGACCTTTTTGAATCTCAGTAAGATTTCAGGGGTTGTACTTGAAAATATTAGAAACTAGCCCTGTTTCTTGGGTGCTGAAGAATATAATTGTTACCTTTTTCAAAAAAGAAAATAGATTATAAAGGATCGCGTGTGACAAAGGAGAGCACCTAAGTTGAAAAGAATTCAGAGTTTGTTCTACAAAGGTTAAGATTGGATAATCAATTTAAACAACCGACAAAATCCACGGCAGAGCAGCCTTCGAGCTGTAGACTTTCACAAAAAAAAAACTGATGATTAAGTATCATTGAGCTAGAAAGGGCCCTGTTGGGAACTTTTTCTCAATGCTGTTTACATCTAACAAAACGGAGGAATAAAACTGTAAGGGGCACAAACTAGCTCATTCAGCTTTTTATGCACTACTATTTCTATTTCTTGAGGGGGAGAAATATGTACCTTGGGTAAGCAATTGTTAATTAGCACTCTAGACGGCTTTTCAATGATTTAAATCTTCCTAGGGCAATACAAATTTTAACTCAAACAAGAGCAAGGCTAAATGCACATACGCAGATACAGTAGCACCAGAAAGAAGTTAATAAGTTTCAATATTTCTATTAAGATTCCATAAGAGATACAGTATTAAAGTCGCAGATATATGAAACTTCTTGTTCTGACAAACAAATTTTACTGGCTAAAATGCCCTAGCTAGATAAAAGAAAACTTGCCCTTTAGAAAGTATGAGTTAAATTACATGAAAGTTTCTTCCCAGAAAGAAGTTTTACAGAAAAAATACCCTTGCTTGATAAAAGAAAACTCGTGCAGTCATTCACAACAATATTTAACTTTCCTAATCCTAAGATTTCAATGTCACAAGGACAGAAAGGCATGGGCATACATATGTACAGTGTACACAAAGGCAAAGTATTGACACCATTTCAAACTATTCCTTCCTTATGAATGTTTAAATATATAGACATTACACATGTACAAAATGTTGATACTTCTAGCCACAATAGTTCCAAACTTACTGCTTTCACTGAGGAAACAACATACTCTCTGCCAGGAAGGTTCAATACTTTGGATGGTACTCTTATTCTGTAAAAGTCATCACCTTTCAAAAGTTTCTGCATCACATAAAATTCAAAAGAAAAGTTACAAATAAAACAAAAAGGGTGCCATGATTGTACGAACAGAAAATAGAATTACTTTGAAATCCTCCTTCTCTGTTTCAGTAAAAGCATTTCTGGAGAAGCGAAGCTTTGTCAGCATTTGCGTCTGCGACAAGAAGTGGAAAAAATCTATTACTGGATGGTGAAAAGTCAAACATCAACCAGATATAGGTGGACAGTAAAAGTCAGCCAAGAATTATTGAAAGTGAAAGGCGCAAAAAACGACCAGATCCATTGGAGTTGAAGCGAAAAGTGAGTTCTTTGAAGCGAAGCGCACAATGTGCTGGAATTCGAGAAATTATGAAAAATATCAACCATCTATAAATTTAGTACATTAAAATTAAACTACAATTAAAATAACGAATTTCAACATCCAATATACAACCATTATTAATCCAACTCAAAGATGATGTTCAAAAAGCAACATAGAAATCAAGTTGATATTGAGGTGACGTGTGCGCTAGGCTATTTGGGCTGAGTTATGATGATCGTTGACTTTTGATTTGATCAGCGCTTGGGCTAGGATCTGCCCCTCCGGAGACAGGTGATAACCCATGCAACTTCGGGCCTGGTGGGTGCAGGCACTTGGTATCTGCGGGGTGCAGGCACTTGGTATCTTCCTCATGCTAAGTAATACTCTATATCTTGAAATCGATGCTTTAAGTAATTTGTTTGGAAAGCATGCATATTTCCCTGCTAATATTTGATAAAGTTGAACTTGTTATTCTTAAGCTGGTTTTCCCTTTTGTTGACATCATTGTGTTGTTACTGTTATTGCTGGCGGTTGAAAGTGAGTAGGCGGACTTGGCCAATCTCGTCACTATCTCTAATCCGAGGTCAGGCTGGCTACTTAAAGAGTACATGGGGTCGATTGTATTCATACTATGCACTTCATGTACAAATCCAGAAGTTGCTAATAGAGTTGATTGCTAGAGAGTTGCACCGGTATCATTGGTGATTTCAAGGTAGCACTGTTGTTTTCTATTGCAGGCCTGGGAGTCCATTTTCCTTACTTTTGTTATTACTGTTTATGTACTTCAAACAGTATTGTATCGTCATTCAGACCCTTGTACTTATTTATTTTATATAGCTCATGTACTTGTTGACACCAAGTTTTAAGATGGTATTTCAGTTGTATCAATGTTGCATGGGCGGAGCTAGAGATCGAGGAGCGAGTTCGACTGAACCAGTAACTTTGGTCCAAACTCTATATTTTTCTTAAGAAATTCATTTGATATGTTCAAAATGCTAATTTAGAACCCAGAAACTTAAAAAGGGTTAAAATCTTGAACCCAGAAACTTTATATTATGGCTCCGCCTCTAATTGTTTGGCTATAGTTTTTTTTTCTTTTTTTTTTTTTGATTTGCACCAGGTGTCTGAGTCTCTAACAGCCCCGACTAATCCTGGGAGTGCACAGGCCCTTGGCAAGGAGTTTCCTGCACACTACAGTTAATTCAGGTTTTACCCAGTCAGATGGCCCTCAGAAATTGTTTGCACCCAGTGGGTTTCGAACTTGAGACCTTGAAAGGACGCAAACCCCAAGGCTCAAGTCAATTGCCACCAGGCCAACCCCTGAGGGTTGGCTATAGTTATTTATCCTATTCCACTTTTGAGGCTATTCCTTGTTGTTATTGCAGTTTATTTCTATATATTGAATATTGGCTTGCTTGACAAGCAGTGTAAGGCGCCATCACGACTTTGGTGGTCTTTGGGGTTGTGACATGGATCCTTTATGCCATATCATGCATACTATATGCTTTCTATTTTTATCTTTTAATATGCTACTTGATGCCTTTATTACATGCTTTAGACTTGATAGACGAGGTAGGACTATCTATGTTGAGTTGATATCTCATGATGTATGCTTTTAGATTATCGCATCGCTTTTCATAATATTGTTGTGTATCAATGGGATTGTACAGGTTTATTTCTTAGTAGGTATCACATGACTTGAACCTCACCACTATTTCACGAGGCTAGTCTTGATACTTCTTCTTAGTAGTGTAGCATATATACATATATATATTTAATTATTGTATAATTATTATTATATTTAGAGCATATATATATATATATATATATATATATATATATATATATATATATATATATATATTTAATTATTTTATAATTATATATTTTCAGTATATAATTATATATTTAATTATTGTATTATTATTATTATTTCAGCATATAAATATTTAATTATTGTATAATTATATATTTTCAGTTAACTATTATAATTTATATAATTTCAGTTTATTTTCAGTTAACTATTATAATTGATATAATTTCAGTTAATTATTATAATTTATATAACTTATATAATTTCAATTTATTTTCAGTTAATTATTAATATAATTTATATAATTTCAGTGTATTTTCAGTTTATTAATTATTTTTTCTCTTATATCTTAATAGGGATAATTAAGAATCGCGCTTCACTTCAAAAAAGCGTGCGCTTCTTTGCGCTTTGCGCTTTGAAGCGAGGCGAGCCCTTGTCGCTTTTTTGCGCTTTGCGCTCTCCAAAACACTGATATAAACAAGTGCTAATACCACACCCATCAATATCTCAAGAACCTCATTCCACAACCAAAAGGCTAAGTTTTCCTAGTCCCTCTGTCCAAAAAACATTCTTGCAAGTCACATCTAGTGAAAGTCATCCAGAGTTATGCTTCACACGAGCATTGATTGTATTTCGGAGTTACAGCTAATATTCTTAATCTTACGGATAAGAGCATTGATTGTATTTCGGAGTCATTACTTTGTACATTGTCTTTTTAAGTTGTTTGGTCGCATTATTTCTTTTAAAATCAGATTGCAAGTCCATGAAATTAACAAACTATGTTTATTATTAAGTAAACTGATATCAACCTGTGCTCTGCGATCTTTATATTACCCAACAACGTCTATGATTAGGATTAAGGAGATTGCTTTCAACAAATAATAATTACAATTACGTTGATAACTATATAAAAGTTTCAAAAAGTTTCAATCGACAAAATAAAGAATAATTAGGGGAAGACCTGGGAACCATGAGAAGGAGATTTGATGCGAGCAGTGAAGGTTCCGGCGGGGGAGAAATCTGAGTCACCGAAGGCATGTTCTAGAGTGAACTGGATCTTGGAATCTGAATCGGAACCTGAGCCGGTAGACCTCTTCCGGGTCGACTGAACAGGAGAAGAAGGTGCTGAACCTACTTTGACGTCATAGGGATCAGCTGGACGGGATCGGATTCCACCTTCGATACCGAACTCTTCATCGTCGACGAGAAGCTCGTCGGACTGGAACCCATGTGACGTCGTAAGGATCAACAGCAGGAAGAAACCCGCCCCAGTTACAGATTTGGCTCTCATTCTTGAAAGGAGTTTGAGACTTGGAAGAGTGAGAAGCAAACACCTTTTGATGGTTTTTGGAGTGCGGACTAGCCGAGGTAAAGACAGCAGGGGATAACTTTAGTAGACTAGTAATATAGTGTTGTTTGGTTTTATTATCTTTTAAAAAACAATTCTTTAGAACAATAATAATATAATAAATATAATAACTTAGGCTATATGGTTATATCTTATAGTAGTGGGGAAAGGCCCGTGCTAAGCCCGGTCCCAAACTTCATAAGTTAACGTAAAAATTGTGTGGAATAGCCACTTTTTAAAGTGGTATTTACTTTTTATCCAATATTTTAATGCTGAGTAAAAATAGTCACTAATCTATTAAAATTAAAGATGAAAAGACAGTATTACCCATTCCTTCCTAAATGGAAATACAATTTTCTTCTCGTTGCTGAGGGTAGCAGAGTGGGAAACCCAAGATGACTTTACTACCATCAATGGAAGAATTTGAGTATTCTGCTTTGTGGGTATTGCAAAACTGACTTTTCCAAAACCTCATTGACCAACAGCTTCACCACAATCCCAATCCATGAGATGAAATTTGATATTATTTTAGGCTTTTGTTTGGTAGAAGAATGTGAGAGAACAGAGTAGGCTGCAAGTTATAACGAACTATGTTTTATCACATGTTATTTATTTATATGGGATAGTTTTCCTATTTTTATTTGATTTTAGTTCCAAGTTCAAAAGTCAAGGACATCCTGAAGTCCTCAGCTTAGAATTACAAGTTCAAAAGTTAAGAACATGTAGTCCTGAACTTAGAGCTCCAAGTTCAAAAATTAAGGACATGCAATCCTGGAGTCCTGAAGTTAAGCTCAAAAGTTAAGGAGAAGGACATGCAGTCCTGAAGTCCTTCATTACCTTGGTGTTACCTTATAATGTCAAAGTATGCTCATAAATTGGGATACGGTCACCAAGGATATAAAAGAAGGTGGATTAGGTATCCGCAAGGCAAAACATAAGAATTTGGTTCCCCTTTCAAGCCTTGTGTGGATACACATAAAAAAATCCTTCATTACCTTGGTGTTACCTTATCATGTCAAAGTATGCTCACTCAAAAATTATTACAGAATTTTCTTTCATCTGGAAATTCATCCTTCAAGGATGGAAACTATGCAATCAGGGAATTTTGTGCCATCCCTCAAAAGATTCGTGCTTAAACATTTGGTATAACAATTGTATTTACAATACTCCTACCCTTAGAAGTTGTATTAAGGGGTCCCTCAATAAAAATAAATGTGATCTTTCCCTAGGAAAATTAACTAGGGGCAATACTTGGGATCTAAGTAAAATTAACTTTGAATTACCCCCTAAAGTTATTCACAATATTAATCTTACTCCTACCCCTTGTAATAACTCCAAAGTGGATGATCTCAGTTAGAAACTAAGCTCTAATGGTATTTTCTCCACAAAATTTTGCTATAACCTTCTTAATAATCCCTTCCCTCCTTCTAAGTTATAAATGGATATGGGATCTTCATTGTCCTAACAAGATCAAAATCTTTCTCTGGAAGTCCTATCACAACTGTATTCCGTGTAGAGCTTATCTTCAAAAAATTGGTATAAATATGGATGACACATGCATTACAAGCAGAATAGGCATCGAGAGCATCCAACATATCTTCCTAAACTGTGCTTCAATCCAAAAATTCTGGAAAGCCATGGGCATCATCTACCATTACAATATGAGCAATATTAATTGGCTTACTAACATTCGTGATGCCTTCATCAATCATAGCTCTCATAAGGTTAATTGGCAAACTCTTTTTCCTTTTTGCATTTGGGAAATCTGGAAAAATATGAATAACAATAATACCAATAACCTTCGTTGTCATCTCGACGTAAAAAAAACCCATGCATTTTGCATGGGAATATTTTTTTTCACTAAAAGAACCCCTTTAGAATCAAGAAAATACCCATTGAGACTAGGTGCTACAAACCATAAAAAAATGCTATTAAACTTAATTGTGATGGTACTTTCTCTTCTACTAACAATGCAACAGGAATTGGTGGATTGCTTTACAATAGTAATGGTGATTGGATTTTGGTATATCAAAAAGCAACACATGCTTCCTCCCCAATTCATGTATAATTACTAGCACTTCTAGAAGGGCTAAAAATTGCAGTAAACCTCAAAGAGACAAACATGAAAATTGAAACTAACAGCACGAATGTCATCAAACTACTGCATGAGGACTATACTAACTTTTAAAATGTTATTCTTCAATGCAGATGGTTAATGTACCAACTGAAGCTCCCATTACCGAGGCACAACTTTAGGGAAGGAAATGGTGTAGCTCATCGACTGGCTAAGTAATCTTTGAAGAAACCATCCAGTGATAAATATGTTTACCATGCTCGTCCACCATTTTTTGTGCAAGAAGAAATTCAAAAAGACAAGCATGAATCTTGTAATAGTTTAAGAACTATCTCTACAGATGTTTGTAATTTCCTACCAATTATGGATAATAGTAATGCCCTAAAGACTATGTCTTACTCCTGTACTTTGTCTTTTAAGTAATATGTATATCATGCTTTTATATTAAAAAAGAGTTTCTAAATAGAGATACACATTTAACATAAGGAAAAAATAAATTATATAAGAAAAATATACCCAATGGCAAACAGCAACGAAGACAGAATAGAAAATATTAAGTGTAAACTTGTTTTCACAATATCATAGTCTTAACAAAGTTTCTCTTATTTCTATTAATAACATACCTTTACTGAGATTATTTCATACATATATGGAAATCATATCAAGAAATTTCTCTCCTAATTTATTTTTTAATGTTGCAACAACTACTTCATTGCCATCTATCATTACAACCTCAAAGTGGGCCCCAATATGCAATTAATTTATGTAATTTGAATTTTGTAAGGTCGATGACAGAAGTAACTTTTTTTTATTTGAAGATGTCGAACGGACATATTTTATTAAGCTTGGACTCCAAAACACAATACTTGCGTGTTAACATCGCACTACAATTGCAGCTCGCACAATGAATATTTGTTTGCAAATGAGTTTTGTATTGCTGCCCACAGTATGAATACAGTAATTCATAGAAATCTTTCTTATTAGTCGGCAATGATAATTTTTACTTCCACATAAAGAGTTGTATATGTGAAATAGGGGGTAGAAATAGATTTGTCAAGTTGAGACTAAAATACTAAAGTACTTTATATATACACATATTAGCATGCGTAAAATACACGTACATGAGATTGTAATGGATATCGGCAATTGGTACACTATCATTGTGTTATGGCGCAAGCACATGTGACGAATCAATAGACGGTGAAATTTGTTGATTGTATCTCATTAATCTTGCTCGATTGTCTCGAATCATGTACATGTATAGAGCATTTCAATGCCAACAAAATATGAGATAGATTTAAAATGATACAAAAAAGTTGTGAGAAGCTTTAAAAAAAATGAAAAAGGAGGAATAGGTTGTTTCAATAAGAAATTATTGCATAAGTTATACCAGTAACAGGAAAAATTGATAGAAAGAACCAAAAACAACTACATCCTTCAGCTGACCACAATTATAATGTACGTAACATAATTTATTAGCTGACCACATTTCCAAAATATAGCACATATGTTGTATCACATATAGTGTTGACACTTTTTAAGAATGTAGACAAGAAACTCTAGTTGTTGGCCTCGCTGACAGCAACAGTTCCTGTTGGAAGATGTCACAATCGCAAATTCTCTTCTTCGAATGTTGTGATGACACCTAGTTTCTAAGACTAGGTAAGCGTAATACATGCTGAGTTATTAATAGATTTAGGTTAATTGACCATTAAGCATGAATCGGTAATTTCCATACATAGCAAACAACCATCAATAAATATATAATATCTCAAAACTAGCGGTACGAGGTCATAAGCTCTTCAAAGAGTAACTGAGAATATCAAATACGTTACTATTTGTAATAGGAATTAACAGTAACAAAGTAAAATTCCAAAAGGTGACTCCGAGGCATGTGAATGCAATAGCATATATACCTTGAAGTTTCTATTGCAACTCACCGTCAACTAACTAATGACTGGCACGCTCCGAAGTACTTGGATCTACATAAAAAATATGCAGAAGTATAGTATGAGTACACCATAGTGGTACCTAGTAAGTATAAAGACTAACCTCGGTGAAGAAGTAACGAGGTTCAAATCAAGAAAACTACTAAACATAATATCATGTGCAATTGTTAATATAAAGCTAACAAAGGAACAAATATCAACCTTAACCTAAACATAGAAAGAACAATAATAAAATGCTAGCAATGGAAAATGGAAAGACAAGTAGCCATAGGAAGTAAGCATGTGATAACGTAACAAGTAATTAGAATACAGTTAAAGTGCCAGCAATACAAATTAAGGAAACAAATGACAACCAAATAATCAACTGTTTTATTACAAGGTTTATGCAAGAAGCATCCCAAGGCTCCACAACTCATAATCATAAATCACGAGTCTAAATCACGAAATCATAATCACAGGCACCTTGTGCCCATATTATCAATCACAACTACAGAGACAACTCACGTGATATACGGATAACTCAAGTGCCAATACTAATAATATCTCAGATATGCACGGATGACTCATATGCCAATAGAAATAATATCTCGTATCCACATGACAAATCACATGTGAATAGTAATAATATCTTATATCCACATGGACAACTCATGTGCCACCCATCCTATCCACACACAGAAAGCAAGTATATAATAATACATGTACATGATCAATAAACATCACGATTCATACTCATAAACTGATATTGGTGACATGTTATGGTGTATGCTTGTCTAAGTACAATATCACAGCTGAGTAGCATATTGGAAACAACATAACAAATCATGTAATTGTGACGACCCGGCCGATAACCTTAAAAATTAATGCTTTGATCCCCTATTAACTGCTTTTCCCTTATTTATTTCTGCTATTTTGATTTGTTGGGATGTTCGATTTTGAGTTCCAGAGAGTTTTGGGACACTTAGTCCCTAAATAAGAGCTTAAGTATTGGAAATTTGACCGTAGTCTAAATAGTGTGAAGACGACCTCGAAATGGAAATTTGATGGTTCCGTTAACTCCTGGGTGATTTCAGGCTTAGGGTGGTGTTCGGATTGTGTTTTGGAGGTCTGTAGCTAAATTAGACTTGAAATGCCGAAAGTTGAATATTTGAAGTTTCCGGTTCGATAGTGAGATATTTATTTGAGGGTCGGAATAGAATTTTGGAAGTTGGAGTAGCTCCATAGTGTTGAATGTGATGTGTATCAAAATTTCAAGTCATTCGGATGAGGTTTGATAGACCTTTTGATCGAAAGCGTGTTTTTAGAGTTTTTGGAATTCTTAGGCCTGAATCCGATGAAAAATTAGTGTTTTGATGTTCTTTTGAACGTTTCGAAGGTGCGAACAAGTTTGAATGATGTTTTGGTATTGGTTGAAATATTTGGTTAAGGTCCCGAGGGCCTCGAGTGAGTTCAAGGTGCTTAACAGAAGTTGAATTTGGACTTAGGAAGATTTTTCATTGCTGGTAGCTATTATAACTGCACCTGCGATTTGGGTTCCACAGGTGTGGCACCGTCGAAACAGAATTAGGGGATTTCTTCAGGAATCACAGAAGCGGTGGTAATTTCATAGCAGCGGTACCGCATTTGCGGACTTGGAGTCCCAGATGCAGAAGCTGGCCCTCAAGTGAGAAGTCGCAGATGCGACATTTGTTCTGCACAAGCGGGTCCGCAGATACATTCCTAGGACCGCAGATGTGTAAGTGTTGGACATAAGGTTTTAAGTTCTGAAATTAGGTCTTCTTCCCATTTTTCATTTTTACCAATTTGGAGCTCGGGGTGAGGCGATGTTCAAGAGATTTTCAGAGAGAGCAATGGGGTAAGTGTTATTTACTTAATTTTGGTTAGATTACCCAAATCTATTACTAGTTTTGGCATTACATATGTGAATTTAGTTGGAAAAGTATGATAAACCCTTTCGGATATATTTGAGGATTTGAGAGTTGAAATGTTATGGAATTTGGATAATTTTGATATAAATGAACTCGTGAGAGTGTGAATTCTAGAAATGTAAATGTTACCCAATTCTGAGACGTGGGCGTGAGGGGTGTTTTGGTCATTTTACCTAATTTTACGCATTAGCATAGAATTTAATTGTAGGATTAGTTATTTAAAGTATTATTTACATTATGTAATTTAATTGGATAGATTTGGGCCATTTGGAGTTTGATACTCGTGGCAAGAACGTGGTTTCAGATTGATTATTGGGCCAGTTCGAGGTAAGTGGCTTGTCTAACCTCGTGGGTGGGCTCTCCCCTTAGTATTGGTTTTGCGATAATAGAAATGCCTTGTATGTGAGGTGACGAGTGTGTACTTATGCTAATTGTTGGAAATCCTATTTTCATTAAAACAACCTTAATTGTGTTTTTTCTTTCTTGCTTACACTACTTGGAATTTAAGCTCGCTGTTAGTCTAGAGAATTATGTCTAATTGACTAAATTGCGCTATTTGCTTTAGTTTCCTGACTTGTATCTCGTGAAGCATGCTAGGTTAGAAGTTATTTGTTTTTTCTTTGGTATGAAGTTGAGTGTAGTTGAGTATTCCTTTTTGCTATTGTTGTGGGTTTTAACGCATTAGCATAGAATTTAATTGTAGGATCAGTTATTTAAAGTATTATTTACATTATGTAATTTAATTAGATAGATTTGGGCCATTTGGAGTTTGATACTCGTGGCAAGAACGTGGTTTTGATTATTGGGCCAGTTCGAGGTAAGTGGCTTGTCTAACCTCGTGGGTGGGCTCTCCCCTTAGTATTGGTTTTGCGATAATAGAAATGCCTTGCATGTGAGGTGACGAGTGTGTACTTATGCTAATTGTTGGAAATCCTATTTTCATTAAAACAACCTTAATTGTGTTTTTTCTTTCTTGCTTACACTACTTGGAATTTAAGCTCGCTGTTAGTCTAGAGAATTATGTCTAATTGACTAACATGTGCTATTTGCTTTAGTTTCCTGACTTGTATCTCGTGAAGCATGCTAGGTTAGAAGTTATTTGTTTTTTCTTTGGTATGAAGTTGAGTGTAGTTGAGTATTCCTTTTTGCTATTGTTGTGGGTTTTATTTTGGGACTTCGGGAAGGTATGCCAAGAGATCCCTTGAATGAATTTTAGGATTGAGCTAAGGTGCGGGACACCAAAAGATCCTTGGCACGTAGATTGAGGATATTAAGAGATCCTCAGGATACCAAGAGATCCCTAGTATATATTGAGGATACCAAGAGATCATCGGGATACCAAGAGATCCCTAGCATGTATTGAGGATACCAAGAGGTCCTCGAGATACCAAGAGATCCCTAGTACAGATTGAGGATACCAAGAAATCCTCGGGACGCTGAACGATCCCCAATTATTATCCTTGTGATCGTTTTAGCCTCTGTTTAGGTTATTACATTCCTTACTTTCTCGTATTAAATTCTTATTGTTAGATTATAACTAAATTGCTTATCTTATCCTATCATACCTTATATTTTATCTTATCTCAGTACAACCCTGACCTTCCTCGTCACTATCCGGTCGAGGTTAGGCTTGGCACTTACTGAATACTGTTGTGGTATACTCATGCCCTTTCTGCGCATGTTTTTCATGTACATATCCAGGTACCTTGACTCAGACTTACCACCATTGAAGCAAGGCAATCCTTCAGAGACTTCGAGGTATGTATTCTATGTTTGGAGTTTCTCTCCATTCTCTCTCTTATTGTGATAGCCCTTCTATCTTTACAGTTGATATAGACATTCCAGAGTTAGAGCTTTTCAATTTGGAGTTTGATACTCGTGGCAAGAACGTGGTTTCGGATTGATTATTGGGCCAGTTCGAGGTAAGTGGCTTGTCTAACCTCGTGGGTGGGCTCTCCCCTTAGTATTGGTTTTGCGATAATAGAAATGCCTTGTACGTGAGGTGACGAGTGTGTACTTATGCTAATTGTTGGAAATCCTATTTTCATTAAAACAGCCTTAATTGTGTTTTTTCTTTCTTGCTTACACTACTTGGAATTTAAGCTCGCTGTTAGTCTAGAGAATTATGTCTAATTGACTGAATTGCGCTATTTGCTTTAGTTTCCTGACTTGTATCTCGTGAAGCATTCTAGGTTAGAAGTTATTTGTTTTTGCTTTGGTATGAAGTTGAGTGTAGTTGAGTATTCCTTTTTGCTATTGTTGTGGGTTTTATTTTGGGACTTCGGGAAGGTATACCAAGAGATCCCTTGAATGAATTTTAGGATTGAGCTAAGGTGCGGGACACCAAAAGATCCTTGGCACGTAGATTGAGGATATTAAGAGATCCTCAGGATACCAAGAGATCCCTAGTATATATTGAGGATACCAAGAGATGCTCGGAATACCAAGAGATCCCTAGTACAGATTGAGGATACCAAGAAATCCTCGGGACGCTGAACGATCCCCAATTATTATCCTTGTGATCGTTTTAGCCTCTGTTTAGGTTATTACATTCCTTACTTTCTCGTATTAAATTCTTATTGTTAGCTTATAACTAAATTGCTTATCTTATCCTATCATACCTTATATTTTATCTTATCTCAGTACAACCCTGACCTTCCTCGTCACTATCCGGTCGAGGTTAGGCTTGGCACTTACTGAATACTGTTGTGGTATACTCATGCCCTTTCTGCGCATGTTTTTCATGTACATATCCAGGTACCTTGACTCAGACTTACCACCATTGAAGCAAGGCAATCCTTCAGAGACTTCGAGGTATGTATTCTATGTTTGGAGTTTCTCTCCATTCTCTCTCTTATTGTGATAGCCCTTCTATCTTTACAGTTGATATAGACATTCCAGAGTTAGAGCTTTTCAATTTGGAGTTTGATACTCGTGGCAAGAACGTGGTTTCGGATTGATTATTGGGCCAGTTCGAGGTAAGTGGCTTGTCTAACCTCGTGGGTGGGCTCTCCCCTTAGTATTGGTTTTGCGATAATAGAAATGCCTTGTACGTGAGGTGACGAGTGTGTACTTATGCTAATTGTTGGAAATCCTATTTTCATTAAAACAGCCTTAATTGTGTTTTTTCTTTCTTGCTTACACTACTTGGAATTTAAGCTCGCTGTTAGTCTAGAGAATTATGTCTAATTGACTGAATTGCGCTATTTGCTTTAGTTTCCTGACTTGTATCTCGTGAAGCATTCTAGGTTAGAAGTTATTTGTTTTTGCTTTGGTATGAAGTTGAGTGTAGTTGAGTATTCCTTTTTGCTATTGTTGTGGGTTTTATTTTGGGACTTCGGGAAGGTATACCAAGAGATCCCTTGAATGAATTTTAGGATTGAGCTAAGGTGCGGGACACCAAAAGATCCTTGGCACGTAGATTGAGGATATTAAGAGATCCTCAGGATACCAAGAGATCCCTAGTATATATTGAGGATACCAAGAGATGCTCGGAATACCAAGAGATCCCTATTACAGATTGAGGATACCAAGAAATCCTCGGGACGCTGAACGATCCCCAATTATTATCCTTGTGATCGTTTTAGCCTCTGTTTAGGTTATTACATTCCTTACTTTCTCGTATTAAATTCTTATTGTTAGCTTATAACTAAATTGCTTATCTTATCCTATCATACCTTATATTTTATCTTATCTCAGTACAACCCTGACCTTCCTCGTCACTATCCGGTCGAGGTTAGGCTTGGCACTTACTGAATACTGTTGTGGTATACTCATGCCCTTTCTGCGCATGTTTTTCATGTACATATCCAGGTACCTTGACTCAGACTTACCACCATTGAAGCAAGTCAATCCTTCAGAGACTTCGAGGTATGTATTCTGTGTTCGGAGTTTCTCTCCATTCTCTCTCTTATTGTGATAGCCCTTCTATCTTTACAGTTGATATAGACATTCCAGAGTTAGAGCTTTTCAATGTATTCTTAGCATGTGATTCATAGTTTTCTGGTTCTTGGATATATGTAAGGGTTTTGAGAGTTTAATATTATGTATGTCGAGCGGCACTTTTAAACATCGTTTATTACTTTATTCCACTTTAAATTGTTTTACTTCCACAAATTTGGTCTTCTTTCCGCATTGTCAGGCTTACCTAGTTATAGAGATTAGATGCCATCACGACAACTCATGGAGGGTGAACTGGGGTCCTGATGTGGTATTAGAGCTCTCGGTTCATAGGAGTCATGAATCACAAGCCGGTTTATTAGAGTCTCGTTGATCGGTATGGAGATGTCTTTTCTTATCTACGAGAGGTTATGTAACTGGTAGGAAACTTCCACTTTATTTGATTTCCCTCTCTTGCGAGATTTTTGATTTCACAATTCTAAACTCTGTATTCTATTCTCTCATAGATGGTGAGGACACGTCTACACGAGATGGTCAGGCACCCGTGCCCCCTACTGCAACCGTTAGAGGCCGGGGCTAGGTAGAGATCGAGGACGCGCACACAGTGCAGCTAGAGCACCCTCGCGAGCTATCACTAAGGTACCACCAACAGTTCTAGCCAGAGTCTAGAAACCTGATATGTTTGGTGCTAATACCACACCAACACTTCAGGAGACTCTGGCACAGTTCATGAGCATGTACACCACTATAGCTCAGGCAGGGTTGCTTCCCCTTGCTGCAGCTACATCCCAGGCCAGGGGAGAAGTATAGACTCCAGCCACCTGCACTCTCAAGTAGTGAGTGCATGTGGATAAAGTTCTAGATATTATTCTGGTATAGCCCATAGTTCTAGATCAGCCCAAGGATAGGGCAGTGACTTTCAAGGATGAGCAGCAAAGGCTTGGGAGGTTCAAAAAGTATAAGCCTCCTGTTTTTAGTAGATTAGCATCAGATGATGCTCTGGGATTTCTGGATGAGTGCTACCGTATTATTTGTACCATGGTATATCGGGATCGAGTTGGGTTTCTTTCACTACTTTCCAGCTTCGAGGGCTTTCCTATGAGTAGTGGCGCACCTATGAGTTAGACAATCCAGATGAGGCTGATTCCCTGACTTGGACTCAGTTTTCAGATCTATTCCTAAGAGAGTATGTTCCTTAGAGCCTCAGGAACGTGTGAGACGCAAAGTTTGAGCATTTGTGCCAGGGTGCTATGACTATCTTAGAGTAAGCAGCCTGTTACACTAGTTTGGCTAGGCATGCACCAGTCTTGGTTTCTACTGTTCGCGAGAGGGTTTACGGGTTTATTGAGGGCATTATTCCCAATATCAGGTCTAGCATGGCTCGAGAGTTGGAGATGGATATTCATTATCAACAGGTGGTGAGAATTTCTAGGAGGATTGAGGATATGTATGTTAGAGAGCGAGAGAGGAGAGAGAGGCCAAAAGGTCTCGAGAGTCAGGCCATTATTCTGGTGCTCGTGCCCTAGCTGCAGGTCATCATGGTAGGGGTTATATGAGTCGCCCCGTTCATTCAACTCTTCCAGCAGCAAGTGGTGCTCCAACTCCTCCTAGGCCTCACGAACCTTATTATGCACCTCCAATATCTAGCGTGCTTCCTGTGCGGGGTGCTTTTAGAGGTCAGTCATAGCTGCCACATCCTCCTAGATGTTGCTTTGAGTGTGGCGACACACTCCATGTGGTGAGGGATATCCCTAAACTTGGGAGAAGTGCACCTCCATAGACTTTTCATCCATAACGTGTCCCACAAAGTTCTCAAGCTATGGTTACAACTCCAGTTGCTACCCCACCTCCTCAGCTAGCTAGAGGTGGAGGTCGAGGAGGTAGAGGTCTCCCTAGAGGGGGAGGTCAGGCCAGATACTATGCCCTTCTTGCCTGTACCAAGGTTGTTGCCTCTAATTCTCTCATCACATGTATAATACTGGTTTGTCACAGAGATGCATCGGTTCTATTCGATCCAAGCTCCGCTTATTCTTATGTGTCTTCTTATTTTGCCCCGCATTTGGGTGTATCTCGGAATTATTTGAGTTCCCTTGTTTATGTTTCTGCTCCTATGGGAGATTCTCTTGTTGTGGATCGCGTTTATCGGTCGTGTTTGGTTACTCTCCGTGGTTTTGAGACCAGAGCCGATTTATTGTTTCTCAGAATGGTAGATTTGATATTATCTTAGGCATGGACAATTTTTGATTGGGCCCCTGTCGTCCTCGCATGATACACGCTGAAAACTTTAGAGGACCAGCAACCTTCAGTTCCACCAGCATGGGCGAGGCCGCCTTAGCACGATCCACAGTGTGAGCCGCGCGACTGCGGTCGTCCTCGCGTGGTCGGCGCTGCAAACTTCAGAGGACCAGCAACCTACAATTCCACCAGCGCGGCTGCAGCCGCCTTACCGTGGTCTGCGTTGTGAGCCGCAGGACCGCGGTCGTCCTCGTGCGGTCCGTGTTGGAGGTTCATTGAGTATAAATACACGGGATTTTTCAGTTATTTCTTACTTTTCAAAAATCCAAAACATAAGAGGTGATTTTCTAAGCAATGATTCTCCTTCAAAACAATTGGTAAGTGATTTGTAACTCATTTTCTTCACTCCTTAACACCTTTTAACATAATTTTACCATCAAATCGAAGATATTATATGGGAATATTTGGGTATATCCGGTAGGACCTAGGGTTTTGCTAAATTTTGGGGTTGGACCTCAATTCGAGGTCCGATTTCAAAATTAATCACATAATTGGATTCGTGGGGGAATGGGTAATCGAATTTTAGTTCGAACCTCGCGTTTTGACCATGTTGTCCTGAGGGGCGTTTTGGTCATTTACCTAAAATTTCGTCTTAGCTGTAAATTAAATAGTAAAATTAGTTGCTTGAGATGTTATTTACGATATGTAATTGAAATGAATAGATTTGGGCCATTGGAGTCAGATACTCATGGCAAAAGAGTGATTTCAAGTTGATTTTGGAGCCGATTGAGGTAAGTGACTTGTCTAACCTTGTGTGGGGGACCTTCCCTTAGGATATGATGTTTGTTAATTGAATGCCTCGTACATGAGGTTACGAGCGCACACTTGAGAAAATTATTGGAAAATCCATTTTTACTTGAAGTATTTAAACTGAGTTTTCTCGCTTACCTGTTCATTTTAAATTGTGAATTTGTTCTATGCTAGTTTAGAGAAGCATGTTCATTTGACCTGCTTGCCTAAGTGTTTAAACTGTCTTATTTGTACTCCGCATAGTGTGTTTGGCTAGCATTTTATATTTCTTGTCCCGAGTTAGTATCTTTCCTAATGTTTCGGTTGCTATTTATGTGGTTTTAGAATGGGACTACAGGTTGGCCTCCCGGGAGATCCCCAAGCACTTAATATGTTCTGGACTGAGGGTGCGAGATATCAAGAGATTCCTGGCATATGAGATTGTAATATTTGAGGATACTGAGAGATCCTCGGGATACCAAGAGATCCCTAGTGAATATAATGAGGATACCAAGAGATTATCGGGATACCAAGAGATCCCTAGTGAATATAATGAGGATACCAAGAGATCCTCAGGATACCAAGAGATCCCTAGTGAATATAATAAGGATACCAAGAGATCCTCGGTATACCAAGATATCCCTAGTGAATATAATGGGGATACCAAGAGATCATCGGGATACCAAGAGATCTCTAGTGAATATACTGAGGACACCAAGAGATTCTCGGGATACCAAGAGATCCCTAGACTAGTGAATATAATGAGGATACCAAGAGAATCCCTGGGATACCAAGAGTTCCCTAGTGAATATAATGAGGATACCAACAGATCTTCGGGATACCAACAGATCCCTAGTGAATATAATGAGGATACCAATAGATCCTCGGGATACCAAGAGATCCCTAGTGAATATAATGAGGATACCAAGAGATCCTCGGATACCAAAAGATCCCCGACTATTATTTCCTGTTGTGAGTAGTGTTCCTTATATTGCTTTGTTCCATTTCCTATTGTTGTTTCCCTTATTTATCCTATTTGGATTCTCGAAGTAGACTTTATCTATACCGTTTATCTTTACTTAACATATATTACATTTATCTTAGTAGGGCCTTGACCTTCCTCGTCACTACCCAACCGAGGTTAGGCTTGGCATTTACTGAGTAACGCTATGGTGTACTCATGCCTCTCTGCGCATGTTTTTCATGTGCAAATCCATGTACTTCATCTCAGGCGCACCATCACCGAGGCAGAGAGATCTAGCAGACTTGAGGTATATCTGCAACGTCCGTAGACCTAAGAGTTTCCTTTCTTATTCAATCTATAGTTTTTGGACTCTATCATACTTTTGATGTAGTCATTCTGGAGATTAAAGCATTTACAATATTTTCCTTTAGCCTGTGTTTCCCATGAGTTTCCGGGTTTTGGGATTGAGTTGTTGATTACCACATTTATTTTTTTTTTAGTTGTTTATGCCAAGTGGCACTTATATACTGCTTTTCTTCTAGTTTTGCTTAACTTAATTAAATGTTTCCGCCAGTTATATTAATTTCCATATTGTTAGGCTTGGCTTACCTAGTTGTAGAAACTAGGTGCCATCACGACATGTTCATGGAGGGTGAACTGGGGTCGTGACACTCTATGACCCCATCATGGTGACAATCACTATGCGATCACTTAATCTTCCAGAGTCTAAACTCACCAGCAAGACATAAGAGTCTACTTCATTCCACACATGAACAACATGAAAGACCCCTCTACACACTCATAACTCGAGACTATATAACACTTCAAGACAGAAATCAAGCACCCTAAAGTCCTTTTTACATCCTAAGCAAACTCTTCACGTTACATCCAAGCCATTTGAACATATCCCCGCAGTCACATCATACTCATCATATAGCTATCCAGCCACTTACCGAGTTATCAACCTCACTCTCAAGGATACTACCAGACATATGAGTACAAAAATACATACTCACACAACCGAAACCATTGATTCCAAGCTGCGGTCTCAACCTGGCCTCAAGTCCTCCAGATTGGCCTAATACCACAGCACAGTGAACACATCTCATACCTCATCCATGACATCTCAGCTCCAAGATATACACGCAAGGTGCAAAAATATAGTATGAGTACAAGCGACACCACATACTCAATAAGTATCACAACTTACCCCAGCAAGGTAATGGGAGTAAGAATTATAATTGATACTCACCAGTCACCTATACAAGTTCATAAATTTCCAACAAGTATAAAATAAATATATGATCAAATAAGGAAAACACAGATAAAACCACTTTGGTTATTGAAATTCTTCTTTAAGTGTCTTACTCGGTCAACAATCCAGCATATAAGGAAGATATGTAAGTAAATTAGGTAACAGTTAAGAAAATTGCAAATAAAATGATATGCAATAAACAAATATCAATCTGTTGCGGCGTGCAACCTGATCCCAATATAAATCAAATCACGGCTGTACGACCCACATCAGAATCTCAGTAATGAAACTAAACCAGTAACCAGCTCTCCTAGAGTTCACAACAACCAGAAATATGTTGGTTTCTCATAATCCGTGTGTACACCATCAAGAGAGAAACATGCAAGGGTGACCCTAAGGGGATGGATCCATATCCACACGTATGCACGGCTAATTCAACGTGCTATCAACCTGGTCAGTCATATGATTAACATAATAATTCGCCCGATGTGGTCATACGCTCGATATCATAATCCACCCGGCATGATCATAGGATCAATATAACGGATCCACCCGATGTGGTCGCAACTTATATCACAATCCGCTTGGCATGGTCACAATCATAACAACACAATTCGCCCGACGCGGTCATAGACATCCAGTCTGACTTATATCATACAGAAGCAAATATATACGAGTACATGTATATAA
Source organism: Nicotiana benthamiana (assembly GCA_034376525.1). Taxonomy (NCBI): domain Eukaryota; kingdom Viridiplantae; phylum Streptophyta; class Magnoliopsida; order Solanales; family Solanaceae; genus Nicotiana; species Nicotiana benthamiana. The sequence continues at coordinate 110,511,674 of CM067331.1, forward strand.
TCAATGAATATTAGATTTTTGCTCCTGGACTAGTAAAATTGACATGCTAAAGTGTATACATCTCAAAGTGTACTATCATGGCTCGAATAAGAAATTTCACCAGGAAAATAGCAAATATCAAGTTCAATCAGGAGATTAGCCTCTATATAATCTCAAAACATGGCCCAAGTAGCTCATAACAGGGTTACAAATGTGGGAAGCATCACATCATAAAGCTCATCCATTAGTTCAAGGTGTGTCGTACCCTAAACACTACCCTGAGCATGGATAAATAACATGGTGCTCGCGTATGGACTCAAACCCTACAATATGCGCACTCATAGCATGTTTCTATCACAAATAACTCTGGCAACTAGTGCCTCAACCAAGTTTAGGTATGTTACTTACCTCAACAAGTAAAATTAAATATAAAACAAGCCAAAGAACACTCTAGAAATGTCATCTTGCGTGAATCGACCTCCGAACAACTTGAAACTAGCAAAAATAATTCAAAAATATCAAATAATGCCTTAGAAGACAACCCCAACCAATAAAGGTCAAATCTTTAATAAAAAACTCGAGTCAATCAAAGAGTCAACTCAAATTTGCACCTCAGAACCCAACATAACTTACAAATTTCGATAACCCATTTGAATATTATTTACCATACTAATTTCATCCAATTCCAACTCCGAATCAATGATCAAAACCCAATTATTCACTTTAAAAAGGTTTCTGATTAGAACGCCCAATTCTCCAATTAAAATATGGATTAATTCACAAATAACTACTATAATCATGTTAAAATAAAAATATCAAGGTTAGATTACCCTAAACAAATGCGAGAATGATGCCGCAAAAATCACCTCAATCGGAGCTTTAGAACTCAAGATATTCTCAAAATACCAAAAGAACACAGTCTAAGTTTTTTATACACAAGGATTTTTGCTTTTGCGCCTAAAAATCCACACCTGCTTTTCCAGCTATCATTTCCTCTTTTACGGACCATTTTTCGCAACCCAACTTCGCTACGAAGCGTGACACCATCTTTCTTCTCCGATACTAAAATGAGCATAACTCTCTCATACGATGTCCAAATTCGACGATTCTTTTTGTTATGACCCCATAATTACAATTGAGATCTAATGCTTCAATAAAGACAGAATTTGGAGCTCATTTTCTTAATGTGGTACCATTTATGCTTGAAGAAATAACGTCAAAATATAAAAATGAGTGCATCACATCCAAAACTATCTGAAAATCACTCGAGCCCCTCGAGACCTGTACGAACAAACTAACGAGTCCCAAAACATAATAAGGACCTGATATCAACCTCAAATCCCATATTAAAATATTAAAATCACGAATCACACCTCAAATGTTAATAAACTTTTGAACTTTCAACTTCTAAAACTCGTGCCAAACCATACCAAATCAACTCGGAATGACCTCAAATTTTATACACAAGTTCCAAATGACACAATAAACCTAGTTTGAACTCCCGCATACACAATACGAACTCAATAACATCAAAGTTGGCCCTGTCAAACCCATGAACTTTCCAATCCTTTAATTTGCCAACTTTCACCAATTAGCACCAACACCTTCTAGAAATATCCAAATATAAATCCGGGCATACACCGAAGTTAAAAATCACCATTTAGACCTAACAGTACCATCAAAACTCCAATCCGATGTCAAATACACAAAAGTTAAACTTGGTTATCTGTTCCTATTCAAGAATCATTTTCCCAAATCAATTCCGAATAACTCAAAGAGAAAAATCAACCATATACATAAGTGAGAATACATCATATGAAGCTACTCAAGATCTCAAACCGCCGAACGGAATGCTAATGCTCAAAGTGATCGATTGGGTTGTTACACAATGCACATACCCATGGGTGATCCCACATCACCCAATCCATGTAATCCTGGCAACACAATATAATTGAAGATCCTTACTTCAAACTTTGTTCATAGACCTTGGAAACCAATTTTGTAACGACCCTATCAATCATTTTGAGTATTTGCACTCAGTTCGGTGGTTTGAGATTATGAGTAGTTTCATATGATGAATTATGACCTGTGTGTATTGTCGGTTTCGGTCTTGTGGTGACTCGAGATTGATTTGGAAAAATCATTCTCAACTAAAGAACTTTAAGTTGGAACAGTTAACAAAGTTTGACTTTTGTATATTTGATCCTGAATTGGAGTTTTAACAGTTCTGAAATGTCCATATGGTGATTTTGGACTAGAGCATATGCCTAGATTTTCATTTGAATGTTTCTAGATGTTTTGACACAAATTAGCCGAAGTTGGCAATTCGAAGGATTGTTATGTTCATAGGTTTGACCAGGAGTTGACTTCGATAATATCATATCTGGATTGTTGTTCTGGGAGTTTAAATAGACTTGCTATATCATTTGGAACTTGTGTGCAAAATTTGAGATTATTCCGAGTTGATTTAATATGGTTCGACAGTAGTTTTTGCCCCTTTTTTGGGGGCAAGATTCGTGTTTACGATAAGATTTGCCGTTTTAAAAAGCAACACATTTTTTTCTTAACTTTGATGGTAATAATTTTACGATATCAACATCCACACACATTATAAATTTTATGCCATTAAGGTGGTTTAACCCGATAAAACCCAGTCGAAAACTAACTCAAAGTTACAACTTTAATGAAATTATTTCTAGACTAGCTCTTATTTCTTTTAGGGTTAAAATGTCAACTTTGTGGTGAGAGATTAGACTAGACCTCAACACTTATATTAACATCCAAAAAGTTGAATACATACGAGATATGGACAATGAATATATCCACTTCTTGGGAAAAAGTTTGAGAGGGTCGTCTATCTTTATATACTGGAATGCCCTTGGATACGTATGAAAGGCTATTGGACAAACGGAGGTTTCAAAGTTTATCCTCTTAGCAAAAAGTATACATCATCCATTTGGTTCTTATTTTAAAAGTACAATTTATTCTAATAACTATTTCACATGGATGATGTTAAGTCTGCTTTTGATTTTGTTCACCAGTTTACAGAGATAATTTCACTCATTAGTGATAAAAAGCTTAGTGAAAAGTATACTTTCTTGGGGGAGCATAGTTGTATCGATTTAGTATTTAAGCCTTTGTAATAGATATCCCTTTACCTCCATATATCTTTGAGCACACCTTCTTTTCCAAATTTTTCAACAAGTATGTAGCAGAACTACATATAAATATACCAGATGCAGCGTTGGTCCATATAGGTAGATCCTTGGTCTCTCCATCAGGTGTCTTAAGATGAGATATATAGTTGACCAGATTCAAAGAGAGAACTTGTTCATGCTTCTCCACGTTCCAGTTGGCATCCATAACAAAGTCAAGGATACTTTCTCTTCCTTTTGGAGTCTAATTAGCCACTAGTTTTGCAAGGGAACCTAGTCCAGTGGAATCACCTTACCCGAATGACATCTTGCCTTCCTCTAGGTTCCACTTAATATATGGCTCAATATTGTCCGTGATATCCTTTAATCTCTTCTAGATTTGTAAGTTTCCAATCTTCCAATTAGCTGCAACAGGATGAGTGTTACAAACGTATTTGGCTTCAATAAAATCCTTCCAAAGTAATTGCTTGCACCTTAGGTTCCACTAGGCTTTAGCTGCAAAAGCATTTGAAATGTCCTGAATGCATCTAAAACCTGCATCCCCTTCTTTTTCATAGCACAGAGAAGTCCAAAATAACTAATGGATCTTGTTCTTCTCCTAATTGTTCCCCCCAAAAGAAGTTACTAATAATGTTTCTCTATATGTTGAAGGCCAAATTTGGGAGGGTTAAAACAGTAGATAGAATGGCATGGGAATGGATGTAGATCAACTGCCTTACTAATAACACCTGCACTTTCCAATGGAGTACAATATGTTAGAAATAACCCTGAATATCATATTTATTCAAATTTTATTGAATCCCATTCTTCTCAGCATTTGACATAGGAAAGCCCATGAAACCATATCGTAAGCTTAGATATATACAATTTGATATTCACATTGTCTCCCTTGTCTCTATTCATATTGTGTGTAATTAACGCTCTTTTCATCATGATATTGTCTGTGATTGCTATCCCTTTTATGAATCCAGATTGATTAGGGATATGAATCCGTGTAGGGTTCAGCTAAGTTGTTGTCCATAAGCTTGGAGATGATTTTGGATACCACATTGGCTAAATTATGTCACATTCCAACCTTGGGGAGCGAGACAAATCGCTCAATACGTGTTAGATAAGTCCTGATTCAAAGAAAAGTGTTCCTTATCAAAAAAAAAAATTCACACTCAGGACTTAAACCCGAGACATCTCTCTGCCTTCTCTCTACTTTCTCACTCTAGAATTGGTGAATTTTATGTGCTAGGGCAGCCATAGCTGTGTTGAGCTCTCCCCAGCCTTTGGTTGTGAGAGAGACAACCCAAAAAGCTCCAGAAAATATTCTAAATCATACTGCAAAACAATCCTATGCTTCAAATCTGCTAACAAAACAATCTGCCGCAAAAATAGCAAAACTTGACCTATGTCCTGTAACTTTCGATCATGGGGAACCAAGAGTGGAATTCACAGTGGACGAGGTTAATCAGTTCATCATAGAAGAAGGGCTTCACCAAGCAGTCATAGTCAAGTTTTCATATGGAAAACCAGAGTTGCAAGAGTTTCGAAAGATTTTTGCGAAACAGTTCGACGTCAAAGGATATTGCAACATAGGACAGCTTGAATTTCGTCACTTGTTAGAAAGGTTTGATTCCTTTGATGACTATGTCCAGTTTGTTTCAAGGTCTACTGGATATATTAAATCCAAAAGAGATGAATTTTTCTTCACAACTTTTCCCTGGACTTTAGGCTTTAATCCTAGAGAAGAAACATCAAAATCAGTTGTGTAGATTTCTTTCCCAGACCTGCCACCCAATTTCTTTGCAAAGAAGTCGTTAATGTCGATCGCTTCTGCAGTAGGGAAACCTCTCGCTATAGACAAGGCGACACAGGATCGTGCCAGGCCAAGTGTGGCGAGAGTTAAGGTTTTGTTAGACCTTTTGGACAAACATCCAAAGAAAATCAAGATTCACATCGTCGATAAAGTTTCATGGAAGCTTGTGGAATTCTATCAAATGGTGGTGTATGATAATCTCCCAAAGTATTGCACCTGCTGTAACCATCAAGGGCATGCTGAACAAACATGTCGTTGGAAGATCGACGAAAGTAAGGATGGTGTCGTGGATGCAACAGAAGGGAAAGATAGTATGGAGAAGATGCAAGGCAATTCAAGCACTTATCTTACTGCAAAAACAAATATGCAACACAGTGGAGATGGAGCTAATACTAGTGATCATCGAGCTGTAGAAAACACTGCTGATGATCGAGCCATTTCTGCTGAGATCAACCAAATATGTAAAAAACAACAATAGATGCACAATTGTGTAATGGAGCTAATACTAGTTTTGATCGAGTTCTATTTGATCCTAAGGATTAAGCTGCTGGAAAGAAATTACATTCACATGTCGTTCAAGGGATAAAAAATACAAAAGCTGGGCGCTGGTCTGTGGTGAATCGATCAGTAACTAGGCTTAGGGTAAATGTTCGAGTTGAAGCAGCAATGGTGGAAGATGAAATACATTCACATGTTGTAGGACCCTTGGTGGATAATGGGAATGGTAACATTCAGCAAATTACTGAAAAGGATGTGGAGATGACCGAAAATATGGAGGAAACAGTAAAAAATGCAGCGGTTCACCGTGTGAATGAAGACCAAACGGACACTACAGCTGGAAAGGATGTCCAAAATTATTCTGTAGGCTAAAATGATCGTAATGGAAATGGAAACATTATTAATGTGCAGCAAATGAAAAAGGGAGTTGGCCATCTTGACCATGTGATTGAGGAAAAGCAAAAGGAAATGGGCAAAAGTGGCATAAACATGCCTGTGAGCCGTCTGGCTATGCATAATTCCGAAAATTTGGATCAATTTGCAATCCATGCGGGCCATGATGTGATGAAAGATAAATTTGGGGTGGGATCACATGGAAAAAAGATGGGAATAATGGTTTGCAACAATTAAATAACAAGTCAGTGGGCCATTTATGTTTGGTGATTGAAGATTCTGCAGAGAAAAGGAAGGCAAAAGTTTCCAAGGAACAAATTGCTCCACATGTGACCTAAAATCTTCATAAAATGGAAAAGCTGGCCGAAAAAGTTGACAAAAATGAGGGCCATGATGCTGTCCAAGGTGATTTGAAAAAAAGAAGCATTTTGCAGCTGTTTCAACGAGCCATTTGAATGAGGCACACGCAGCTACAGGATGTAACGAATAGTTTCAAGAGGGTCCACTCAAAGGAATTAATAATTCAATTCCTACAGTTTCAAATGATGGAGTGAAAAATGCTTCTGCTATTGCTATTACACATGGAGTACAACAAAAAAAGCTACTGCTATTGGAAAAAGCTTTTTCTATTGCAAATGATCGTGAAACTGATGGAAATGATGTGCAAAATGAAGTGCATTTTCATACCAGTGCAATCATCTCAGCGGAAGAAAGAAACTATTGGATTCTATGGAGGGAAACAACGTGGTGTCTCGAGACGATCGAGGTTACGAAAGTAATGAACAATTGAGCACACCTAAGGAAGTAGGATCCGGTAGTAACCTTAATGTCATAAATAATGTTTTTATCCCTAACTCTAGTGACAGACAACTGTTGGACGCAATGCCAAATGCACATCTTTTTGACATTTTGGGTCGTGATCCTTATAGCGCTAACCGTGGGAATTGAACCAGGAATGAGGTACAAATACAACAACAAAGCAAGCCAAACTATGGTAAATCACAAAATGAATGCACAAGGTGTTTTAGACATGCCAAATCAACAGACAGCAGGCAGCGATACAGTTCTTCAAGGTGAAGTAATTGAAGTGCTGCCACAAAGTGTCGAAACTGTCCCAATTAATGCTACAGAAGAACAAAAGTCACATATAAAGGAAAAGAGCAGGGACGACAATGTTAGGCGACCTCCAATGAGAAATGCCAAGTTTAAGCAGGCCGCCCCAACTACATCAACAAAGTCTAATCGATCTAAAAAGAATTCATGAATTTTGAATACTTCTTGAAGAATTGGGACGGTGTTGATAAAGAATTACAAATTGAAGAAATTATAAGGATCGACAAAAAGGGACATCATTTTAACTCTTTTGTCATTTTAATCTGCCACTTTATTAGTATCCTCATATGTAATCTCATCACAGAGTATGTTATAAGCTCTATGATGATCATAGCTTATTTGGTACTTTCAAGTTCTTATTTTTACATGCTTGCTAGTAATGAGGTTTTGAAGCCTCAATAGGACTAGTACTGTAAGGTTAGTCCGGTTTTTGTTATATGGGTAACAACTCCGGCGCTATTGTCCCCCTTATTTGTATTTCTCCTAATTGTTGTAATTTTCTTTTCTGTTATTAATAAAAAATTATCCCTAGGCTCTGCCTATCGAATTGCAAAAAAAATAAAAAAAATTCGCTCAATACTAAGACATGGTTGAGCAAGCCAACATTCTCTTAACTTCTTATCCATGATCCATGCATAATTTAGTATGCACATCCATTCTTTAAAAATATCTGCCTCCTATTAGTTTGAAAACGTTAAATAATAAAGTAAATGTTGTACATGACATGAGACTTCAGTAGAAATTAATAAATATATAATCTAACTCACAAATATTTATGGAGCTCTATGATAAGCATGCAAAGAAAATAAATGAAATAATGGTGACAAGCTTCGTCTATCTCCAAAAAAAAGAATAGCATAGTCTGAGATAGCACCGAATGAAGGATATTGTCATGATCCAAAATCCTACCAATGATCGTGATGACACCTAACTTCTAAAATTAAGTAAGCCAACATATTAAATAAATGAAAAATAACCGAAACGAGATATAACATAACTAAATAGTATAAATAATGGAATAAATCTCCAACAATCGATAATATGTAGATACTGCATCATCAAATCCCTCATGATCTAGTAGTACAGAGTCATGAGCTCTAATATTGAGTACATAGAAATCTATCCTAATATGGTACTATCTAAAGTATAGAAAATGATATGAAATATAGGGGAAGTGGACTCTAAGGGTCTGAGGTGATTCATGTAGCGACTACCTTAAATCCTCTCTGTCAACTACAAAACTCACTCCTGAAGCCCGCTAATGCAAACGCCAGATTTGTACAAAATATGTAGAAGTTTAGTACGAGTACGGGACAATATGTAATCAGTAAGTATCAATACTAAACTCGGTGAAGTAGTGAAAAGTCATGTGATACTCATTAATCAAATAAACTTGTGCAGTTTACAATAATTTGCAACGAGAATTTAACAAAAGATAAAATATCATCAAATATCATATCAAGAGATATTAAAATATGGATAATGAAATCTTGACAAATAACTCGTCAACATATGATAGATGCATCACGTAGCATGTTAGAATTCAACCCAGAAACATATAGAATGAATAAAAAGGCATATTGGATTCACTTGCATGGTCAAAGCTTCCACCTTTATACTCAAACACCATCATATTTTATATTAGAATCTACCAATATCTATCAATTTACCACACTCAGCGTGCATACCATCAAGAGAACATAAAACGACAACCTTAGGGGATGGATTCACATGCCCACATTGTACAGTATAATACTCGTGCAAAAACAATGACAATATCATCATAACTGCACGACAAAGACTTCGCATCACCACACCAATAATAACCGCATGATAGAAACTTTGTTCCACTGTCAAATAAATTTGCTGAATATGTCCAATTGTGCCATAATTATAACACCCCAAAATAAAATTTCATCATCAAAGAGACATGCTCACAAGTAATCAATAAGGTGCGCAAGGACATAATATATAAGGTGCAGATGTACGCTCAAGATATGAAGCATGACTATAACTAAGTCACGTATAGCAGCAATACACAAATACCCCATCTTGGCCAATTGCAAAAGATTAATCTTAAACATAGATACTAGCATGAAAGGAATAGCTTACATAGTCATATAATTAATTAAACATGAATCATAAAAGGCACACATTCCAAACAAGGCATAGTAGATACCTAACCAATCATGAATCATACATTGCACCCACATATATGCTCGTTACCTTTCATAGACGTCGCTCATCACATATTCAAATTAGACAAATAAGGTAAAATCCTAAGGGTTGTTCCCTCACAACAAGATTAGGCAAGATACTTACCTTAACAAACCAAATCAACTTTCTTAAATTGCCTTCTCTTTAGAAATTACCTTATCCGCCTCAAACATAGCCAAATGTTTAAAAAATATCGTAGTAATCAATTCCAAAAAATTAAGGTTCAATTTTTAATCAATTCCCAAAAAGTCAACAAAGTCAATCATGGGTTGACATGCCAAAATCAACCATCATCGAAAATCACAAATTATATATATATATATATATATATATATATATATATATATATATATATATGGGGGAAACCTTAAATAGGGTAATGTGGCTCTAATACATAAAATGACCAGTTGGGTCGTTGTAGAAAGTTTCTAGAACACCCCATATCCTCCTTGAACTCCAAGTCTCTACACCGAACATCTGAATAAGACTCTTGGTGACTTTAAGTAGGATTCAACTATTCCTTAATTATATTGACCTTCTCCAAAGCTTAATGGAAAAGGTCTGGACTGATCAATTACGTGTTCTTAACTTCAAACCACCCAATAAGAGATATACATCTCCTACCATATAATGCCTCGAATGGAGCCATTTGAATGCTCACATGATAGTTGTTGTTGTATTCAAACTCTATAAGTAGTAGGTGATCTTCCCAATTACCTTTGAAATAAAAGATTACATGCCTTCAATATGTCCTCGAGATTGTTTTCTTGGCTTTCTTGTCAGCTGGGGATGAAAAGTTGTGTCAAAATTTACCTGAGCACCGAAATCCTTCTAGAACTTTTTCCAAACGTTAGTTGTGAACATTACATCTTGGTTGAAGATGATAGAAATCAGAGTGTCATGCAACTTGACTATTTCCATGATATACAATTTAGCATAATGTTCTACAGTAGGAGTAGTTTTCACATGCTAAAGGTAAGTTAATTTCGGAAGTCAATACATAATTACCTATATCGAGTCGAATTTGCAATGTGTTTGAGGTGTAGACCTACTCTGAAATCCATATTTATCATTTTCCACTTCCACATTAGGATTTCTATATTCTATGCTAGTACTCTAGGCTTTTGGTGCTCAGCCTTAACCTGTTGGAACTTGGACACCTTACCGCAAAGTCGGCTAAAGTCTTCTTCATGTCATTCCACTAGTAGATCTCCTTGACATTATATTACACATTTTGTAGAACCCGGATGTACAAAATACCACGAACTTTGTGTCTTGTATATTATTCTTTCTCTGAGGTCGTCATCATCAGGAAAACACAATCCACCTAGATACATCAACATATCAACATTCATACCTAGGAAGAAAGTTATAGTCTTGTGTTTGTGAATCCTTTCTAGATCACTTCTTTCAATTTCACCAAGAAAGGATCATCATATTACCTTACTACAAGTGACAAGTCGGCTATATTTTGCATGAATGCACTACGTTCTCTAGATCCCATGAGTAGAACTCCTAAACTTGCTAATCGATGAACTTCCCTTGCCATGTTGCATTAGGACACACCCAAGTCCAACTCATGAAGCATCACAATAAAAGAACAAACCCATTGATACCCTTTTGTAAGGTCAATACCAACGTTAAGGTAACTTGCATTCAACTCTTGGAAACTCTTCTCGCAAGCATCGAAGTACTAGAATTTTGTCGCCTTTTTCGTCAATTTGGTCAATGGAGAAGCAAAAGAAGAAAACACATCTATAAATGTTCTGTAATAACCGGCCAAACCCAAGAAGTTATGAATCTTCGTCATCACCGCAAGTCTATGCCACTTCCACGACTGCTATCTTTTGAGTACCAACTTTGTTCCCTTCACTAGAAACCACATGACCCAATAAAGCCACTGATTCAAGCCAAAACTCACATTTCATAAATTACATATACAACCTATTCTCCTTAAATGTTTGCAAGACTATGAATAAATAAGGATGTTGTAAATAAACTATCATGAACCTATTGAGAAAAGAGTTGAAAATCCAATTCATAAAGTCCATGAAGGCTACTAGAGCTTTTGAACTCGAAAGACATCACCAAGAATTCAAAGTGCCTATAGAAGGTCCTAAAAGTTGTTATTGGATTATCGTTTTTCCCTTAGTTTCAAATGATGATACCCCAACCTCAACTGATCTTGGAAAAATAATTTAGTGCCTTGCAATTGATCGACAAGTTAGTGATTCTTGGCAATGATCGACATAGTTGACTATGTTCTCTTGACCAGCACTGTGTGACTGCATAATCCCTATAAACACGTGTGACCATAGAAGATTCACCAATCAAATTAGATACCGAGAACTGCTCGCAAAGTTGTTCCACTCACGATATTTCTAACACATCCCTTTTTTGCCAATATCGCATATTTCTTCCATTACTTCTCTTTTGGATCTTGTAATTTGATGGTTAACGATATATGTTTTTATTATTTGAAACCTTAGAACCATATATAAATTCATGTATAACCTTAGTATCATAACCATTTTATTTGATAGTTTTGGCAACATGTATATCATGTGGTCATGTAAAATAAGACTAAGGTGACTACTACATTTGAGGAAGAGCAGTGGAAAAATTAATAAATTTTACAAAATGTAACTCATACAACTTTATACATGTTGTAACTTGAATTATTTGTAGTATTATTGACATCGTAGGTGTAGCATATGAACCTCAACATTAGGAATATGACATAGGAATTGTAGAGGGGGAGATTCTACAAAAAAAGAGTTTAACCAACATACATGTCACGACCCAAAATCTCAACCCGTTATGACGGTGCCTAGCACATCATCCAGGCACGACGAAATATGACAATAATGACCCAAAATAACAAAATTTATAGAAATAGAATAAGTCTGAAATCTCAATATGACAAGATACCGCTAATACACGATAAATCTCGTAGAAACTAGCAAATACAGAATCATGAGCTCTACAACGGAATACAAATATGAAACTAAATAATGATACTATATGAACTGAAACAACAGTACATAAGAAAAGCCAAGTCAAAACTACGGTCATGAATACAGCTCTAGCCTTGCCTCTCGAAGCTCAGTCCAATAATAAAATCTACTGCTGATAAATGGTCCCCATACCTAAATTTGTTCAATTAAGTGCAGAGTGTAACATGACTATAATCGACCAAATATACTCAATAAGTATCATAACTAATCTCAGCATAGTAAAGGAAGCGATAACTATAAATGATACTAGATATTACCTATATAGTTTCATCGTTTTTAACAAGTACAGAAATTAATGAAATTAAGACATAAAGCACAAAAAGAAGCATTTGTGTTTGTATGTGTACAGTTACTCAAATACTATACTCAGTCAATGTTCAACATATAGAGATGATATGTAACTAAATCAGGTAATTATTCACGAATATTCAAGATCCAAATAATACACTAGCTAGACTTTCCTCAATATCCGCATTTACATCAAGAGAGAAACATGAGAGGGTGACCCTAGGGCGATATATCCATATTCACACGCTGCATGTACAACTCACGTGCTAATAATATCAATCGTACAGATAATTCACGTGCCAATAATATCAACTGCATGGATAACTCACATTCCAACGATCACAATCCTCCCAGCGTGATCACATGCTACCAATCCAACTCATAACATAGAGAAAGAAAATATACGAGAACATATGTATATGATCAATTATTATCAAGTTTCATAGTCCTAGACTGGTATGTCTAACATGTTAAAGTGTAGGCATGTGCAATGTGTGCCATTATACTTAAAACAAACAATTTCATTATAGAATAGCAGTTTATCAGTTTCAACAGGGAAAAATAACCTCAATGAAATCTTAATTGTGGTACAAATAACTCATATAGGTGTACAAATAGGAGAAACATCTTAGCTTGAATCTTAACAATTGATTCAGGGCATGTCATAGCCTACAAACTACCCCTAGCATGTAAATAGTATCCTGATGCATACATATGGGCTCAACCCCACGCATATGGACCATTCATATCACATAGCTATCATAAGTAATTAAGGTAACTGGTGCATCAACCAAGTTTAGATAATATATTACCTTAAGCAAACCAAATCACTCCTTTACAAGCATTTCCCGCGTGTATCAATCTCCGGATGACAATCTAGCCAAAACAATGCAATACCATCGACAAAACCATAGGAAGTGATCTTAAAAGATAAAGCTAAGATCATTAACTTAACCCAAAACGTCAATCCTCATGCATGCACTTCGAAAACCAATTAAATCCACAAATTTTGAATACCCATTCAATTACAAGTCCAACCATATCGAAATAATCCAATACCAACCACAAATTGACCCTCAAATCCTCTAATTTCAGGTCTAATGATGTAGTCCAAGAATCCCCAAAATCTAACTTAGATTCTTTAAATTAGGTGTAACAATCAATGGTTATTCAATATTTATGAAGAAAAGTGATTAAAAGTCACTTACCTCTTCAATTAGGATGAGAAATACTACAATATTGCCTTAGAACGAGTCCCACAATTCCAAAAATGAGAAACACATGGAAATCCTCAACTTTAATACAACGTCCAACGATTTTCGCTTCTGTGGGCTCAACTATCACACATGCGATACCGCTTTTGCAAAAAAACTGTTGCTTTGTATGAAATCTATTAAAACTCTGACCTACCACTTCTGCGGCCAAAATCCCTCTTTTGGGGTTTGTTTCCAAGGTTCTCCTCATCCTCTTGTGCCTCCGCACTTGCGAAAGTCTTCTGCATTTGCGATCCCCATCCCCTCAAGCCAAAATCCGATTCTACCAAACCTTCCTTGCAGAAGCACATTTGCTTTTGCGGATCTCTTTATGCACTTGTAAATATCCCTTAGCCAGTCTTAATTCTACTTTTGCATCCTTGCAGCCGTACCAACGGCATCGCATCTGCGGCCAAGCCCACCACATGTGCGATTACACTTGCAATCCAATACCCTTCAGCAATGCTCTAAGTCAAAATATCGATCCATTAGCCACCCAAAACTCACCCAAGACCCCTGGAATCTCAACCAAAATACCATCAATTCCTAAATCACAACACAAACTTAATCATAGCCTTAAATCTCATCACAATCATGAATCACACCCCAATTCAAGCCTAATGAAACTAATGAATTTTCAACTTCTAAAACCATTACCAAACCATGCCGAACCAACTATGATTGACCTCAAATTTTTCACACGAATAATAAATGATACAACAAACCTATTCCAACTCTTGAAACCGAAATCCAAATCCAATATCTACAAAGGCAACTCTTGGTCAAACCCCTCAAATTTCCAAATTTTTGACTTTCGAATTTTCACAAAAACAAATGAACCTACTAACCTTCAAATCCAAATCCGGACATACGCCCAAGTCCAAAATCACAATACGAATCTATCAGAACCGTGAAAACTCCATTCCAGATTCATTTACACAAAAGTAAAATTCCAGTCAACTCGTCCAACTTAAGCTTCCAACCTTGGTACTAAGTACCACAATTCACTCTGAAATATATCCAGAACCAAAGCAACCACCGCGGTAGGTCACATATCCATAATTGAACATAGAATAAACAATAAATAGGACAACGAGGCTACAATACACAAAACGATCGGTTGGGTCATTATATTCTCCCCTCTTAAACAGAAGTTCATCCTTGAACGTATCTAGAATGATACCTGGAGTCTCAAATAGGTATGGATAACTTATCCGTATTTCTCACTCGGTTTCCTAAGTATCCTTCTCTGTCGGTTGACCTTTCCATTGAATTTTCATTGATGTAATATTCTTTGATCTCAACTTTCGAACCTGCCGATTGTCGCACCCCTTTTTTCTCGCGAAATCGGGTTTATGACATTTGGTTGGGGAAACTATTTCCGTTTGGGAAAGGGTTTTTGCAATTTTAAAGAGTCGCCACCTAAATATTTTAAGGTGCAATAGGGTACCTATGGGGTTCAACTACAACTATGTTTAATAACCAGAGATAGGGTAAGGGCTTGAAATTATCTCGATGGGAAGGTGTGAGGCACCCTTCAAGATTCACTAGTCTAGTTCCCGGCCAGATAGTTTTTGTGAATTTATGCAATTAGCAAGTAAAAAAATAAGGCTTAAATAATAGGGAATTTAAATACAAAATTGTTTGAAAATGGTTAAGTGAAGCAAATTTTTGAAAAGAGTTATAATCTAAGCATGTTAATGTAAAAGGGTCATAGGTTTGTTTGTAATATGGATCATATCAATGTAATACCCGATAATCACTTGTCAAAAGAGGGGCTACACGTGGTATTAGCGCACAGATTATTGTATCCATGTCTACCCTTCCCATCCCCTGAAGGTATTAAAGCATAGATTATTCTTGACCTCTATTGCGTGCTATTACCCGTCTCATTCTTATCAGTCTCGGAGGAATTTTAGGATTACTATTCCTTTAAGAGAGAGAATTTTAGACCGACTCTCAGGTTTAAAGGCAAAAAGTCTAAGGCGGCATACAAAAACACGCAGGACGACATTTAAAGGGGGAACATATAAGCAATTAGAAGGCTCATATAAACCTCCAGAAATAATGCATATAAATAGCACTACTCAAATACAGTTAAAGTTTGAATTTTTAAGTCCTAAAGCAGGGGTTTGGGTCAGAACCAAATTCATTATATAGCTCAAATAAGAAGTCTAAATCAGGATTGCCTGTTGGTTGTAGCAATTGATAATTAACAAAGGCGGTTTCAGTGTTTATTAAGTAGTTACTTAAGGCTTACTTAGGCATAGCATTGATGTCCTATGAGCATGATATCTATAGTGATACAGTAAAACAATGATTAATTCTAAATATGCTATTTAGATCCTATAAACATGCTTTCTAACGGTGTTAAGTCGAGGCAGTGTTTGAGAAACTTATTAAAGAAGCGGCATATTACTTAATTAATCCAATTCAGGATAACAACATGAACTAGACGGCTTCTCCAACTAAACTATTTTTAAATTCTATATGCACTATTTCTATTATAGCTATTTAGATCCGATAGGCATGGTGTCTAAGTATGTAAAAGCTGATTCTGGACTTATAGGCATGATTTCTAAGGAAAACGAGTTTGGATACATGCTTTACCAAAAATTGAGCTTCAATTACTTTATATATTTTAGGCATGATATCTAATTGTAAAGCTAATTTTTGACCCTTTAGATATGTTATCTATTGTTAAAGTCATTTATGTCCTATAGACATGATTTCTAGTTGTGTGAAAGTGAAGCATGCCGAATTTATTTTAAACAAGCACTGATCCTATAGGCATGTTTTCTAGTTATGAAAGTGAAGCATGCAGAATTTATTTTAAACAAGCATTGATCCTATAGGCATGTTTTCTAGTTATGAAAGTGAAGCATGCAGAATTTATTTTAAACAAGCATTGATCCTATAGGCATGTTATCTATCCAATATAACCACAATGTACAACTACCCACCCTTTGCACTTATCTCCCCGATATTGTTACAAATTATCACACTCCCAATGATTGAATTGCAAAAGAAGTGCAGAAATAAGAAATTCCAACTAAAAGAAGCCTGATCTTGACTTCCCATCTAAATTATATAACTAATCACTTCAATGTCAATGTTTCAAAGCCTTTCTCATACCTGAGTGTGTCAAAGTACCCTAAGGATCTTAGGGGATCCCGGGTAGTGCGTACACCAAGGTTTACATAACCAAATAGAATGAGTGCAGTGTGAAACGCGCAGCCCTTATGTGTCCAAGTTCAAAGGGAAAAGGGTCCCAAGGCAAGGCTCACACAAGAGGGGCAGGACCTAGGTCCTAAGAGTATACTGGAAGTGCAGAATAGAAATTTATTAAAATTGGGTTGGAAATAGTAAGTGGTAATGGGTGATTTGAAAACAGTTGTAGTAGTGAAACTCAAACTACACAAAATCAGAAATTATTCAAAGGGGAAAAAGATTATGTGATATATTGTATAACCCAACATTGGTCTGGTTTGGCCATGCACAACAATAGCTGATTCTGGCAAGGACACAAACCATCCAAAGGAACACAAACACATATAGAGGATATGGGAGTTTGAGATTCATAATGTAGCAAGGAAACGACAAATGACTTACAGAGTACACATATATGTAAGCATTAATTTGAAAAGGAAAGGGAACCTATAACAGCATGCTAATAACATAACTTGACTGCAGAATTATGAGCAGAAGTAAAGAAGAAATGAGAATCTGTAGCAATTAAAGAAAGTATGTTGTTGTTGGCACTTAAAAAATTAACCACGACATACTAGTAGAGAAGCAAAGTTCATAAAGGTAAATCAAGCAAGAGTCCACAGTCTAGCCTTAGATTTCAGCCCGCAAGACAAAGCAATAGCACAAGTAGCAGTAAAGAAAGAGAGAGTTTTCTGTGTAAGTGTGTGTTCTGAACTCAAGTTGTTTATGTGTCTAAAAAAAAGAGGATATGGTATTTATAGTTTTGAAAACGAGTGAAGAATAAGGTAATAAGTGAAGTCTTAACACAAACATGAAAATAATCAAAATCAAAATCAATCAACGCAAGTGATTCCTTTTAATTAAGAAATCACTACTTAATGGATACTAACAGGTTTTAATTAAGGAAAGAAATAAGTTTAGGACAGATTGATTATTGCTATATAAAGGGGCAGTAAAAGCATGGAGTAAATAATTAACTCTAAGTATAAAATATTCTTAATATTGGGAACGGATTCAGCAAGGTAAAACACTAATAAGGGGAATCAATTATATTAAACAAACGAATACAATTAGGGTTCATAAGAAAACCTTTTTGCAATCAGTCACAACATTAAGGGAGTCAAAATCAATCAAGAAAGGGTCAAGATTCTGCACCTCAACATATAAATAGCAAGGAATAAACAGACATGCAGAGTCAAACATGTTGACAAAAAGAAGCAACACAGACATATAGTAGCAACATGGTAAGCTAGGATTCAGTAGTAAAGAAACCTACTCAAAGAACATTAGTCAAGCAGTTATGAAGAACCAAGCTGACGGGTAAGAAAAATCATAAACAAGTAAAGGTCTCACAGTAGTAATAAGTAAGGAAACCCCCTTTTAAGAAATTAAGGCTTCAACAATAGTCAAGTTTAAGAGATGATAAGAAATCAAATCAGATATGTCAAACAAGGGAAAGAGAGTCAGAAACAAAGAACAAGTACACATTTAAACAAACAGTTTCAAAACTCGGATAAGACAAAAAAGGAACTAGGATTTTTAACATGCTGAATCAAGTAGAAAGAAAATATAAACAAGTTGTTTGAATAGTAAAATCATGAAACAATACCAAAAGTCAGAGAAGAGATATTTAAAAGAAGTTAAGAGAAACCCTAACTGTTAAAAAATAAAGAGTCATTTTGAAAGAAAAATCAAAGAAGCTTCGAGAAACACTTAAAAAGTTTGTAACAAGCACATATCTGAAAAGAAAAAGTTGAATAGCTCATAAAGCTAGGGTTTCAAAGAACCCATAGAAAGTGAGAAAGGATTTTTAAAAAAATACCGATCTAGCCGGAAAAGTCAAGGATCTGACTTGAACAACCATGGATGGTCAGAAAAGGACCAGAGATCAAAGTGAAGCTAGGACTGGACCAAACCTCTTCGAGATTTGTCTATGAAATCATGAAAACAAATACCCAAGAGCCATAAGAGGTCGATACACACCTTAAATGGCCATGAGAGGTCATGGATTAGGTAGGGATTGAGGTCGATTAGGGTGGAATTAGATTGCAACTGCTAGGGTTCATGTGAGGTTGTAGAGAGAATCGAGAGGGAAGGGATTCAGAAGGACGTCATGGTTCAGAGGCACCATCCTCATAACTTGAGAACATCATTTCATGGCCTGCGAATCCTTTATTATACACTTCATATCCCAGGACATTATGGTCTAAGAACGTCATCCTAACTTTGCAAAGACAACATTTATGGTCCAACGAGAATTTGCATCATGTTTAAATTTACACACAATATATGCTTGTATCGCTTATTGGCAGGTAAACCGACGAGCAATGACTATACCAGTAGGAGCAACCCCACTCCAGTTCCCTCAGCCATATTAGAACCTAACCATTCCCGTAAAAATACCCATCGGCATACTCCGCCGACGGATCCTGAACTATATACGACCTGATATCTGTAAAATCCGGGATATGTAGGCAGCTCAAAAGCCAGGGTATGGCCTAAATCTCTTCATACTATTTCGCTCTGTCAAAATTGGCCATCATATCTTTACCCGCAAAACTCTTTCATCATTCCCGGGTAAAGAGGGGCAGCTGTCTATACCCAATTTTTTCTATATATTTTTCAATGTAAAAAATACTTTCAAAATAACATATATATTTATCTATAAGTATGTCCAAATATTTTATTATCTTTCCATAATTTTTTTAAAGGTTTTTAAACTGATTTATTTCCCTTTTTCATCTATAAAATCCCAATAATTATGTCCAAAATTATTTTTTTTGATGATTCATTTATTGAATTATTATATTTTTGCCAAAATATGGCTAAGGTACTTTTTACAATTTTATTTAGTATTTTTTAAAGCTAATTGCACATAATTGCAATATTAGCCAAATTTAGGATAAATTTGTCTCATGTTTATAAAATGGGATCCTATATTTTAAATTGTTAATTAAATATTATAAATCATTTTAGTGTTTTTAATTTTCTTTTAGAAATTTATTTACTATTTTTTATAAATTAAAAGGGAAAATGACTATTTAAATTTTTGCCCAAATAGTGTTTCAATTATAACCCAAATCAGGCCCTAATTTCCCCAGCCCAATTTCAATTTTTACTCGACCACTAGCCCAATTAGATCAACCCAACCTGGATTTCGCACCTACTCTTTTAAATCTAGGCCGTTGATCATTTACATCAACGACCTCCATTCTCTCGTTCTATTTTAATCTCCAAATGACCCATTACCCTAACTCATTTCCCACCACCCGCCAATAGGCAAAAGATTTGAAAGAAATCCTCAGGCATGACATACTGTTCTCGGGCTATGAATATGGTGCCCCCGAATGATGACGCATTTGGATGAGTTGGCGATATTTCAACCCATGAAGGATGTAGTAGCAATGTGGTGATCTTTTATCCATTCAATGTGGCAATCTTTCAGCCGTGCAATGTGGCGATCTTTCAGCTGTGTAATGTGGCGATCTTTCAGCCATGCAATGTGACGATCTTTTAGCCGTGCAATGTGGATGGAGACAACATTCAATCTCGGGAGGCTTAATGGTAGCCTTATGCAACGCAAATGCAGATACAGGTGGAGCTTAACCTCAAAAGGTAGAATAGTAACCTTATGCAAGTTGGAACGCATAGCCTTATGCAATTCAGATGCAGATAGAGGTAGATTTTAACCTCAGAAGGCAGAATAGTAGCTATATGCAAGTTGGAAGGCAAAATGGTAGCCTTATGCAATAAAGATGTAGATAGAGGTAGAGCTTAATCTCAAAAGGAAGAATAGTAGTCTTATGAATGGGACGGGTAATAGCAAGCAATAGAGGTCGAGACCAATCCTCGCTTTCAATACCTTTATGGGTTGGGAAGGGTAGATATGAATATGATGACCATTGCTCTAATACCACGTATAGCCCCTCATTTGAGGAGTGATTACCGGATATTTCATTGATATGATCCATATTGCAAACAAACCTAGGAGCCCCCTCTACATTCATCAGCATGCTTAGATTGTAACTCTTTTCAAAACCTTGATTTTCTAATTTTTTTTTATGGATAAACACTTGTGTATTTAAATTCAAATCCCCTATTTCTTGAGACTTATTTACTTACTTGTTAATTGCATAAATTCACAAAAAACTATCTGCCCACAAACCACACTAGTGGATCCTGAGGGATGCCTAACACCTTCCCCTTGGGATAATTTAAGTTGGAAGGAAGAATGGTATCCTTATGCAATTCAAATGCAGATAAAGGTCTAGCTTAACTTCGGAAGTTGGAATAGTAGTCGTATGCAAGTTGGAAGGTAGAATGATAGCCTTATACAATGCAGATGCAAATAGAGGTAGAGCTTAAACTCGGAAGGCAGAATTGTAGCCTTATGCAAGTTGGAAGGCGGAATGGTACTCTTATGCAAGAAAAAAAAAATAGCAAATGATAGTAGGTTTTCTTAGCAGATAGCAAATTGTGGTGTGGTGATCACTGGGAACGTTGTGACATACAGAACATTACGAGTGCGTGATGATAGCAAATGTTGGTAAGTGCAATGATTCGAAGAATCATATTCTTAAACAATGTTTATTCTATGGGCATATGGTATGTTCCATGATTTCATAATCCTAGTTCCTGCATCCAAAGAAAAAGTGTGAGTTTTATAAAGGGGCAGGTTAGTTCGTGTCCCCGCTGGCATTGCTTGACTTGCTTGGCTTTGATTTGGTTATACCGTCTGTATCAGTGGGGTAGCATTTCTGAACAGAGCAGTTTCAATAATAGACATACACGATTTTGTTAGAGTATGGCACAAATGTATAACTAAAATAGTTTTTAGATGAACCGACGACTTCGACGTGGTTCGAAATATTGCAACCTCTCCTGCTATGGAATTTTGAGGGCCCTCCTCAAAATTCTACCCCAATTTGATGGGTTGACGCTTCCGGCTATTGCTCGTGCGCGATCGGCTGAAATTATTTCGGAATTTTTAGAGTCCTCCTCAATATTCTACCCCAATTTCCAATTTCAGGGGAAAACGAAAATTTTATTGAATTGTAACTGAACCCATTGGCTGCCTACGTATCCCTTTTGAAATGGGAATCAGGTCAGGCGTAGTTCAATTTACATCATATAAGGAAAGCAAAAAAATAACACATAGTAATACTTGAATGCATTTGAATTAATCGACTTTGGCCAAACTTCTCCATCCATTTTTGCAAGTATGAGGGCTCCTCATGTCAAAACTCCGTGAACTATATACGGACCCTGCCAGTCGGGAAAGAACTTCCCTTTGGCTTCATGTTGATGTGGAAAACTTTTCTTCAACACCAGCTACCCTGGTGTGAACTGTCTTGGCCTTACTCTTTCATTGAAGGCTTTGGACATTCTGTTCTAATAGAGTTGACCATGGAAAACTGTGTTCATTTTCTTTCGTCTATAAGAGCTAGTTGCTCGTGACGATTCTTCACCCACAATGAATTGTTGAGCTCAAATTCCTATATGATCCTTACGGAAGGAATTTATACTTTGGCGGGGATGAAGGCCTCTGTACCATAAACCAGCATATAGGGGGTTGCCCCGGTTGCTGTGTGGATTGTGGTGCGATACCCCAATAGAGCAAAAGATAATTTCTCATGCCACCGTTTATGCTTCTCTATCATTTTCCTCAATATTTTCTTGATATTCTTGTTGGCGGCTTCTATGTGTTGGAAACACGTTCTCAATGCAATATACTAAAACGTGTGTTCTTTTGTGTAGGTTTTGATGAATGACAAACGAAGCAAAATTGATATATGACGAAGTTCAAGAAACAAGCGCACAATTGATATACAACGAGATTCAAGCTCAAGACAAAGTTTTATAGTTTAATTGAGTCATTCTTAATTGTGATCTTGATCCTACAACTTGACTCGTAACATGGCTTCTCTCATAAAACTATTTTCCAAAATCATGCATATTTAATTTAATGTCAAATGATTTTAAATCATGCATATTTACAGTAGTCAAAATAATTTTTAGACATGCCTTAAAAATCTGGACTAAGATAATCGATTATGTACTTATGATAATCGATTGTTTTAAGCCAAGACTGCATGACAATCGATTGTGAACTAATGACAATCGATTGTGAGTAAGACAGTGAGCATCAGGTTTTTCAAACCTGCATGACAATCGATTGTGGACTAATGACAATCGATTGTGACTGAGGCAGTGTCCATCAAAGTTTTTCAAAACTCAGAATAATCGATTATGAACTAATGGTAATCGATTATGTTGAGACAGTGTCTTCCAGTGATTTTCAAATTTATTAAATAATCGATTGTTACATTGGACAATCGATTGTCAAAGAGACAGTGTCTAAAATGTTTTTCAAAAACTGATAAGTAATCGATTGTTGACTTTGTGCAATCGATTGTGAAGCTGACCGTTGTCGTAAAGTTTTCAAATACCGTCAGGTAATCGATTATTGATTCTGTATAATTGATTGTTTTGATTAAAATCCGGAAAAGATTTTTTGAACGTTATTGGGTAATCGATTATTGGTTTTGTATAATTGATTGTTTTGATTAAAATTCGGAAAAGATTTTTTGAACGTTGCTGAGTAATCGATTGTTGATTCTGGACAATCGATTGTTTGTGGTAAAATCTGGAAAGGATTTTTTGAACGTTGCCAGTAATCGATTATGGATTGTAAGTAATCGATTATCAAGCGTAAAATCTGGGATTGAATTTTGATATGACTGGCAGACAATCGATTGTTGGGGTTTGACAATCGATTGTCAGTGAGTAAAATCAGCAACTCTTAATTGGCAATTAGGCAACGGTAATGCCAAGTTTTTCAACTATAAATACAGCTTCCTTTCAGTGTTTTAAACACAACAACATACTACAACTGATCATTACATTGCTATAAGCTTGCATACTTTTGTTTATCATTTTATATTCAATTTCATAAAGCTTTTGAGAGCCATATTCTTGTCCAAAGTTGTTGTGATCTAGAGCTTACTTCTTTTACTCATATCTACTCATTAAGGAGTATTTTGTTTGAGTGTTAAGTGTTTTATACACTTGTAAGAGAATTGTGATTCTCTTGTTGTAAGGAACTTGTGTTTCCTTGGTTGAAGTCTTGGAGTGTTGTATCTCCGAGCAAAGGTGTTAAGGCTTGTGTCCTTAAGTTGTAAAGGTTTGTTGAGCACCCGTAAGCTTGACAAGTTAGTGGAAAATCTCGAGAGAGTCTCTCAGGGACTGGACAAGCCACGTGTTGTGGTGAACCAGAATATATCGGTGCGTTCTTTCCTTTTATTTATTTAACGCACTTAATTATTTCCTGCAAATTTTAATATCCGCAAGTTTACGCTAAATTTTATTATAACGCTATTCACCCCCCCTCTAGCGTTAAGCGTATTATCTAACACTATGGTACATTCATTTAAGGCATGTAGGTTGTGGAATTCTTGTGTCTGATCTTGAAGGTTTCACACATAGCTTTGATCAAGTTGTTGTTGAGGTTGGAGCCATTATCAGTAATGATTGACTTTGGAATACCGAATCGACAAACAATGCAGTCACAGACAAATTCTGACACGACTTTCTTTGTCACTACTTTGTAAGATGGCGCTTATATCCATTTGGTAAAATAGTCAATTGCTACTAGGATAAACATGTGCCCGTTGGAAGCGGCAGGCTCGATTGGTCCAATAACGTCCATTCCCCATGCGGCGAACGGCCACGGTGAGCTTGTTGTGTTGAGCTCGCTTGGAGGTACCTTTATCATATCTGCATGTATCTGATAGCGGTGGAATTTTTGGACATACTGGATACAGCCTGTTTCCATAGTTATCCAAAAGTAACCAGCCCCGAGTATCTTCTTTGCTAAGACAAAACCGTTCATATGTGGACCACAGGTCCCAGCATAAATTTCCTCTAGCAGCTTGGATGCTTCTTTTGAGTCAACACATCCTAATAGTCCTTAATTAGGAGTCCTCCTATACATGATTCCTCCGCTGTGAAAGACGTTGTTGGACAATCTCTGAAGTGTACGTTTCTGAATATGATTGACAAGCTCCGGGTACTCTCATTTTGCCAAATATTCTTTGATATCATGAAACCAAAGCTTTCTATCGGCTTCCTCTTCAACATGGGCACAATAAGCTAGTTGATTATAAATTTTTGGAATGGTACCAATGAAATTCTTATCCATATGTTGTATCATAGATGATAGGGTCGCCAGTGCATCGACGAACTCATTTTGGATTCTAGGAACATATTGGAATTCCATCTTTGTGAACCTCTTTCTCAATTTCTGCACATGATGCAGATACAAGAGTATCTTGGAGTTCTTGGTTTCCCATTCTTATCGTACCTGATGTATGAGTAAATCTGAATCTCCAATCACTAGCAGCTCTTGCACATTCATGTCAATGGTCATTTTGAGCACTAAGATGCGGGCTTCATACTTGGCCATATTGTTGGTGCAGGGGAACCTGAGTTTGGCGGACACTTGATATTGATAATCAATTTCTAATACCAAGACTGCTCCTATGCCAACTCCTTTAAAGTTTGTTGCTCTTTCGAAGAACATTCTCCAACCTTCGTAGGATTCTACGATGTCTTCTCCTATGGATGATACCTCTTCATCAGGAAAATACGTTTTCAAAGGTTCGTATTCTCCATCCACAAAGTGTTCAGCAAGGCGGTCTGCCAGTGCCTGTCCCTTGACCGCTTTCTGAGTTATGTAAATAATGTCGAACTCACTCAACAGGATTTTCCACTTGGCTAGCTTGCCAGTGAGCATGGGCTTCTGAAAGATGTACTTTAATGGATCCATCCTTGATATGAGGAACGTGGTATAGGCACAGAAGTAATGTCTCAGCTTCTGAGCTACCCAAGGCAAAGCACAATAGGTGTATTCTGAAAGATAATATCGGGTTTCATAGGGGGTGAACTTCTTACTGAGATATAAATGGCTTGTTCCTTTCTCCCTGTTTCATCATGCTGCCCCAAAACGCAACTGAAAGCTCCATCGAAGGCCTTTTGGAAGTCATTGGTCCATTTGTTACCGATGTATTTCATTAACATCTTAAAGATTGACTCACAGATAACCATATCCTGTGCTATGAATCGGATGATGTACTTCAACCTTCCTAGAAAACTCATCACATCTTTCTTCTTCTTTGGCGGTGGTAGTTCTTGAATGACTTTGAATTTTGATGGATCTAGTTCTATTCCTCGGTGGCTCATAATAAACCCAAGCAAATTCCTAGGAGGAACCCCAAATGCTCACTTTGCGGGGTTTAGTTTTAGGTTGTATCTCCGCAGTCTGTTGAAAAACTTTCTCAGATCTTCTATGTGGTCAGTGGCCTTCTTGGATTTGATCATAATGTCATCCACATATACCTTTATCTCCATATGTATCATACCATGAAAAATGGTTTTCATGGCCCTCATATAGGTGGCCCCTACATTCTTCAGCCCGAATGGCATCATCTTGTAACAATACACTCCCTATGGCATATTGAAAGTCGTTTTAGCAGCATCTTCCTCACCATCCAAATCTGATGATAACCAGTGAAGCAATCCACGAATGATTGTAGCTCATTCTTGGTGCGATTGTAGATCAGGGAGTGTATATTAGGCAAAGGGAAGTCATCTTTCCGACTGGCCTGGTTGAGATCCCGGTAGTCGACACAGACTCTGACATTTGCATCCTTCTTTGGTACTGGCATAATGTTGGCTAACCATGTCGGATACTCAACCACCCTGAGAACCTTAACTTTGACCTGCTTGGTGACTTCTTCCTTGATTTTCAGACTCATATCAGGTTTGAACTTTATGAGCTTTTGCTTTACCGGTGGATACATTAGATTGGTTGGCAGTTTGTGAACCACAATAGATGGACTCAAACCGGTCATGTCATCATACGAAAAGGTGAATATGTCCTCTTACCCCTTTAGAAACTCTGTATATTCCTTCTTCTCTGATTGGAATAGGCGAATGTTGATTCATGTTTCCTTGACATTTTCTGTGTCTCCCAGGTTAACAATTTCAGTTTTATTCATGTTGGACTTAGGTCTGTTCTCAAAGTTCTCAACTTCTTAGACAATCTCATCAGGCATGTCATCTCCTTCTGAATCAATGTCCATTTGTTGTATTGCCTCATTGCATGTCACTGGATCTCATGGAATAAGATGATGTTGCTAGAGTGCACTGAGGGGAATAACAAAATAAAAATAAAACAAAAAGGTAACCAAATTAGTGAGGATCATAAAAAGTATTGCAATATTTAAACTTGTAGTGCATGAATGTAAATTGTGTCCTAATTTGGGAACCTCGTTGTGCCCCAGGTGGGACTAGCGACAAGTTGATTCAGAAAACTTGGAATACTAAATGCCTCATTTCATTGATAAAGATAAGACGAATCCCAAATCAACATAAAATAAAAGTTACTAATGGCCATTGGCCTTGTTACATTTTAAAGCAAAAAAGATGAACTCCTATCTACTTGGTCCCAGAAGAACCTTCCTCAGATTCGGCATCCTTGGCTCTATCGAATAGCTTCCTTAACTCACCAAGTCCCAGCAACAGGTATGCTCTGGCTTGATATCCACTTTCAGCCCTTTTAGCCTCTTGACGCTCTTCGACCCTTTTGAGAAACTTTATTTTTAGCTCCACTATGCCTCGCTCCAAGTATCACGATCTTTTGTTGGCTTTGGTAGCCATTTCTTTCTTTTTCTCGACCAGCTTCTGGTTGGACTCTTGTATTTTGCTGATGTTCTCGAATCTTTTGCGTAACTAGTTATATTTGACTTGTGCCTCGGCCTTTTTGTCTATAATCCTGTGGCCTCGAACAAACCCGGCTGGCCCAAACCATCATGATTATCTTCCAACCAACCGTAATATAAAAGAGTAAAATCGGCATGGTATCTGTCTGGCTCTTTGGTGTCTCTCCCCATTATGATTTTTCTATGCAACAGGTGTTGGGCCTGGAACTTGTAAGGACTATCATCGCCTTGGAAGTCAACTTAAAAGTGGCTCATCTTGTTGACCCTGGGTATGACTTTCTTCCTACTAGCTTCCTTATAACTCGTAGAGGGATGTAAGGGTAGGTTCCCTTGAGACCAATTAGTATCAGGAAAGGTGTATCTCTAGATCAGGTGATGAACTCCTCTATTGGAAACCATTCAAACATCCACTGAACTTGTTCCTCGATCAGATTATCAAATAGCTCAACCTATCCTTTGGAATCCTCGGGCTGAGCGAACATGTCGAGGATGTAATTCATTCTCTTTGGATGGTGGAAAGCGATGTGATCATCCAAGTCCCTATGCTTAATTTCTTGTCGATATTCGCCTTTTTGGAGAGGCTCTATGAGCCAAAGTTGAAGTAGGAGATTGCACCCTTCGAAGTGTCTTTATTCTTATTGACACTTCTCTAAGGCTCAGTATATGTCTGCAATAATCATGGGTACAATGCTAAATGCCTGCCCACCGATCCCCTTCATTAGGGTTTTGGTTACCATAGCCAGCTTAGTATGAATTCTACTTGTCTTCATCATAAATACAATCAGACCCAGGAAGCAAAATATGAAGACGAAAACCCTGCGATGGACGTGTCCCAAGGATGTAACGACAAACTCGCCAGAGAATGTACGGTAAGATTTGCTATGATCGTACATTTCATACAAGTAGTCAAAAGGGGTGTAGGAATCCTTCTAGCGTTGTTATTCTGGATTCTTCTTCAAACCCATCATTTTGAGGAAGCCCCTACCTTTGCGATTCTCAGGCATTAGCAAGCCTGGAGTTTCCCATACTAGACTGGCCAGTCCTCCTATCTCCTCCAGTAGGTGTCATTTAAATGCCCCCAAAGCGAAATACGGCCCTTTTACAATCCCAGAACAATGTGGCAGGTTCTATGATTATGTTATTGGGTTGGACCTCCAAAAGGGATAGTAGATTTCCCAGATATTTTCTGACAAGATTTTGATCATTAGAGTGTAAATCTTTCCACCAGCTTAGCAACCTTGGGTGGATATTGGTAACCATGCCGAATCTGGGGACTTCGTACCTCATATTTCTGAGAGGAAAATAAGGTTAGACCCTTCCCCCATTGGATTCAACTATTTAATATCAAGGATTAGCATGAAGCATCTAGTTCTCCAAATAAATACATAGAATGTGACAACCCAGTGGACTTTGGACAAGGCTATCTTAAAGGATCATTATGTGGGCACCATAACTGATCCGGCTAGGCTTGACCATGATGAATGCACAATTTGAACAGAGTAAAGTTTATATGGGGTATTAAACTGGTCCCCTTGAGCGGACAACTCAAGGGGGAAGGCTCGGAGCTTTCGACTGCACCGCTGATTGACTAGTTTTACTGCATATATGCCTTTCCAAATATGCTATTGTATTTTTTTTGTCACGAGTGGAGTATGACGTTGAGAATGATTATGCAATAATTTAAAGCATATTGAAATGTATTTGCACATTAAGAAAATGATAAATACAGCAGTTTCATAATTTAAAGCAATAAAGGAGAGAAAGCAAGAAAGATATGTTAGTTTTGCTTCTAAAGAAGAAATTAAATGCTTAAAGGAATAAAACAGATAATTGCATAAGGAGAGGTACAAATTCACAAGAATAATCTGAAATGGTAAAAGCCTAAAAATCCCCAAAAGAGTCGCCATGCTGTCGAGCCCCATTTTTTCTCGTGAAATCGGGTTTATGACATTTGGGTGGAATAACTCTTTCCTTTTGGGAAATAGGTTTTGCAATTTTGAATAGTCGCCACCTAATGATTTTAAGGTGTGTTAGGGCACCTATGTGGTTCAAGTACAACTATGTATGATAACTAGAGATAGGGTAAGGGCTTGAAATTATCCCGAGGGGAAGGTGTTAGGCACCCCTCATAATCCACTAGTGTGGTTCCCGACCAGATAGTTTTTGTGAATTTGTGCAATTATCAAGTAAAAAAATAAGGCTAAAATAATAGAGGATTTAAATACACAAGTGTTTGAAATGACTAGTGAAGCATGTTTTTGAAAAGAGTTATAATCTTAGCATGCTGATGTAAGGGGTCATAGGTTTGTTTGTAATATAGATCACATCAATGCAATACCCGATAATCACTCCTCAAAAGAGGGGCTACACGTGGTATTAGCTGTCACGTCCCCAGTTTTCCCTCCGTGAACATGTTGTGATGGTACCTAGTCCCTACAACTAGTTAAGCATAACAATGCTAAAGAACAAATAATTTGTGGAAATTATGACTCAAAATCCAAATTTAACAAATAGGAAAGCGGAATTTAAATGCCATTCGGCACATACATCATAATAGCTCTACTACTACAATACTATCCCAAAAATCAAAAACTCACGGGAACACTAGCTAACAGAATGTAATACACAGCTCTATCTCCCGAATGTCTAAAACAACAGTACGAAAGGAAAGCTAACTGCTAAAGCTAGAATAAGATAGAAACTCCTGGCCTGCGGACATGGCAGATGTACCTCGAAGTTTCTGTTAGATCTCCCCACCTCGAGAATAATACACCTGGGTGGAGGTACATGGATCTGCACATAAGAAACATGCACAGAATGGGCATGAGTACACTACATCGTTACTCAGTAAGTGCCAAGCCTAACATCGGCCCGGTAGTAACGAGGAAGGTCAGGGTCCTACTGAGAATAAACATAATAATAAATCTTGCAACAGTAAGAAATAAGCAGGAATAATGAGTACAACTATGAATTAAGACATGTTATACAAGGCAACAAATAATACATAGAAAATAAGGTAACATGGAGTAAACATCTCAATACCAGTACCAACAACGAGGATCTCCCAAGATACCATCCTGTAGTCAATTCCCTCAACTGTCCAAGAATCTCCCGATATACTGTCCCGTAATCCATCATATGTGTATATCTGAAGGATCTCCTAGGATATTGTCCCATAGTCCAACTATCAATGCACGGGGATCTACCAGAATCTGATCCGTAGTCCCAAAATAAATGTGCAGGGGAATCTATCGGGAAGCTAATATGTAGTCCCAAAGTAAATGTGTAGGGGGGTCTACTGGGAATCTAACCCGTAGTCCCAAAGTAAATATGCAGGGGGATCTACAGGGAATCTAACCCGTAGTCCCAAAGTAAACAAACAAGGGGGAGGGGGAGCTACTAGAATCCGACATCCCTAGTCCCAATGTAAATACGTAGCTACAACGAGAAGACATTCAGAATTGGAGTGCAAAAATACATGGCAACATGTAGTTATTGTCTAACATGTTTCACGTAATACCACCAAAGCAACTTAAGTAAATAGGAAATTTAGATCAACTAAGCATGCTTTTATAAACTAACACAGATTATATTTGCAAGTAGAACAATACATGTAAGAAAAAAACTCAATCTAAATATTTACATGAAAAACTGGATTTTCAAATTAGCTCAAGTACGTGCTCGTCACCTCACGTACAAGGCATTAAATTACCAAATATCATATCCTAGGGGAGAGGTCCCCCACACAAGGTTAGACAATCTACTTACCTCGAACCGGCTCCAAAATCAACTCGAAATCACCCTTTTCTCATGAGTATCCGATTCCAAATGGCCCAAATCTATTCAATTCAATGACATATCATAAATAACATCTCAAACAACTGATTTCGCTATTTAATTCAAAGCTAAGACGCGAAATTAGGTAAATAACCAAAATGCACCTCAAGCTAGCATCTCAGAATCGAGTGAAACGTATATTTTCAGAAACCTCATACTCTCACGAGTTTATACATAATAAGAACAAAAAAATCGGAGTTCAAACACCCACTCAAAACTTAAAATGTTGGCCTATGAAGTTTTATCAATTTTTCATCTAAAATCCGAAATTAAAGGAGAATTCGTGATTAGATTAGTGTTATGAGAAAAAAGGTGTTTGGAATCGTTACCCAATCAATTCCTCTGAAAAACCCTCGAAATATCCCTCAAATCTGAGCTTTCTTGCTTGAGTTGTGGTAAAAATGGCTAACCCTCGGATTTTGAAATGTTTATTATTGCCAAGGTATTTGTTCAATGCGATCGTAGGAACTTAAATGCGATCGCGAAGGGTAAATTTTAAAGGTTCCAAAATTGGTCTATGCGAAAGCGGCCTAAAGCCTGTGATCACAGATGAAAAATAAATAGGCATACGCGATCGCGAACAGGGCCACACGATCACGAAGAGGAAAATACAAGGAATTACCATATTCTAAATCTACTATGCGAATACGGGAGATTAATTGCGAACGCAAAGAAGGGAAAAGCTGACTTCCGCGATCATGAACCAGATAATGTGATCGCATAGGGACAACTGCAATCGTAGAGAAGAAAAGTCTGCAACAGACCTGAACAACAATCTGCAACTTTTACAACTCAAAAATGCCCTGTTGAGCATCCGAAACACACCCGAGGCCCTCGGGACCTCAACCAAACCTACGGACATATCCCATAACATCCTTCAAACTTGTAGTAAGAAACTCGAATTAATCAAAGATGAACTTTAAATTTTCTTAAAACATGCTTTCGATCAAAACCTAACCAAACTACGCAAGAATGACGTAAAATATTGCACACACATCCCAAATGATATGACAGAGCTACTGCAACTTCTACAATTCTATTCTGACCACTCGGATAAAAGTTTCACTATCAGATCGGAAACTCAAATATTCAAACTTCGGCATTTCAAGCCTAAATTAGTTACGACCTCTAAAACACATTCCGTACACGCTCCCAACCCCGAAATCACCTAATGGATCTAACGAAAACCATCATATTTCCATTCCAAGGGCATTTTCAAACTTTTTCGACTACCGGCAGCTTTCCAACACTTAAGTTCTTATTTAGGGACTAAGTGTCCCAAAACTCTTTGAAACTCAAAACCGAACATCCCGGCAATTCAATTTAGCAAAAATAGACTTGGGGAAAGCAGTTAATAGGGGATCAGGGCATTAATTCTTAAGACGACCGACCGGGTTATTACATTAGCATACCGGTCATCATATCCATATCTACCCTTCCCATCCTGTAAATGTATTAAAGTGCGAATAGTTCTCGACCTCTTTTGCGTGCTATTACCCATACCATTCCTATTAGTCCGAGGGAATTTTAGGACTACTATTCCTATAAGAGGGAGGATTTTAGGCTAACTCTCAAGTTTAAAGGCAAAAATGTTAAGGTGACATACAAAAACATATAGGACCGCATTTAAAGGGGGAACATGTAAACAATTAGAAGGCATCATATAAACCTCCATAAATAATGCATATAAATAGCACGATCAAACACAGTTAAAGTCTGAATTTTTCAAGTCCTAAAGCAGGGGATTTGAGTCAGAACAAGATTTATTATGTAACTCAGATAAGAAGTCCAAATTAATCCTGCCAGTTGGTTGTAGCAATTGTAATTAACAAAGGCGGTTTCTGTGTTTATTAAGTAGTTACCTAAGGCTTGCCTAGCATAGCATTGATTTCCTATGAGCATGATATCTGTAGTGATGTAGTAAAGCATTGATTAATTTTAAACAGGCGATTTGGATCCTATAAACATGCTTTCTAACGGTGTCAAGTTGAGGCAATGTTTGAGAAAATTATTAAAGAAGCGGCAAATTACTTAATTAATTCAATTCAGGATAACAACATGAACTAGGCGGCTTCTCCAACTAAAGTGTTTTTAAATTCTATAGGAAAGATTTCTATTATAACTATTTAGATTCGATAGGCATGTTATCTAAGTATGTGAAAGCTGACTCTGGACTTATAGGAATGATTTCTAAGGGAAACGAGTTTGGATACATGTTGTAATGAAAACTGAGCTTCAATTTCTTTATATCCTATAAGCATGATATCTAATTGTAAAGCTGATTTTTTACCCTGTGGAAATGTTATCTATTATTAAAGTCGTTTATGTCCTATAAGATGATTTCTAGTTATGTGAAAGTGAAGCATGCATAATTTATTTTAAACAAGCACTGATCCTATAAGCATGTTCTCTAGTTATGAAAGTGAAGCAGGCAGAATTTATTTTAAATAAGCATTGATCCTATAAGCATATTTTCTAGTTATGAAAGTGAAGCATGCAAAATTTATTTTAAACCAGCACTGATCCTATAGACATGTTATCTAACATGCCATACTTGAAGCAAATAGACCCTATAGGCATGTTATCTACCCATTCTACCCACAATATACAACTACCCTCCCTTTTCACTAATCTCCCCGATATTGTTTACAAATTATAGCACTCCCAATGATTGAATTACAAAATAAGTGCAAAAATATGAATTACAACCAAAAGAAGCCTGATATTGACTTCCTATTTGAGTTATATAATTAATCCCTTCAATGCCAATGTTTCAAAGCCTTTCTCATATCTGAGTGTGTCAAAGTTCCCTAAGGATTTCAGGGGATCCCCGAAAGTGCTCACATCCAGGTTTACATAACCAAATAAAATGAATGAAGTGTGGAAAGGTCAGCCCTTATGTGTCCAAGATCAGAGGGAACTCAAGGGTCCTAAGATAAGGCTCACACAAGAGGGGTAGAATGTAGGTCCTAAGAGTATAGTGGAAGTGCAGAACAACGATTTATGAAAACTGGGTTGGAAATAGTAAGTGGTAGGGTGATTTGAAAACAGTTGTAGTGGTGAAACTCAAACTACACAGAATTAGAAATCATTCAAAGGGGCAAGGGATTATGGGATACATTGTATAACCCTAGCAGGGGTCTAGTTTGGCCATGCACAACAATAGCTGATGTTGACATAGACACAAACAATCTAAAGGAACACAAATATATATATATAGGGGATATGGGGGTTTAGGATTCATAAGGTAGCAAGGACACGACAAATGACTGACAGAGTACACATATAGGTAATCATTAATTTAAAAAGGAAATGGAACCTATTACATCATGCTAGTAACATAACTTCACTGCAGAATCATAAGCAGAAGTAAAAAAGAAATGAGATTCTTCCGTATTGCATACAATTGCCTCGTGGAACCTCATATCTTTCTTTTCTTTTGAATAATCTTGAAAACATAACTCGACTTTTAGAAAGATAACAACTCTCAAGATGTTCATAAAAAGCTTAAGATTCTTCAGTTAGTCCTTATACCTGATTTCTTGATATTTAATAAAATAAATTATTTCAAAAAAAATAAAGTGTTTTAGTAGTTTAAATAAAAATTATATCTGAGATTACTAGAAATAGACGTGTCCCTTCAGAGATTTTAAAATACACTTTCACAGGGAAGAAAGACTGATCGCAAATACTAAATGCCTCTATTTATTTTATTTATAATAATAATTATTATTTTTAGTTACACAACCCAAAGACGAATAAGAATTCATATATATAGACGTATAGTTAAGAAAGCAGACAAAATGACATATATAAATGTCGAATACCCGATTTAATCGAATGAGTGGAACACCAATTTTAATAGCATTATGAAAATACTTTAGCTATGATCCCAATGCCTTCCATAGAAGGTCTTTCTAGAAGTATAATAGTAAAATATCACATTTGACGTCTTAGGAATTTCCCAGAATTCGTGCTAAAAGAAAGGACGGAGCTTAGCCTTAACATACCTTAAACATGTTGAGTCCTTAATTCCTTCCAAGTGACTCTTCAAACAAGTCAACAGGATTTATCATAGCATAAGGAAATTCAAAATCAGTGTTGATCAAAGGTCAAGTCTATAACATAAGCTAGTAACTTGTTTTACTTAAATTTGGGCAGCATCTCCTTTGTAACAAGGACCTCCACCAATATCATATACCAACAATAACAACTAGAGAAATCCATCAATGTATAAATGTTGATAACAAGACACCACATAACAACAATTAGTAACAACTACTTCACAATGAAAAAATTGGAATCTGTATAACCCATCTACCCCTTACAGACTTCTTAAATTAACTTAAAAGTATCATTAACATGATAAAGAATTCATTCATCAATTATTCCATCCTTATACCATATATTTATAACAAAGGAAACAATCCACAACTCTAACTATCTTCGATTAGTAACTTTATTCACTAGTTCATGTCTACTCCATCCATTTAACTTAATCAACATCAGTATAACCTTAGGAACATGCAAGAACACAATATACCAACCTCCTACACTAACATAAATTCCAAATCCAAGTTATATTCAGCTTACAATAACCCTCAATGGCAATACAACACCATAGAAGTGACTTACGCTAATCCAAGCATTATCTTGTAGTCTATCATCCTAGCAACTTAACCAACATATAAGCAAGCTTAAGAAAAATTAGTAGGCTATTATAATCACCTTAGAAAGCATCAAAAACTTGGAATTTCATCCAAATACAACCCACAACAATCCTCAATGACAACACAACCTCAAAGAGGTGTTGTTCTTCACTAGGTTTGATGTTGAAATATGGTGTAATCACTTCAAAACCTTGTGGAACCTCTTTATAAGGGTTTGAAGAAGTTTGTAGATGAGGTTGAGTTGAAAAAAGAGCAAAAATAGGCATCCATATCGTTTATAAATTAAAGTAGCTCAACCACCGCTTATGTGGGTCTTATTGGGAGCTGCTTGCGCAATCTCGCAAAAACTCAAATATCTCTCTACTCCGATGTCATATAGATGAACGGTTTAATGCTTTGGAAACTAGAACCGTATATATTCAATTTGGTATATATATAATCTCTTGATTTTAAGTATATTGGGAGAAAAGTGCATCTACATTTGGCCTAAAGTTCAGCAAATTTATAAATGTAACTTGTGATGACCTTTGCCAACTCTTGTTCCACAACTTGCTTGCCTTCAAAATGTAGAAAATGAATATCATACGATTAAAGTAACTCATAGAATAACCTCCTTATCATGTTAAGAACCCTAGTCTCACCCCAAGTACATGTTATAGCATTCCAAATTTGTCGACTTTCAACGAAACTTATTTTCTTCTGTTTGTTTAGCGTCTAAGATTTCCAAGCATTTTGGTACTTGTTATTCACGATCCTAAAGATTTGTAACCTCCAGGATAACAAGATGAAACTTACATTATGTATTTTCAAAAAATGATCTCATTTTTAAGCTTACATCAATTGGTTTACGACGTACTCTCACGTACGATAACATGGAATGTAACACCATTCCCCCCTTTGGAACATTCGTCCTCGAATGTTGAATGATGCTATTATCAGTTTCAGAAACTATAGATCTTACGAACACTTTAATGCTCACCTTGCCATCTAAGAAACTATTTTGTGAATAAATTCAAACGATTGGGCGTTCTCCCATTTTGGCCTTTTTTCATGCCATAACATGTGGTTGGAATTCTTCTAATATCGTAACATTTGTTAGTTTATGTCATGCAGTATGTACAATTGTGTCCTTGTATGAGCGCCTAGAAACTATCCTTCCCTTTTTCCTCCGTCCTTTAGCTAGTCTCTAAGCCTCAATTTATGAACATATACAGAATTATGACATGTTGTCCCTCTAGAAATCTATAGGTGTACTGATTTTCATCACTTGGTACTTTGTTGAACTTACGACTATTGATATATCTTGTTTTATAGACTCAATATCCATCCTTAGGACTTCAATGCATCTAGGAAGGTCAAACTATACAATCACTCTTACTTTTGTTTTATTATTATCGAGGTCTGTTACCCAACTCCAGGTTATCCCCTCGCTGCTTATCCTACATGTATAAATCTAAGTCCATCAGCGTCTGTTGGTTTTATTTCGAGACCAGCTTTCTGTTCCAACCAAACCTTTAAGAATGAGAGGTTGCAAAAGAAGAAAACCTTCACTCCATTAGTAGAATCCTATACTAGCTTATTTCACAGGTTGAGATAGTTAGATATATTGCGACCGATTGAAGCAAAGTTGCTGATGTTAGATAATACGCTTAACACTAGAGGGGGGGTGAATAGCGTTATAATAAAAATTAGCGTAAACTTGCGGAATTAAAAAATTGCAGGAAGTAAATAAGTGCGATAAATAATAAAGTACGCACCGATGTATTCTGGTTCACCACAACACGTGGCTAGTCCAGTCCCCGAGAGACTCTCTCGAGATTTTCCACTAACTTGTCAAGCTTACGGGTGCTCAACAAACCTTTACAACTTAAGGACACACGCCTTAACACCTTTGCTCGGAGATACAACACTCCAAAGACTTCAACCAAGGAAACACAAGTTCCTTACAACAAGAGAATCACAATTCTCTTACAAGTGTACAAAACACTAAACACTCAAACAATACACTCCTTGATGAGTAGATATGAGTAAAAGAAGTAAGCTCAAGATCACAACAACTATGGACAAGACTTTGGCTCTCAAAAGCTTTATGAAATGAATATAAAATGATAAACAATAGTATGCAAGCTTATAGCAATAGAATGATCAGTTTTTGTATGTTATTGTGTTTAAAACACTGAAATGAAGCTTTATTTATAGTTGAAAAACTTGGCATTACCGTTGCCTAATTGCCAATTAAGAGTTGCTGATTTTACAGTGTGACAATCGATTGTCAAGAAGCCACAATTGATTGTTTGCCAATCTTTCCAGAAATCCATCCCAGATTTTACGCTTGACAATCGATTGTCCAAGATCAACAATCGATTATTGGCAACGTTCAAAAAATCATTTCCAGATTTTACGTAAAACAATCGATTATACAGAATCAATAATCGATTATTCAGCAACGTTCAAAAAATCTTTTTCAGATTTTAATATCAACAATCGATTGTACAAAATCAACAATCGATTATTCAGCAACGTTCAAAAAATCTTTTTCAGATTTTAATATCAACAATCGATTGTACAAAATCAACAATCGATTACCTGACGGTATTTGAAAACTTTACGACAACGGTCAGCTTCACAATCAATTGTGCAATGTTAACAATCGATTATTTATCAGACTTTGAAAATCATTTGACACTGCCTCATGACAATCGATTGTTATATACTTACAATCGATTATTTAATAACTTTGAAAAAGTCTGGAAGACACTGCCTCAACACAATCGATTGTCATATGTTCATAATCGATTATTTTGAGACTTTAAAAAATCTGATGGACATTGTCTCTTTACAATCGATTGTCATTTAGCTTCACAATCGATTATTCTGAGTTTTGAAAAACTTTGATGTACACTGCCTCATCACAATCGATTGTCATAAGGTTCACAATCGATTGTCATGCAGATTTGAAAAAACCCGATGCTCACTGCCTTAACACAATCGATTGTCATTTAGTTCACAATCGATTGTCATGCAGTCTTGGCTTAACATAATCGATTATCATAAGTTCATAATCGATTATCTTAGTCCAGATTTTAGAGGCATGTGTAAAAATCATTTTGACTAAAGTAAATATGCATGATTTAGTAAAAATAATTTTACGAGTGAAGCCATGTCATGAGTCAAGTTGTCGGATCAAGATCACAATTAAGAACGACTCATTTAAACTATAAAACTTTGTATTGTGCTTGAATCTCGTAATCCACCAATTGTGCGCTAGTACTTGAACTTCGTCATATATCAATTTGCGCTTGTTTGTCATTCATCAAAACCTACACATAAGAACACACGTTTTAGCATAAAGCCTTGAAAACGTGTTTCCAACAATTTCCCCCTTTTTGATAATGGCAAACTTTAAGCGGGATATGCAACTTAAACAATATATAATGACGATTCAAGAAGACATGCAACAAGTACGCAATTTGTTCCCCCTCAATATATGCATTCCCCCTCAATTTAAGCTTATAAATATAGAGAGTGCATACCCGTTATCCGTTATCTTCCCCCTTTTGCCATTAGCAAAAAAAATGTAATAATATGACAAGGATTAAAAAAAACTTGTTTATTCATTGAAAATAAAACGGGATCACTTAAAGAGAGTACAATAACTCAAGTAATAGCAGAACAATCGATTATTGATACGAGATAATCGATTATTAGACGATAGAAACCGATTTTTCTGAAGAGTACTCGTTTTTTTTTGCGCGTCATGCTTAATAATTCCCCTACCTTTAGGGCGATACCTGCAAAAATTCGTTAGACGTCTCCGACGCTCAAGTTAGAAATTATGTAGAATAAAAAGATGCAATGCATGACTTAGATCAACGTGGAGTCAAGAATCCCGAGTTCACTACGAATTCGGAAGAAGGACTCTTTCTGTAAGGGCTTTGTAAAGATGTCGGCCAATTGATCTTTGGTTTTAACAAATTCGATTTCGACATCGCCCTTGAGAACGTGATCTCTTATAAAATGATGTCTAATTTCAATGTGTTTTGTTCGCGAATGAAGAACGGGGTTCTTCGTCAAGCATATGGCACTAGTATTATCACATCTAAGAGGGATATGATCAAGACTTAGGCCATAGTCCAAGAGTTGTTGTTTCATCCATAGGATTTGAGCGCAACAACTCCCCGCGGCTACATATTCAGCCTCGGTTGTGGACAACGCAACACTTACTTGTTTCTTGCTGAACGAAGAAACGAGAGAACTACCGAGCAAATGGCAAGTGCCACTAGTGCTCTTGCGGTCCAATTTGCATCCAGCAAAATCGGAATCGGAATAGCCAACGAGTTGGCATGAAGAACCTTTGGGGTACCATAGACCCACATTTGTAGTACCAACAAGGTACTTCAAAATCCGTTTTACCGCAGTAAGGTGAGACTCCTTCGGACACGATTGATAACGGGCGCATAAGCACACGCTAAACATGATGTCCGGATGACTAGCAGTGAGATAAAGAAGAGAACCAAACATACCTCGATACTTCTTAGTGTCGACTTCCTTACCTTTCTCATCTTTGTTTAGATGATCGGATGTGCTCATGGGAGTCGCCATTGCTTTTGCATTTTTCATTTCAAATCGTTTTAGCAATTCTTTGCAATATTTGGCTTGGCAAATGAACGTACCTTCTTTCATTTGCTTTACTTGTAATCCCAAAAAGAATGTTAATTCACCCATCATGGATATCTCAAATTCGCTTGTCATTAAATCGGAGAATTCCTTGCATAAGACATTGTTAGTAGCACCAAATATGATATCATCCACATATATTTGAACTAATAAAATATCATTGTTTTTATGCTTAACAAAAAGGGTGGTGTCAACTTTCCCTCTAATAAAGTCATTTTCCAATAGAAATTTACTCAATCTTTCATACCAAGCTCGGGGAGCTTGTTTTAAACCATAAAGAGCCTTTTTGAGTTTGAAAACATGATCGGGAGATTTAAAATCTTCAAAACCGGGGGGTTGTTCAACATAAACTTCTTCTTGAATAACACCATTTAGAAAAGCACTTTTCACATCCATTTGATATAAAGTGAAATTCATAGAAGAGGCAAAAGCGAGCAAAAGACGAATAGCTTCTAATCTAGCTACTGGAGCATATGTTTCTTCATAGTCAATACCCTCTTCTTGATTATAGCCTTTTGCTACAAGCCTAGCTTTGTTTCTAGTGATTACACCATTTTCATCTAGTTTGTTTCGAAAAACCCATTTCGTACCAATTATGGTATGATTTTCGGGTCTTGGCACCTAATCCCAAACGTCATTCCGTTTGAATTGGTTAAGCTCCTCTTGCATTGCCAAGGTCCAAAATTCATCCCCAATTGCTTCGGAGATGGTTGTTGGTTCAATTTGAGAGACAAAAGCAGTATGACCTAAGGTGTTCTTAAGGGAGTTTCGTGTACTTACCTTTTCTCCAACGTCGCCAATTACCTGTTCGAGAGGGTGATCTTTGATTGTCCTCCACTCGTTAGGCATTTTCGTTTCATTCTCCAATGGTGGCGCTTCCTCCGTTGGTTATTTCAAAAATTCGTCTTGATTTTCCTTAGGCGTTTCCTCTTGAATTTTGTCTTTCAAGCTATCTAAAATACCTACAAGATAAAATCCGGAATCCTTTCTCGCCAAGCGAGCATTATTTTCGGCAAATACAACATGAGGGGATTCCTCCACAGTTTTGGTTCTTTTATTAAAGACCCTATATGCTTTGCTACGTGACGAATAACCAAT
The DNA here is from genome assembly GCA_034376525.1 of Nicotiana benthamiana. Taxonomy (NCBI): domain Eukaryota; kingdom Viridiplantae; phylum Streptophyta; class Magnoliopsida; order Solanales; family Solanaceae; genus Nicotiana; species Nicotiana benthamiana. The sequence continues at coordinate 110,553,664 of CM067331.1, forward strand.
GAAAATTCCCTCATCGGACTTAGCATCAACTTTTCCCAATTGATCTTTGCCATTGTTATGAATAAAACATTTACAGCCGAATACTCTAAAATGGGAGATATTTGGTTTCCTTCCCTTATAGAGTTCATAGGGAGTTTTCATGAGCATAGGCCTTATGACTACTCTATTTAAGACGTAGCATGCGGTACTCACGGCATCCGCCCAAAAAAGTTTGGGAATCTTGGCCTCTTCGAGCATGGTTCTAGCCATCTCTTCGAGACACCTATTCTTCCTTTCCACCACCCCATTTTGTTGTGGTGTACGTGGAGCGGAAAAGGTATGCTCGATACCGAGTTCGTCACAAAAGTCCGTAAAGAGATTGTGATCAAACTCTCCCCCATGATCACTTCTAATTGATGTGACGGTTGTTTCCTTTTCGTTTTGAACACGCTTAAGGAAATATTTAAAATTCTGAAAAGCATCACTTTTATTGGCAAGAAATAAAGTCCAAGTAAATCTAGAATAATCATCAACAATCACAAAAGCATAACGATTTCTTCCTAGACTTTCAATGCGTGATGGTCCAAATAAATCCATGTGAAGCAATTGCAATGGTCTAGAAGTTGAAACAATATTTTTGGATTTGAAAGATGCTTTTGTTTGCTTCCCTTTTTGACATGAATCACAAATAGAGTCATTTTCAAATTTTAAATTGGGAAGACCAATAACTAAGTTTTGAGAAATCAATTTGTTCAAAAGATGCATGTTGATATGTGCTACTCTATGATGCCATAACCAAGTATCATCCTCTTTACTCATAAGATAATAAACATACTCGGGTGAGGAATTAGCAAGATCAAACATATAAATATTATCCACTCTAAAACCACGAAGGATAATTTTAAAATCACTACGTCTAAACACTAAGCATTCATCCGAATCAAATAGGGCAAGATTTCCCTTGTCACATAATTGACTTATGCTCAAGAGATTATGATTTAAACCTTTCACAAGTAATATATGCTTAATAGAGGAATTTTCATCCTTACCGACCGATCTGATGCCAATAATCTTTCCTTTATTGTTATCCCCAAAAATCACACTTCCTCCTTCTTTGTGTTCTAGTTGAAGGAATTTGGATTCGTCTCCCATCATATGTTTGGAGCATCCACTATCAAGGTACCATAGTACACTTGATCCCTTCAAACATACCTACAAAACAAGTTAATGCGTTTTAGGTACCCATGCCATTTTGGGTCCTTGAGGGTTAGGCATATCATAATGATGCGATTGAGTGATGTGTCTATGTCGGGTAAATCATGCAGGGGAAGTATGACCAATTCGTCTACAATAATGACAAGTCACGTTGGGGTTATGCATCCTTCTAGGTTCATAGTAACTTGATGGACGAAAATGATTTACTCTATTTTCATTTTGACTATTGCGCATTTCATGAGAACCATTTCTCCTACTATTTGTTCTAAAATGAGCAGCATTTCTAGAGTAATGGTCATGTCTAGATGTTCTAAAAGGTTCAAAACTCCTTCTAGTGTTTGGCCTAGAATATGCATCATTTCTAGGGTAGTCATTTCTAGGTGGTAAGCCATTTCTAGGTCTTCTAAAATGTTCAACATTTTGTCTAGCATGCATATTTGTTCTAGGATTGCTATTTCTACGATAAGCATTTGTTTTATTAATCCTAGGTTGAGCCTTAGGTGGTTGGGGTTTGGCTTCAACCTTTTCTTTAGGCTCATTCTTAAAGCCTATGCCATGCTTGGTTGATTTCAAATTAACAAGGACATCATTCAAATTTTTGTGCGAAGAATTGAACTTATCTAATGTGCCTTTAAGCCTTTCTACTTCATTTTTGAGATGCAAGCAAGAAGTACAATTTTTAATAGAACTTTCGGGCTTGTCGGCGCTTCTTTTTCCAAAAAACTTGTTTTCCTCTTTCAGATTCTCATTTTCTAAAACCAGTTTTTCTAAATCCTTTTCTTTCAAAGAGAGCTGTTTTTGAAAATCTTTTTCTTTTAGAGAAGCATTTTCTTTTATGCTCTTGACAGTTTTTGAAGCCTTAATAAATTCAATATATAGCTCATCAAAAGCATTTCGCATTTCTTCAAGAGTAAAGAAGTTTTTAGAAGAGATTTGACATACCTCATCTTGCTTGTCTTCTTGCGCCATAAGACAAAGGTTTGCGGCTTCGTCTTCTTCTTCTTCGCTTGACTCATCTCCGGAGTCTCCTCCCCAAGAAATGTATGCACGTTGCTTCTTAAAAGGTTTCTTCTCCTTTTTGATGTTTGGGCAATTTGATTTGATGTGCCCGGTTTCACTGCATTCATAGCACTTTATTTGTTCGCCTTGCTTTTTGCCCTTTCGTTCATACTCCTTTCGCATGAACTTTTGAAATCTTTTGATAACGAGTCCAAACTCGTTGTCTCCGTCCTCATCAACTTGAGGTTGGCTTGTGCTTGCCTTGAGCGCTATTCTTTGCTTCCTTTGATCATCAACAAGAGGGTTAAGTATAGTAGACTCATAAGTCTTAAGTTACCTCTTAATGCGTCGATGGTGACATTTGAGACGCCAATAGATTCTTGGATTGCGTCGGCCTTTGATCGCCATGCCGGAGTGAGACTTCTAAGAATTTTTCGAACAAGTTCTCTATCTGTGAATGTCTTCTTGAGAGCATGTAGATCGTTTACGATTATTGAAAATCGTTCAAACATTTCATCCACCTTTTCACCTTCCTTCATGTGAAATAATTCATAAGCATGGGTTAGGAAATCAATTTTGGCTTCTCTTACCTGGTCCGTACCTTCGTATGTAATTTCCAGCTTGTCCCACATTTCCTTCGCCGTTGTGCAACACGATATTTTCCTGTAATCGTCAGCATTTACAGCACAATATAATAAATTAATTGCTTTAGCATTATTTTGCACCTTTCGGATATCATCCGCGTCATATTCTTCTTCGGACTTGGGAACCCATTCGGTTTCAACCTTTTTGGTTGGAATTTGATTTCCCTTTGTTATCACCTTCCAAAGAAGAAAATTGTTTGCTTGAACGAAGATTTTCATCCTCTCCTTCCAGTACGTATAGTTTGTACCGTTGAATAGAGGTGGTCGTGCGGAGCATTGTCCTTCATCAATTCCTGCAAAAGAGTCACGAGTAGAAGCCATGGTTGGTTCTCTCAAACTGTTAAGTCTTCAGAGAGTTGGGCTCTGATACCAATTGTTAGATAATACGCTTAACGCTAGAAGGGGTTTGAATAGCGTTATAATAAAAATTAGCGTAAACTTGCGGAATTAAAAAATTGCAGGAAGTAAATAAGTGCGATAAATAATAAAGTACGCACCAATGTATTCTGGTTCACCACAACACGTGGCTAGTCCAGTCCCCGAGAGACTCTCTCGAGATTTTCCACTAACTTGTCAAGCTTACGGGTGCTCAACAAACCTTTACAACTTAAGGACACACGCCTTAACACCTTTGCTCGGAGATACAACACTCCAAGACTTCAACCAAGGAAACACAAGTTCCTTACAACAAGAGAATCACAATTCTCTTATAAGTGTACAAAACACTAAACACTCAAACAATACACTCCTTAATGAGTAGATATGAGTAAAAGAAGTAAGCTCAAGATCACAACAACTATGGACAAGACTTTGGCTCTCAAAAGCTTTATGAAATGAATATAAAATAATAAACAATAGTATGCAAGCTTATAGCAATAGAATGATCAGTTGTTGTATGTTATTGTGTTTAAAACACTGAAATGAAGTTGTATTTATAGTTGAAAAATTTGGCATTACCGTTGCCTAATTGCCAATTAAGAGTTGCCGATTTTACTGTGTGACAATCGATTGTCAAGAAGCCACAATCGATTGTTTGCCAATCTTTCCAGAAATCCATCCCAGATTTTACGCTTGACAATCGATTGTCCAAGATCAACAATCGATTATTGGCAACGTTCAAAAAATCATTTCCAGATTTTACGTAAAACAATCGATTATACAGAATCAATAATCGATTATTCAGCATCGTTCAAAAAATCTTTTTCAAATTTTAAAATCAACAATCGATTGTACAAAATCAACAAGCGATTATTCAGCAACGTTCAAAAAATCTTTTTCAGATTTTAATATCAACAATCGATTGTACAAAATCAACAATCGATTACCTGACGGTATTTGAAATCTTTACGACAACGGTCAGCTTCACAATCGATTGTGCAGTGTTAACAATCGATTATTTATCAGACTTTGAAAATCATTTTAGACACTGCCTCGTGACAATCGATTGCTATATACTCACAATCGATTATTTAATAACTTTGAAAAAGTCTGGAAGACACTGCCTCAACACAATCGATTGTCATATGTTCACAATCGATTATTTTGTGACTTTAAAAAATCTGATGGACACTGTCTCTTCACAATTGATTGTCATTTAGCTTCACAATCGATTATTCTGAGTTTTGAAAAACTTTGATGTACACTGCCTCATCACAATCGATTGTCATAAGGTTCACAATCGATTGTCATGCAGATTTGAAAAAACCTGATGCTCACTGCCTTAACACAATCGATTGTCATTTAGTTCACAATCGATTGTCATGCAGTCTTGGCTTAACATAATCGATTATCATAAGTTCATAATCGATTATCTTAGTCCAGATTTTAGAGGCATGTGTAAAAATCATTTTGACTAAAGTAAATATGCATGATATAAAATCATTTAGCATTAAATTTAATATGCATGATTTTGTAAAAATAATTTTACGAGAGAAGCCATGTCATGAGTCAAGTTGTCGGATCAAGATCACAATTAAGAACGACTCATTTAAACTATAAAACTTTGTATTGTGCTTGAATCTCGTAATCCATCAATTGTGCGCTTGTACTTGAACTTCGCTATATATCAATTTGCACTTGTTTGTCATTCATCAAAACCTACACATAAGAACACACGTTTTAGTATAAAGCCTTGAGAACGTGTTTCCAACAGCTGAATCCTCCCCCGAGGATTCTTGATTATTCGATCAGTTGCGAATATTGTTCTGGTGCTCTAGGGCATGACACAGAAAAATGTTGGAATCTAAAAAATGCTATCCAAAAGCTCATTAATTCGCATCGGATTGAGGTACAAGCTCCGGAAGCACCCAATATTAACCAGAACTTGCTTCCCACCAATCAAGAAACGAACATGATTGAGATAGTGCACAAAGAAAGGGAGCCCAAAAACCCTCGCAAACCATCAAGATGATCCGAGCCAGTAAAGGGAAGTCGGTTGAAAAACTAACAAGCGAGATGTCAATGATCAAGCTGAATGGAACAAGCAATGAGCCTTTTGCTATAATCAATAAAGGGTCCTCAGGAGATGGGATAGTGAAACAAGAAAATGCAAAGGTGGTGGTACTAGGGGTGGCAAGAAAACTTGTCGTGGTTGTGGAAGGTGCTTGCACAGAGCCCGTATCATCAAACTTGCAACTCAGCTACGAATAGTCAACAGCAGGGCCTTCCCTTGGAATTACGAGCGAGTGACAAGACTACAAGGGGAAAGAGGATAAAGAAGAAGTTTGCGAAAGCCATGGATTGACCCGGTAGTGGAGGTGCTTTGTCCCCAAGGAGTTGAGAAAACCTAAAACCTCTAAAGATAACCTAGTATTGGTGAAGAAAGCTGTGATTGAAGAGGAAGCATAGGAGTTTTTGAAAAAAATAAAAGTGTCAGACTATTCTACGACGGAACAATTGAGGAAGACGCATGCTCAAATTTCACTATTGTCCTTGTTAATTCATTCGCATGAGCACCGTCAGCCACTGATGAAGATCCAGAATGAGGCCCACGTTCCTTACAAAATCTTAGCCAATCACTTAGAAAAGATAGCCAACAAGATTTTCGAGGTAAACAGAGAAATATTTTCTGATGACGAATTGCCCGTAGAGGGTATTGAGCACAATAGAGCCTTTTATCTCACGATGAAGTGCGAGGATTCCGTGGTTACCCAGATATTGGTCGACAATGGTTCAAGTGCAAACATTTTCCCTTTCTCCACTTTGAACAAGCTAAAAGTGGATGATGAAAGGATTCACAAGAACAGTATTTGTGTACGAGAGTTTGATTGTGTTCGGGCTTGAGATTTATACCTTTTAGTTTATATCTAATGGGTACGACCCAAGGTCACTTTGACCCATAGCCCATTTGAGTACAATGTAATTTTCAGGGGTGTGAGGGTAATTTGGGTTGTCTAGATTAGGGAATCTTTTGATAACAGACTTAGAAGCTTCTAGGAAGCCATATGGGGGGGTTCAAGTTGAATTTCAGACTTGTAGTAGGCTAGCTTGGTTAACAAGTCAGTAGTTTGAGGGATCAAGTAGAAAAAATTAAAATTAGAAAACGATAGAGTTGAAAAAAGGAAAATATGATAGTTGCCCTAGTCCCTTGCCTATAAAGGCACCCTAAACTTGCCTTTGAAGGAAGACCAAAGAGATAGAGGGTAGAAAATTTCTGAAACGGAAGAATTTCATTAAATTTCACAGTTTCATTGAGGGTTTCTTGGTGATTTCTTAGCTTTCTAATTCTTGCAATAAATGCTGGTTTGTTTGAGAGCTTAAAATGTTTTGATTTTGAGAGAACTTCAGAGATAGAAATTAGAAAACCTAAATATCTAGAAATTTTAGGAGAAAGCACCGTTTCATTGAGCTCTTTTGGTGTTTTTTCTGAAGTTTTCCCGGTGTTGAAACAATTTCTGGTTAACTGATACAAAAATGGGTTAAAGTTGTGTCTGGTTTGAGGTTTACTGGTTCATTGAGTGACTGAAATTAGGGTCTGGATCATTATCTCATCTGTTGGGTTTTAAAAACTTGTCTATTGGTCATTTATTTGGGCGCTAAGTGCTACTGCTGTTTCTGTTCACTGCACTCACCTTTTTTTCCTTTTGTTATCTCCAGGTACATTCTCTTGAATTGTAATGGATGTAGGTTTCATAATGAGGATGAAAATGAGAGTTTGAAACATGGCATCGAACATGTGTTGTTTATTTGCATTTTCTTCATGGTGTTTATATGCTTGGCCATTTGATTCAATGTAGTTTAGTTGTTTTCAGTTGGATTAGCTAAGTTATTATGTTATAATTGAATTATGGACTGTTGAGGAAAAAACTTGATCAAGCATGAACTAATAGCCAAGTTTGTGTTTAGGCTATGTTAGCTAAATGTATGGTAATTTGGAACTGTAAGGGACTCCAACAATATATTTCTTAAATATATGACTTTAGCTTTAAGTTTGATTAAAATAGGTATTGTGTTTGTATGGGATTATGTATTAGAACAACTGTTGATAATGATGGCATAGTCTATGATGTTTAATAATGTTGTGGTATATTGTTAAATACAAGTTGGTCGTTAGGAAAGGTTCATTCATGTATTCATAGTAGCAAGTTGATTTGCTTATTAGTTGTTCAGCTTCTATACGAATTGGTTTCCTTGATTTTCTCTTTGTTTAAGTAATCCAATGTGGGGATGAAATTTGTGGGTATTAATTAAGGAATCTCATATTAGCATAACAAGTTTGATTTTCAATTTCTATAATCGGATTAACTTAAACTCGCATAGGTGCGACTAGGGTCTGCGTGCTAACACTTCCCCTTCCTTCTTTAGATTTGGGTTTAATTTAAACCCAAAACCTTGAAATCACTTGAAAAAGAGACAATGGAAACCCCTGTTAATGTGTGTTACATGGAGTCAGCATTTGGAGTAAGATCACAAAACTGGGCGCAATATTGACCCGTGTTGACTGATGGGCAAATGTCAATTGATGTTCGTATTAGGTGTTGGTGTCCTTCGATTTGGGCTCATTTGGGCCCAAGTCCGGAGACGTTAGGACTGGACTATTTTTGCTTTATCATTTATGCCCTTTATTTTTTTTTTCAAAGTTTGTTATTGGACCAGCAACCCTTTTGTTTAAATGGAGGCATTAGTTCTTATACTAAATCCACAATTTCCTTATGATCCTTAGTTAATTAGTCTTTACTAATCGAGGCGTGCCATGAATATACAATACAAATAGTTATGGCCCTCATGAGTTAGTATAGAAACTCTTAAATAGAATATTTTAAGGTGTGTCGTGCCAAACAAAAGTGACAATTGCATGGCCCTCGCTTGATCAATTTTGATTAAATCCTTAGACTTCGAGGTGTGCCATTTAGCAAATATTTCATGGCCATCGCAAAGTTAAAACGCGTAGTTGCTTTAGACATGTTATTTTAATAATTTTCTTCCTAAATTCGGGTGCACATTTATGTGACCCAAATCCAAACCTCAACTTTATATAAAATGTGTTACGGGCCGTGGTCACATTTATGTGATGTGGTTTGAAACATATTTTAAATGACGTAGCAATCTTGCTTTAATTAATTGAATAAAAACAGTTAAAAATTTAGAATGCATATTGGTTTAAAATTGTTTTAAAATCAGATAATATGCCAATTATAACAGTTGAGCGACCGTGCTAGAACCACAGAACTCGGGAATGCCTAACACTTTCTCCCGGGTTAGCAGAATTCCTTACCTGAATTTCTGGTTCGCAGAATATAATACATAGTCAATCTTTTCCTCGATTCGGGATTTAAAACGGTGACTTGGGACACCATAAATTATCCCAAGTGGCGACTTCAATTTTTAAATAAATAATCTTGTTTTGGTTGTTACTTATATTGGAAAAACTCCCTTATACTTTTTTAGGGGTGTAGTAAAAAAGGAGGTGTGATAGTTTTCAATATCTATAGTCATGTAAAATGCATGTAAAGTTGTTATTATGTGTATAATTTATCTGAATTCATATGAAACTTAGGTAATGCTGCCATATCATCAAAATAGTCTGATTATTGAGGGTATAATTTATACATGTTATGAAATGTTGATAAAGTAGTTATACCAATAAAATGGTCTGATTGTTGAGGGTATACTTTATACATATTATATATCATATATAAATTATACATGAAATAAATATATAGTAACATACTTATTTCTATGTTGGTAGACAGACTAATCACAATCTATCCAACAACATATACCAACATATACGATAGATGCAAATTACTCTCTACGGTTGTGAAACAACATAGAAGTACAGCCAATATACAAGCATGCCAAAGTTCACACCTACTAGAAATGGGTTCGATAAAATAACAAGTATAAATAATATCTAATTAAATTGTAATATAAACATACAATACCTTAAGTTTCGGTGTCTGCTCTCTAGCCTCATCAACCTTTCTCCTTTTTTTGTGCTTCACAGACTCGGATAGTATATCCACAAATTCATCTTCTACATATTTTTCACGTTTTTTCTCCTTAAAATTTCTTATCCTTTTATGCTTCTAGTGTCCAATGCAACAATATTTCTTTTTCAACTTATAACGATTCGGTCGGTCATTTTTAGCTTTTGCACCTGACTCGTCAGTTTTCGGGCATGACTTGCTCCATATGATGTATTATTACTTATGTAAATTGTTGGTTTTGGCTTTCAGGGTAATGAATTTGGAAGAAGAGTTCTCAGTTTGAAGCTTGAAATTTGAAATGTTTGACCAAGATCTGACTTGTTTGTATACGATCTCAAATCAGAATTTTTATTATTTGGTTAGCTACGTTAGGTGATTTGGGACTTAAGAGTGTGATCGGAATGCATTGTGGATGTCCGGGGAAGGTTTAGGCTTAAATTGGCGAAATTGAGATTTCAGCGTTTTCTGGTTGATAGTCGAGATTTTGTTATAGAGGTCGGAATGGAATTTTGGAAGTTGCAGTAATTCTATTGTGTCACTTGGGATGTGTGTGCAAAATTTCAGATCATTCGGACGTGGTTTGGTTGGAATATTTTATCAAAATCGTAATTTGAAAGTTCTTGGAATACTTAGGCTTGAATCTTATGCAAATTTAGTGTTTTAATGTTGTTTTGAGTGTTCTGAAGGTTGGATAAAGTTTGAATGATGTATAGGATATGTTGGCATGTTTAATTGAGGTCCCTAGGGCCTCGGGTGAGTTTCGGATGGTCAATCAGACCATTTCATGTTGTGAAAAATTGCAGAATCTCAGTTGTTGGTGTTGCGGGTTTTTAACTTCCGCGTTCGCGATGCATGTTCCGCAATCGCAAAGGTGTGAGGTTGATGATCTTAGTGTTTGTGATTCTCCTGTCGCGTTCGCGATGTTGTGATGTCATGATTCTTCGCGTTCGCGAGTCTCCTATCGCGTTCATATAGAGGAAGGGGGATAGATGGGTCCCCAATGCTTTTGTTCTACGTGTTCGCTTAGTAGAGGTCGCGTTTCTGACTCATTGAGGTTATTGTGCTTCGTGTTCATAATAAGGTTATTGCTTTCGCATAGAAGGAATTTTGCCTGTGAAGCAGTGTGCTTTGCGAACGTGAGGGTTATGCCGCGTTCGCGATGAAGAAATGCTTGGGCAGTTAGATTATATTTTGAAAATGAGATTTCATAAAAACCATTGGAGAGCTCAGGAGAAGGTGGAATTTGAGGAGATTTTCAGTAGAGCTAGTGGGGTAAGTATTCTTCACTCATATTTGGTTTAATTCCATGATTTGGTCTTGAATTTCATCATTTATTTTGAAAAATAAGAGTGAAAATTGGAAAAATGGAAGAAAAGTTTGAGATTTCTTTTGAGGATTTGAATAGGCAATTGAGGTTGGATTTTGATGAATTTTATATGGGTAGACTCGTGAGTGAATGAGGATTTTATTGATGTAATTTTTATCGAATTTCAAAGCGTGGGCTCGAGGGGCCGGGTTTGAGCAATTTCAGGATTTTTGATGTGAATTGGATATTTTCGAGTGGGCTTTGCTCCCTCGGCATATTTTAGTGATTATGTACTGATTGTGGCTAGATTTGGAGCATCCGAAAGTCGATTCGTATGATCAAAGGCATCATGGGCTAGAGTTTGGACCGGATCGAGGTGAGTAATGATTGTAAATGATATTCTAAGGGTATGAAACCCCGGATTGCATATCGTTGTGCTATATTGAGGTGATGCGCACGCTAGATGATGAGCGTTCAGTCGTGTACTATTGGGGATTGTGATGTAGTCCATCTCGAATGATTGTTTTACTGCAGATTTGGGTGGAATCTATTTGCTATCATCATTATTTTGGCTGAATGTCATATTTGGCTTCGTGCCAACTATTTGAACCTTTGGGGGATTTTTATTCATTATTCCTCACTGTTTAACTTTATACTTGAACTCGGTCATGTTATGTTCCACTGTTTTCATACTCAGACATGTTTACTAAGTTTTAATACTTAAATGATATTTAAGTGATGTATGGGCTAAGAAACATTGTTTTACTATTGCTTGAGTGGCTTGTGAGAATTTTTGACTGAGTAAGGCCGATGGCCTACGTTATGAGGAAACACTGATATTGATTTGAGGCCGAGGGCCTGCGATATGTACGCCATGAGGTAGCTTGATTTATATGAGACCGAGAGCCTAGTGATGACACCACGAGATGGCTTGATATTACACTTGGACAGTAAGGGGTCCCTCCAAGAGTCTGCACAACCCCAGTGAGCGCGGGTACCCATTGTGATGTGAGGTATAGCTCGAGGGGATGGTATTGTTCTATGTGATTGACCAAGGGGTTGGTATTGTTCTGAGATATTGCCCGAGGGGTGGATTTATTGACATTGTTCCTAAGGGGCGAGCCTTATGTGCTTATCTTTCTTACTTGCATGTCATTTACCTGTATAATTGTGTATTTGTACCCGAGGGGTGGATTTTTTGTGCCTATCTGCACTAATTATTTTGCATTCATTTGCATAACTATTGAAAAAGTCATTTTAAAGAAGTTTAAACTGAGCTAAGATGCTATAAGAGATTTCATAGCTTTATTACTTTCTTACTGGTTTTGTACTGCTTCCATACAACATGTTGATGTATTTTTCATGATTTCTTATCACTCGGTCTTTATTTATGATTATTACTCATTGAGTTGGAGTACTCACTTTACTCTATGCACCCGTGTGCAGCGAGAGTGGAGAGCTCCTGGCAGACTTCGAGTTCACGAGGTGCTTGCTTGGCATCTGTAGTCCCATATTTCTCCCCTTTATCTCATTTCTTTTCTCTTACGAGTTACTTGTAATATCTTTGTAGACTTTTTAGACTCGTCTTAGAATTTACAGATGCTCATGACTAGTGACACCCCAATATAGGCCTGTGTTGGGTTGCATTCCGCAAATTGTTTTGTATTGTCACTGTTTACTTTTGGATTCATATCATGTTTTAGACTTAATGCTTATCATTTAATTGCTGAAAACTGGATTAGAAGTGTGTCGGATGGCCTCGTCTTCACGATAGGCGCCATCATGACCAGGTCCAGCTTTGGGGTTGTGATACGACTTGATTATAATTTTTTGGATTGATATTTGGAACACACTCCTCCCGTCTCTCTATAGTTTTCTCAAATGAACACCCTTGTCAGCCGCCTCTGGTTCACATTTATTGCAGGAGTTTCATGAAAAAATCAAAAACGGGATGAGTAAAAGGTATGATATTTTCATCACTGTCTAATGTAGAATTAAAGTAGGTATTCCTAATAGCCTTAAAAATGGAGACATGCAATTTCAAACTACTACCAAAATTATTTTTCTAATCTATCTGATCACGCCCAACTATGCCTTATAAAAAGGATTAAGCAGACGTTGCAATATAATCTGAGTATTTATCCCAGAGTCGAACCCACAAGGAATTAACCTATCAATGACTCCTTTTAGACTTACGAAATCCTACGTAATCAACTTCCCAAATGTTTTGAATAACAATTGAGGGTGTTTCTACTAACTAAGACTGACCATGACTAAGCAAATAAAGACTAGCTATGATTAAGTTGTAAACAATTAAGAGAAGGATCTAAGGTTAGGATTTCTCCTATTGATGGAATTCCTTCCAGTTATGTTTCACATTGATTTGCCTAACTCTTCAATGATGAGAACTCTAATTACTGTAAATCTCTCCCGAGTAATCACGATAATTTATTAGACGCACTCTCCCAAGTTATACTAGTTGGCTTTGTTTATTATAGCCCACTTTGGATTGCACCTAAGGCTTCATTATCCCTAATCCCTCCTTTAAACCCTCGGTTATTCATCCGTCATATAATTTGGGAGTGGTGTTGTTCAACAATTATCTAAATATGCAATCTCTCCCAAGTAATACATACTAAATAGGCACAACTAATTGAGGATTCTATCAGTTATCTACAACAAGAACATAGTTGAAAAAATAGAGATTAAAATGGGCAAACTATACTAACATAACAAGAATTTCATCCTTTAATAGGTTCTATCAAAACCTTAGACTAAATATTTAGCTACTCATACTAGTATTCATCATAAATAAAGCCAAATTCATCACAAATGGTAAAATACAAAAGGAAGAAAAGAAGAACTCGATGATGAATTATCCTTATTGCCTCCTGCATCTCCTTGTCTTCAACTAAGCTATAAAAACCTTGTTGATCTTCCTTTGAGCGAGCTAGGCCTTAGTAAGTACAATTACCCCTGAACTTCCAAATTTACCCCTGAATTTTATTTTTCGAAACTGGACTAGCGTGGTCGAGCTAGTGGGCGCGCTACTGACCGCGCATATGGCATAATATTCTGCCTCAAACACCTGGGCTAGCGCGGTCGCGCTAGTGGAAGTGCTAGTCTGGGTCATCATTTCAGCCAATCTTTCTTTCTTCTTCCAATTCACTCAGCTCCGAGGGGCTTCTCTTTCTTCAATTTTAGCTCCAATTATAGTTCTAAGTCCTCATACACGCAACTCGCTCTCACAAAATATGAAATTCACAATTAGTGCCAGCTTATCATCATTTAACTATCCTATAACAGTGAAACATAGTCAAGATGGGGCATAAATAGTCACCAAATTACATGAATCCATCTTGGCAATTTTTGAAAAGTCTTTTATGAATCTCCAGTTGAAATCAGCATGCCCGAGAAAGCTCCTGATTTCCTTGACTGAAGTTTGAGGTTGCATCCTTGCTATCACGTCAACTTTATATGATCCACCTTATTTCCTTTCCTTTATACCCGGTGTCCAAGACTATGCCCTTTTGTACCATGAAAATGTACTTCTCCCAATTAAGAACCAAGTTGGTCTCAATATATCGTTTCAACACACGGGTCGTATTTATAAGGCACTCATCGAGTGAGTTTCCTACCACTGAGAAATCATCCATGAATACCTCCATTATGTCTTATACCATGTCAGTAAATATGGCCATCATGCACCTTTGGAATGTGGAGGGTGCATTGCATAGGCCAAATGGCATCCTCCGAAAAGCATAAATGCCATATGGGCAAGTGAAGGAGGTCTCCTCTCTATCCTCTGGTGCAATGGAGATTTGATTGTACCCTGATTACTTATCCAGAAAACAAAAGAGAGACCTCCCTACCAATCTGTCTAGCATCTGATCGACGAAGGGAAGTGGGAAATGGTCTTTCTGGGTGGTCAGACTTAACTTTCTGTAGTCCACACAAATTCTCTAGCTCGTGATGGTTCTAATAGATATCAACTCATTGTTATCAATTTTGGCTACCGTCATGCCATCCTTCACAGACACATATTGCACCGGGCTAACCCAGCTGCTGTCGGAGATTGGGAAAATGATTCCCGCATCCAACCACTTTATCACTTATTTCTTCACCACTTCCTTCATGTCGTGGTTCGACCTTCTTTGGTGTTCCCTGGAAGGTTTGTGTTCCTCTTCCAGTAGAATTTTATGCATACAATAGGCTGGGCTGATCCTCTTAATGTCTGCCATGGTCCATCCAATGGTAGTCTTATACTCCTTGAGTACCTGCAAAAGTTGTTGTGCCTCCACATCTAACAAACTAGATGAGATAATAACAGGTAATGTGGAGTAAGGTCCAAGGAACTCATACCTGAGATGGGCAGTCAGTGGCTTCAATTCTAGCTTTGGTGGTTCTTCAATGAATCGCTTAGCTGGAGGAGTTTCTCTATTTTCTAAGTGCAAGGGCTCAAATTCAAGAGTTCTATCCCATAACCCTCTACCCTCTATAGACAATACCCATTCTACCAGTTTCTTTCCCATTCACCTCATCTAAATTTACCACACATGTAACGAGAGGGTCATCAATAGACAACATCTCATCATCAGCGTCTACAATTACAACCACGACATCAATAAGAGAACAATTGGAGACTTGGTCGCCTCATAGATTTCTGCACATTGAATTTTATCTCTTCATCGTTCAATCTCATCTTGATCTCCCCAGTATCACAATCAATGAGAGCTCTCTCAATGGCTAAGAATGGCCTTCCCAAAATTATGGGAATCTCTTCATCTACCTTGTAATCTAGAATCAAAAAATATGTCGGGAACAAAAAAATTTCCCTACCTGAATCAACACATATTCCAAGATACCAGAAGGTCTTTTCACGGTCTTGTCAGCCAGCTACAATATCAAAAAATATGTCGTGAAGGCTGCATGTCTTCAACCTTCATGAACGCATCCAAGAAATCATGAATGATAAGAATAAAATGCACATCCTCCAATTCCTTCATCGCGAACACGACATCACCTCTTTGGCGAAGAAGGAAACATGAACCATCGTTTCTTCAATTTTTGACTTAGCTCCGGGTGGTCAGAAACACACCCGAGCCACCTGTATACCTTGTAAAGCATCAACAAGTCCATAAACATAATATGAATCTGCTCAAAGCCTCGAAACACATAAAACACCATCAAAACTAAGAACTGCACCTTAACAACATCAAATTTCCTCAATGTCCGTGCCAACCCAACTACAAAGTCCATAATGATGTGCTCTGTTTTTCACTTTGGTATAACTATCTGCTGAAGTAGGCCACTTGGCCTGTGGTTCTCATACTTAACTTGATGGTAACTTAAACATCTCACCTCATAATCAACTATGTCCTTCTCCATCCATCACCACTAGTAATGTTGTCTCATGTCATGATACATCTTTGTAGCACCTGGATAAATAGAGTATCGTGAAATGTATGCCTCGTATAGAATCGTCTCCCTCAGGCCATCAATATTAGGAACACATAAGCAATCTTGGAGTCATAGAACATCATCATCACCGATAGTAACATCGTTGGTACCATCTTATAGTATCGCCTCTCTAAGAACCAACAAGTGCAGGTCATCGTACTGACGAGCCTTGATCTACTTAAATAGTAAAGACTGATCCACAACACATGCAAGAACTCGACTGGGCTATGAAATATCCAACCTTACAAGTATGTTAGCTAAGTACTGAATGTCTAAAGACAATGGCCTCTTCTTTTCTGAAATGAATGTCAAACTACCTATACGCTCAACCTTTCTTCTTAAGGCATCTGCAATAATATTCTCGTTTCCGAAATGGTAAATGATAGTAATATCATAATCCTTTAGTAACTCAAGCCACTGCACTACCTCAAATTAATATGTCTATGCTTAAATAGATGTTGCAAACTACGATGATCGGTGTAAACCTCTTATGACACCCCATAAAGATAATGCCTCCAGATCTTGAGAGCTTGAACTATTGCGGTCAACTCCAAATCATGTACGGGATAATTCTTCCTACGGGGCTTTAGTTTATGTGAAGCATATGCAATAACTCGCCTCCTACATTAATATGCAACCCAAGCCAATGCGTGAAGCATCGTAATACACAATATACATCCTTGAACCGGAGGGCAACACATTGCTATTGTAGTCAATGCAATCTTGAGCTTCTAAAAGCTCACCCTGAAATCATCGGACCCTCTAAATGAAACACCCTTCTATGTCGATATATTCAAAGGCGCGGTAATAGATGAGAGTCCCTCCACAAACCAACGACACTAACCTACTAACCCCAAGAAACTTCTAATCTCAATCATTGTGGTAGGATGAGATTAACTCTGAACTTCCTCGATTTTCCTAGGATCCATATTAAAATCCTTATCTAATACAACATGTCCAAGAACACCATAGAATCTAACCAGAACTCACACTTGCAAAACTTACCATATAGTTTATGTACTCACAAGGTCTAAAGCACAACTCTCAAATGCAGCCCGTTCTCCTCCATACTACGCGAGTAAATCAATATGTCATCAATGAAGACAATGAAAAATAAGTCAAGATATGGTTTGAAAATCTATTTCATCAAATACATAAATTCCATGAGGGCGTTGGTCAAGGTGAAGGACATTATTAGAAACTCATATGGCCAATACCTAGTCTAGAAAGTCGTTTTAGGCACATCCAAAGCATGAATATTCAACTAATGATACCCATACCTCAAGTAAATCTGAAAGAACACCTTGGAACCCTATAATTGGTCAAATAAATCATTAATGTGCGGCAACAGGTACTTTTTCTTAGTGGTAATATTGTTCAATGGGCGGCCTGATAAACCCTTTCATGCTCAACTCCTCAAGTTGTTCCTTCAACTTCTTCAACTCCTTCGGAGCCATGCGGGACGGTGGAATAGAGATAGGTTGGCCACATGACGCAAAATCAATACTGAAATCATCTTGAAGCGTACATCTTTAATTTCCTTCCATCTATTCATATGTTATGTTCAACACTTTATATTAGTTGTGCATCGATCGCTTGTTATGTATGGATGAGGTACAAGATGTATTCTCTATATTGTGAAGATAGGCTAGCCTAGAGAACTTGAGGCCGGGTTTAGATCGCAGCTTGTGCTCATGTGGTTTCAATTGTGTGAGTTTATGTTTTTTGACTTATTTAGTAGTGTCCCTGAGAGTGGGATTGATGGCTTCTATATGGAGAGTATTATGTAACCGAGGACTATTCTTAGATGCTTTGGATGTGATTATAAGAAATTGCTTGGGACGTAAAGGACTACGAATGCTTGATTTCTATCTTGATGTGTTGTATCGTCTTGAGTTATGAGTATGTTAGAGATCCTACAGGTATTCAACTGTGGAATAAAGGAGATTCTTATGTCATTTTGACGAGTTCAGAATTGGAAGGATTAAGTGATTTTATAGTGGTTGTGGCCATGAATTGGAATGGAGAAATACCAAGTTTAGGCTAAGTGGGTGGGTTATCTCCTGCAAATGTTCTATGGTCGTGTGATTCATATGATGTTTATGTGGAGAGATACCTTCCTATTAGTAGATTTTGTATTGTAGTTTGAGTTTATATCACTTGAGGAATTTTGCACGACTGTCCCAAGAATGAATATGCACTTGGCAGATAATTTAATGTATTTTATAATTAGAGATACACGAGTGTATGAAGGATTTAGTTGAGTTATAGTGTGAAATTATGGCACCTACGGAGTAAGGGTAATGTGGATTATTGGATGTTATGTTCTGTAACTTCGAGCCAAGTGGGGGAGTCTACTGTCAATGATCGGATTGTATGGTCATGTGTTATGTTAGTTTTGGTCTGAGGCATACTTCTGGATTGGTTATGACTTGAAGAGGCTGATTTTGAGGATGACTAGAGTAAGGAATTTTTTGGATGCATGATGTATTACACTTTAGGAATATATGGAAATCGTGGAGTGATTTAGGTCTGTTATTTTAATGGACATAGTGTGCTAGGAAAAGGTTTTCACTCGATTGCTTAAATGTGGGTTTATATCTTTATGTGTTTTTATGCTAATGGAGCACAAGTTGTTCGGCTCCTATTGGTGGTACATTTGAGAAGAGAGTGGAGTGGAGGACTCTTGAGAAGGATTTAAAGAGTTCAAGATTCATATGTGTTATTTGAGGATTTTCCCACAATTGTATATGCTAAAATCTGAGATTGGTGGTGTCGAGACTTGCGGTATTTATGTAAAATTAGTGATTATACATTTTAGTATCACAGATATTAAAGAATACAACTTCATATTCACAAAAGGTCTCTTCAGAGTGGGTATCTCGATTGTGGTATTATTGGGTGCATAAATGGGAATACAATGGCTTATGGGCCTTAAGACGATGTGGTTTCATACTAGGATCTCTTGGGATAAGCTTAGGGTTAAGGACTGTAGTGGACTGACAAGGAGAGGTGTTAACTTGAGGTCAAGTCGAGTGGAACTCAAAGAAATAAGACAACATGTTAATGGGTTAAACCATCATAGTAATAGAAACAGTCGGTTCCTTTGATGTGGTAAGACTCTACAAGTGTTTTGTGGCAATACTCTTAAGCTTGGCGAACTGCGTGACTTGGTTGAGTTAGAGGGGTTCAGTTCTTATGGATTGATTATCTGCAAATGGATTTTAAAGACTTCTTGATGGTGTCTTCCATGGTGTGGGGCAGATATTTTCTACAGGCATGAGAGAGTTTTCTTGAGTGTGGTGATTATTTACTAGATGTCGTCAAGTGGAAGGTTTCTGGTAGACGTAATGTGTATCCTTCTTGTTATCAATAGTTGGTAATAGGGTTGTCATTTTTTCATATGATGGCATGACAAATGTGGTGCGACGTGTGCGATTGAGGATTTTATAGGCGAGGTTGCAGTTCGATTAGGTCACGAGTTCTAGAAAGCATGGACGATTTCAAATATTTAGAAGAATGTTGGCACTATATTGTAACACCTAAGAAGGTTGCGTATTTTAGATGGCGCATTATGTTTTGACTTGCATATGCTTGACTAGTATTATGATAATCACCTAGTTGGTCAACTATTGATGTTCAGATTTTGCTATGTGGAACAAACAAATTAAGGAAGTGTTTCTCATGAAATGATTGTGATGAGGGATATGTCAGTCATTTGTGTGATGGAGTTGGGATCATACATAAAGGTTCTTGTATTCTAGGGATTTGAAGACTATGAAGGTTCTCAGATGTAGATTGTTCCTTGGTTGTGGACTGTGAAAGTATGTCTAAAGGTTAACGACTGAGTGAATGTGTTATAGATAGATTATTGTGGATTTTTGTGAGGTTATCTACCTATTTCAGGAGGATCAAAATTGATTTTGAGTCCATTAGTAGGCCTAATAAGAATGTGTATTCTACATTGGGTCAGATTTGTTTAATCAGCACAACTATTGCTTAGGGGTATATCATTGGTTAGAGTTGGTCATTTCTATTATGATATGTTCCATGTGTTACTCTCCTACGCTACAATGAGTTGTGAGACTATTGATTATATATACACATGATACGGTTCTATTTGGGCCTTGTGGCATAATTCGAGCAAGATTGTCTTAGGATGTTAAATGGTTGATTGTGTCTTGGTTATGGTTTTTCTACTTGTGGTATATTGTGCTATACGCTTATCCATTGTTATGGACATGCACTTCAATTGTTTTTTGTCGATATGCATAAGGTTATTGATTGTGAGCATCATGGCTCGAGGTATTCCATATGGACCAGTGCTTGGATTAGGTTACGGATCGCAACAGAGTTATGTTAGGATATGATTCTTTGTGCTTATTTCATGTTTTTTGTTTTCGCTTCGTGTGATAAGCTCATAGAATTGCGCTTTGTGGAGGAATCTGTTGAGCTTGTGGGATGTTTCTCTCATTTAATCTTTCCATCATTGGGACATTCGAGTTGTTGTTTATTTGGTGCAAATATTGCATGGTATGTGGCAATAGGTGATATTGGTGTGGCATGTTACTCGAGTATCTTGTACTAGTTAATGTAAGTTTATTGGAAGTGCTATTGGATTTGATTACAGTATGTCTGGGACAATAACATCACTAGTCAGCTTAGAATTTGGTTAAGATTCTTGTTGGGCGAGATAGCTCCATGACTTGTGGATATGATGAGTGGTTATGAGTTTATCATGTTATTATATCTTGGAATATGATTATGTATATATCTTGTTCAGACTTATTCAGCGTATGGATGCAAGAGTCGGGTCTTATAATGAATTCTCGATGTTAGAGATAGGGTTCCAATGTTTATGAACTAAGATTCTTTGGCTGGATAGTGTTGATGATCTTATGTTGATTGAGGTGATGCACGATCACCCATGGGTAAGTGTATGGTGAGTTTATACAGAGTTTTGATGGCTTTGGAATGACTCTTGGCACGTTTGAGGATGAACGTATGCTTAAGTGGAGGAAAATATAACGATCAGGCCAGTCGTTTTGAATATTAGCATTTTCATTCGGTGATTTGAGGTCTTGAATATCTTCATATAATGTATGGAGATTTGCTTGTATGATCTGTTTTGTTTTTTGAGCGGTCCAGGATTTATTTGGAAGAATGATTCTCATTTTGGAAGCTTTAAGTTGGAAAGGTTGACCAAGTTTGGCTTTTGTGTAATTAAACTTGGATTGGAGTTTTGATGGATCTGTTAGGTCCGCGTATGCCCAGATTTGTTTTTGAATATTTCTAGAAGATTTTAGCCCTAATTGGCGAAGGTTGACAATTAGAACAATAAATATCTACATTGCCTTGCGGGACAATCAACAACAAACCAATGTAATCCACATAGTTGATTTTGGGGAGGGTAGTGCATACGCAGACTTTATCCCTATCTTGGGAAGGTAGAATAGAGAGGTTATTTCCGGTAAACCTTCAACTTAAAGAACGTTAAACAGTAAGCAACTAACAATAACAATAACAATAAATAAAGACACTCGTGTAATAACAAAGAGGAAATACAAAAATACAACTAGTAATGCCGGTAAGAATAACACAACATGGAAAACTTCTTTTTATCTCTAGAACTGAAGGAAAATATTTTTGATCTCTGGTGAATGGCAGAGCTATAATTTGCTTCTATAGTTCTATTGCCTTGCGAAAAGTTTCAACTTGCATACTTCGAATTAGAGGATTGCTGCAATGTATCAGAAAAATAGGAATACAAGTGGTTTGAGAAAATTGAGATATGGAGAAAAAAGGAGAGAATGTGGAAAACAGCAATGGCAACCCCAAACTAAACGTTTGGAAAAGTTTGGAGACACTCCTGAGTAGTCCACTTTTGATGTTTATGGGCTATAAATTGTCTTCAAAGTTTGCTAGATTCGGAAGGTATTTTGTACGAAGTATTTTTACGAAAAATGAGTAGTTTTATGATTTATATTTTCTTATTTAGTTAGTGAGTGGAAAATTTTTTTTGAAAAATATTTTTTAGTGTTTGGATCGATAATAAAAAGAAAATTTACTTCATGAAAAAAAAGTATTTTTTTGTTAAAATGAAAAAAAATACCTTTTTTATATAAAAAATACTTATTTGTTGTAATAAAGAAAACTCTATCTATAACATAAAAAGAAAGTACCATTAATAATATTTCTATTTAGGGTGGAGGTTTGGGGCGGATTTGGGAGTTGGGGTGGTGGAGTGGGTTGGTGGAGGATGACAAATAGGTTGGTGAAAGTTAACGAAGAGTTTTGGAAAATATTTTCCTTCAATTGTAGGAAAATGAGTCATGAGGAAAAGGTTTTCCAAAACATTTAAGCCAATTAAATATAATAAAATTAGAAAAATATTTCCCTTTCGTACGAAACATACTCTTAGTAAATTTCTATTAAATGTGTCTCAAACACCGAGAGAGGTTAACATGGTGGTCACAAAACTCCTCAAGTTACTTAAAGTCGTGTTCCAAGCGGATTGATTGGTGCCAAACTTGTTCACTAAAAAATAATGTGAAATCAGAAAGTCATATGAAAGTATGCATTATCTAGTGTTTTAGAGCTTTCCATCTTAGGAAATACTACTCCGTATAACATTACTTGGGAAAAAGAAAATCAAAATTTTTGCTATAGGAAGTAACAGATTAACAATAGACGCAATGTAGTAAGTTTTTCTTCCATTGGTCTAACAGTCCTAGGTTCGCAGTTAACTTTGATAATGAGAAAATGCACATAAAATAAAGGCTATATCAAAGAACACTAGCAATTGTGAAAAATTACCCATCGTAAAGCACTAGAACAACCAATTATGTGACGCTTCTCTTACCATACATATCCAAAACGTTTAGGTTACATTAATAGTATCACCATTGTGGTGAGAGGTTAGGCATTGACCTCAACCTTTATGTTAAAGAATACAAAAAAAGAGAACCTGAGGAGTTGCCAGAAAACTAGGCTAATCAACTCAACAACAACAATAACAACCCAGTATAATCCCACTTAGTGGGGTCTGGGGAGAGTAGTGTGTACGCAGACATTACCCCTACCCTTGGGTAGAGAGGCTGTTTCCAAATAGACCCGGCATCCTTCCCTCCAAGAACTTCCCACCTTGCTCTTGGGGAGACTCGAACTCACAACCTCTCGACTGGAAGTGGGGGTTGCTTACCATCAGAGCAACCCCTCTTGTCTTAGGCTAATCAACTCCTTACTAAAAATATGTGGAGCACAAAAGTAAAAGTTTGTGCGGATCAAATATTCCATCAAAAGGTGTGGCTAAACATTGAAGGAATTTTTGGTAGTCCTAATTCTGAAACTGACGAATTGAATTTTGTCATTCATCAAAGCTACCCCCATAAAGAAGGTACAAGTCTTCCTATGAAAACTCCAGCCAGATAACTGTCTATAATTAACTTCTCTGTAGCAGTGTGAGAGGATGATGTGACCTTCCTGCCTAAGCTCTCTAATATGATCAACTAATTGGGCAAATCTGCCAAGGTGTACCGCTTGATTGTTTATTGCACTAATTAGGATTAGAGAGCTAGTTTCAATTTCGACCTGTTTAAGTCACTAATTTGGGTCAACTAGGATAGCCTTAGCTTCAGCATGGTTGTTCGTAAAGGAACCAAAGAAAGTTGAGTAAGCCATAACTAGGTCTCCATTTTGATTTCTTAAGCATACTCCGTCACCTGCTAATCCTGGATTATCTGAGCCAGTGGTTTAATCCATTTGACCGGAATAACCTTTAGTAAAGGCTTAAATTAACTTGTAGGCTTTAGCATTTATCCAGAGTGCTTTACAAGTAACTCAAACGTTAAAGCAAATGTCATCAAATTAAAAGGATTCTGGAGAATCATAATGAACAACTTAAGGAAAGACCGATTAATTCATCAAACATTCAATCTCAAGAAAACTACTAATCAGGAATGACAATTTGCACTAGCAATATCAAACATAATATACATCCAACAATCAGAAGAGATCAGATTCAACTACAACGTAAGCAAATGCTTACTATTCGCTGACAGCACAACTCACGCCTTAGGGCAAAACTTTTGGAAAAATCAGCATTGATTAGCATTAAAGAACATGCGAACAGATGCCTATCAAAATGGTTTCTGCAGTCTGGACTCGGAAGTGATTCCGTGCACTCATTAGATATCTCATTCAGGAATTAGCTGGTCATTGTCGGCGTCATCTTCGCCCTCAACTTTTGGCTTAGATGGACCTTGGCTTGCTCCAGGGGCCTGTTTCTTCTTGATCCCACTCACAATATCATCAATTCTCAGGAGTAAGCAAGCAGCTTCAATGGCAGTTTTGAACGCCTGAGCTTTCACGGTGTAGGAATCCCATATCTGGAATTCGAATGTTTCTTGAATTAATAGAAGTGGTGAAATTTATTATTATCAGTCAAAGGCAGGTCAAAAAAGTGATAAACCAAACTTAGGATGCTGCAAAGATGACAGGAACTCGTCAAAACTCTGTATAGTTTCCGTGATGACAGAAGCTTTTCCTTTTTGTTTGTTTGTTTCTTTTTCTTTTTTCTTTTGGAGAAGCAGTGGTTAAAGGTGTTTGCAATGGTGTTTGAGGAATTTAATATCATACCTTCTGCTCTTTCATATCAGCAATCTCACCAGTATTCCCATCTATGCCTATCCATGCATTCTCGCCATTTGCATGCTATATTAATACGAAATGCGTTAGATGAAATGCAAGCAGATGCTAAAGTAGCAATTCCACCTCAATAATATAAATCTCTCACCTTCCCTTGGAGCGCCGTCATTGTACGAATAACATTCACACCACAGTTCTGAGCCAATGTACGTGGAATAGCTTCAAACGCTATTGCAGCAGCTCCATAAGGCCACTGAAATTTGAGAAATTAAGGAAAACCAATTTAGCATCCTCACTTTAGCCTTTTCAATTTCCACCAAGTGTCATTGTACATGCTATATTCATGAATTGATTTCATAATAAAAGTTGCTATAGGTTGAAGTACATAGTTTACCTTTTCAATGCCTTCAATAGATGAACTTTTCTGCTTCAACATAGCAGATACAGTCAACTCTGTTGCACCACCACCAGGAACTAGTTTAGGATTCTTGATGATGTTCCTAGCGACAGACATTGCATCCTGTAAAAAGAAGTATATAGAACAGCTCAAGATAATGCATTGTGTAAAAGCTACTTGGCCATACAATTTTAGGAAATACCTGTAGGTTTCTTTCTACTTCATTCAGTAGATCTTTACTGGCACCCCTTAGAAGGACTGTACATGCTTTTGGATCCTTGCAATCAACAATGAAAGTGAAGAACTCATCGCCAATTTTTTTCACCTCAAAGAGACCAGCACCAGTACCAACATCAGATTCCTGCAACTCATCAGGTCTATTGACAATAACTGCCCCACAAGCTTTGGCAATTCTATTGTTGTCAGTCTTCCTTAGCCTTCTGATTGCACTGACACCAGCCTTGCTCAGATAATGGCATGCCAGGTCACTAAGTCCTTTTTCAGTAATAACAACATCTGGTTTGAACTTCAATATCTGCGCACACATGTTCTCAATGTACTCTTCTTCCATCTTCAATAAGACATTCCAATCTTCCTCTCTAAGCAACTCTGCATTGGTTTGGTTCTCGCCTTTTTTGTACTCCAAAGGAGAATCAAGAAGAATGATGCGGGGATTCACAATCTTTCTTCTCATTTTGCCAGGGGCAACTACATCTTTGTTCATCATAACTCCTTTAAGCACTGTTGAGTCTTCCAACTGCCCACCAGGTACCTTCTCCACCTTAATGTACTTCTTGATGTCCACCTCACGCAACCCTTGTCCAACTTCCACACCAACAATTGTTGTGGCATCAATAGCCAAATCCTGAGATAGATAAAAAGAATCAGCCCAGAAATCATCTGAATAAAAATATATGCTTCATTTCATCATAATCTATTTTTAAGACTTCAATAAATGTGAATCCTATATTCCTCATCAAGATGCAAATAGAGACTTTAATAAACATCAAATTCACATATTAAGTAATCAAAAGCATATATGGCTGTAAAAATATAACCAGCAATGGCCTTAACGGTTTTAGTAAGTAACAACTGTCTGCTAGATGTAAATTTAGGCAGGTAAGGTGGTTTGGAAATCCCTACCGGAAAAAGAAGTAACAAAGAATAAGCATGCTTATTGGAGATTTCCCAACTGAATTAGGCATATTACATCGCTTCAATATCAGTGGATGCACATTATTCATAGGTAAAACTAACATGCAACAATTTATTCTTGTATATTTTGGTGGTTATCTATAACAGAAGAAACCCAATAACACTCGATTGCAAACAGTCAAGGCTCATGAACTGATGCAAAGCTACAGCAAGTCTTCGAGGACACCGAAAGAGCCTCTTTGGCCAATATAATACAGTTTCTAGTAGAACACTTTGAAGTCTTAAATCAATGGATAATGGAAAATAAGTTCTGTTGAAAAATCCTCAGTTCTAAACAAGATAGTTTACAGAATACTCAACACCAGATTCCACACTTGATATAGATTTTTTAATTATTTCTTTTCAGTTTAGTTTTTGGCAAAAAAGCGTAGGTAAATGCAATTAATCTACAACTTACTGCAATCAAATCTCCAAATTGACTAGTAAACTTTGTGCCAATGCAGCTTTTCACGAGCCCCAACATTGTTGCACCTATCACAATTTGAACATATGTGAGTAATAATGCATGTCATAGAGCATATTCAAAGATATTATGAATGAGCTTCGATAACACCATAGAGACCCTTGCCTAGGATTTCCACTCGTGCTTCCCTTTTCTTTCAGATATACATGAGCAAAAATACTATACACGTGGACAAAGAGAATAACCTGATGCATAAAATGATTGTGAAGTTTCCAAAAGTTTACTCATACCCGATTAAACAGAACTATTTCACAAAAATATGATTTTCAATGACAATGACAAGTAGATCAGATGACAATGCCCCTTATTAACAGCAAAACTTCTAACTTCTCAGGCCACTGTAATTATGAACTTGTGCCCACATATGATCAATAGAATTTGAAAGGAAACAACCGATTCAGATTCCCTTTCTATGACAAAGTTCTAGCACCCAAAGACACATCATATCCTCCTTGGTATTGATAACACAGTCAAATTCAACCAAAAATCATAACAGTTATACCCCTATTTACCTATAAGCCAAAAGCAACACTCTGCAAACAAATAACCAAAAATGCTGAAAGTTTCAGATTATTAAAGAAGCCATTAAACATCACTCGGGCATTCATATAACCTCCTCCCTCTCACCTCCCAAAAGAAAAACCTTACATGACTCTAAATATGACATACTAAAAAACAACAACAACAACAACCCAGTATAATCCCACTTAGTGGCGTCTGGGGAGGGTAGTATGTACGCAGACCTTACCCCTATCCTTGGGTAGAGAGGCTGTTTCCAAATAGACCCCCGGCATCCTTCCCTCCAAGAACTTCCCACCTTGCTCTTGGGGAAACTCAAACTCACAACCTCTCGGTTGGAAGTGAGGGTTGCTTACCATCAGAGCAACCCCTCTTGTCTAAAAAACAGATTTAAAAAAAAAGGCAAAAAGCCAGATGTACTCCCTATAAAGCTGACAAAGAAACAATAAAGGGTTCAGAAACTTACGATCCTTGACATCAATGGTCATTGCAATCTTGTCAAGCACAGCAATTGCATCCTCCAGCGCTTTACCATAAGCTGCTAACAGGAGTGCTAATTAAAATCATGAATCATGTGACATGAGACAAAAGCATTTAGAAGACATACTCTACCTCGACATATCACAGTAGGATGATACTTCTTGTCAATAAAAGCTTCCGCAACATGGAGCATCTCGCCAGCTTTAAACATATTGGAAAAATATAAAAAATGTTAAAAATCAGAAAAAGTGAAAGCACTTATTTGGTTAGAACTGTAATCCATTATTTTATCAACATCATGCAGGCTCTGAGACCTAGTAATCATGTATAATTTTCAGCTAATATGAGAAATCTAAGGTAAAATTCAAGAATAACTCCATACAACATATACCCCCAGCAGAGTGAAGTTCATGCCAAATATAGTAATTCAATATTTGGGTAAAAAGAAAAGCAATAAATATGAAGCTAATTAATTCAGCTAATTGGATTTCATTGTTTAAAAACCTACTGTATTAGGCTTAAGAGAGATTGGAAGAAAACCAACTTATCAATTTCTTTATCTCTCTTGTTAGATTGTTTTGTATAACTCGAACAAACTAAATGATATTAACTTCCCCCTTCTGGTCCAACATTGGAGGGGTTTTGATGAGGGGTTCCCACCCGTTTCACTTCAAGTTTCTTCAATTATGCCTAATAAAACCAACAAAAAGACTATGAGCGCGTCAAGTATCAACTTCAGGACAAGGTAACAAGTGAAGTGATGGTTAATTCGTTGATTGATTTTCATACACATTGACTTCATCGCTTAAGATTCTATAATGTCTAAATCCTTTATTATGTATTATCCTCCTTTGCTTTGTGTTTCTAATTATTCTATGATATAGTATTGATTGATGAGACGTGAAGCAATGTTAACTATAAGTCGGAGGTTTGGAGACGGATCTGAGTCTAAAGGTTTCAAGTTAACCAGAACGAAGACAGAATACTTGAAATGCAAGTTCAACGACGTGACGATGGAAGAAGACATTGACATGAGGCTTGATTCGCAAGTCACCCCCAATAGAGGAAGTTCCAAGTATCCCAGGTCAGTTATCCAAGTGAATGGGGAGATTGATGAGGATGTCACTCACTATATAGGGGATGGGATGGATGAAATGCAGGTTAGCAAACTGTCTCTTGTGTGACCAAAACATGTCATTAAAATTTAAAGGTAAGTTCTACAGAATACTAGTTAGACTGATTATGTTGCATGGGGCAAAGTGCTAGCCAGACAAGAACTCCCATATCTAGAAGATGAAAGTAGCAGCAATGAGGATATTGAGATGAATGTGCGAGCATATTAGGTTGGATAAGATCAAGAATAGAGAAATTCGGGGGAAGGTGGCGGTGAACCCCTGATGCAAGATTACAAAGGTCAAGAATCAAGTCCAAGAATCCATTCAAGATTAGAATTTCTTTTCCATATAGATTAGAATTTCTTATTTCTTGTTTCCTAGTAATTTGATTCTTGTTTTAGTAGGATTACATTTATAGTTCTAGTCATACTAGAATTGTTAGTTGGTAGTCCATTCCTACTAGAATTCTTTTTCCTATTTTAGTTAGGATATATTTTCTTAGCCTTATTCTTATTCTAGTTTAATTAGGATTAGTTTTCCTTAACCTTATCAATTTTGCTTATTCTAACGCCTATTTAAATGGCTCAATATGCTGAAAATAAATATATGTGATTAGTTTTCTAAGATCTTGCTTCAAAGACGTGATTTATTATTTTTCTCATTGTTTTTCTTTTACTCAACACTTCTTGCAAGATTGAAGAACGTGTTAGTGAGGTTTCTTTACATCTTACCTCCTATTAACGTGAGTTTGAAGACTGCTTTCGCTAGCTTTGTAAAAAACTTTAGCGGGGTGCTTTTGTTTTTCTCTCTTCTTTGTGCTTGAGAGGTCCATGATCAAGAAAGTCAAGAATCCAAGAGATTCAAGAAGTCCGAGAATCCATTCAAAATTAGAATTTCTTTCCATAAAGATAAAGATTTCTTATTTCTTGTTTCCTAGTAATTTAATTCTTCTTTTAGTAGGATTATATTTACAGTTGTGATCAAAATAGGATTGTTAGTTGGTACTCCATATTCCTACAAGAATTATTTTTTCCTACTTTAGTTAGGGTAGATTTTCTTAGCCTTATTCTTATTCTAGTTTAATTAGGATTAGTTTTCCTTAACCTCATCAGTTTTAATTATTGTAAGACCTATATAAAGGGCTCAGTGTGTTGAAAATAGACATGGGAGATTAGCTTTTTCTAAGCTATTGCTTCAAAAACGTGATTTACTTTTTGTTTTATTCTTCTTCCTTTAATCAACGCTTTTTGCAATCTTGAGGGATTGAAGAACGTGTGAGTGGAGTTTCTTTTCATCTTACATTCTTCTAATATGAGTTTGAGAAACACTTCCGCTAGTTTTGTGAAAAACTTTAGCGGGGTGCTTTTATTTGTCTCTCTTCTTTGTGCTTAAGAGGTACAAAACCATGAGAGCACATCATCTCATGTAGGACAAGATGTGGGAAGCGAAGCTCAGATAGTTCGAGCATGTGAAAAGAAGATGCTTAAATGTCCTAGTTAGGAGGTGTGAGCGGTTGGCTTGGGTGGATATGAGGAGGTCACACAGCAACCTAAGAAGCACTGGAGAGGTGATCAGACATGATATGACATGACTTCAGCTTACCAAGGACATGGGCCTTGATAGGATAGATATGGAGGTTGAAAATTAACCCTTGATAGGATAAATGTGGAGGTTGAAAATTAAGGTAAAAGATTAGTAGGTACTCGAGCACTTTTCCGTTCCATACCAAATTTTTAGGGCTAGTCTGATAGTGTCTTGTTCAGTTGTTCTTAGATTACTAGTATTGCTTTCACAATCTATTTATTTGATTCTTAGATTGCTGGTATTATCCTCCGGGCCTTTGTTGTTGTTGCTTGTTTCTATTGTTCTCTTATCTTCCTCGCCGAGGAACTATCGATAATAGCTTCACTACCTCCCAAGGGTAAGGGTAAGGTTTCGTACACACTACCCTTCCCAGACCCACTAATGGGACTCCACTAGGTTTGTTGTTGCTTTGTGTTTCTACTGTTCCCACGTTCTCACTTGACATATTTGCTTTTTTTTTCTCCAATATTTCCTTCTTCCCAAATTCCTTGTCCATCAAAGCCTTCCAACATCATCTCACCATCTATTTACTCGGCAAAGGACACATCACCATGCATCATTTCCAACACCCATTATCACAACCATATTCTAAATATTTCAAAGAAATTGCAGATATTTAGATTCAAACGGGAATTAAAAACAAACTTTTTCTTCAAAGTTACTTATTGGCGCACTCACGCATGTACTCAAGTTATGGTGCATTCGTTTTTTATTTCACTTCGTAAATTTCATTTAGTTCCAAATACTAGAATTTGACAAGAAAAAAGCCAAAACCAGACACGCACATACACTTATAATTGTGTTTGTGTATATGTGTGTATGTGAGTGTACATATGTATATATTTATATGTATATATTTATATGCATATGTAAGGAGCAAATCCACTTGCATCGTATATCCAACACAATTGGACTCCCCAGATATAATCACTTAGAAGAATGATGTAAGTCAATACTAAGAATGTAGGTAATTCATGTGGAGACATGATAAGCAAACAAACTGCATGTCAGCAATTTAGTGATAAAACACACAATTGAAAGGACAAAAACTAAATCAAACATACCTAGGACGATTACTGATGTAGTTCCATCACCTACTTCTTCATCTTGGGTACGGCTTAGTTCAATCATGGACTGCAGCATCCCAGAGACATACATGTCATGAAAGGAGGAAAAGGAAAGATAGTATCGAACTGAGTGATAGACGCAATTCAAAAAGCAATTGGCAAATGGTATACTGTTAATATGCAAAACAAACATCCCTGAGACAAAAAAAGGGAACGTAGAAGAACACACACACAGAGAGAGAGAGAGAGGCTATACCTTTGCAGCAGGGTGTGCAAGATCTAACTCACGAAGAATTGCATTTCCATCATTGGTTACTACAATTCCTGTACATAACAGAAGGGGAAAAAGAGTAAACTCAACATCAAGTACTATATGGAGAAACAGCATGAGCAAGTCATATGCATAGGAAAAGATTCTGATGCAATACTCTTTTCATGAAAAAATTAACATATCAAAGACCAATATACCTCCAGCAGCATCAAGCAGCATTTTCAACATGGATCGTGGACCCAAAGTGGTACGAATAATATCGGCAACTGCCTGGCAGACAAAAGTGAAAGACAAAGAGAATTAACTTGGATGAGCAATTTTACAAACAAGATAATAGCATATGTCCCACAAGTACACACATCAAAATGACTCATTAAGTACACCTCCACCCTCTCCAAACAGGCAACTTAATACCAATCATTTCATAAACTAACAAGCTTTGGCTTTTCATTCAACGTAAATATAGACCACAGAAACACGCATTAGTCTTACCTTTGCAGCTTGAATGTTGGCACGCTGTACTTTGCCACCTTGTTCCCGCTTCATAGAATCCTCTGCTTAAACAAACCATCATAAGAACCATTATAAAGAAACAGGATCTTCCAAAAAAGTGAACATTAACAAAAACAAAAACCCAAAACGACAAAAACGGCGGTCTTTAACAGAAACCCATTACAACATCATATTTAAGCAAAACCCAGAAAAAACAAACAGTCGTTGTTCGCCAAAAAAGGAAAAAGATCGATCTTGTACAACAAAGCCCAAGGCATTAAAATAGAAACAGAAAAAAGGGCACTTACGGAGAACGAGGACTGGGGCATGCATTTTGTCGATTTGATAGTAGCGAACAATGGAGAAGTTAAAAAAGAGGGGCAGCAACGTGAGCGCTAAGAAGAGGAGGGTTTTTAAAAAAGCGAAGGGAAGAGTTTCGATTT
This sequence comes from Nicotiana benthamiana, assembly GCA_034376525.1. Taxonomy (NCBI): domain Eukaryota; kingdom Viridiplantae; phylum Streptophyta; class Magnoliopsida; order Solanales; family Solanaceae; genus Nicotiana; species Nicotiana benthamiana. The sequence continues at coordinate 110,586,387 of CM067331.1, forward strand.
CAGAGTTAAAGACTACTATGCTTTCTGCGCTTCTTTTATTGGTAAGTAGTGTGTTTCCAACGGGTGCGGGAAACCCTGGGAAGGGTTTGGGCCGTAAGTATTAACTTTTGGGCAGGATGGCCTGGCGTAGCCATTTTTTAACATGTTATTTAGTTTTTATTCAGTTTTTTAGTGCTGATAAAAATATTATATTATTAAAATTAGTACGAAAAGATAATTTTTTTTATGAAATAATATAAGAACAAGAACAATAATACAAGAACAAGATCAATAGAGAGAAAAGTAGAGAGAGGAGTATTCTTATTGATACTTAGGGATGATTTACAATGGGGTAAGACCCCTCTATTTATAGGCAAAGAAAAGACTTAGCCTCAAAGTAAAACTCTTCTATAAGATAGACATTCACTCTAATTAGAGTTCTATTTATAACACTCCCCCTTGAATGTCTATTCGATGATGTGCCTCGTTAAAACCTTAACTAAAACAAAACCCAATGGGAAAAAATTAAAGAAAAGGAAAAAGAGTACACATGTTTGAATATGCGCCTATTGGTTGCCTCGTTAAAAACCTTGCAAGGAAAACCCAGTGGGACAAAACCTTGTAAGGGAAAAAGAGTGCAACGCGCATTAACTCCCCCTGATAAGAACATCAATTCATATCCTTAAGTCTTCGCATTCGGATCTTGTGAACTAGCTTCTTGAAGGTTGACGTTGGTAGAGATTTTGTGAACAAGTCAGCCATATTATCGCTTGAACGAATCTGTTGTACATTGATATCACCATTCTTTTGAAGATCATGTGTGAAAAATAACTTGGGTGAAATATGCTTTGTTCTATCTCCTTTTATGAATCCTCCCTTCAATTGAGCTATACATGCTGCATTGTCTTCATACAAAGTCGTGGGTAGTTTATTACACTTCAAACCACATTTGTCTTGAATATGATGTATTATAGACCTCAACCACACACACTCCTGACTTGCTTCATGAATATCAATTATCTCGGCATGATTAGATGAAGTAGCCACAATTGATTGCTTAGTCGATCGCCAAGATATGGCGGTGCCTCCACAGGTAAATACATAACCCGTTTGAGATCGAGCCTTGTGTGGGTCGGATAAATATCCAGCATCAGCATAACCAACAAGATCAGGACTGCAATTATTGCCATAAAATAAGCCCATATCGGTGGTCCCTTTTAGGTACCGCAATATATGTTTGATCCCATTCCAATGTCTCCTTGTAGGAAGCGAGCTAAATCTTGCTAAGACATTAACTGAAGAGGATATGTCAGGCCTTGTAGTATTTGCAAGATATATTAGTGCGCCAATTGCACTAAGATATGGTACTTCAGGACCAAGTAGCTCTTCATTCCTTTCTTACGGTCGGAATGGATCTTTATTCACATCAAGTGATCGAACAACCATCGGTGTACTTAAAGGATGTGCTCCATCCATGTAAAACCGTTTCAATACCTTTTCTATATAGGTAGATTGATGAACAAAAATTCCGTTTGCTAAATATTCAATTTGCAAACCAAGACATAATTTTGTCTTTCCGAGATCTTTCATCTCGAATTCATCCTTTAGATAATCAATTGCCTTTTGGAGTTCTATGGGGGTTCCAATAAGGTTTATGTCATCGACATATACGGCAAGTACAACAAATTCCGATGTTGTTTTCTTTATAAAAACACACGGGCAAATGGCGTCATTTATATAGCCTTCTTTTAACAAATACTCACTAAGACGATTATACCACATTCGTCCTGATTGCTTTAGACCATACAAAGATCTTTGCAATTTAATTGAAAACATTTCCCGAGACTTTGAATTATGAGCATTTGGCACTTTGAGTCCATCGGGAATTTTCATGTATATCTCATTATCAAGTGAGCCATAAAGATAGGCAGTAACCACATCCATTAAATGCATGTCAAGCTTTTCAAGGACAGCAAAACTGATGAGATAACGAAAGGTTATAGCATCCATTACAGGCGAATATGTCTCTTCATAATCGATACCAGGCCTTTGAGAAAAACCTTGCGCAACAAGGCGTGCCTTATATCTTTGTACCTCGTTTTTCTCATTTCTCTTGCGTACAAAGACCCATTTATAGCCAACGGGCTTAACACCATTAGGTGTTTCAACTATAGGGCCAAAAACTTCACGTTTTGCCAGCGAATTCAATTCTGATTGAATTGCTTCTTGCCATTTTGGCCAATCATGTCTTTTTCGACATTCTTCAACAGATTGAGGTTCGAGATCTCACATGCTTGCATAATGCTAGATGCGACATTATAAGCAAAGACATTATCCACCACTATATCCACTCGATCAAAATTTGCCTCAATATTGATTGGATTTATGGATAGTTCCGTATTTTCCAGAGTCTCGGGCTCAATGGATTCTTCATGAATCTCAGAATTTGTTAAATCAAGAATTTCCTCATGAGATTCTTTCGTAGTGTCATTTTTATCATTTGCTTTCCTCTTTCTAGGATTTCGATCTTTAGAACCTAATGGCCTGCCACGCTTCAGGCGTGCATTCGACTCATTGGTTATGACACTAGATGATTGTCCAACAGGGACATCAATACGGATTGGAACATTTTCCGCGGGGATGTGGGATTTCGTTATCCTTTTCAAGTCCGTAAATGCGTCAGGCATTTGATTTGCTATTCTTTGCAAATGGATAATCTTTTGTACCTCTCTTTCACAAATAGAGGTATGTGGATCAAGATGAGATAATGATGCATTTTTCCACAAAATTTCCCGTTTGGTTTCACCAACTTCTCCCCCTAATTTTGGAAAAAGTGTCTCATCAAATCGACAGTCTGCAAATCGTGCAGTAAACAAGTCCCCTGTCAATGTTTCGAGGTAGCGAATGATGGAGGGTGATTCAAACCCAACATATATTCCTAACCTTCTTTGCGGACCCATTTTGGTGCGGGATGGCGGTGCTATAGGCACATATACTGCGCATCCAAAGATTCTTAAATGGGATATATTGGGTTCATGACCCAAAACCAATTGCAACGGGGAATATTTGTGATAATTCGTCAGTCTGAGACGAATTAGCATTGCTGCATGCAAAATGGCGTGACCCCATACCGAAGTGGGCAGCCTCGTTTTCATGAGTAATGGCCTTGCAATCAACTGCAGGCGTTTAATTAACGATTCTGCAAGACCGTTTTGAGTGTGAACATGAGCTACAAAATGTTCCACTTTTATCCCAATTGATAAGCAATAATCATTAAATGCTTGGGATGAAAACTCAGCAGCATTATCCAGTCTAATAGACTTGATTGGATTATCAGGAAATTGTTCTCGTAGTCGAATTATTTGTGCCATTAATTTCGCAAACTCAAGGTTGTGTGATGACAACAGGCACACATGAGACCATCTACTGGATGCGTCTATCAAGACCATAAAATACCTAAAGGACCCACTGGGTGGGTGAATAGGTCCACAAATGTCCCCTTGTATACGTTCCAAAAACGTGGGTGACTCAGTCCCAACCTTTGTTGGTGATGGTCTGATAATCAACTTGCCTTGATAACAAGAAGTGCAAGGATATTCATTATTTGAAAGAATTCTGAAATTCTTTAACGGATGCCCATATGAGCTTTCTATAATCCATCTCATCATGATCGATCCCGGGTGTCCCAATCGATCATGCCAAAGTACGAAAATATTGGAATCAGTAACCTTTTGGTTTACTGTTGAATGTGCCTCAATTGCACTAATTCTTGTCCAATACAGGCCACAAGATAAAGATGGGAATTTCTCAATAACCCTCTTTTGGCCGGAGATATTTTTTTGTAATGATGAGATATTCAAGATTATCTTCATCTATTGTCTCAATATGATAGCCATTCCGGCGTATATCTTTAAAACTCAACAAGTTTCTCTTAGACTTGGAGGAGAACATTGCATTCTCTATGATAAACATCGTGCCTTTGGGCAGAGTTACAGTTGCTCTTCCGGAGCCTTCAATCAATTTACTACTACCAGAGATTGTAGTAACATCTGCCTTACACATACTTAGTTGAGAGAAATATTTCTTTTCTTTGAGTATCGTATGTGTAGTACATGAATCAACTAAACAAATATTTGATTCAAGCTTGCTTTGTGAGATATCCATATTTTCTTTCCCATGGTTTGACATACAAAAGAAAATACACGAACATGAGAATAAACAAATTCAATTCGTTTGTTTCACTGTAATCGATTGTTAAACATACATAATCGATTATGTCCTAATATAATCGATTGTTAAACATACATAATCGATTATTTGCTATTTTGAAAAACTTCAGATCACACTGTCTTAATATAATCAATTGTTAAACATACACAATCGATTGTGTCTTAATACAATCGATTGTTAAACATACATAATCGATTATTTGCTATTTTGAAAAACTTCAGATCACACTGTCTTAATATAATCGATTGTTAAACATACACAATCGATTGTGTCTTAATACAATCGATTGTTAAACATACATAATCGATTATTTGCTATTTTGAAAAACTTCAGATCACACTGTCTTAATATAATCGATTGTTAAACATACACAATCGATTGTGTCTTAATACAATCGATTGTTAAACATACGTAATCGATTATTTGCTATTTTGAAAAACTTCAGATCACACTGTCTTAATATAATCGATTGTTAAACATACACAATCGATTGTGTCTTAATACAATCGATTGTTAAACATACATAATCGATTATTTGCTATTTTGAAAAACTTCAGATCACACTGTCTTAATATAATCGACTGTTATGCAGTTTTAATGCGAAATATTAGATAATCGACTAACTGTTAGGTTAGTCGATTACCTCTACTGGAAAATAAAAATATTATTGAAATTTGAGCATATTGAAACATTCTAAAGAACTAATACTAACATTATATCATAAACTAACTAATACGAGCTGATACTAATGACTATTAGTTTATTCACTAACTATTACAAATAAGTGAAATAAAATCAAACAACTCCATCTTCTTTCATCACAGATCCATCACCGATTAGGTGGTCTATTTTCCCATCGGGTTGCTCAAAGAAATCTGCCACATCCAAGTGGGTGATGTCAAAATTGTCGTCAGAGACAAAATTTGTTTCAGGGCCTTTACTCTTTCGAGATGCTTGATAAAGGTCAACCAAATGTCTTGGTATACGGCAAGCTTTTGACCAGTGCCCTTTTCCACCGCAACGATAACATATAGTTTCTGAACTATTTGCATTAGGATCCTCATAATCCCGTTTCTGCTTTCGGCGGTTATCTCTCCTCGGGGGCTGACGGACATCATGGAGATTTCTTCCTTGTTTACGTCCACGGCTATGACCCCGATTACGACCACGACCATGATTAGATCCACGGCCCTTTTCATGATTGGCATAATGAGAATACACCTTATCTGCTTCAGGCAATGGTGTAGACCCGGTGGGTCGATTTTCGTGATTTCTCATGAGCAGATCATTGTTTCGCTCAGCCACAAGTAGGAGAGAAATCAGTTCAGAGTACTTTTTGAAGCCTTTCTCTCTGTACTGTTGTTGTAGTACCATATTGGAGGCATGAAACGTTGTAAACGTTTTCTCAAGCATATCATAATCAGAGATATTATCTCCGCAGAGCTTCAACTTAGAAGTAATTCTGAACATTGCAGAATTATATTCAGAAACAGACTTAAAGTCTTGGAGCCTCAGATAAGCCCAATCATATCGTGCTTGTGGCAGAGTGACCAACTTCAGGTTGTCATATCTCTCCTTTAAGCCATTCCACAAGATGAGTGGATCTTTAACTGTGAGATATTCAATCTTCAAACCTTCATCAAGGTGATGGCGCAAGAAAATCAAGGCCTTAGCACAGTCTTGGGTGGATGCTTTATCTCTATCTTTAATGGCGTCTCCAAGACCCATAGCATCTAAGTGGATTTCAGCATCCAACACCCATGTCATATAGTTCTTGCCCGAAATTTCAAGGGCAACGAACTTTCTTTTCGTAATGTCAGACATAATCGAAAATCAAATTAGGAAGAGAGAAATACCTTAGTTTTTCTCGAGAATCGATTCTTTAGACGATAGAGTCTCGTGCTGATGACGTTTTATAAAATAATATAAGAACAAGAACAATAATACAAGAACAAGAACAATAGAGAGAAAAGTAGAGAGAGGAGTATTCTTATTGATACTTAGGGATGATTTACAATGGGGTAAGACCCCTCTATTTATAGGCATAGAAAAGACTTAGCCTCAAAGTAAAACTCTTCTATAAGATAGACATTCACTCTAATTAGAGTTCTATTTATAATAATTTTATCCTTTTTTATGAGTAGTGTGTAAATATTAAGGACATCAATATTAAGGATATGGTGTCATTAATATTTATACTCACACATAAAGTTAATACGCCATGTCCTTAACATTTACACTACGCATATGAAGTTAAAGACATGATATCCTAAAATTTAACAACAGTAAGTGCAAATACAGGGCATTTTGTCCTTGATATTTACACAACATTCATGAAGTTAAGAACACTATGTCCTTAATAACACTCATAAAGTTAAGGACACTACGTCCTTAATATTTACACTACACACATGAAGTTAAGGACGCTATATCCTAAATATTCACATTGCATATATAAAGTTAAGGACATGAGATCCTCAAGTCAAACAACAAAAGCTGCAAATACAAGTTAAGGACATAATATTTGCACTGCACACATGAAGTTAATGACGACATATCCTTAACATTTACACTGCACACATGAAGTTAAGGACATGATGTCCTAAAGTTTAATAACAGAAGGTGCAAATACATGACACTTTATCCTTAATATTTACACAACATTCATGAAGCTAAGGACATCATGTCCTTAATATTTACACAACACTCATATCTAGCACTGGAGTATTTTCATCTGAGCAGGTAAAAATTTATTAAGTACTGGCTAAAGAGTAAATACATTGTACACAGTGGCTAAAGAGTAAATACATCTCTAATTAGTTGCTAACTGTGCACTTCTCTCATCTTCTGATCATGCCTCCTAAATGAACAAGTAAGGTTGTTACGTGGGTGGGGTAAGCCCAGGTTCCGTCCTGTCCCATTCTGGATTCGGTCCCCATCTGATTTGATCCTACGGCACCTGTAGGTGAATGGGAGGGGGAGTAGGTGGGGTGGAGAAGGGGATGGGATTAGGTGTTGGTCTTTTTGGAATGACCGGGCCGATCTGCTAAAAATCTCGATCCGGACCAATCCTGTCCCACATCAAGCCCATTTAAAAAGAAAATTTGACTTTTGCAATTTAGTTGTTGGGCGACGGCCCTAAATGGCCATAATTGTCTTCCAACCCACCAAAACACCCCTTATCCCCATAATTTATACTTAATCTCCAACTTTATAAAATTATACTTATCACGCCTTCTTTTTTTACTACACCCCGCGAAGGGTATAAGGGAGTTTTTTCCAACTTAAAGTGACAATCGAAACCGGGTCATTTTTATTGAAAATTCAGAGTCGCCACTTTGGGATAATTTATGGTGTCCCAAGTCATCAGTTCTAATCCTGAATCGAGGAAAATATTGACTCTGTATTATAGTCTGCGAACACAAGAAATTGGGGTAAGGAATTTTGTTAACCCGGGAAAAAGTGTTAGGCATTCCTGAATCCCGTGATTCTAGCTTGGTCGCTCAACTATTACAATTGGCCTATTATCTTATTTAATACATGTTTTAGCCTATGTGCATTTTAACTTTAAACCACTTTTAATTATTTTAATGAAGATTGTAACGTTATTAAAAATACGTCTTGAACCACATCACAAAAATGCACCCACGGTCGTCGACATATTTTATACAACATTGTTGGGATTTGGATTTGAGTCACATAAATGCGCACCCGAGTTTAGGAAGGTAAATTATTAAAATAAGCAACTACGCATTTGCAACTTTACCATGACTATGAGAATTTGCTAAATGGCACGCATATTAACTAAACAAGGGCCATGCAATTGTCATTTTTAATTGGCACGGTGCACCTCAATTTATTCTGATAAAAAATGGCATTCGCGACTAAATCTTTGAGGGCCAAAACTATATTCTATCTAATAGGGCACACCTCACCACGAAAAACCAATTAGTTAAGGGAGGGATTTATCAATACTTTGGACTGAGCAGTTGAACTAATTTTAAATTAACAAACAAATTTTGAGAAAACAAAACTGGATGCACACTGATTAGAAATGGACACAAAAGAACTTTGGGCTCGAACCGATGGCCCTATATATTAAGAAAGGCGGTTGATTCCCAGCTCAAGCCCAATCATGAGCCCTAATCCTCGGAGGATTGAGCATCAGCAGAAGCAAGACTCAAATTGAGTCTCCAAACATGCAAACATCAGATTATTTAAAGCAGCAAGGTGAGTCTAATTCTTTTAATGAAAAGGAAGTCATTGGCAGTCTCAAAATGGCCCTGATTTTATTAATTGGGCCATCGTCAGGCCCAAGTTCAGAACTAGCCCTTTGTGCACAATACATTAATTGTAAATCACTCAAAATACTACATGAAACATGAGATGGAATTAACTTTCTACTTATGGATTTCAAGTTATTCAAGTACAAGTTACTAATTAGCCATTCTGAAATTCCAACACCATTTCTAATTTGAATTGCTCATGCACAACTAATTGTAGAAATTAGCACACGCCATTTATACCACCAACTAATTAATAAATTCAAATTAAGTAAAGCGTGCTCCGATATTATCAGAGGCCCTGTAGCTAACATATAGATTACTTGGATCTTAACAAGATGCTCAAACTCTCACTCACACGGATTTATGCTCTGCAAATGAATACAGAGAAGACACTATTATTTGTGGAAACAAGCTTTTGATCTAACGTTATTATGCAGTCATATTTACTCAGAAAGACCCTAAGACTACCCCATACAATCCCTAACAGAAAGTACGGGTTAACAAGTTAAATGAGCAACAGAGGGAGACATCTAGCAAGTACAGGAATCTTCATTTCTTCATAATACATGAACCCTTATTATATGTCTAGAATCAAGATATGCACCTGGAAATGAGGAAGGAAATAAGGATAATAAGTAGTTAATCAACAACAATAGTAGAATCAGTCCAGAAACAACAAAGAAGAGATATCAAATATCATTTGAACCAATTCGAAACCCCAAACTTGATCAGGACTCCAACCACAAAATTCAGCCTAGAATCAGCTTTCAAAACCAAATTAAACCATTCTCTACCCCGTGTGAATTGTTTCAAAAATTCAAAACGTCAAAGATTACAGAAGAAAATCCAATGGAACGGTAATTTTTCAACCAATTCCGCCATTCCAATTTTGTTCTCAATTTTTATCCTCCAAAAATCTAACTTGAGAGTCACATTAAGGTGCCTTTATAGATAAGCTACTAGAGCAGCCTCAGGGATCAGTTTTTTGCACTTTATACCTTCCTATGTTTTTATTTTTTCTTTGGCGCCCCTAATGTAAACCTTAAAAATTCAAAATAGCCCCCCTCCTCAACTTCCTAGAACTTTCCTAATCAGTTACCTAAAGATTCCCTTATCTAAACTACCCAAACTATCCCTCAAACCCCTGAATATTACTTCAGAGTTCCAAATGGATCAACTTGACCCAACGACCCAACCCAAAATGAAGATTTGCACTTTGCAAAAATGGCTAGAAACAATACTAAAGCCCAAATAATAAATTAAACCCACTAAATTTATAAACCTCTAAAAAACATAATAACCCAAATACTGAAACAATTTTCACAAATAAAAATCTAAATTAAATTACTATTTAATTAACACAAATAAAGGGAACTAAGCTAACAAACGAACTAGTTAACTAATTAAGGAAAGTTTCCGAATTACTCATGCATGAGCAAATAAACTCCGGAAGAAATAAAAATGATCAAGAAGAGGATACGAAACAGAAAAATAGAAGAAAAGATAATAAAGGAACAAGGAAAATACCTAAAAGCCTCGGACAATAAAAACTGTGACGAATCTTCAACCCCACAGATGTTTCGGTCAAATTTGATATTAATCATGTGCTCTAATAAAGAACACACGAATAAAATCGGATTAGACAAAAAATTTCACCCAAATATTTGACTTGGAATTTCTAGGGTTCATCTCTGATCTAAGATTCGATGTGTTCAAGGGGTATTCGAGGGAAACTAAGAGGGGATTTGGAGTGAGAGGGATTTAGGGGTTTCAGGATGTAATTTTGGTGGTGAATGGAGGTGGCCGAGCAGAGTGGAAACTGCTTCTACCTTTCGGACTTTGCGGAAAACGGAAAAAGTTGGGAACCATCAGTTACCTATTGAATCAAAGTAGCGACAAGCCGGCCACCACCGGAGGACGATGGGAATGGGTGGCGGCTTTAGGGTTTATGTTCTCTAAATGGGGGATGTTGAAAGAGATGAGAGATGAGAGGGGGGTTGAGGGTTCCAACACTTAAATATTGAGTAGCCGTCCATTCCCGTCCGTTGGATTTTGAATTTTCAAACAAATATTTGGATTTTGAGAGAATTAGAAGAAAATATTTTTGTATTTTTTTTAAAAAAATTGCGGTCTAAAAGAAAGACTTTCTAAAGAGAGAAGTAAATGAAAATAGTTTTTGCATTTTATAAAAATGGTGGGCCGGAACCGATGAGGTTTGCTTACGTATCTCACATCTGGTGAGAATTAGACCCTCGTAGTTCGATAGTTTTGACGGAACATGGGAAACATGGCACTAGAAGATTTTGGTTTCATTCTGAAATGATTTTTCTCTCTCTCATTTTTCTTTAGAATTTCGCAGGAGTTTCAGGATTTTCTAAGACCTACCTCACTTTTGATTTTTTTTATTTTTCTTTCCCTATTCTAGAAGCCGGTCAACATGCAAGCCGAATCAAATAAATGCGCAAGTAGCGTAAGATGTATCAAAATGATCTTTTTAATTTGGGTACATCTGTCCTAGGCGGACCCAACCCCTGTGTTGACTCCCCAAAGTCAGATGCACGTGATTTAAACAAACGTATCTACTAGGGATCCGGTATGAGGTTGTGTTATTCGAGGTTCTAAAACCTGGGGTGTATTGTTCTAGATCTGGCTTACCAGAGTGGACAGCTCGAGCTTAAGGGGGGAGCAGTGTACCGGGAATACAAAAGCTTCATCGGCTTTGAAACTTGTCCGAATCTCGTTCTAAAATTGGGACATGACTCTAATAGAAAAGAAGTCATACGAAGTGCACACTTCCCAGATGATTTTGAAGACTCAGAGAGAGGAGAGTTTCACAACAGTTTATATACAGTTCAATCAATATCAAAGCAGTAAGAAGTGACATTTAGCATATCAGGCTCAAATACGTAAATATCAAATACTCCCTCCGTTCCAATTTATATAAAACTTGTTTGACTGGGCAAGAAGATTAAGAAAAAATAAAGACTTTTGGAATTTGTGGTCCTAATTGAGTTAAAATGGATCCCAGAATATTTATATGGTTATCAAAGCTTCTCATTAAGGATAGAATTGTAAGTTTAAGCTAAATTATTTTAAAATTTTGAAAGAGTTCATTCTTTTTGGAAGGACCAAAAAGGAAATATGTTCACATAAATTAGAATAGAGAGAGTAATAAATAAAGCCAACTATAACAAATATTCTAAACTCGAATTCTGAATCCTGAACCATAAGTTCTGGTTTTTTCTCCCCATCAGAGTCGCTAGAGAGTCACACCTCCTTTTTACCACCCGAAAGGGGGATGTAAGGGAGTTGTTTCTAATTAAAGTGACAATCTAAATGAGATTATTTATATTAAATTTAGAGTCGCTATTTAGGATAATTTGTGGTGCCCTAAGTCATCAATTTAAAATTCCGAATCGAGGAAGTTGACTATTATTTATAGTATGAAAATATAAAAATTCAGGTAATGAATTCTATTAACCTGATAGAAGGTGTTAGGCATTCCCGAATTTCATGGTTATAGCACGATCACTCAACTATTAATAATTGGCATAATTATCTGATTTATTACATGTTTTGAACCTACTGTGAATTTTTAACTTTCTAGCTTCTTTTAATTATTTTAACCACTTATTAGGATTTATGGAATTGTTCTTGAACAAGTTACGATTGTCGTACACTTTCTATTTTGGAAGACACCACAAACCGCGCTTCATAGAATATTCCCGCGACTCGTGACATGTTTATTTTATTATTATGAGAAGTTGTGGTAGGGTCACATGAAATGCACACCCGACTGGGATTTATGTATCATGACCATACCACGGGAACCGTACACGTGATCGATAATTTTATTAATAATGCCTAAAGCAACTAATGCATTTGAATTATTTTCCTAATATTGTGGTGCCAAATTTATGAAAAAGATATTATTGGAGAGAAAATAGGCTAGCTAAATGATCTATTACTTGGCCAGATTCCATATGGTCCAAGACCTACCTTATGGCTCATTTCTATTCCCTGCGAAGAAAGAAACAACTCTAATTTTTTCATCTACCCAATTAAAAGCTTTATTCAAGAAAAAAAGACTATATGCATCACAATTGAAATAAAAACTATTTAAAACAGTTTAAATGAAACTAAGATATGCTACTCAAACAATGTAGAATCACAAATCCAAGCTATCATAACACAATAAAATGAGAATGAAAATTGAGAAATGGACCTCTTATTGATGAACAAAGCTAAAGTTTGCAAACCAATCGGGCTAAAAGAAGCAGCAATCCTTGGACCAAAATGTCGATACACGAACCAGAACCTCGAATCGACACTGAAAAACGCGAAATCACTGACAATGACAATTTTAATAACCTTAGCTTGGCTTCAATTTTGAAGCAAAGGAACAACAAAACGGGGGAAGAGAAAGAACAAAACAAAGATTTGTCCCCGTAACTGCTCAAGTTCGATATCAAATCGATCAGAAACCATACAAAATTGGCACCAAAAGCTAACTGATCACATTTCTGAGCTTTGAACGGTCATTTACCCATTTTTAGTCACAATTATAAACAACATATGGAAAAGCTAGAGGTATCTATCTAATTTACAACCTCAATTAGCCATAATCATAAACTGTTAGCACCTACACAAGCAGATGGAGGGCCGATGGGGATTTGTGTTCCACATATGATTTGGATTGAAATTTAACCTCTAATAACTTCTAGTTAATCTAAATCAACCGATTGATTGAAAAAGTTGAAATTGAAATTCGCAATTGAAAAAGTTGCTGACTTTACATCAAATCAACCGATCGATTCTGGTGTGAAATTAGTCGGATTCGTTAAGTAGGGTTTTGAGTTTGTGCAAATCAGATTTTTAAGGATGGAAAAACGGCTGGTCTTTTTTGGGAATTGGGGTGTAGCTAGGTCTATGTTGTGAAGAAGGGTCCTTTCAAAGTGTTGGGGTTTTATGTGTATTAGGCTTGGGTTGTTATAGGCTAGGTCCAAACATTAGGTCTAAAAATGGGTTGTCGAGCCCAATTTCTTTCTTTCTCTGTGAACAATACTAAAATACTACCTTATTTACTAATTAATCTTACTTAAATAAAATAACTATTAAAATAAGACTAATCATTAAAATAAACCTATTTTTTTTGGTATTTTCAAATATCATATTAAATAAAATAAGGTACTATTTCATATTTTTTTTAGTTTTATGGAAGGTATATAAACTAAAAGCAACTAAAAAGAAGAACTATTTTTTTGTTGATAAAATAAAGTGAAAAAGTCAAAACTAATTAAAATATCGATATTAGGCATAAACTAAATATTTAAGCAAAAATATGTAAAATCTTGGGGAAGGTAAAAAATCACATGTCTAAAGGCGCAGGTGCGGGATATACTTCACATATGCAGTGTCTGGAGCTTAAGTGAAAACCGCAGAAGCGGTTCCTGGACCGCAAAACGGTACTGTAGAGGCGGTAAAAGGGGCCGCAGATGCTGAATCCCTAGGCCAGAAGTATATAATGTTTCCTTCGTGAATTTTTGGTTAAGTTCTCCATTTTTGAAGATGGGAAACGAGCTATGGCAGTGAATTCAAGGGAAAATCGAGGTGAATCAGTTGGGTAAGTTCCCTAAGCTTCATTACTTGTGTTTGTGGTTATTTTTCCATTTGGTTAATCATGGTATTAGTGGAAACTAAGGGTTAAAATTGAGGAAACTAGGGCTTGGTATTGGAGACCTAGACTTGAGGATTTGAGGGGCCATTTGTTGTCGGATTTTTGGACTTTTGATATATATATGAACTCGTGGGGGGATAAGGAATCTATTAATGTAAATTTTACCGAATTTTGAGATGTGGTCCTCGGGTCGAGTTTTGACCAATTTCGGGATTTTGATGTAATTTGATTATTTTCGAGTGAGATTTATTCCCTTAGCATATTCTGATGGTTATGTACTATTTTTATTAGATCTAGGGCAATTGGAGGCCGATTCGGGAGGAAAAGATGTCGCGAGCTAGAGTCTTGGCTTGGTTTGAGGTAAGTAACGCTTTCAACCTTGGTTCTACGGGTTAGAAAACCCGAATGATGTGTTCTATGATTGTTATAAAGGTGACGCTATGCCAAGTCACGGATGTATGAGCATGCATCGTGAGAAATGTGGCCTGGATCATTCTAGAGCACCGCTTAGTGTTATTTATTATCGATATCTATGCTATGATTATGTGATCTAGCTATTGAATTGTAAATCATGTTAGTTATCATGTTAGGGCTTCACGCTGATACTGTTGAGACTCGAGAGGTCATTTCTTGCTATCATGCCATTTGACTCATGTTTACTTTATACTCAGTCATGTTCATGCATATTATGCCATGCCTCAGTCTCGTTTGTTGCTATTTGACATATCATATAATTGTTCAGGCCTGTATTATGACATCTTATTCCTGTATATGAGACCGAGTTAGGCCTAGAGCCGAGTATTGATTGAAAGTATGGGATCGAGCTGCACGGCGCAACAATGATATTGAGCATGCCTTCGCTTGCATTGATATTGTGCTTGGGCTCAGAGAAACCCCTTTGGAGTCTTTACACCCCAATGAGCGCTATCATACCTCCTTTTTCACTATACCCGAAAGGGTATAAGGAGTTTTATCCAATTAAAGTGACAATAGAAACATGATTATTATTTTAAAATTAGAGTCACCACTTAGGAGATTTATAATGTCCCAAGTCACTGGTTTAAAAATCCCGAATCGAGGAAAATAATTACTCTGTATTACAGTGTGCGAACCAGAAGTCTGAGTAAGGAACTTTGTTAACCCGAGAAAACGTGTTAGGCATTCCCGAGTTTCGTAGTTCTAGCACGGTCGCTCAACTGCTATAATTGGCATAATTATCTGATTTTAAGAATGTTTTGAACCTATGTGCATTTTTACTATTAACCGTTTTTAATTAATTTTAAAAAATATTGAACGTCGTTTAAAAGATGTCTTTGGATCGCGCCACATGAAATGCACCCGCAATCCTAAACACATTTTATTCAACATTTTAAGATTTGGATTTGGGTCACATGAAATGCACGAGTTTAAGGCTCATATATTCACTAACAATCCATGCATGTAGGTTTAAGGATGAAAGATTACCTCTTGTAGAACAAATCGTGAAAGACAATGTTTAGTTTGTTCTTTAGATTTTGAAGAAATTCTATGGAATCCAATACAAATATTGTTGTAACTAGTGATTCAGAAGTAAAATTATCATAACAACACACTTAAAAGTTCATCTTAAGTGTGTAATGGAAGCCTTGGCCAGATGGGTGATTGAGAGAAAGGCCATAGTCTTGAAATACTTTTATTTTTCTCTCTCCCGCCTTGGGTATTAATAGGTCAAGGTACAGTATTTGTTAACGGGTGCTATAGCTGTGCTATAAGGCTTTAGCTCACTGGTTTGCTAAAATTTCTGCTTCCCCTCATGTGCTATAGCAGCGCTGTAGGGGGATAGTTCACTGTAGTTTCTTTAGTTTTATTGCTTTTAAATTAACATCCAAGTTTTCCCCATTAATACATGTCTTGACCCAAAAATCCAAACTACTTGTGATGGCTCCTGACCCAACCCGGTAGGTAACACAATTAACAATAATCCAACTCAAGGATATCTATTAAGAAAATAACTATACTTTTATGCAAAAATCCCAAGGACTGGTAGACAAATCATGAACTTCTAAGATTTAGAGTTTACAGAATTGGTATAAAATAAATACATCATCTGTTTGGAATGTACATAAATTGATTTTTATAAGTCTAAAGCTACCATGAACAAAAGGCAGCTACAACTGGAACACAGGTACATCTTCAATTCCAGCTCCCACCATAGATAACAACATTAACACAAAATCTACACGCAAGGTGCAGAAGTGTAGTATGAGTAAAACCGACCCAAGGTACCCAATAAGTAACAAATCCAACCTTAGGTTGAAAGTAGTGACGAGCTTAGACAAAGGTCAGAGTCCAGAACCAACAGGTAAGAACAACTTGTAACAATATACTGAAAATCATACAAGTAATACTCAAAGATATGAAGTTCAGCTCATTTATAGTTACGGAAAATAAGCATGATTTTAAGGTATAACAGCAAAACCCAAATCTTTCACCGAAGTTACCAAAATGTGAATATGTAAAAAAACTGTGATTTCCCCAAAAACTTTCAACAACAGATAAGATGTTCCATTATCATATAGCTTCAAGAAAGTACATCCCTATGCCTACATGTCGATGTGTATGAGAAGTCATAAATATCACAATATTGTATAGCATGAGGAAAGGCATCTCTACACCTACATACCAAATATGCATGTCAAATTTAATGCACCCTAGTGATGAACTCATATGCTCATGCTCTTAGAATATTCAATGTCACTCAGCATGCTCAACCACTCAGAACCTGCTAATCACTCAACACTATCAATATCTTGGTACCTCCAAATCAATCAGCACAATGTATAACTCAGCATTCGCACTCGGCACTCACACTCAACGGTACTCGTGCTAACTACTGGAATCCCAGACTCTGGAGGGGCAAATCATGTCCAAGCGCTAATATAAGACAATCATGGAATGCTTCAACGTGCAGTCTGATCCTATCATGAATCAATAAAGCCTGATGAGGCATGCAACTCGATCCCATAAATATCACTTACAATCAGTCCCTCGGCCTCACTTAGTTGTCGATCCATCTAGTCTCTCGAGCTCACTAATCTCATACCAATTAGCCCAGCCAATGATAACATGATGCAACAACAATGATAATCGAGACTGAGATATGATATATAAATGAATGAATATGACTGAGTATGTAATTGCAATTTAAGTAAATAACTCAACAACAAAAATGATCTCAGTAGGTCCCAATATAATAATTATATTGCCTAAACATAATTTCTGACATGGATCACAGCTCAATTATTCTAGCACGTAGGAATTACATAGATAGAAACACGATTAGGTAACCACACAGTATCACAAAATCAACGGGGTCATAATTCACACGGTGCACACCCACACGCCCGTCACCTAGCATGTGCGTTACCCATTACCAACACATAACACGTATTTTTAGGGACTCATACCCTCAGCACCAAGTTTAGAAGTGTTACTTACCCTGAACAAACAGAATCCAATATTGAGAAAGACAACAATACTTTAGAAATGCCAGGAAAGACAGATCTAATCGATAAAGGTCGTTAACCAAAAGCCCTAACTCAACCAAAAGGTCAAACACAGGCCTATACGTTGGAATCTAATGAATCTTACAAAATCCGACAACTTATTCAATTACGAGTCCAACCATACTAGTTTCACTCAAATTCGACTTTGAATTGATGTTCAAAACACTAAAGTTCACTTTATCAAAATTATAGAAAAAACACCCTGAATTTCACTTTGGATATCATAATACAAATGCCAAAAACAAAGATAGATTTATGAAATATAATCAAAATCGAGTAGAGAGCAATTACCCCAATCAATCTGGAGAAAATCGCCTAAACAATCGCCCAAATCTGAGCTCCCTAACTCAAAATATGATAGAAATACACAAACCCTTGAGTTTATTCTGTTTTGCCCAAACCTTTTGCACATATGATCACTAAGTCGTTTCTGTGACATGACATTTGCTTCTACGAAATGACATTCGCTTCTACGAAATGACATTCGCTTATGGGAAACAACTAGAAAATCGACCTCGCACCTACCGAAAAACATCCGCTTCTGCAACATCACATATGTGACAATAAACACACATATGCACAATATCGTGCTTCTATGCAAAAGAACCTGCTTCTACACGCACGTAGGTACGCTTCACACTCCGCATCTGTGATAGTCTCGCCTAGCCTTTACTTCTTCGCAGGTGCTCAATGGCCTCACTTCTACAACTACTGCACCTGCGTAAAACCAACTGTAGGTCCATAATATCCGTACCAGCAGTTACCAACAACCACACATGAATTGGAAATGGTCAAAACATTTTCCAAACTCACCCGAGCACCTTAGGAGCCCGTTTGAATATACCAACAACTCCCATAACATAACATTGACCTACTTACATAACAACATCGAAACGACGAATTACTTATCAAATCAAGCTTAAGGAACTTTTGAGCTTTCCACTTCCAAAACTCATGTCGAACCATATCAAATCAATCGGGAATGGAGTTAAATTTTACTCACAAGTCCCAAATGACATAAAGAAGATTTTCTAACTCCCGGAACAACAATCTGATCCCGATATCAGTAAAGTCAAGTCTTGATCAAACTTATGAATATTCTAAACCTTCAAATTTCCAAGTTTCACCAATTAGCATCGAAAACTTCTAGAAATATTGAAATGCAAATCTGTGCATATGTCCAAGTCCAAAATCACCATCCAGTAATGAAACTATCAAACTCCGATTCGAGGTCAAATACTCAAAAGTTAAACTTGGTCAACTCTTCCAACTTAAGATTCAAACATGAAGTTCAATCTTCCAAACTAATTTTGAATCACCCAGAAACAAAAACCGATGATGCACACAAGTCATGATATATCACATGAAGCTAATCAAGACTTCAAACGACTGAATGAAATGCAAATGCTCAAAATGATCGGTCGGGTCATTACATTCTCCCCCACTTAAACATATATTCGTCCTCAAACGTGCCTAGAGTCATTCCAAAGCCATCAAATTGCAGTGCAAACTTACCATGCACATATATGGGGGTGCTCCCACGTCACCCAATCCATGTAATCCAAACAATACAACAACTAAAGATCATTACTTTAACCTTAGCCCGCGAGCCTTAGACCCCAATTTTCCAACATCAGAAATTCCTTACAAAGCCCGAATGTTGCATCTACACATTGAATAAGTTTGAACAGGATGTATCAATCCATATCCATAACCCAAGATGTAAATACCTGATATACCACATAACTCACATACTTGTAACTACAGTTCCTGATCAAAGCTATTGCTTAAAACAAACCTAATACCGATAATAAACCTCATATCAAATAAGGCCACATTCAAAACTTTTGTACATAATCGATGATGAAAGAAACTTGCAGAAACTTATAACCACTCATCAGACCAACAAATTATGGAGTTCTCTTAGTCCGAAAAGAACCAAAGTCAAATTCTAAGATGTCTTTCAATATTATTTCTCTATACATACTGTAATTGTTTAGCGTGAAAATGGTAATAACAAATAAATTTGTAAATTTGATTCTAAAATACGTGACCTATTTTTTTGCTAGTTGTTAGAGAAGATGATGCTAAGGATATGATGTTTAACAAATAAATATAAGCTAAAATGGGCAGTAATCAAACCAAGGGACTTGCTGCCCTCACTTCGGACTGGTGGATGGAGGACCTCGAGGCTAATATCTGGGCTCGATCTTGAGCTATCAGGGGTAGTTGGGAATGGGATAATAGATGAAATATGATTAAAGAAGGCTCTTTATGGCCAATACCAAGCAATAAATTAAGAACAAATATGAAACTAATAATGCTAAGAGTAGCCTCGAGCTAGTAAGGACCAGAAAGTTTAGAGAAAAGGGAGAGAGAAAGAGAGATATTATTGATCTGGTGGAGAATAGTTGGAGCAACATCACTCCTTTACAAAGATGCATGGATTCCCTTTATATAGGCGAGGGAATAAAATATAGTAAAAAATGCATTAAATGTAAAGGTACGCAGATGGGATGGCTAGGCACGAAGCTAGACTCTGCTGATTCTGGCTGCTCGCCTCGGAAATCCCCCATCATTGGAAACTTTGTTAGGTTGTGGATGAACCGCGGGGGAGGGAGCTAAATCGTAATCCTGTAGCCTCGAGATGCTAATTTGATTCCTTGAATGTACCTTAATGCCGAGAAATAGACTCCCCCGATTTTACCGCATACAGATAGTCTCCACGTTTCCTAGAATGAAGTAATAGGAAACGATATTGAACCGTCATCTCGAGGTCATTATTGTCATAAAGTCAACCATCTAAGAGCATTAAATGCCATGCCCAGAGAACTGTGCAAGGGTGCTGTCAGATGCAATAATCAAGAGACCCACGAACTGCCATTGGCTTGTCCTTTCTGCTTCCTCAACGCTTCCTATAAATGTACCTGTTGGTAGACATTTCCCAATTTCACCCCACTTAAAAGCCCACGAGAAAGTATTTTTTCATCAGTCACTCTTCCATCTTTTCACAGAAGTATTTTACCATTGACATGGGGAGGACCTTTAGAATGGTATCCCAACAGAATGACACTGCATCGTCGTCCCGATCACCTAAGGAGGAAACTAGAGCGATTCCCTCCTTAGAAGAATGTACCCAACCTGATCTTGACATATTAAAGGATTTTGATGTCGATACTAATTCATATACATCGGGTTGGTGCGAGCACGTGTCCGAATATATTAACAAGGTGAGGAATGACTTCCGAGGGAGCGAGGTAGTGGAGGTGGAGACTCCCAGTCCCAACGATAATATAGCTGACTTTACGGCTAGCTTCCTTCATGTATAAACCTACCCATTCACCTGGGCCCTAATAAATTCGTTGAGTCTCCTCCCATGGAGATCGAACTGATTATCCTCAACTTCTGTGATCGGTACCAAGTGACACTTGGTCAGATCTACCCTTCTTTTTAGAGGATAGTGTTGATGTTTCGTCACTTCACTGAAGGGGTTGAAGGTACGGTTTTTACCCTCAATAATTTGATCGGGATGTGCAATCCTCGACTGTACCAAGGCCTAATCAGGCTCCACTATCTGTCCAAGAATTTGTTTTTCACGTGTGTCGACGAGGGAAAGGATCGAGGATGGATAAGCAGGTTTATCTTAAAGGACCTTGAATGTTATCATGGTCTAGAGGATGTCCTTTTCGGAGAGATGGATAGACCGGCGTAAGCAATTTTCCCTGTAACTGCTTTCTGACTACTCTTCCTTTCGACATAATAATCTCTTTGTTCTTTTTGCAGCCGCTGCTTGGCACCCGGAGGTGGTCTCGGATTTGTCGAGATGGATCGATCGGTTGAGAGAGAAGTTACCATATCCCATTCGGTCTTGGACCAGCCTGGACATGAAGCATTGGGTAGCCAAGATTCACGGTGAGGCTTCTTTTCCAATTACGCTTCGTAGTATGTGTTCCTTTCTGAGCCCTTTGTGAAAGCATATTGCGGTTATTGCGTTGGTGTAGGTCTTCGCGAGAATATGCAGATGAGGACACCCCTTTATGGTGAAGTAGGGGACATAGAGCCTGATGCGAGCAAGAAGAAGAAAGATAGGGCATCTGTTGTCCGTTTTGCAGCAAAGAAGACCAGGTCACTCAGGCATCGAGCCGCTACTGGGACTACTGCTTTGACCTCTAAGTTGAATCTTGATACCGAAGGAGAGATGATAATGGAAGCCTTCCGAGGAGGAGAACGAGGTTGAGTGTGAGAGACTTGTAGGTGCACTAGTCGGAAGCTGTTGAGTCCAAAATGGCTGGCTCTGGTCGGGTTTAAAGGACGGGGTCCTTGGATGTTGATGTATCTTCGAATCGCGTGACCGGTTTTGCTACAACTTTTGCCAAAAGAGCTGCTGGCGTTGACCCTGAAGGGTCGGGGCTCGAAGTTTCCCACGAATGTGGATTGCCACTTGGAGAAATTGGCAATCTGAATGACCTTATATCGAGCTTCCCAATCTCGTCGGAGGAACTCCGGGATGCCCACGAGATGATCGGTGCCACAACGGGGACTCCTTTCGTAGGGGGAGATTTTATTGCCAGCTTCTTTGATAGTGTTATTGATAGAGTTGACCTCGATATTCTTGGCACCCTTAAAGTGGTGGAGAAGTCCATGTAACATGTGATAGTCATTTCTTGTGCACTTCTTTCATCCTCGAGCATCATTCATTGTCTTTCTAACTTTTCCTCTATGTCGTAGTGTAAGGAGATGAACGATTATGCCATATTCAAGCTTTGTGGAGAGGTTTCTTACCACGAAAAGGAGCGTAAGAAAGTTACTTTGGAGTTGCGAGATTTGAAGGCTCGCTCTGCCCGGGGAGATAAATAGCTGGGGGAACTTTGGGCCTCTTTGGAAATGGCACTCTAGGAGAAGGCCAATCTTGCTGCTCAAGTACTTTACTTGGGTCATACCCGACCTTTTACCCCGTATTCACATACGTTCCATATTTGTATATTCACTGTCTTACCTTTCTCATGTATGTCGAGTAGAGTGGCTCACAGATTAATCAATTGAATGTGTAAAATCTCTGGGTTGAGAGAGCAAAACAAAATAGCAGTTGTGGAGTTTGCGACATCTCGAGAACTTATCAAAAATGCTTGTAGGGAGAATGATGCTTTGGCCGCGGCTAAGCCTAAGGTCGAACAAGAGGCTGCTACTTACCAAGAGGATGCGACTTCCGCGCATATAATAGCTCGCGACATATACATAGCAGTTGAGCAGAAGCAAATTCGAGGTATCAAGCATGCTAAGGTAGAGGCGAGGATAGAGATCTTGGAGGAACTTGAGGCCAGAGGCAGGGACTTGTCAGCTGATCTTAGGGAGGCTCGTGTACTGGAAGAAAGACTGGAGCTTTTGATTGCCCCTGATAAGGGCGAATATAATAGTGAAGGAGAGTAGTCTCTGTGACTTTATTTTTATACTTCCCTTTTTCCATGTATCTACCCCCGCGGAATGAACAGTGTAAAGATATTTTTCTTTTTGACGATGTAAAAAAGGAGTTTTCGCTCTGCCAGCCCTTCTCCTTGCCCTTTTGCCTTTGCATTTTAGCTCGGTGTCGGCCCTATGGGGCCTATTCCCGAACCAACCAATGACAACTAGCCATGCCCTAGGGTTAAATCGATAGCTCAGCCCGAGGTCCCGCAGTTGTTTTTGTCACGTGGGAGTAGGAGTGATTTCGCTAGTACATTCCCCTAGGAGAGGGTAACGTTAATGTGACCAAAATTAATTAGCCTTCTTGGGTAAGCAGGCAGTTGTTGCTTCGCCTCTATATATTTCTCACCTGCCTCTTATGTGGAGAATTTGATGTTCTTGACAATGCTATCTCTTCTGCAGAGCCTGGCGCTCCGTGCTTGTCCTTCCGCTTCCCTATTTCAAAAGAATTTTCTTAGATCCTTACTTTCTTCCCCCTAGTTTGCCGTAGCCATGGCCGGTGATTCGACATCCAATCATCGGATGAAGGGGAGTTTCCCCTGTGTTTCACATTCATTCAGTTCCAACGGCCCGCTTCCGACGTCGGGAGAGCGAGGCTGGGGATGCTTTACCTAGAGAAGGGCTATCGCGCCGGGGAAACCTCCCAGTGTTTCGGGCCATTAAGAGCATGTGTCGAGGATCATTTTATCAATGAGGGAGAAAAACCTCGATTTGGTTAGAAAATAATGCGGATGGAGGAAGGAGCGATTTTGCAAGTACCTTCCCCTAAAGAGAGTGTCATGACTTATGTTGAGGGAGTTATTAGCGTATATGCTCATGTTTTCGCATTAGGTTCCATGGACCAGGTCGTGCTAGATTTCTGTTGAAGATATCAAGTAACGTTGGTACAGGTGCATCCCTTTATCTGGAGAATAGTGCAAGCGGTGAGATATTTTGCCGAAAAGGTCGGGACATAATTTACACTCAACCACCTCATATGGTTGTATCGGCCATTACACCATGGAGCCTTGATTCCTCTTCAGCATCAATCCACCCGAGCTTCTGTAATTGGCAGTTAGGAGGATGAGGACCGTGGATAGATGAATCGGTTCATTTGAATCCGAACGACTAATGTTATTACTGGAGAATTTATGCCATTTACTCTGATATGGAACTTCACACGTAAGTGCTTCATATGAACTGTCTTCGTTTCAACCTGAGGCTGGCTCTATAACATTATCTTTTTATTCTTTATTTGCAGCAACCCATTGGTCAAAACATGTGGGCACGTGATTTTTGTCCTTCATAAATTACTCAAATAATTTCAAACAGAATAATTCCTTTCTTTTTAATTTTGTTGATGTGTGTGACACCTTCTGTTAATTGTGTGCGTTCTTATCCACGCATTTAAATTTACATGAACATAAAAAACATGCATTGCATTTAATGTTTAATTTTACATGCTTTGTAATTAATTAGTTATTAGGAGTCTTACAAAAATACAAAAATCACAAAGAAAATAAATAGTTTATTTTTGCGTTGTTTAATTTGTAGTTTCGAGTTTGCTAATTTTTATTGTTTGGTATTTTGATTTGTTTATGTGATTGTTAGTATAATTTAGTTTTTAGAATTAATATAGCATTTAGTTTAAATTTGAAATAAGAGCTTTAGAATAAATTAGGGAGAATTAAAATAAATTGAAAAGAAAAGAATTGAAAAAAAGGAAGCTAAAGATTGGGATCATTTGGGCTGGGTTATTTAAAACCCAAATGAAACCCACCTAAAACCCAATTCAATTGGCCCAAACCCGTAGAATTACCCAGTTCAGTCCCTCCCCCTCTCTAAAACGATAGCATTTAGGTTTTTAAATCCAGGCCGTCGAGGTTTTCCAGATTAACGGTCGAGAACTGATAAGATTTTAATATAAGAGTGTCCGAACGCCCTCCCTTCCTTTCATCTCCTCAAATATTCAAATCAGTGGTCACCGCCGCCACTGCCCACAGCAGCGCCACCTCCAAACTCTTCCAAATCAACACCCCTGAACCACCGTTCCCTCCTCTTTCTAATGCCCTAAGAACCAGTCTTGAACTATGAGCCGAACCCTTCGAGTAAAGGATTTTTTGGACGCCGTCTGCACTATTTCCGGCGGCAGCCACTCAAAACTCTCCCAATTTTACACCCCACAACCCCTTTAACCCCCTTTTACCAAATCCCAAGTCAAAACTCGTCAAATCTAAATAAAACTTCCCAAATTTCAAATCTAGGGTTCAAAGGTTCCACTTGTTTTGGGAGATTCAAGTGTGCGATTGATTTTAAATTAATGTTATACGTCTATTTAGGACAAAATAGATTTATAACATCAGTTGAAAATCAATTTCGAGGTCAGTCCAGTCGAAGGCCAGAATTAGTTAGTGTCACTTCCTATTCGATTTTATTTTTCTCATTTTGTTCGATGAATCTGCTTTGTGTCTATTCTTTCAAATGAATTCTTCTTCTTGCATGAATGAATTGATTCGTTTGCTCTCTTGCATAACAATTCCTTAGTTACCATGTTCAAATTTGTCCTTATTTGTTTGTTCTTTTTTGTTGATCGTTTAGTTGATTGTGAATTTCATTAATAGATAGCATGAATTAGAACACTTAATTCTTGACTCCAGGTTTAGTTAGGTTCTAATACTTCTTGTTCTAAATAAGCCAGTTTCCCTGTATTAGTTAGTTCTTCTTCATGTTAGTTAATTTAGAAGCTCATGGCTTTAATTGATTCCCTTTTATGACTAGCTCCATTTTGTTTGACTTGCATGCCAAGAATTTCTTATTTTTACTGATCAATGATTGTTGATTTTGTTTATTTATTAGCTTCAGATCTGTTTGTGTTGCTATAGGTCCTCAGTCCAATTTAGGTTAGCCCTAGGATATTAGTGAGAGTCTATTTCCAGCCTGGGTTAATTGTTTTAGTAGGTGGGGTCTCTAGTTCAATAACTATGGTTATCTTCTAACCAAGGTAATAAGGTTGGGGAAGGGTTGGTCTACTTAGTTTGGTAATTCAGAATAAATAAAAGGGTAGTATGGATATTTAGACAATGAGAATCTTGCAGAAAACCCACGGAACCTTCTAGTTGGAAGTTCAAAAGCTAATTTCTGGTAGTTTTTCTAATAAACTTGAGGCATAAGCCAGAAAATGAGGGACTAATTAGACAATTATGAGAAATAGGAAAGGTTCTAATGAATAAAACACAAATAATGGGTTGCCTTAAGGCTGGGTTATAAATAGGCAAGTTTATGCCTTCATGGACAAGTTTTGGGGAGTCCCTGGAAAATTTCCACAAGTTCTGAGATCTGAAAATTCCCAAAAAATAATTCCCATAAAGTCTGAACCTCTAAAAACTCCCAGAAATGTTGAAGTCTCAAAAATCATAAAACTTTTCATATCCTACTGTCCTATTTTGCACAATTCCTCAGTTATTTTTAACCCATAATCATTATTAGAGCCATTAAGAGAAAAATGGTCTAAAATACCTTGGAGTTAGGATGTTGGAATTGGGAAAGTTCAAATAGATCCAATTTAGGGTGAATTTGGGTCTTAAACAAGTTATTTTAATTTATTTTGGGTGTTAATTGCTGAAAGTTCTTCTCCTGACTATTTGATAACTGTTTCCTGGGTATTGTCGAGAGTGACACTGCTGATGAGTGTTTAATCGCTGGAGTCTCGAACTGCTGATGATCTTCTCTTTGTTTTTGTTACCAATCCGGTGTATTTATTCTCATTCAGGAGATCTGGAAATGCACAGCTACATGTATGCATGGTCACATTTGATAATGAAGGCATTTTAATTTTTATGTTAATGTTATAATTGTAAACAATATTAGTTCAGTGATATTTAGAACATTCATTTCAATGGATTGGTGCGGTAATATATAAACACTTGGACTGTGCTGGACTGTGCTGGACTGTTGCGAGTCATTTGAACTGTTCAATTTCGAATTATTTTAAATTTCAGTAGGATTAAATATGGTAGTTAATAATCTGCTTGATCCTCATGTCTAGTTCAATAATAGAGAGTCACCATGTGTACATGTATTCTGATTCATATTGCTAGGTCCATCAGTTTATATATGTCAAATTTATACTTGAATTTTAGCATATTGATTCACAAGTAGGCAAAAGATCACTATCTGGAGTTTACCTTGTCATACGTCTTTAACACGTTAAAATGACCAAAAAATATAAGTTATTTTAAAAAGTAGTGACATGGTGATTTGTGAAGTGCTACCCTTGCTTCAGGATCAAATTGTAGTTTTAAATTTCTGGGCTCAAACTGAAGGCCCAAACCGTTGTAGTGGAGAAGCACATGAAAACATATACCTCTGGGGTGGCTACTTCTAATAATGAGCCCAATTGCAGAAACCAACCATAAAATATGTTTAAGATATACATGCTGAATTTTTTTTGTGGTAGATCATTAACATGTGAATTAATTATGACTTCTCTTTTCTTTTAGAGGCGAAGTATAATAGAAAATCATAGTTTCTTTAGGTTGCCTTTCTAAAAATAAAACGAGTGTGCGACGCTAAACAAAATCATATGTTGTGTGGCCCTCTAATTATAGTAAAATGCTTAGAAATATGAGAGATGCCGTTTAGAGAATTTCACGATTTTCCCATGAAGTTAAAATGCGTAGTTGCTTTAGGCGCGTTATTTTAATAATTTATCTTCCTAAATTCGGGTGCGCGTTTATGTGACCCAAATCCAAAATCTCAAGGATGTTAAAATATGTCAAAAACCGACGGTGCATTTATGTGACGTGGTTCGAGATCTATTTTAATGGCGTTGTAATATTCCTAAAAATGTCAAAAGCGGCTAAGAAATAATTTAAAATGACACCATATGATGAACATGTGTAAAATTACAATTTTAGCCAATTATAGTAGTTTAAGCGACCGTGCTAGAACCACGGGATCCGGGGTGCCTAACACCTTCCCTTGGGTCAACAGAATTCCTTTCTTAGAATTTCTGGTTCGCATGCTCTATTTGGGCAGTCGAAAAATTTCCACGATATTTGATTCTAAATAAACCGGTGATTTGGGACCCCAAAAGCCAAACCTATCTCAAGTGGAGACTCTAAATAAATAAATAATCCCATTCAAATAATATCACTTTAATGGGAAAAACTCCATTATACGTGTCATACTTCGGGGTAGCCATGTAAAAAAGGAGGTGTGACACACCCGGTAAGGTCCTTGATTTAGCCGAGTGGTATTGCAAACTGGTTTCTTGCTCGATTTAAGATAGGCGTCGGTGGCTAGATCTGTTAAAAGGGATATGGGAGGCAAAATGTCATTGTAAGTGAACAGGGTTATGCACTCGGCCTCTTGAAAGATGGCGTCTTCTCTGCCGACTTATTTGATTTATCTATCGCAGGTTTCGTGAGTCCTTTTGAGGTGAGGTCGTGTTCCCCGGGGGCGGAGGAGAGGTTGCTGACCCCGGGATTAAGGAGTGTCGATAAAAGGAAAGATGTTGTGGGGTTGAGAAAAGGCTTGTAGTGAGGCGACTCCTTCGCAGCTTTTGAGGAGAAGTGACTCAGTCGACCAGCAACCTTCTGGGAGTGATACTCCACCAGACGCTGCTTCGACCCTCTGCGAGGCTTAGTGTTTTGGCTTTATGGTGAGTTTCAACTGCTGTAATAATGTTTTAGCTCGTGCTATTCTTCATTTTCCTTATCTGGCTTTCTTTTACAGGCCTTTAAAAGACTTAAAGTCAAGCTGCTTCGTAGCGAGGTCCAGTTGCGGGAGGTTCTAGATAGGGAGAAATCTCTGAAGATCCTTGGTGTGGCAAAGGAAAGAGAGCTCGTCTCTTTACGACATGGAATGGATCGAATCCGGGTTTGGGAGGCCTTCCTGGAGAAATAGGTACCCTGCATTCCACACCGACTTGTATTCCCTTTTCATCTTGGACTCTTGATTTTTTGCTATTTCAGTTGAAGGGCAAGGCAGATGAGCTGAGACAATGGGGCGAGGTTGGCCAAGTCAAACACGAATTCACTGAGCTTCAGGTGCATGTGAATTACCATTATGTGTCCAAGGAAAGAGCTCAGACCGGAGTTTCTGCTCAAGAGGCACAAATCCAAACCATTTGAACGAACAATTCTGCTCGGATGGAGATAATTGCAAGGCTCTCATCAGAGATTTCAAAGGCGAAAACTAAGGTGGTGAACTCTGAGCCGAGGTTATGATGAATAATGCCAAGGCAGGGCAGAAAGGGGTGGCCTATTCAAGGCACGCTGCCTCTGCTAAAGTCGAGCTAAAGAGGAGCCTCGATCGTGTAAGCAATAGCAAGGAATATGTGAGGTGAAAATTCCGGAGGGAAATTCTCGAGGAGATTCACACCAGGGGCTTCGCTCTCTCGGGGGAGATTGAGCAAGCCAAAGGAGAGGAGTATGATGCCAAGTTCCTTCTGTCCGATGCCGAGGACGGTGAGGAGGAGGCCGTCGGGCCATAGTAATCCGAAAGGGGGAACGTCTATTCCCTACCTTATTCTTTGTGCATATAGCTTTCATAATATGTTGTAGGTTGAGGTTGTGCGCTACTGCCAATATGTAAAAATAAGAGAGGGAACCCCACAGTTTGTATCTTCTGTACTCTTGATTGTCAGAATTTCAATCGGGTCAATTTAACCTTTGGATTGATAGAAATCTTCGAACCTGTAATATGGCCTTGAGTTCTGTTAGGACGGTGATAGCGACTTTTATTTTATACCATTAGGCTTGCGCATTTTAAGTGTCTTCGAGTTTAGTCTCCTAGTCGGGATCTGACTCGTGCTCAATTTACCCTCGAGTTATACATTTTCATGGTCTGGTGATAGTGGCTCTTACTCCTTGGGTCGGAGCGACCTTTTATAGATGTGGACCTTGGGCATATATATTTAACTATTTTTGATCCGGTTTCCTACTCGGGTTACGACTCGAGCTCATTTTAATCCTCAAGTTTTCAATTTTTGAGTTGGCGACAGTGGCTCGTACGTTGATTGGTTGTTGAGACCTTTTAGTGTGCGGCCCGAAGGCTCGTTTGGCTGGTAACAAGGGATTTTATGCTTTTTCCCATGGGCTTTTTGTAGGGCTTTATTTTCCTCTTGTGAAGGTCTTTTTAAAATGATTTTGCCTGACCCGTCGTCGGTTCTGGAAGAAATTTGATTTCAAGTCATTAGCGGTGCTGTCGAGCACATTGGAAGGTTCTTAGCTTGTAGGCTGAGTAGCTCGAAGCCTTGTGATTTATTGCTGACATGGTCGAATCTCATTTGCCTATTGAGAGAAGTTGTTTTAACGGTTCTTTCGAATTATATTCAAAGTAATGGCCTGTGATTTTGTTAGCGACAGTTGGGCATCCCCGAGTCACGTTAATTTGGCTGGAGAATCCATTTTGACCGTAGTCATATGTGTTTCGCCAGAGCGATTTTTGATCCCGAGTGATAGTTTAGGCATCTATACCGAGGGTATGCCCTTTCGGGATTCTTACAAATGCGATGTATAGCCTAAACTCTGAGATTGAGTTTTACGCCTATAGTAAGGTCTTACATAGTTTTCATACCTATTGAGGTCTTATAGTTTGTCATTCCTGTTGAGGTATTACAGTTTGTTACATCTATTGAGGTCTTACAGTTTGTCATGCATGGTCTTACATTTTTTGTTTCTATGTAGAATAGATCTGGTTATACGGAGTGTGACTGCTCGGGGTCTTACAACCTTGGGTTTTCCAGTGTACGATTATTAGAGGCAGTCTTTGAGTCATAGAGTTTGCTTAGGCTCGAAGTCCACTATTCATGAGCTTAGAGTTACCTTGTTGGTGCATTATGAGACCGGAATTCCGACCCTAGGGTCGTGCGAGTGCCAAATTATTGATGCTAAGTCTCTAAGTATTTCTGGACACATTTGATAGTGGGATCCCTGTCGAGAGTATGCTGGGATTTCCTATTTTGGAGTGAGAGATGTTGAAAGATATTCTTTTATTGCTCTACGTAAATACATATCATTCCATTGTTGTGAGCTCGGCTTGCGCGGGCTCGACTACTTGGTTTGATACAGTATATGATTCCCTATTGAAGCTGTGTTCGTCATTTCCCAGAGTGGGGATGGTTGCAAATAAAGTCTTGTAGGCTCACCGAATCCTTCTTGGGAAGTACGTGGGTGTTGTCTCATTAAAAGCCTTGCCGGTAAAAACCCGTTTCCGGATAAAAAATTGATCAAAGGAAAAGAGTGCAACAGACGCTTTGAAGCCTCATGATCTTCGAGCCGGAGTGGAGTCTCGATTGCCTTGGTCGCTAACCCGTGCAAGATTTAACATGAAGTAGAAGATAGAAAAAGTAAAGGGTGATTATACCTTGGTGGCGATGGTGCTATCGAGTTCCGGCGCTTGTTGGCGGTTGCTAAGTGGTCTTTTATTTTGAATGTGTCTGGGGCACCCATAAAAAAACCATGTGGACGACGTGTTGAGGCTCGTCCTCTTTGTTACTTTTGGTTGTTTCTCCTTCTCGGGATTGGTTTTTAGCCCGATTGCTGAGAAATTTTCAAAAGTGCCCGTTATCGAGCAGTCATGCCACTTTCTGTCAGAGCTGCCTGCAATCTTCGGTTCGGTATCCATGCGAGTTGTCAAATTCGCAAATCAAATTGTATGTTCCTTTGGGAAGGATCCGAATGTACCTGTCTGGTCCATCTGGCTTCCCTAATTTTGCCAATAGAGAACACAATGTGTGACACATCGACGTTGAAGCTATACTCTGATAGGCGAGGCGCCCTGTTGGCCCTGCATATCCATCGAAGCCACCTCTATTGAAGGGTCCCCGAGGGTTCTGTCCTTGGTTTACCAATCAGTCGTTATTGGGCGGATTGCACTTTGGAGCATTTCTCCTATCATCGGGGTATGACTGGTATCTCTCTTTATTCGATCTTGACTCCTTCGCCAAGAGCCTGTTAGGTATACGTAGCCCGAAGGTGCTCGTAGTTGGTCGTCCTCGACCCTGATCCTTGACTGGTATCAATTATGGACGTCCGACCAGGTTACGACGGGATGCTCGATCAGGTTTTCTTTCAACTGCCTTGATGCCACTGATCTTCGTTCATTCAGGCTTTGAGCGAAGGCCTATATTGCCCAGTCGTTAGAAACCAAGGGTAGCTCCATTCATTTTGTTTGAAAACGAGACACAAATTCTCGTAGCATTTTATTCTCCCTCTACTTAATCTTGAATACATCGGACTGCTTTGTTGCTACCTTGATGGAGCCGGTGTGCGCCCTTATTAAGGAGTCCGCCAGCATAGCGAATGAATCTATGTAGTTAGGAGCTAGGTTGTGGTGCCACATCATGGCCCCTTTCGAGAGCGTTTCTCCAAATTTCATCAGTAAGACCGACTCGATCTCATTGTTTTTTATGTCTTTGCCCTTCACCACGCACGTGCAGGCGGTGACGTGCTTGTTGGGATCCGAGGTCCATTGTAGTTTAGGAGTTATGGCATTCTGAACTTCTTTGGGATGGGTTTCGGAGCCACTTCCTCTGGGAACAATCGTTGCACAAGCTTCTTTGAATCTACACCTTTGAGGACTAGGGGTGCACCTTTGAGGACTGGGGGTGCACCCGGGCTTCTTCGAATCTACACCTCTGAAGTTATAGGTTTCGATCTTCTTATCATTGGCTGCTATCATTTTCTCGCCTGACTCGATCCTTTTGGTGAGATCCTCCAGCATTCTCACGATTGTGGGATTGTTTACCGATCCATAGTTAATTGACCTCTCCGGTACCCATTTGGATGGGGGAGTAGTATCCAATGATACTGTGCTGGGAGTCTTCGGATGGCTTTGTAACTAAGCTATAGCCAACTGTTGTGCCTGCAACATTTCAAAAACATTGTGAAAACTAACTTGTTGCGTATCCTAAGCCAGGGTTTTTTGTTCTTCCAGTTGGTCGCCATGCTATGTGCTTCTGTTGGTGTGCAAGGTTTTGTTGACGTGTTATGTGTCCCGTGAATCTGCGTTCGCTAGGATCGGTCCTGGCACGTTATTGGGATACTAGGGTTGCATTATTATTGTCGGAACAGCCACACCATTTTCCCTATGGTTTTCTTGGTTTCCATTCTCAACTCTGTTTACTGAGCCATACATTTCGACCTAAAATCAAGATATCTTGGACAAGAAAAAGTGCTAAAGATAACTTGCATTTTTGTAATGGAACCAACAAGAAAATAATCACTATTATTTTTATCCCCAGGGTGGGCGCCAAACTATTTACTGTGAAAATGTTAATGATAATTAAATTTGTAAATGTGAATCTAAAAAAACGTGATCTATTTTCTTGCTAGTTGTTAGAGAAGTTGATGCTAAGGATATGAGGTTTAAGGAATAAATATAATCTAAAACAAGGCAATAATCAAATTAATGGGCTTGATGCCCTGGCTTCGGACTGGTCGATAGAGGACCTCAAGGCCAGCATCTTGGCTCGATCTCGAGCTATCGAGGGTAGTCAGGAATAGGATCAAAGATGAAATATGATTAAACAAGGCTCTTTATGGCCAATACCAAGAAATAAATAAAGAACAAATATGAAACTAATAATGCTAAGAGTAGCCTCGAGCTAGTAAGGACGAGCAAGTTTAGATAAAAGAGAGAGAGAAAGAGAGATATTATTGATCTGGTGGAGAATAGTTGGAGCAACATCAGTCTTTAGAAAGTGGCATGATTCCTTTTATATAGGAGAGGAAATGCAATATAGTACAGTATGCGTTAAATGTAAAGGTACGGGGATGGGATGGCTAGGCACGATGGAATGGCTAGGCACAATGCTAGACTCTGCTGATTCTGGTTGCTCACCTCGGGAATCCCCCATCCTTGGAACCTTTGTTGGGTCGCGGACATACCTTAGGGGAGGGAGCTCGATCGTAATCCTATAGCCTCGAGATGCTGATTTGACTCCCCGAATGCACCTTAATGCCGAGAAATAGACTCCCCTAATTTCATCACATACAGTAATCAAATCTGACAGTACTTATTCTAGGTCAAATGTCGTCATCTCGTCAAACTCAACCATTCTATTAACATGCCATACCAATACAACCTAAAGCTATAAATTATGCAACTCGTGCACCAATAAGCAACAATTCAAATGTACCCAATCATGGAAAATGTCTCAGGTGAGAGAACTATCACGGAAGCTCAATAAATACCACCAAAAAACAATATTATGAACCAATCACACATAGTATGACCAACACACACGAACCTAACACAAAGGATCATATCCCAATATACCTTTGCTGAAATGTATGACCCATCCAGACACTGGTCCATATGAAATACCTTAAGCCACAATGTTCAAAATCAACAACCACATGGAATTTAACATCATGTACACGAAGTGCATGACCATAACCATAGAGAAGCGAGGGCCACAATATACCAAAGCCCGAAAAGACATAACCAAGTCGCAATCAAGAATTCAATACTCTGATAACCATTTTTATAAGGCCCCGTAAAATTTCACCAAAAATTTGGGGTTTTGTGGTCTATTCTACGGTCCATTCTATTATTGCAAAACTAATCTGCAGGACCGCAGATCTGTCGTAGAATGAAGCAGAAATTTGAGCTAATTTTCAGACCATTATGTGGTCCATTATGCGCCCACATAATAATTTTGTGAGCTGCACAATCCATCACATATCCAACAGAACTATTTTCGGAGAGGAGTTCTGTGGTGCATTATGCGATCGCAGAATTGGTCTACGAACCGCAGACCTATTGTGAAGCAGAAATGCTAAATTACCGAGGGCTATTATATGGTCCATTTTGCGGATCGTAAAAGTGTTATGTATCGAATATGTGACCACATATCAGCATCAAGGCTTCATTTTTTTCTAATTTTGTAACCCGGCCATATTGTGATATATAGTCATTGAAGACAATTTGTATGGTAAAAATTAGATATTTTGAGAGTGGGGAAATGCTCTAGAGTGAGAGAGGGTTAATAAGCTAAAGATTGCTAATCTTGGCTCAAGTCTTGAAGAATTCAGAAGAAAGAGTCACAAGGTCTTCATCCTAGAAGTAAGATTCTACACCCTAACCCTCAATTTCGAGATTTAACTGAAAATAGGTAATAAGCCAAGCAATTCTTGGGTATGAGAATGTTATTTATGCATGCATGTACTGTTATGAGTGTGAGAAGGCATTTGAACCTAAATGGGTAGACCTTGGGTTGTGGGGTGAGCGAAATCCACCATAGGAGAATCTAGAAAACGCAATGCCCACCTAGTGTTTGATAAAATGATCAAACGATCTGGAACCATAAGCTCCTTCCTAATTTGTGTCCAATTTGTTTTATTTCTTAATAGATCGAAGTGGCTAAGATTTTAGAACATTATAGTAATTTAACGAAGCTCAAATTGAGGTATGTTGGCTAAACTCATCTTTAGAACATTATAGTAATTTAACGAAGCTCAAATTGAGGTATGTTGGCTAAACTCATCTTTTAGAATTGAACGCCGCAATGTCCTTGTAAGTCTTGTGTGCTAATAATATATTGATTCTTTCGGATAAGCCTTGTCTCAAAAGATATAAGTATTCAATATGTATTACAAATGTTCTTTTTATGTTGTGTGATTCGGGAATGTGATTTAAGTGTAGGCTATGTGTGTTAATATGTTATGACTCAAAAACATGATTCTAATGAAAGCTATCATATCGAATAGTGTAAGAAATCACATGGGCCTAATACCTTTAATTGTTCAAATGTGTACCTAAAGTCTTAAATAGAAATGTTTATTGTTGATGATCCGTGATGATGTTTGAAAGTGAAGCTATAAGCATGAAATATAAAATATGGACAACGTGCAAGTATTCATATTACATCTTGGGGTCGTTAGTTCTTTTGGAACAAAAAATGACATGTAAAAGATTATAAAATGAGTAGTAAACCCCCTTCAAATAATAAATGTTGTTACACCCTATAGTTTCACACGTGAGAGTATGTCGTAAGTCAATTGCTATAAGCTCTGAATTGAGGTCATATTTGAAAGCAGATAAAATAAGTTAATCATGTTAACTTGGAGGTTAAAAATATTTAAGATCACGTACTGAAAGTGCCAAGAGGGTTGGACGACTTAGAAGCTAAACCAATTAAAGAAACTAAGTTTCGATGAAAGTCGACAAGTTGGGAATGTTATAACATGTACTTTTTGGGTGAGACTAGGGTGCTCAAAATGATAATGCGGTTATGTTATTAGTTATTTTTGTCGTAAAATAGACGTGTGTTATGTTTTGAAGTCAAGAAAGTTGTGGAACAAAAGTTGGCAAAGATCATCACAAATTGCATTAATAAATATGCTGAAAATTAGATCAAATGTAGCTGAGCATCTCCCAATGTACTTGGAATTACGGGATGATGCACATATAAATTTGACAATCTATGAGTCTAGTTTTTAACACATTAAACTGTTCATCAATATGATATCGAAGGAAAGAGATATGTGTTGTTTCACGAGACTGCATACATTGCTTAGGTAACAAGTAGGTGTGTCACTGAAGCTTTTTGAGCAATATATTTTGTGTGTTATATGAGGTCTTTCTGGGACATATTATATACCAAATGTCTTTCAATTTAGTTTCTGATTCTCTTAACCATTCATTCATATTCCATCCAGATAAAAAGATATTAGTGTCGGAAGAAGGGCCAATGCTAGAGTGATAAGCTAGCACCTCTTTGACATTTAAAAAGTTGATATATATAGGGTTTTAAATTGTTTTTCTCTTATCATTTTATAGAACACAACCACAGAACCCCCAAAACTTACCCTTAAGATCTCTGCAAGGGTTTGAAAGAAGATTAACATCCTTGGTACGAAATCAAGAAGTGATAACATTAGAACGACCCCTATGTCATAATTATCCTATATCGCCTCTCCTTTTCTTTGTAGTTTGAGTTTTGGAAGCTACTTAATAGTTTAGAAAATGACTACTTTATGTATTTAAGATTTTCAAATATCAACTAAGGTTTATGTATTCAATTCCTAATCGTTAGAACTCACGGTACAGTGACCGAAAGCCGTGAGTTTGATTTATTTTACTTTTAGTGGACTGTTTTGTAGTCAGCTCATGTTGGCCTCTTGTGCTGATGTTTTATCGAGTTTTGAGGATAAAAGGTGTGGAGAAACACCAAATAATGACAGAATGGTGGTCTGGTCATTCGTCGTTACATTTTTAGGTATTTTGACACTACTTTGGCTATCATTTTGTGTATGACGTGATTAGGGTGTGTGGGCTATTTTGTGTTATATTGTGATGGCGATAAGGTTGGAAAATTGTTCATACATGTTGTTGTTTTTGTGTTCTTGTTGTTGTTGGTATATAGTATTGGAGGAGGGCCTTGTTACAGGGGAGATGCCGCCCAAATTTACGTAAACGAGCTACTAGTTTAAGTTGTAGACTTAGCCTTTACTCAACACTTATTATGAATCTCCTAAGTGTGTGGTAGATTGAGTTGATTTGTTTGAAGAATTTATTGGAAGGTATTAAAGACTCACAGAGTTAAGATATATTAAGTCTAAACCTTTCCTTCATTTTGGTATGATCCTGTAACTACATGCATTTGATAACGATGCATAAAGAGATGTTCTTATTCCTAATTTTTTGTATATTATCCTAGTCTTATAAGCTACAATATTCTCCCTTATCGGGACTTTATATTCAGTTAAGTGTCGTCTTCTTTCAGTAAGGAGAGTAGAGAGAGTGTATATATAAAGTATTATACTATTTTCACTACCACTGAGCTATAATCGATTGGCAGACCCCTATTGGGAAACCTCAGATCAGATGGTCAGTTATATACCAAGCCTACTCTAGCTGAGTGACTATGAGCAAGCCTAGAATGGTCGATATATAAGGCTTAGTATGGCCGAGCACTTATGAGCGAGCCTACAACGGCAGTACAATTACACATATCAAGCTTTATAGGGTCGGGCAACTATTTTACTTTCTATATTGAGAGAGAAGAGTCAGTATTAGCAGGTAGCATATCTCAATTATATTTGACTCCCGGGTACTTTCAGTTATTATATTATCAGTTTGGTTTTAGCTTTCAGTTATTCTACTGCCGTACATACTCGGTATACTATTTCTTACTAACGTCCCTTTTGCAGGGGATGCTGCATTTCATGCATGCAGGTCCTGATAGAGAGTTGGATAGACCTTTCTAGTAGAAAAAAAATCAAAGATCAGCTTGGTTGGTAAGCTCCACTTCCTTGGAGTTACCATGTCTATACCTTGGAGTCCATTTTATATATACAAGTTTGATGGGTACGTCAAGGCCTGTCCTGACCATGATACAGTTTAGTTATCCCTAGAGGTTTGTAAATGAGTCTTGTTTTTTTATATCAGTATTGTGTCTTGACCAGACCAATGTTGATGCTTAGCTTGGTATTGCTGGTTGTAGACATTATTTTTAGATGATTCAGAATATGGCCTCATCGGCCTAAGTTGAGTGTTACCCCTCTAGAGTTCATAGTTACAAAGAAATATGCTCGGGCCGAGTATGGTATTGGGTGCTGGCCATGCCTCTTCAGGTTTGGGTCATGACAAATGTCTTGGGAGTATCGTTTAGTCACCGAGAAAGGGTAGTTTATGATATTAGACGGAAATCTATTGGTTTTTTAGCTCACTTGGAGGCATATCAAAGGTCGTTGGCCAATTAGGTTCATCAATTGGTTAGTTTGGGAGTTCGTCTTGCGGACTCTAATCAAGGAGGGGTAATTGTGCAAAGTAAGGATGAATCATCGCTGGTTGTGGAAGTCAAGGATAAAGAATACGAAGACCCATTGTTGGCACAATTGATTGAGGAGATTCATAAACATAAGACTATGGATTTTTCTCTTGGCACGGATGATGGTATTAAGGTACCAAGGGCAACTATGTGTTCCAAATGTGGATGGTCTTCGGTAAAGAATCATGACCAAGGCTCACACTTCTAGATATTTCATGTACATGTGCTCTACAAAGATGTATCATGATCTTAAGTAGGTCTACTGGTGGAATGATATGAAGAGGAATGTAGCGGATTTTGTGGCAAGATGTACAAATTATCAGCAAGTTAAGGCCGAACACCAATGACCCAGTGGCTTGGCGTAGAATATTGAAATTTTGATATGGGAATGGGAGATGATCAATATGGACTTTGTGGTAGGACTACCTCATTTTCCTTGCAAGTTTGACTCAATTTGGGTGGTTGTAGAAAGAATCATGAAATCAACACAATTCCTACCTGTTAAGGCACCGACATAGCAGAATAGTATGCTCAGTTGTATATCAAGGAAATTGTCAGGCTGCATGGCACTCTAGTTTCTATAATTTGCCTACAACAACTATTATCATGTTAGCATTTAGATGGCACCGTTCAAGGCTTTGTACGGTAGGAGATGTAGATCTCCCATTAGATGGTTCGAGATTGGGGAAGCAGAGTTGATAGGGCCATATCTCGTATATCAGGATATGGAGACAGTTAAGAGCATTAAGGAGTGGTTAAAAACTACCCAAAGTCATTAGAAGTCGTATCTATATGTGCGTCGCACAGATTTGAAGTTCAAAGAGGATGACTGAGTATTCTTGAAGGTTTCCCCATAAAGGTGGTGATGCAATTTGGTAAATAAGAGAAAATTGATTCTGAGGTATATCTGGTTGGACAAGATCACTCAGGGGATCGGTCAGGTGGCTTATAGGCTTGAACTACCTCCAGAGATGTCTTTAGTTCACCCGGTGATTCATGTGTCCATCCATATTGAAGAAGGTGGTTAGAGACCCGTCACTCATTGTTGTGGTTGATACGATTGAGGTTAATAAAGAATTGACTTATGAAGAAATTCTAGTTTCCATTCTTATAGGCAAGTTCAAAAGTTGAGAAACAAAGAGATTGCCTCCGTGAAAGTGTTATAGTGAAGCCAACA
This sequence comes from Nicotiana benthamiana, assembly GCA_034376525.1. Taxonomy (NCBI): domain Eukaryota; kingdom Viridiplantae; phylum Streptophyta; class Magnoliopsida; order Solanales; family Solanaceae; genus Nicotiana; species Nicotiana benthamiana. The sequence continues at coordinate 110,626,504 of CM067331.1, forward strand.
AGTCGAAGAGGCCACCTGGGAAGCCAAGGAAGAGATGAAGAAGAAGTATCCTAATTTATTGGAATTGCTATGTAATTGTGTCCGTGATGTTGAAGTCTAACTTTCTACAAATTATGGTTCCCCTGTACATCTTATGTCAAGGATACTAGTTCTTGGTAATGTAATGTTTATGGCATTATAGCCGATAATGTTTCTATATTATTTTACATTGTCGTATTATGGTCATGTTGATAGGACTTGATTTAGGATTCCCTGGCAAGTGCATAGGCCCAATTACTGAGGAGACTCTAGCGAAAGTTTTGGAAATTTAGGGAGTTAGTCAAAATTTGGAACTACTGGTGTGTGTTATATGAGCTGAGCAACATTGGATGCTAATGGTGAATTTTGACCCTTATTCGAGAAAGAATGATATTAAGCAGGGGAGGATGTAAGGCCACGTAAAATTTCACCCAAAATCTGGGGTTTCATGGTGCAATGCAGGGCGTAACTGCGGTCCATTATGCGATCACAGAACTGATCTGCAACCCGCAGATCTGCCACCAATAAAGCAGAAACTTGATTGTACATGCATGCATAGATACACTCATGATTTACCAACTTAAAAATATTGAAACTCACTTGAAATTTACCTTTCCCCTAACTTGACACCTTTGTACTATTTGTGTCTCTTATTGATTTCATGTTTCCTTCTCCGCTTACGGTTATTCGTTCTATTGAGAGGATGTTTAGTTTTACATACTAGTACTCTTCCATGTGTACTAACGTCCTTATTGCCGGGGGCGTTGTATCTTAATGGATGAAAGTGGTTCTATAGAAGGTGATGTTGATCCGTGATAGCAACACACCTTCTCCTCAGTTGACTTGTGAGACCAAGTTTATTTCAGGGTCATGTATCTCTTGTCCTTTGTACATAGTATTTTGAGGTATAGAAAGGTCTTGTTGCCGGCATTGTCGAATACTCTTTTGTTTCTGTTAGAAGACCTGAGACATAGTATGGGATGTATTTAGTTCTGGGAAAGTTAAAATGGAAGTGTTTTAATTGTATTATATGTACCACTTCAACTATGAATACATATTGTACTATTTTGGATACTTATTAATGACATAACTAATGGAAATGAACTAGTATTATTCACATGACCTCGTACTGTCTAATTAGTGAAATGTATCTTCCCTCTATTCAAGGGTGAATTGGGTAGAAGGCATTGTGCAGGCTTCTCAATTGAGGTATCTCGGTTGAGCGCCAATCTCTCTCCCCGAGGTCGCGGCATGATAATTTTGCTCAAATTCCTCTACAAGGCCCAAACAGGACCATATCATGTGTGCATATAACCAACAAGTCACAACCCATCGTAGCACAGAAGAGACACATAGAACATACCAGAACACGAACATGCTCAACTCTAAGCAAATGACATACCTTTCAGCAATAATGGTGTTAAGTCAAGAAATCTGACCCAGTGTAGAATACACATCCGCATTGGGCCTACCAATGGGCCCCAAATCAACTCCGGTCATCCCCAACTGGTAAATGGCCTTTAAAAGTTCAAAATGACCTAACCATAACATGTACCACCATCTTGTTAACTTTAGCCATATCTTCACAATCCGCAACCTCAAACTCCCAGTCTCCAAATCCATAGAACACATGAATCACCATAGTTGATCCCAACTCCACCACTGGATTGTCTAACACATATCTCACACACGATCATGTCACAAGGAATACTTCAATAATTCTTCGGTGCCACATAGAAAAAACTGAACATCAACAGCCGATCAACTAGGTGAGTACCGCAATACCAATGAAGCATCTGTAAGTCAAAATACAGTGTGCCTTCTGAAATGTGCACCCTTTTGAGGCAGTACCAAGTAATAGCATTCATATAGTCATCTGAAATTGTCCATGTTGTATAAGAATTGATAACCTTCCCTTAAAAATGGAACTGTGACCTTGCACATGTAAATCTCAATCCCAGACAACACACTGCATCTGTCATGCCATCATATGAAAAGTACGAGAATCTCATAATCAACTCTGAGTCACCAACAGAATACATACTCCAAGCACACTACATCCTTCACGAATATCAACTCAATTATTTCATGATTATCGTATGCCCATAAAGTGTAATATACCATATATATAGAAATTTCCTTGCTTAAGTAATCCTCAAAACCACCCTCTACAAGTCATAATCGATCCACACGTATGCCTTAGACCTAAACTAATAGAACATGTAACCATGCAATCAAATCATTGATAGCAGACTCCCCACTTGGCTCAAAGCCATCAATCAAGACACTCGATAACTCACAATGCCCATACTCTATTAATGCCATAATACCGTAGTGAAATTGAACTAAATACTTCATAAGCTCATATAACACAAACCATATAGTATATCAAATCATCTGCTAAGCTCGCATTCATTGTCATGATGGTCTGGTAAACTTTCTCAACAATCCAAACTCAAGTCGGAACACTTATACCCACTAGAAGGAAAGAAATCCTCCACACAATATCAGAAGGATCACACATCTATAGATTACCCCACAAGTGATAAACCACCTGCTTAGCCTCAAACTGATTTCTCTATATACCATTCACAGCCAAAACTACTATACAGTTACTTAATCTTACTGAGTCAAAACTAATCAACAAGACATGAAAATATACTTCGTTCCTTGTTCTGGGATCCTTTATCTTTGTTTTATTTTAAATCATTGGGTTTAGACATTACTTCGGTGCTTTTTAATCCTTTCAAAATGGCAGCATCACAAATGAAATAATACAAAATAATCTCTCAAAACCATTATAACTCAAGATTGTATGGCACGTCCACAGAAATCGAGCGTCCACTAGTCCTTTTCACCTTTAAAGCAAACTCTTCCCATCACATTTAAACCATCTGTACACATCCCATAGTCATATCCTACTCATCATATAGCCATCTAACAACTCACCGAGCCACTATTTCCACTCATAGAAACACCAACATACATAGAAGTCCAATAACACATACTCAAATAATCGAAATCACTATGCCCAATCTACGATCAAAACCTGTCCTCAAGTCATCCATACTGTCCCATCACAAATACACATAAAATACAGCTCACACCTTATTTATGGAATTACAAGTCGTTGATGTATAGCTGATACCAAGTGATCATATGTCCATATGAGTGAGTGGAAGTAATTCAAAGAGAGACACGTCAAGCTGAATCAATATCGCATGATTAGGAAAGAAAGAGGGGAAGTTTATCCTAAATGCTCTATAGCCTCTCAAAGATAGGTATAGATGTCATCATACTGATCCACATGACTTTACTAGACACTTAATCATGACTCGTAGAACCTATGAACCCAGAGATCGCATACCAACTTGTCACGACCCAAAAAATCCAACTAGTCATGATGGAACCTAACCATACCTACTATGTAATCCAATTAACAATAATTCACTCAAGGAGATCTATTGAGAAAATAAATGATAAAATAACTGTACTTTTATACAAAAATCCCAAGGATTGATAGTACAAATCATGAGCTTCTAAAATTTATAGTTTACAAAACTGGTATTAAATAAATACATCTGTGTGAAATGTACATAAACATATTTTATAAACCTAAAGCTTCTATGAACAAGAGGCAGCTACAACCAGAATGCATGTATATCTTCAGTGCCTACTCCCACTATACATAGCAACATCAACTCTAAAATCTACACGCAATGTGTAGAATTGTAGCATCAAAAAAATCGATCCCAAGTACTCAACAAGTAACAAACCTAACCTTAGGTTGAAAGCAGTGACGAGCTTGAACAATGGTCAAAGTCTAACACCAACAGGAAAGAATAACTCGTAATACTATAATGAAAATAGTACAAGTAATACTCAAAGATATGAAAGATTAGATCGTTCATAGTCACAAAAAATAGGCATGTTTTTCAGGTATAACCGTAAAACCCAAATCTTTCACCGAAGTTACCAAAATTTTAGTATTTCAGAAAACTATGATTTTTCCCAAAAGATTTCAACAACAGATAAGATGCTCCATTATTAGATAGCTTGAGAAAAGTATATTTCTATACATACATGTCAATGTGTATGAGAAGTCATAAATGTCACAATATCATATAACATGATAAAATGCATCTTTATTCCTATATTCCAAGTATGCAAGTCAAATTTAATGAACCATAGTGATGAACATATGTGCCCATGCTCTCGGAGTATTTAGCTTCACTTAGCGCGCTCAATCACTCAGTACCTCCCAATTAGTCAACACTCTCGATCGCTCAGCACCTCCCAATCACCTATAACTCTCAATAACTTAGAACTCGCATGTTGCACTCACACTCGACACTGCACTTGGCACTCATCGGTACCTGCGTTCCCTGTTGGTATGTCAGACTTCAGAAAAGAGGAATGTTTGATATTGTTCGCCCCAAGGTGACTTATAATGAATATGAGACTTCTTAATCATGATTTAAATGTGTTTAAAGTCATAATATTACTATATATTTTGTTTCGATATATACTATAAAGTTTGGAAAAAAAGGATTTAAGTTGCAGAATAAAAAGGATTTGCCTTGTAATGAAGCTTTTTGATCAATATATTTTGTGTGTTATAGGAAGCTTTTTTGGGTTATATTATATACGAAATTGAATGTCTTAGAATTTTGTTTCTAACGCTCTTAGCAATTTGTTCATATGTCACCTGAATAAAATGATATAAGCATCGAAAAAGGGGCCAATGATAGGGTGCCAAGTGAGCACCTCTTTTGAATTTTCAAAAGTTGATACATATAGGTTTTTAATCATCTTTCTCTTCATTTTCATAGAAATAAAATAGAAACCCCATAAACCTATCCTTAAGCTCACTTATAGTGTTTCTATATATGGCAAAATCAGAGGGTCCAATTTCTCGTTATTACAACAACTCATAAGCACGTCTTGAAGGCTCGGGACTACGGCCTGGATTCCTCCCTTGAGGGTCATCGACGCTCGACCTCGGCATAGTACTGACCAATAGCTACGGTGAAAGTGGGGAGTTCCCAAGGCACGTGACTAGAGCTGACAAGGCCTAGTGGACTAGTCTAAAAACGGATCAAGGCATTAAATGGATGTATCAACACATATCTTGGTAATTAATGCATTTGTACTCTGTTTAGATTTCCCGTCCTATATAAAGGGGATACCTTCCATTTTGTAAGGTTTTTTTTTCTCAATACTAAGAAACACATGAACATTCTCTCTACTATCTAACATATATTCTTGAGTTCATTACTTCATCTATTGCTTATAGTTATTGTGTTCGATTAATTGTTCTTCATTTATTGCTTATTATTGGCCATAAAGAACTGTCATTGATTTAAGTATAACTATTAGTCATTCATCGACTTCCCTCGATAGCTCCCAGTCGAGCATCAGACTCGATCTCGAGGCGCCCGAGTAGGCGAGCTCGAGGTCTTTGTTAGTAATCATTCGATTTGATTATCACATAGCTCTGAAGCTCCGATTTCGTTTCTAGTCTTTTCACATAGCATCAACTGCCCAACAACTAGCATAAAAATAGATTACGTATTTTTAGAACTACAAAACCAAATTTAATTGTTATTACCATTTTCACGTTAAACAATTTGTCACCCATCGTGGGGCTCAAAATAATATTGATTATTTTTTGCTAGTTTTACTACACCACGCAAGTTATCTTTCACACTTTTTCTTCTCGAAGATCTTTGATTTCAGGTTAGAATGTCTGACCGGTGAACAACAATCTTGAGAACCATGGAATGGTGTGGATATTCCAGGTGTTGGCATACCACCACGAAACCCTGAGAACGCGCCAGAGCCAATTCCCGTGGATGCGATCTCACGTGACGCGCGACACATCGATATAAGTTCCCACACTAATAGGAGTGTGCACCAAGGAGACTAACGAGAAGATCAGAAAACCTTGACTAGGGAAGAACGAGAGGTTAGCCTTCACATTATTTTTGAAAAACTACAGGCACAACAACAGGCTATTTCTCAACTGCAAAGTCACCAGAAAACTCTTAGCACAGTAGCACCGGGGACGACTTCCCCAGTCGAGCAGGTACCAAAGAGATCAAGCGATAACGTGTCGACAGCCGACCCCGCCATCATAAAGATTCTCGAGGACCTTACAAAGAGGACCAAATCAGGCGAGAAGAAGATAGAGGCCAACAACAAAAAGGTTGAGACTTACAACTCCGGGGTCGACCATATTTCGGGCGCACCCCCAATGTTGAAAGGTGTGGATTCAAAGAAGTTCATACAGAAGTTGTTCCCAAAATAAGCTGCCCCGAAACCCATTCTAAAGAAGTTTAGAATGCCAAATATTCTGAAGTACAATGGAACCTCCGACTTTAATGAGGACGTTACCTCTGACACTTCTGCGGTGAAGGGAAACGACCTAAAGGATGACGAGATCGAGTCAGTCTTAGTAAAGAATTTTGGGGAAAAGCTTTCTAAAAGGGCAACGATGTGGTATCATAACTTGGCCCCAAACGTGATGGATTCATTTGACATGCTGGCGGATTTTTTCATTAAGGAATATGTTGGTGCCATCAAAATAGCAACAAGAAAATTCGACATCTTCAAGATTAAGCATAGAGAGAATGAGATGTTGCAAGAGTTCGTGTCCCACTTTCAAATGGAACGAATAGAACTACCATCAGTCTCAGATGATTGGGTAGTGCAGGCTTTCACTCAAGGTCTGAATGAACAAATCTCGGTGGCTTCGAAGCAGCTGAAACAGAATTTTGTTGAATATCCATCGTGACATGGTCAAACATTTACAACTAATATCAATCAAAAATCAGGGTCGAGAACGACCAACTAGGAGCCCCCTCAGGCTCGGTATACCCAAGCAGGCTTCTGTCGAAGGAGCCAAAGCCAAACAAAGAAAGGTACCAGCCATTCACCGAAGATAGGAAAAATGCCCTAAGGTGCAACATGCCATGCAATGAATGAAGAATGGAACGAAGATAGAATCCTTGGGAACTCTTCAATAGAGCCAGATTCTATAGGCACACAGGGCCAATGAAGTCACCTTGCTTGTCGAAATACTACTTCAACGTCTACATGTCAGACATCGTGTTCGCCATCAATAAAATTAGAGACGCCAGGTGGCCCAGGCCTGTACAACCAGATCTTTCACAAAGAAATCATAACTTAGTGTGAACTTTTCATAACATGCACGGCCGTAGGACTGAGGATTGCCACCAGCTCCAAGAAGAAGTAGCCAGACTACTTAGTAAGGGTCACCTCCAAGAATTCCTTAGCGACCAGGCCAAAAATCAGTTCTTGGAAAGAAAGGTGGCCAAGAAAAACAAAACGAATGAGCCACAACATGTCATCCACATGATGTTGGGATGCATCGATGCCCTATTGGAGCACAAGATGAGAAGAACAAAAATCTCCATCACCAAAGAAAATGAAACTCGGGGTTACGTACCCGAGGATGCTCTCACTTTCAGTGACAAGGACATTGAGACCTTGTCTCAGCCTCACAATGACGCATTGGTAATCTATTTCCTTGTATATAAATTTCAAATTAAACGCGTACTTGTAGATCAAGGTAGCTCAACCAACATTATCAGGTCAAGGGTGATAGAGTAGCTCGGACTGCTTGACCAAATCGTACATGCCTCTCGAGTCCTCAACGGATTCAACATGGCAAGTGAAACAACGAAAGGGGAAATCACCCTTCCAGTTAACGTGGCTGGCTCAACCCAAAATGACAAATTCCATATCATCGAAAGAGACATGATGTACAACGCCTTGCTCGGAAGGCCATGGATACATTGCATAGGAACTGTACCACCCACCTTCCATAAAATGATGAAATTCTCGACAAAGGATGGGATTAAAACCATCTACGGGGAACAACATGCGGCAAGAGAAATGTTCGCGATGCATGATGTAACACTGACACCAGTATCTCCACCCTCGAAGGAGCTGAATGCTAAACAAACAGTGAAATAGCAACCACAGGGCATATTCTCGGATTCGAATGAACAAACAAAGGACTGTATCGCGTCCTTCGAGTGATAACTGAAGGCCTATCGAGGCTCAAAGCGCCATCACCGCTAAGGTATGACCATCTGCTTTCAATTTACACCTCGTACTAACCCTTATGTAGTTGTCCGATCAAGACAGTTGAAACACTAACATAGCTCGAAGACCTTAAGGTTTTAAAGCATCTATTGCACTCTTTTCCTTTGACCGATTTTTTATCTCAAAAAGGGTTTTACTGGCAAGGTTTTTAACGAGGAAAAATCCATATGCTACCAAAGGAAGACTCAACAAGTATTCAAGACTTCTTTTTCAATCAACCTCGAATACTGGGGCACCCCCCAGACGGCCACCTACTCGGAGAAGCCAAGATTTGCCGAATAGGGCCTGTCACACCTCCCTTTTACACGGCTACCTTGAAGGATGACACGTATAATGGAGTTTGTTTTTTCAATTTAAGTGAAATTATTCGAAATGGGATTATTTGTTTGTTTTTAGAGTTGCCACTTGGGATGATTTATTTTTTTCTGGTGTCCCAAGTCACCGGTTTATTTTTAGATCCCAAATTGAGGAAGATTTCGACTTTCCTTTTTGAAGTCTCCGAACCAGCAACTCTTGAGTAAGGAATTCTGTTAACCCGAGGGAAGGTGTTAGGCACCCTCGAATTCTGTGGTTCTAGCACGGTAGCCTAAACTATTATAAATGGCCAATTATCTAATTTTAATACATGTTCAACCTATAGTGTAATTTTTAATTATTTTCCTCTTTTATTTAATTTTAAGGAATATTGCAACGTTACTAAGACATGTCTCGAACCACGTCACTTAAATTCACCCGTGGTTTTGGGCATATTTTAACATCGTTAAAATAATGCGCCTAAAGCAACTACGCATTTTTAACTTCATGGAAAGAAACCGTGAAATTTACTAAACGACATCTCCCAGATTTCTAAGCATTTTACTACAATTAGAGGGCCCCACAGCGTATGATTTTGTTTAGTGCGGCACACTCATTATTATTTTTTTTAGAAAGGCATCCTAAAGAAACTATAATTTTCTATTATACGTGTCTCTAAAATAAAAGAGAAGTCCTAATAATTGAAGTATATTTTTCTCGTACGTCACAGCTACAACAGTCTGGGCCTTCAGTTTAAGCCCATAAATTTGAGACTAAAAATTAACCACAAAGCAAGGATAACACTCTCAGAATCACTATGTTACAGTTGTTGAAATTACTCATATTTAACCATTCTTAACGTTTCACAACATCTGATGGGGTAAACTCCTAATAGTGTGACACCTTTCTTAATTGTGAATTACTATACCAAAACCCAAGTTTAAAATTGACATATGCAAACTGATAAACCTATCGATATGAGTCAACATATAAGTACACATAATGCTCCTATTATTGAATCAGACATGAAGATCAGGCAAATTAATGACTACCACGTTTTCAACCTACTGAAATTTAAACAACTTAAAGTTAACAGTCCAAATAATTCGAAACAGTCCGGCATAGTCCAAATGTCCATTTATTACAACACGAATCTATTGAAATGACTATTTTAATATCACTAGACTAACAATGTTTACAACCATGAAATTATCAGAAGAATAATAAAAGTGCCTTCATTCTCAAACGTGATCATGCATATAGATAGCTGTACTTCCAGATCTCCTGACTAAGAATAAATACCTGGAATTGATGCAAAGAAGAAAAACACCTATGAGTAATGTATGCAAGAAGCAACAATCAGCAGCAAATCGACAAACTAAAACCCAGAAATAGTATCAAGAGGTCGAAGAAAGTTTTAAAAGACCAACAACACCACAAATTCTAATCCTATAGTTCGAACAAAGCAAATCAGCCTGAGATCAATGCCCAAAAACAAATTTTGAAGATTTTAACACCCTAAATACATATGCTTCAAGTAATCTCCATCTTATTATGGATAGGATTCTATTTATTTTTGTAAATGGTTAGGGGATTGTTTTTCCTTCACTGAGCCGAGGGTCGATTGGAAACAGCCTCTCTGCCCTTTCGGGTAGGGGTAAGACCCGTCTACATATTACCTTCCCCAGACCCCACTTTGTGGGACTATACTGGGTAGTTGTTGTTGTTGTTTAGGGGATTTTTGCCAGAAAAACTTCAAATTTTTCAGGGGTTTTTCAGATGGTATCCTCTTCTTCTTTTGAAAGCAATCAGATGCCTTTTATAACCAAAGACTTAGGGCAACTCTTTTCTTCTTGTTTTCTCATTTGTCCCTTCCCCATTTCTTAGAATTGCTTAATTAGTCCCTTATTTTTTAACTTGTGCCTCAAGTTTTAAGAGAAACATTACCAGAAATTGTATTTTGAACCTCTAACTAGAAGGTTCCAAAGATCTGTTACAAAATTATTATGCCCAAATATCCCTGTTACCCCTGTCTTTCCTTCTTAATTACTTAACCTAAGTGTTTTTACCCTGGTGCCTTTCAATTTGACCAGAAGTTGACCCTACTTACCAACTTAGGGCCATAAACAAAACATAGTCTCATTATCAACTGGGGTCAAGTTGTTTAAAAAAACTGAGCATGACTAGCTATTCAATTTAACACTACATTATACTACTAAAAAAACAAACAAAAATTATCAAAGTTGATTAGCAACAAGTAAATGAAACACATATATACAGGCAGATTTAGACTGGTACCAAAATGCGAGACAGAATTAATCAGAGGCAAAACAAAGCTAACCAGCACAAACTTCAGAAATAACCACAAGGTTTATCATAAACGAACATTGATCAAACTAAAACGAAAGGTCAAAGCAGGGAAGGGATGAACAATTTGAGCTAACTGAATAATTCAATTTAAACAAGGAACATCTAGAAATCCAATTGATAAAGGAATCATTCCGAACGGATTATCAAAGGCTTAAAACAAAGGCACATGGTTCTGAATGAGAACAAAATACATAATTAGATGATTATAATAGATGAGAAAGTAGAACAATCATGTACTCACACAAGACAAAAAATAAAGAAAATTAAAAGAAAACAAAAAGGAAACAGGGAACGTAGCTTAACACCGCAACCCAAAAACCTTTGTCCTTCACATCTCAGGGTTTCCGAACATTTCTGGTTTTAAATTTGAAAGGGTGTTTGGCTTTTATGGAAAGGCTGAGCACTCATCTGAGAGGGGCAAGGGTATCAAGTGTAAGGTTGGTTGGTTTGGGATGGGTTTGGGTTTCAGACCGTTTTCGATTTGATTTTTGGCAAGGTCCAGTTGTATTTGAGGGCCGCTGGTTATGGATATTTGGAGAGGGAGGTGAGGAGGTTACATGGTGTCAGTTTCATGGGAATCCAAGGAGGTTAAGGATTTGGTCGGTGTTTTGGACTAATATTGGAAGCAATTGGCAGAGGTTTGAAAGAAACTGAAAATGGATCCATCATGGGGATGGGGTAAGGGACCTAGGGTGTTATTTTTGGAAAGTTCCGGCGGTGGGCCGCCGTGGGCGGCGTCCAAAGATTTTTATATTCGAGGAGTTTGGCTCATAGTTGAAGCTTGGTTCTTAGGGCATCAGAAAAGAGGAGGGAATGGTTGTTCAGGGGTGTATTCTTGGGAGGCATCGGAGCTTCTCCGCCGGTGGTTGTGATGCTGCGCATCAGTGGAGACGGAGGGTACGAGGAAGAAGGTATTGGTCTCTAGTGTTAGATACAGTTCGGACATTTTTATGTAATATTCTCATCGAACCCAAACCGTTGGATTATGCCTGATGAAAGGCTGATGACAACTCGGGTCAAAGACGGGTTGGGCCGGTTTTTCGGGCACTTTTGACGGGTGGGGTGTTTGAGCCACCAAGGTTTGTGCCTAATTATGGCTACCCTGATCTCAGCTCTTTTAATTCCTTTCTTTTTTTCATTTTCATTTTTATATCTTCCTAATTTATTTAAAATTTCTTATTAAACTAAATGCTATATTAAACTAAATTAGACTAATAATCACATAAACTAATCAAAACATGAAAATTAGCAAATTTGAAACCATAATTTAAACAACTCCAAAATTAACTACTTATTTTCTTTGTGATTTTTATATTTCACAAAACAAAACCCTAATTAACAATTAATTCTAACAAAATTATGTGAAATCAAATCCTAAATGCTTATGCAAATATATTTATGATTTGTCATGCATGCACCAATGAAGATACACACAAACATGCGCAATTAAATACTAAAATTGAATAATAAAAGGAGAAATCTTAAGTCTGAGAATTTTGTAGGAGTAATTTTAATGAGGCAAAAATCACGTGCTCACAAGGTCTCGATAGGAAAATTTTGTACCGGGCCAAAAGGTCGAATGAGCCGTGTCCGTATAGAATAGCCAGGCCCCTGACAGTGAAAACATGTATACTTGTACCAAGTAATCGAAGAATAATTTCCATTAAAGCGTTTCACGCTTCAAAAGAAACTCGATATTTTTTGCAAAAATGGCTCCTCCATCAAAAATGTCCTGAACACTCGGGGACTGACGTCAACAACTCAAATCAATGCAGCCCTCGGTCCATAGCTCCTAACTCGTAAGCCCTTAATGAGGCAACATCAAAATCACAAAACAGCTCTAGAGCCAAAAATGTCCCGAACACTCAGGGACTGGCGTCGAAAACTCAAAGCCACATGACCTCCAGGTCGAAACTCCAGAATCATAAGCCCTCAATGAGGCAATACCAAGTTTGCAATTAATGGATCCCGAGCCAAGGAACCCTTAATGACTTGGGGACTGTCGCCAGTCGCAACTTACCAAAAACCCGAGGCCATGAGACCCCAAACGGGGAGCCTCGATCTCGTAAGGCCTACATAAGGCAACTACATTATCTATAAGACCTCAAGCAAGGCATGAAACACACTTTGTACCAAGTGACAATATCTATAAGACCTCGAGCAAGGCATGAACCATACTTGTACTAAGTATCCAAAATTGTAAGACCTCAAAGACATGTAAAACTTGTAAGACCTTACTAAGGTCATAAACCCGATCTGAAAGTTAAGACTATATATCGAACTTGTAAGACCCCTAAAAGGCATACCCTCGATATAGACGCCGAAACTACTTCACTCGGGACTAAAAGGCTCCGGCCAAACACAAATGACTACATTCACAACGCTGTACCAGACAACTTACGCGACTCAGGGACGACCGACCGTCGCTACAAAATCACAAACCTTCAATTACTTCGAATCTACTTCGAAAAAAACTGATTAAACATGCTACCCTCAACATAGGCATAAGAGCTTTGACTATTTCAGCACCAAATTACAAGCTTCGTGATACTCAGCCTCTGAGCCAAACCTCTTGAGGTGCTCTATCATCACCATTTAACGACTCATAATTGAGGTTTTTATCAAAGCATCAAAGATTCAGGAAAACAAAATCTCAAAGATCCTTAACAACGGAAATATAAAGCCTACATAAAAGGTCACATAGATTCAAAGCATAAGAGCCATTGTCGCCAGCTCGTATAAAAGGTCGCATCAACCCAAAGCGTAAGAGCCATTTTTGCCAGCTCACATAAAAGGTCGTACCGGAACATAACATAAAAGCCTGAGGGCCAGCTTAAAATTTAAAAACTTGAGGGTCAAATGAGCTCGAGTCGATAACCGACTTGGAGACTGAACCCAAAACAGTTAACCAAACATGCCTAAGAGCAAAAGCGTAAGAGCTCAAATGCCGGCTAAAACCAAAAGGTCGCATCGGCCAAGCACCTAAGAGCCTAAGGGCCATCTTAAAATTCAAAAAATTAAGGGTCAGATAAGCTTGAGTCAATACTCTACCCAGAGATTGAACCCAAAAACTTTTACCAAACATGCCTAAGAGCAAAATCATAAGAGCTTAAATGCCAACTCATACTAAAATATTGCACCGGCCAAGCACGTAAGAGCCTACGGGCTAGCCCAATGAGCCTTGGGTCCATACTATATATCTAAAGATTCTTTCTAACTCAAAGACTAGTTTATCTAGCTAAATACAAGGCAAAAAGAAATGCAGAAGAAATTAAACTTCAAGGTTTCCTTTCATACACATATGGAAAAAAAACAAGCTCCATTTATAAACGTACTTTGAAAGTACTATATACATAATCAGAAAGTGAAATCTACCTCCCTGTTGGGGACTATGGCCCGTTGGCCTCATTTTTTCTATCTTCGACGTCGGACAAAAGTAACCGAGCACCACGCTCGTCCGTGCTATTCTGCTTAACCTATTCCGAGAGGTCGAAGTCCCTAGCACAAATCTCCTCGAGGGCTCCTGTCCTTGTTCAAGAGTCCTTCTTAGCTCAGCTTGAGCTTCATCAGTGTTCTTCAAATAGACTGTCACCTTCTGTTCAGTCTTAGTTCGGCTCATTAAAGATTTATCTCGGGCATCAAAAACCTCGGCCTTTACCTTAAAAAGCTTAAACTTGTGCTTCGTAATCATATATGTTCGAACAGAACTATTATCACGAGCTAAGCAAAGTTGAACATCAAAGGCAGAGGATTAGCCAGAGCACCCTTCCTCCCTGAAGCCTGAACCTCTTCATTAGCCTTTGAATCATTATACTCGCACTTGGCTCGGCCAACTTTGTTTTTAAGGCACTTCAGGTCTTGCGTCTTTTTCTGCAACAAAAATAAATGGAACATTTTCCTGAGAGGCTAGAAGAAGGAATACACACTCACTCAAAACAAAAACTACTTGCTCCTTCAAGTGGCTCTTATAATTCAAGCTCTAAGCTCGACTTCCCTTTCATCACAAAGGAGCCTAAGGGAGTTTTCTCCATCAAGAGCTTACCATAGCTTGGCCTCATGGTGAAGCAGCTCGGACTTAAGCTTGTCAACGGCCTGCAAAAGAAAACTTAATAAGGAAGGGAAGGTATGAAACTTGAAAGGCGTAAGCCAAAACTCACTGTAAAGTGAATCTGTTGGGATATCTCGAAGGTCGAGTGCGCATCAGCTAGTCTAGCTCCCTCAGGTCCAAAAGAGTCTACCCCGGAAGGGGCACAGTTGCACGGTGCATACGATCCCGCATTTTGAGTATCCCTCGGAGAACCTTCGATGGAAAAAGAGGATGGCAGCGAAGGAGGAACCGCCTTTCCAAAACTAGAATTCACGGACACAGCAGGCTCAGTCAATACTTCCACTCCGGGCCCCTGATTTGAGTTCGCCTTGATTTAATCATCTTCACCATGTAGAGGAATTTCTTGCTTACTGTTATCGTTATTTAGCCTAGAAGTTGGAAATCCTTCTTCCTCTCCGAGGGGGCATGACCTCGGCTCAAAAGGCTCACTGATGCCTACGATAATAGGGTTAGTACGTAGAAAGAGAAAATGCCTTTCCAAATGAAAAAAGGGAAGGAAAAAAATCACACAACACATACCATGATGTTTTGCTTCCAATCTGCCCCCTAGACAAAACTCACCACTTATGCTCATCGTAAATCAAGTGGGCGGCCAACTCTCGAGCCGAATGCGGCAGATCAAGGTCCTCACATAGGATCTATGAAATTGGTGCTGAAGAGGTAAAGAAGTGCATTTACAGAACACACCTTCGCCATAATAAAAAAACTACGAAGGCACGAGTATAACACTTACGTGTATAATTCCATTCCTCAAGGAATGGCATAAACTCCACAGGGATAATATCAACAATTCGTACTCGAATGAATGGACTCATCCACTCCCAATCTCTATCATTTTCATCATCACCAATGAAAACATGGTTGAACGGCATCGTAAGGTAGCAGACCTTAATGGTGAAAAGGCTGGTACAACCTTGATAAGATGACTAAGCATGAATTCAAGCCTTGACTTCTCCGTAAAGAACCTCATCATCAACACTATCCGCTAAAAGTACGGGTGAATTTGTGCTGAGGTAACCTAATTCTTTCCACAGAAATCAAGCACGACCCTATCAAGGGGGCCTAGCATGAACGGATACGTGTACACATTCAAAAACCCCTTGGCACGGTCCATGATGCTCTCTTCCCGGAAAGGTATCTACAGTACTACCTCCCTCCCATCCACAATCTTTCCTCACTAACTCAAGGTGTCCCTCTCCTATCAAAGAAGCAATTTTCAAGGTATGATCCCATTGATCCTGAGCATCGGTATACTTTCCTAAGGAGAAGTCCCCTTGCAGAGAAAAATGCCCCGAGTCAGGCTTGCCTGGCATCTTACTCCACCAACAAGGCGAGAACCGGAGGGGGAACTCTCTACTCCTCGCAGAATAAATCCTGATGTAGCAGTCATGACTATTGTAAAATTGGAGAACTGGAGAAGGAATTTAGGCAAGAACGTTAATACTGCAATAATGAAGGGATTTTTCAACAAGTCGCTCAAACATTTCTTCCAAAATCCAATCGTCTGAAGAATAAAGCATGAAGTTTGAAGACTTGTTGAAAAATTGCGTGGAAGAAGACAACATTCTACAAATCGAAATTTTCACAACAAAAGAGAAAATAGGGCATCTTTATGGTTTCTTCATCTGTTTATTTTACCATCACATTAGTATCATTCTATGTAATATCATCACAGAGCATGTTATAAACTCTGTGATGATCAGTCAATTCTTAGTTCTTGCGAGTTCTTTCTTTTTACATGCTTGCTAGTCCAGGAGGCTTTTATTTGCCTCAGTAGGATAGCTAAGGTAAGGTCTATGCCGGCTGTGTTATATGGGTAGCATTGTTGGTGTAACCCGCCATATTTTATTTCTCCTATTTGTTGTAATCTTCTTTTTTATTTTATTTCTCCTATTTGTTGTAATCTTCTTTTTTATTTTATTTATGAAACTTAACCCTAGGCATTTGCCTAGTGGACCCAAAAAAAATGAAGGGATTGGCGTAGGAAAAGAGGATAACTGCTCAAAATGGCAGAATCTCCAAAAGGGAAAAGACAACCACATATATGGAAAAAGCAGCGACCACTTGCCTACCTTAAAGGCTGATTGAAAGTACTGGCCAAAATCACTTTGGGAAGAAGTGTTGGTAGGATCTCTTCACTCACTTCGTAGCCCTTTCATTCACTTGATGATGCCATATGATGTTTTGGGTTTGGAGAACCCCACACTGACCGAGCCTCGAGATGGAACCCGATCTCGAGGACCTCCACAAAAAGAAGACAAGCTCCAAGAAAACCATTGTTATTGTTGTAAGTTCTGAGATGGTACCCGATCTCAAGGACCTCCATCAAAGGAAATACTGGATCCAAGAAAACCATTTCCATCATTGTAAGTCCTGATACAGTACCAGGTCTCGAAGACCTCCATCAAAGGAAAGACAGGCTCCACGAAAGCCATTTCCATCATTGTATGTCCCCAGATGGTACCCGGTCTCTAGAGCCTCCGCTAAAGGAAAGACAGGCTCCAAGAAAACCATTGCCATCATTACAAGTCCTGAGATGGTACCCAATCTCGAGAACCTACATACAAAAGAAGATAGGCTTCAAGAAGCCATTAATTTCACTGCAAGTCTTGAGATGGTACCCAATCTCGAAGACCTCTCTAAAAATGAAACTATGCTTTAAAAGGAGCCACTTATATATGAGCTTAACCTCGGGGTGGCACCCTACTAAGAGAATTTTGGCTATTGCAAGTATGGATCGTCTACTCGATTCTCCGAACCTCGAACTACCTAAGCTCGAGCCAACTCCCGCGTGAAAGCTACCAATAAAACCTTAGGGCTATCTTTCGTCTCCAGATCAAGTTATCTCTATTCTCAGATACACGAGCAAACTCCCTATTGAGGGATATCACGGGGTTTGAGGAACGAAGTTTTATTCTGAATGTTCATAGCTTTACTCTTATTAAACTCAAATCTAGGGGTCTTAACGATCCAAGTTTATCGATCCTTCCCGGGCTCGGTCTAAGGGACGGCAAAAGATTCCACAAGGGATCGGGTTAATCAATCTAGAGCTAGAGAAGCTACTCACGCGCAGGCTCAACACTCGTGCTAATCAGTAAAGTCATGCATTCAGATTCTTCATAAACGCGAGCAAAGGGATTTTCAGAGAGATGGATATCAAAGTCGTTTCTTATCGTTCCACTCTAAGAAATGTGGGCAATATCAATATACAGTGAAATCAGAGGGGCCAATTTCCCATGATTACAAAACCTCATAAGCACGTATCGAAGGCTCGAGACTACAGCCGAGCTTCCTCTTTCGAGGGTCCACGACACTCGACCTCGGAGCAGTACAGAACAACGAATATAGTTAAAGTGGAGAGTTCCCAAGGCACGTGACTAGAGCTGACGCCTAGTGGACTAGTCTAAGAATAGATCAAGGCATTAAATGGTTGTACCAGCCTATATCTTTGTAACTTTGTATGATGTTGAGATTTCTCCTCCTATATAAATTAGATCCCTATCATTTTATAAGGTTCTGTTGCTCAATAATAAGTGTTGATAGCTAATAATATAATATATATATATATATATATATATATATATATATATATATATATATATATATATATATATATATATATATATATATATATATTGAGAGTATTTATGCATATTAAAATATATTGGAATATATATATATATATATATATATATATATATTTATATATATATATATATATATATATATATATATATATATATATATGCACAAGGTTTTTATAATTTTTTCATAATTTTAGGGATTTAAATTGATTTGTTTCCCTCCCTTTTATTCATAAACTCCCCAATAACTATTTCCCAAATCATTGTTATGGTAATTTAGTCATTTAATGTCTATATATATGCCAAATTATGGTTAATATATTTTTATGAATTTTTATAATTGCATTTGGCATTTTAAAGCTAAATTGAATATAATTGCAATATTAGGCCATCCAATGTATAATTACATTTTACACACCTAAATTTGCCTCATATATCTTTAAAATGTTAAATATATTTTTAAAACCATTTTGGTACATAAAATCATTTTTGAAAATTGTTTATTATTTAATATAAATTAAATATGGAAAAGTGGCTATTTAAATTATAGCCAAATTGACATTCCGATTATAGCCTAAATTTGACCCAACCCCAACCCAATTTCATGCCCAATTACGCGTCTCCGACTGTATACACATTCACCCGACCCGGAATCCATTAAATCGTGGCCGTTGATCTCTTAGATCAACATCCCGTATCACTCCTTTCCTTTTTAAGCTTTAATACTCCTAACCTTAGTCATTCTCTACAGCCCGCCACCTTCAAATGCTCTCATCTCCTCTCTTCTCTTAGCCTAAATAATGTCATGAACATCGATTAAACCTCAAGATCAATAAAATTTCCACAATCTCCTTTAGACGTCAATTTCCCTTTTAGGGTTTAGATCACGTCAAACGACGTCCGTTTTAATCAAATTTTGCAGGAATGACTCAAGTCGCATATAAGATTATATCGGGTGCCGGAACCAAAATACGGGCCCGATACCATTACTTTCAAATAAGATGTCATTTTAATTTGCCTTAGACATTTTTAGAAAATAATTTCACTTAAGTATTCATATCTCGGGCTTGAGACCTCGAAATTCGGTTCCAGGCATATGCCCAAGTCTCATATTTTTCTACGGACCCTTTCGGGACTGTCAAGTCACACGTCCAGGTCTGTTTTCTCAAAGTATTGACCAAAGTCCAATTTATTCATTTTAATATCAAAATTTAGCATTTTTCACAAAATTTCACATTTAAGAACTCCAAATACGTGTCGGTCTGCGCACGCAAATCGAGAAAACTCCAAATGAGGTTTTCAAGGCCTCGAAAGTACATAATTTATTAGAAACAAGTGATGTCGTCACATTCTCCACCTCTAAAACAAATGTTCGTCCTCGAACACACAGAAGAAGAAAGTACCTAAGTCGTGGAAAAGATAAGGATACATATCGGGCTCAGACTCTCAGGTCGATGCCTCAGGAGGGTAACCTCTCCACTGAACACGAAATGAAGAAAAACTCTTAAATCTCAACTGACAAACCTGCCGGTCTAGAATAGCCATTGGCTCCTACTCGTAAGACAAGTCCTTGTCCAACTAGGTAGTGCTGAAATCTAAATCTTAAATGGGCCAATAAATCTAGGGCTAAGCATTCCCTTCTTCCCAAATCTCATCACGCCCTTCATAGGCGACACTTGGAGCAATACCTGTTCACCAACCATAAAAGCCATATCTCGAACCTTGCGGTCCGCATAGCTCTTTTGCCTGGACTGAGCTGTACGAAGCCTATCCTTAATGATCCTGACCTTGTCTAAGGCCTCCTGGACTAGTTCCGTATCCAAAAATTGAGCAACTCCCAGCTCAAACAATCCAACTGGAGATCTATACGGCCTACCATATAAAGCCTCATAAGGATCCATTAGGATGCTCAACTGGTAGCTGTTGTTGTAGGCAAACTCTTCTAAAGACAAAAATTGATCCCACGAACCTCCAAAGTCGATGACACCAGCTCGGAGCATATCCTCCAAAATCTGAATGGTTTGTTCGAACTGTCCTTCTGTTTGAGGATTAAATGCTATGCTCAACTCAACCTATGTGCCCAACTCTTGCTAAACTGCTCTCCAGAAGCGCGAGGTAAACTGCGTACCCTGGTCCGAAATGATAGATACGGTCACACCATGAAGGCGAATAATCTTCTAATATAGATCTCAGCTAACCTCTCAGATGAATATGAGACTACCACAAGAATGAAATGTGCTGACTTGGTCAGCCTATCAACACTGAACCAAAGTGCTTCGAACATCTTCCGAGTCTAGGGAAGGATAGTAACAAAGTCCATAGTGATAAGCTCCCACTTCCACCCGGGAATCTCAATCCTCTGAATTAATCCACCAGGCCTTTGATGCTCGTACTTAACATGCTGATAAGTAAAACAATGAGCCACATATGCCACGATATCACTATCTTATTTCACCCAGGAAAGGCCAATATGGTGGCTGATGCTTTGAGTAGGAAGTCAGCCAGTATGGGAAGTCTTGCTTACATTCCAGTTAGTGAGAGGTTGTTTGCTTTGGATGTTCAGGCTTTGGCCAATCGATTTGTGAGGTTGGATATTTCTGAGCCTAGTCGAGTGTTAGCTTGCACGGTTTCTCGTTCTTCATTATTAGAGCATATCCGTGATCAGCAGTTTAATGATCCCCAGTTATGTGTCCTTAGAGACACGGTACAACGTGGAGGTGCCAATCAGGTTACCTTGTCACGGCCCAAATTTCTCACCCTCGGGGGTCGTGATGGAGCCTACTCGTAGATGCTAGGCAAGCCACGATTGATTAACTTCTAACTCCTTTATTTTTATTTCTTTTTATTAATCATAACAACAACGTTAGTATTTAAATAACAGCGCAAATATGAAATTAAAGCGGGAGATTTAAATTAAATAAAATGAATTATAATGTGGAAATCATCATATGCCTCTACCCAAAAATCGGTGTCACAACATCCACAGACTACTAAGAATACTAAATACAATAGTTTGAAGGAAAGATAACACTGTATGTTTTGAAATATGAGATAAACGAATGAAAAGCATGATAGAGGAGACGTCGGGCCTGTAGACGCCTACAGGGCTACTTCAGTGTCTCGGTGGACTGAAGACTAGCTCCTGATCTACTGCTCCTGTCCAATACCTGGATCTGTGCAAAAGAGCACAGAGTGTAGCATCAGTACAACCGACCCCATATGCTGGTAAGTGCCTAGCCTAACCCTTCTGAAGTAGTGATGAGTCTAGATAGGACTAGCATATAAACCTGTGCAGCTATATATATTTCTACAGCGGGAATATAACAAGAATAACCATTTTAAATGGGAGGGGAACATGCTTGGGAATAATAGATAATATAGAAATTCAGGAGAACAATAAGGAACATTAATAAATTAAATCTAACACGTATAAGGGAAATAAAAGCAGAGTTCACTGTTAGTACACATCTCATTGCAGGCGTGCAACCCGATCCCAATTCTTCATGTTTTCCGTGGTAGGTGTACCACCCGCTCCTATTTCATCAAACCTCATTGTAGGCGTACCACCCGCTCCCATTTCAATTGTATCTCGTGGTAGGCGTACCACCCGCTCCAATTTTAATCAATATCTCGTGATAGGCGTACCACCCAGTCCTATTTCATCAAATCTTGTGGTAGGCGTACCACCCGCTCCTATTTCATTTGTATCTCGTGGTAGGCGTACCACCCGCTCTCATTTTAATCAATATCTCGTGGTAGGCGTACCACCCACTCCCATTTCATCATATCTCGTGGTACGCGTATCAC
Organism: Nicotiana benthamiana; assembly: GCA_034376525.1. NCBI lineage: Eukaryota > Viridiplantae > Streptophyta > Magnoliopsida > Solanales > Solanaceae > Nicotiana > Nicotiana benthamiana. The sequence continues at coordinate 110,648,818 of CM067331.1, forward strand.
CCGATCACATTGCATGTTATCATATAATCACAAGAAATCCCGGCAAGGGAAAAAAGTAATATAATAACTTCCTGACAAGGGAACAACAATATAAAAATAATCATCCCGGTAATGGAGAATCAGGTATAACCAACCTTAACTCAGTTTGATCAATGAAGATGCTCAATCAAAAGTAGGATCTACGAGGATAAACAAATCTTTGCTCGATATGGTAGATCATTATTTAGGCATACGTGATGTCATTTAAGAATACAACAACTTTCAACTTAAGTCTCACGGTCATGCTTCTCACCAACGTATAGATACTCGTTACCATGCCTATACGTCGTACTCAACAACAAGCAAATAGCACATATGACTCAACTCTTAATCCCTCAAGCTAAGGTTTGACCAAACACTTACCTCAATGCCTTGAAGACCACTCAAGCCTCAATTATAGATTCACCACTTGATTCCACCACCAATTCGCTCGTATCTTTCCATATACTTGATTACATCAATGTACGCTAAATGAACCAACCCCAATGCATGAAACTCTTTATTCCAAAATTTTATCCAACAAAGTTAAAAACTGCCCCCGGGCCCAGGTGGTCAACACCCAAGGTTTGAACCAAAATCCGGTTACCCATTCCCCCATAAACTCAAATATGCAATTTGTTTTGAAATCAGACCTCAAATTGAGGTCTAAACTCCCAATTTTTGAAAAAAAACCTAAATTCTACCCAAAACACCCAATTCCTCCATAAAAATCTTTGATTTTAAGTTGAAATCATATTAATGGATGTTAATAATTTAAGAAAACTAGTTGAAAATGATTTACAATCTATTTGGAGAAGAAAGGTTGCTTGAAAAAATGCCTCTTATGTTCTTGGGGTTTTGAAAAGGGAAAAATAACTGAAATTTCCGTGTATTTACACTCCTTTGAAACTCCCTGTGTGGACCGCACAAAAAGGATTGCGGCCGCACATGCCTCCCTGAAGACCTGCAGATCAAAGCCCCATGCGGACCACACGAAGCCAACCGCGATCTCACAGTATCCACCGCGGACTGCTCAAAAGCGATCGCGACCGCGCTGGCTCCTCCTCGGTCACAGTCAATTGCTCGCAGACCGCGCAAGATAGTTCATAGACCTGTAATATTTCTTGAACATACAACATCTAATCTTTTTAAGCCTAAGGCATCCTGGAACCTACTCGAAACTCACCCGAGCCTTCAAAACCCTAATCTAAGTATACACACAACCTCAAAAACATCTTACGAACATATTCATGTAATCAAATTACCAAAATAATATCATGAACGTCGAATTAAACCTCAAGATTAATAAAATTTAAAAACTCTCCTTTAAACATCAATTTCCCGCTTAGTGTCCGGATTACATCAAACGGCATACGTTTTAAACAAAATTTCACATGAATTACTCAAATCACATAAAATATCTGTACCGGGCGCCGAAAAAAAATACGGGCCCGATACCATTACTTTAAAATCAGATTTCATTTAAATTTTCCTTAAACATTTACAGAAAATAGTTTTACTTAAAAATTCATAACTCGGGCTTAGGACCTCGGAATTCAATTCCAGGCATATTTCCAAGTTCCATATTTTCCTACGGACCCCTCCAGGACCGCAAATCACGGTTCCGGGTCCATTTACCCAAAAAGTTGGCCAAAGTAAAATTTATTCATTTTAATGTCAAACTGTAGCATTTTTCACGAAATTTCACATTTAAGCTTTCCGGCTACGCGCCCGGACTGTTCATACAAACCGAGGCAACTCTAAGTGAGGTTTTCAAGGCCTCGAAAGTACAGAATTGATTAAGAATAGGTGATGACACTTTGGATCGTCAGATTCATAGTTGAGAAAGTGTCTACTTCCTGTATTTATGCTTTTAATATAAAGGTAGGTTGATAAATTTGTTTCCTAATAGTTAGAACTTTTTGGGCAGTGATTTAAAGTCATGAGTTTTTTTATTCCACTTTCAGTGGACTATTTTGTAGTCCACCTGTGTTGTCCTATTGTGATACTGATTTATGGAGTTTGGAAGGACAAAGAGCGTGGAGAAACGCCACGTGTTGTAGGGTAGTAGGCTGGTCGCTCATGTTTGCAGTTTCATCCTAATTGATAACTTGTTGATTAGGTGTGCTATGTTATATTTGGGTTTTCTTCTTGCATTAAAGGTCCTGACTTGTAGTTAGGTTGTTTTTGAGTCACTGGTTGTATTTTATTATTATCTCGCCTATAGTAGGCTTGAGGGAATAGAAAAATCAGGGGAAATATTGTCCGTTTTATTTTGAGAATCAATTATCGTTTGAGATATGTGATATACTAGCATCATCTAAGTTGTATATGTCTTTTTTTTATAAGGTTTGCGCGGTAGTTGTCATTAGCTTGTTGATCAGTTGCATTGACAACTTAAGGTATGTTATGGATATCCCTTCTTTTCTTTTAGCATGATCCACATGATACAATGAAATGAGCAAGAACACAATTTTCATAAATGATTCTATTCTTAGAAGCACTAGGGTTGCTTATGTTCTTGATTCCCATATGTCCCACAATTATATTGTTTGGTCATGGGTCTGATGACATTCCGAGAGATTTTATTGACTTACTTCATGATGCATTGCATTCATTTGTAGATGTATATTGACCCATGACCAGATGTTGTTTTATACCCTTATAGTATATAATATAGGGTATAGGGAAATGTTATAGAGTTATATATGAACCACAATCTGATGAGCTGGCATACATTGATGATTTCGCCCACTGAGGCTAAGATGATATAATAGGCTACCCTCAGAGGCTTGATGATGTTATGTATACATATACCTATGCATGATATAATTTATATACATATGCATGACATTATAAATATTTCATGATTCACAGAGTAATTCAGGATTACAAGTTATCTTTTCTCCATGTTTCTTTCATATGTTCTATATATCAATTTTTATAACTTACATACTTGGTACGTTACTCGTACTGACGCCCCTATTGCCTGGGGGCCTGCATTTCATGCTGTTAGGTAAAGGTAGACAGGCTGATCGTCCCCCTTCTTATGATCCTTGCTCAGTGGGAGTTGGTGTGCTCCATTCGATCTGGAGCTGCTACTAGGTTTTGGTATGATGGTTTGCATACATATATGGGCATGGCGGGGCCATCCCGTTCCTTTATACAGTTGTACACTCTATTAGAAGTCTATAGATAGTCATGTATAGTAGGATAGTATGTGCCTGGATTGCCCTACCGTATTCTATATATATATATATATATATGTGTGTGTGTGTGTGTGTGTGTGTGTGTGTGTGTGTGTGTGTGTGTGTGTGTGTGTATCTTTGGGAATATTTTCCCGCATATGTTATTAACATAAATCAATAGTTTATTGCCAGACGTTATGCATGACCTACACTTATTTACTATTTACATCTTAGACGTATGTTAAGGGGTATTCAACAGGTAGAACTCGGACACTTTTCATGTATTTAGACTCCAGTTTTTTAGTACATGAAAGTACGCCATAAGAAAATTGATAGAAGCTTGAAAATGAGATGTTACATCCCATATTTTCGTATATTAAAGTTTCGTCACAAAACGACGTAAGTTCGGGAATGAGATTATTGTGAGATTATAAGAATTTTGTTATTTCAAACAATTGAGGGTAAATTCGTGAATGCGAGAGGATAAGCAGATAGAAAAAATGAGTTTCGTCAAAATTTGTCGATTTGGGATAAAATATGGTCCGAGCTATAATACCTGGTATTTATAGACTAGTGCCATACAAGATACCACATGACCATAATAGTAGGATATATAAAGTGTGTTAAAAGTGAGTACTATTTTAAGTAATTTGAGATAATTCCTAATCATGTAGATAATCGAATAATTATTTGTTAATGGGGGAAAACAAATTAATTAAGTGGATAATTGTTAAGTGGAAAAAATCCCCCAACGTGACAGCCATATAATAGCCATTAGGTTTAATTAGATTTGTAAGATGGAAACCTTTAAAGAAATAAGTACTTTACCTCATTTGGTTAAAGAGGGTATCGGAAAGCCAAAAAAGCTGATGGCCATCACCATTCCTTGCTTTTAGTAAGAAAACATTCCATTTAAAATTAATAATATTTTCCATAAGCTTCAAAGAGGAATGCTTATATTTACTAGTTTATGGATAAAGCTATAATAAATTCATACGAGATTTCACAAGGTAGTAGCAACGGGATTTTACGTTCTAATGGAGTACGGTGAAATCCTTGTGTAAGGCCCCGGAAAATTTCACTAAGTAATTTAAGGTTTAGTGGTGCTAAGGTAGGCTAATATATTATATTTTTGGAGTTTTTGGGTTGAACTGTACGTCGGAGAGTTGAAAATTTTCAGCCTGGCAAGGCCTGGTCTGTAGCACACTAGACCATGCTCTAGCGTGGCAAGGCCAGGTCTGTAGCCCACTCCGAAACTTCGGATTATCCATTTTTTTATCACTATAACCCAACCCAACTTCGTTAAATACACTCAATGGGTTATGTTTTAGTAGAAACCTGATGCTTTGGAGTGAGAGAAGGAGCCTTAGAGTGAGAATGTGATCTTCACCAAATAATCCTTCAATTCTTACACAAAATTTTGAAGATTAACAAGGAAAACACACTAGATCTTCATCCTTGAGGTAATATTCTACACCTTAACCCTTAGTTTTGAGTTCTAGCTAAAAGATGGTCAATTATCAAGAAAGTTCATGAGTATTGGAGTTTTTATCTTGCTTGCATGTGTTATCAATGGGTATAGGAACATTGTTGAGCCAAAAATGGTGAAGGATGGGTTGTGGGTTGATGAAATTCTCTATAAAAGGATCTTAGAGACTTAATGCGCATCTAGTGTTTGATAGAATACTCAAATGAGCTAGAATCATGATCATCTTCGTAATTTTGTTTCAAATTATTATATTATCGAAATAGATTGAGGTTGCTAAGAATTCTGGAACATTGTAGAGTTTAAGGAAGATAAATTGAGGTATGTATCGCTAAACTCTCTTCTTCTAGAATCAAACCCCAAATGTTCGAGTATTTGGTGTAAGTTCCTAATTTGATCATACTTTATTGGCTGCATTGATGTGTTGTATTCAAAGATTTATGTTCAATTATTGTTCTAAATGTTTATCATGTCATCATGCTATTTGAGAATGTGTTTGAAATGAGTAATATGTATTGAGAAAGGTTAAGTATTCGTGTCAAGATTTGAATAAAGCTTGCTAACCTATTTTGTGTGAAAAGCCTCTGTGTGGTTAATACATGAGTCTACTTGTGCCATGTAATGAAAGATGGGAAGTAAATGTTAATTGAGTTGAACAATTGAAAGGATGATGTCTTAAGTGAGATGGCCTAGCATATCCGGCCGTGATCGGACACCATGCCGCACACATGGTGGTAATTTTGCTGGATTTATTAATTGAAATTGTGGATATGGTTGGTGTCTCAAATGAGATGACCTAGCTGATCAGGTCGATATTAGACTCCGTGTAGGAACAAAGAAGTATTGCGGATTGTGGAACATGGAACTAAGATTATCAACCTAATAAGATGGAAATTGAACCGGAAACTATGTGATTCTTACTTGATGGTTTTGTATTTGTTTGAAGCTCTTATTGTACATTATGACTGCTTCCCCTTTGTTTCATTGTTCATTCTATTATTATTGGTGTTTAGTTTTACATACTAATACTATTAGATAGTACTAAATTCCTTTTTACCGGGGGTGCTACATCTTTTAATGGATATAGGTGGTTCCATAGCAGCCGGTGTTGATCACAGCTAGTGGCGAGCCCTCTTACCAGCTGACTTGGTGAGCCCCACATCATTTCGGGGTCCTATATCTATTGTATCTCATGTTCACCTTCTTACCATATTTTGAGGTATAGTCGAGACCTTGTAGCCGACACTTTTGTAGAACTTTATTTTATATCAACTAAAAGGCTCTGTAGACATTGATATGGGTTCTATACGGGTATTGGGAAGGTCAATGAATCATGTTCTTTGGATTTCTATTTCACTAAATCATAAGGTGTATGTACCTTAAAACTTAACAATGGGTTACTAATTAATTGGATTAGTAATTTACTTGTATGATCTCATATTGTCTAACTGATGAAATCATCTTGATCATAATTGAGTCAGGTAGAATGTGTCTATCATGCTTGCTCGGCCGGGTTCAGTCGCTTGAGCACCGATCGCACTCCCCAAGCTTGGGGCGTGACACTTCTCAAGAATATTATATGGATTTCCCCTACTTCGATCCACCGTAACGTGTTATGACAATTAACATGTGTTACAGGGATTGCCAAGAGAATTGGCTTAAGTATGTTAAGGATAAACCTTACCTTCATTTTGGCATGATCCAGTAACTATATATGTTTGATAACGAGACATAAAGAGAAATTCATATTCTTAATTTATGTACATTCTCCTAGTATAATAAGTTACATTATTTTCCCTTATCAGAACTTCAGATTCAGTTTAGTATTGTCTTCTTCTAGTCAAGAGAGCAGAGGGTCAATATATATATATATATAGTATTATAGTAGTTTCACCACCATCGAGCTATAATCGCTGGGAGGCTCCTATTGGGCAACCTCCGATTAGATGGTAAGTTATATACCGAGTCTACATGGCCGAGTGCCTATGAGCAAGCCCAGTTATCTGAGATACAGAGCCTATTATGGTCGACCGCCTATGAGCAAGCCTACTACGATAGAGCTGTTATACATATGTCGAGCCTTATAAGGCCAGACATCTATTTTACTTACTATATTGAGAGAGTTGAGTCAGTATCAACATGTAAGCATAACTTTAGATTATTTTTTACTCCTAGTTGCTTTCAGTTATTATATTATTAGTTCAGTTTCGGCTTTTAGTATATTTCCTTGCGTACTCGGTGCATTATTTCATATTGACGTCCCTTTTTTGGGGGCACTGCATTTCATGCATGCAGGTTCAGACAGATAGACGAGTAGACCTGCTTATTAGGTGTTGCCCGAGTGCAGCTTGATCGGTAAGCTCCATTCCCTTTGGATTTGTCGGATCTAGAGTTTTATCTACATCTTGTATATATATGTATATAAGTTATGAGTAGGTCATGGCCCTATTGCAATCTCAGTACATCCATCAGGAGAGGCTTGTAGACATATCATGTCAGTCAGTGCAGTGTGTTGGGTTTGTAGGGTGTGTAAGTATATTTTGTTGGTTTGTCAGCTGTAGTAGTTATGACGACCTTGTCGGCCCAGCTTTATATTAATGTCTTGTCAGAATTTGCAAATTGTCTTGCAATGTGGCCCATGGACAAGGTATTTTATTATATGTTCAGAGTCCTTTAGACGCAAATTGGTATGCAAGGATAGGTGGGCACCAGGTGCCGGTCTAGCCCCCAAGTTTGGGGCATGCCAGAAGTAGTATCAGAGTTGTTCTGTCCTAGGGAGTCTGCTAGCCATATTTAGTAGAGTCTTGTTTATGGGTGTGAGCGGCTGGCGATGCCCCGGTGAGGAGTTGTGAGCGGCTGGTGATGGTCGGCGTACGACAAGGCAGAGAGAGGCCTAAGAGGTATTGGGGATAGGTGATTAGGCATGACATGGCTAGAATGTGGGTTTCCGAGGATATGACCCTTGATAGGAAAGTCTGGAGGTCTAGTATCAGGGTTGTAGGATAGGGGCTCCTAGAGCTTTTCGTACTCCTCACCCGGGGTTGGGTGAGGCTTGGCAGGGCTATCCATAGATGATTTGTGTATTGGATTGTGTCTCCCGTATGGTAGTTATTTATGGTAGTTACTGTCTGATATATTATTGCATGTTATTTTATTTATGGTTCTTATGTTAGATAATTATTTACGCTATTTCTGCTGGAGAAACTAATGTTATTTTGTTTTTGTTTTTGTTTTTGGTTTTTGTTTTTCCTTTCCTTCACTGAGCCTAGGGTCGATTGAAAACAACCTCTCTGCCCTTTCGGGTAGGGGTAAGGCCCGTCTACATATTACCCTCCCCAGACCCCACTTTGTGGGACTATACTGGGTAGTTGTTGTTGTTGTTGTTGGGTGTGTTGTGCACCACACTTATAAGCAGGAGTCTATGGGGCATTTATGACTGCACTTTTTCTTCTTACTCTAGTCATGTGGTAGAGCTCAGTTGTAAGAATTTGTACTCCTAAATTCTATTTTATTCGTAATACGACGATACCTACATCCAGAAAGACAACTGGTAAGAGGTTGATATGGTTGTGGAAGAGTTGAGTAAGCGGAACTCGACTTTTCATGATGCTTATGATGAATAAATGTAAGGTCTTCAGTAGATCATGTGCGTACTAAGATGTGTAATCCTTTTGATAAGGAGTCTTAAGGCAAGAATATCTATCTACCCATATGGTGAAAGGCAATAAGAGATTCAGAAGATAGATACAAGTTTCAATAAGTAAAAGAAGCAAGATGAAATAGACTACGAGGCGCCCAGTTAATGAAGATTATCAATATTTACAGTTCAGACAGAGGAATATAAGCCTTTTGTGTTACGTTCAACAATAACAAAGATATGTACAATTGGCCACACCCATCTCATTTATGCCCTATAGGGTAAGAAAAGGATAGATATTTGGATCCGACTGGGGTTAGAGTGACCCGAAATGGTGGATGGACTGTTTGCGTTAGTTGACATTTCCGAAAGATATTACAAATGTTCTAATAGATCTCCTTGTGAGTCACCCAGATGGTGTACTCTAAAATAGTACAACTAGATATAAGTACTGCAAAGGTAGGCATTGGAAGCCTGGAAGGGAAAAATATTATCTTAGTATGGTCGTCCCCAGTAAAGAGAGAATATAGGCAATCTGAAGAGCCAGTGGATAGAGCAAAGGGGAGTTAAAAGAAAAATATATCTTGTAGAAGTTTTCAGAATAAAGTAATAGACATAAATGTTAGCGAGAAATAAGAATAGAGTCAATGAAGCATTATGAGTAATATAAGATACATGGATGACAACGGTACATCAAAAAGATGACAGTATTACGGAGTGTATAGTCAAGTGAAGGAAAAGACGAGAGGTGATAGGCCTTGACACAACAAAAGAGTATAGGCTATAAAGTCATATCCTAAATTTCGAGAATTAGGTTCATGACTCCAACGCGACTACCAGAAGGGATAGTTAAACCTCAAAGTAATAGAAATCAGTATGGGATGGTGAACATGATAAACTAAACATGATATAGGGACTAAATGATTTAATATTGGTCGACATCAAGAGAATTTCAAATTTCATTCCGGCGATAATAAAATGGAAAATAAAAGAACATTCATGAGGAATTCAAAGAATGGTTATTCAGGAAGACGCTTTCCTAAAGCAAGCAATGTGAGCAAAGTTAAGCTTAAGGGAATGTATGTGATAGTTATACTCAGTATCACCCTCACGAGTAAGTAATTTTGTTATCCTTGGTGCACAAGTATTAATGCAAAGCGGGTAAGGGTTATCGATGATGTAAAAGGATACCAAAGATGAAGAGGTAAAACATCTATAAATAGGTCATCATAGCTCCAAATCTTAGTACTCCCTTATAAGGGAGAATATGGAGTGATATGACATTAAGTCAAAATTAAGTGGTTCTAGTAACTATGGAATGATAAAGGAAGAATGCGGTAAAAATGAAAAAGGATGAGATTGCACTTATTCAAAGCCTAAAGATATGTTGCGATCCTAGAACTTTATGCAAACACGACATCAAAAAGAAGGTAAGGGTTATCGCCCGAGGTATTATTAATATGTAAGGAGCTAGTGCGAAAGGTAAGCTAAGACAAAGAAATAACACAAGAGAGATTACGTGGAATATAGATATGAAAATGGGCCAACGAGTAGTTAGTAGTTGATTCAGGAAAAGCCTAGTTATGGCTGGAAGATATAGACAAATCAACAAATCATACAAGATAAACATAGTGAACCCCAACATGGGGAATTCAGTCTCGCAAATATGACATCGTGATCCTTGAGAAATATTCAGATAGAAATTGGGGTACTTAAAGGAGTATTATGGAAATAAAAGAGAGTCCCACTAGGAAGACCGTCAAAATTTAAGTTCAAAAGTAAACCTACAAGCACAAGGGCGTGGAGATAAGCAACTATTCATTATTATATGTAAGTACAAACATCAATAATCCTGTCGAGTATACGATGTAATAAGATCGTAGCATTGCAAGAATCAGAGAGTCATCCTTAAGTTTTACACAGAAAGACTAACTGAGGAAGTAAGGAAGAAGTCTTCAACCTAAGCACAATGACCGAAAAAGGAAATGGTCTTGTAAAACAGTCTCACTACAACATCATATGAACTCCATAAAAAAGTGGAATCCATCATTGCTAATGAACGGGAAGTAAAGTCAAAAGTAATATTTGAGATCATGTGAGTTGCACTAAAGTTCCGACATGCGTGGGAACTAAGATAAGCCAAGTATTTATACAACAAGTGGTAGAATGACCATGAAAAGTAATTGCTTACATTTAAAGAAAGTTTAGAAGGAACAGAAGGAATTATTCGATCAATCATCCATAGTTAGTTATGTTATGAATGCACTTAAGATTTGAAAAATTATCCATACAACATATATGTTGACAATCACTCTAGTATAAGTTATAAGAAAGAATTGACTCCAGGTCATAGACAAAGGATTGAATTGTTAGAAGGTTGTATCCTAGATATTCCATAACGTCTGTGAAAGGCTAAGGAGATAACTAATGCCATGAGCCACAGATCGGAAGATAACTTAAGCCTACATAAAGGTTGATCAGAGGAAGTAGGAAACTAAAGAGTTACATCAGCTAAGTAAATCAGAAGTTTGTTTATTGAACCCAGAAAATTATAGAAATCGTGGTTGAGAACCTAGATGAATCACTCTTAATATTAGAGGTATAAGAGAGATAGTATAGTAGCCATATTCTATAATGGCTATACGATAAGGTCAATTAGAAGAAGTATTAGCCTTATAAGAAGTTAGTGCGAAGCTCCCATCAGATTGTGTATGCACCACAGCTGCAAATATTATAATAGAGCTTCAAGTTATGGACACAAATTATACCTATGTGGAAGGGAGGTCATGAAAGAAATAGAAGATGCGATGCAAGATTTTAAGGTAGTAAGGTAAAGGTGAACATCGTATGAAATACACATATGCAGAAGGTTGTGAATAGTCCATACTTTAGATAAAAGGCTAGAAGCGAGGGGATTTAGTATCCAGAATAATATCAACATCGTCAGTAGCTTATCTTCCAGCCTATGGTTTCTAGGTACCCAGAGATCTAGACAAGAGAGTAAAGAAGAGTTAGGCGCAAATTCAACTCATTTTGCTTGAAGATATATTGTAGGATTTTATGGTCTATGAACACATCAACATGAACACCATATAAATAATGTCACCATATCTTATGTGTACGAACAATTGTAGCTAATTCGAGGTCGTGGGTCGGATAATTTTCTTCGTGCTTCCTTAACTGCCTTAAAGCATATGCAATTACCTTCCCATGTTGCATCAGGACTCAGCAACCTAACACCTGAGGTATCGCAATGACATAACCATCAGGACCCTCTAGAAGTGCTAGAACTGGCGCTGAGAGACAATGTGATGTATTTCTTGAGTTCCAGAATAACATAAGAAAATCTATGGTACAAGCAAGTTGAAGGAAGGTTGAAAATAATATAAATAGATAGGTATAGGTTGCAAGCTAAAGTATAGTAAAGCGACAAGGTTTTATGACAGGAGTAAGGATGAGAATGGGCGAACGAGAAGGTGACAAGAATGGATAAGTCCTTCGGATTAAGCCCATAAAAACAAGAGAGCTACTATTTCTCTAAGTTATAAAAGGTTCAGTATATCCTGAATGAACTCAAAGGAATCTAAGACTAATAACATCTAAAAGAAATGGAATGTTGCCTTGGTAGTGGAATGGAGGTGTGATTATGATAGATAAAGGATGACGTTTGTACCTTCGATTGAGTAATGACTTGCAGAGGATTTCATGAATTGTACAGGACTAAGTACCCATGTAAGGTGAGTCATATTGGATGCTATAAAATATGGTTATGGAAGTATAGTATCGCTCCTAGGTGGATCAATCTAATTACTCCATATGTACCCAATGAGACGTGAGCCCTAGCGATGGTGTTAAATAAGAGATCAAGTTAGCAATGCTAGATGATATATCAATATTAAAATTAACCAACAATGGATGGACAAAATTCACAAAGTATGAGATTAGATTAGGTCGTCATTTTTAAATTGAACAGTAATGACGAAGCATTAAAGGACATAGATTTATACATACAGGATGAGCAATGAGCGTAACCTAGAGTTTGGTAGCAGACCTCAATAATGATTAATCGAGATAAGAGTTATGGTATATTATGGCCTACTTAGATGCAGTAAAGATATGTGGATAGATAATCGGACCTATGAAATAAGATATATCAATATTTGTAAGTTCGACAAAGTACCAAGTGAAGAACTTCAGTATACTTATAGATACCTAGAGGGACGTCTTATTAAGCTTTGTATATGTTTACAAAATGAGGCGTAGATATTGGCTAAAACCTGGAGGAAAAAGGAGAGAAGAGTCGCATAGGCGCACTTAAAAAGTTAGAGTCGTGCATGCTGCATGATAAAAGGTAGCAACAGTTATGGGAATGGAAGGACTACGACCACAAGTCATGGTGTGAGAAAGAGGCTTAAAGGGGGAAAGCACTAGCCTTTGGATTTATTTATAGAATAGTTGCCTAGATGGAAAGGAAAGTACTAAATCATTCACAAGAGCTATGGGTTATGAAAATGATAAGTGCACCAGTCAACATTCGAGGACGAATGTTCCAAAGGGTGAATGATGTTACACCCCATGTTTTTGTATGTGAAAGTACGTCATAAGAAAATTGATAGAAGCTCGAAAATGTGATGTTACATCCCGCCTTTTTGTATATTAAATTTTCATCATAAATCGACGTAAGTCAGAGAATGAGATTATTCTGAGAGTATAAGCATTATGTTATTTCAAATAAGATGTAAATTTGTGAATGAGATGGTAAGCAGGTGTACAAATTGTGTTACACATGAGTAGTATTATATGTCATTTGAGATAATTCCTAATTATGTGGTTAACCGTATAGTTATTGGTTAATAGGGGATTACCAAATTAATTAATTGGATAACTATTGAGTGGGAAATATCCCCCCACATGGCAGCCATATAAGAGCCATTAGGTGACTCTTAATTAGATTTTCAAGGTGGCAGCCTTTAAAGAGATAAGTACTTTAGCTCATTAGGTTAAAGAGTGTATCAAGAAAGCCAAACCACATGACCGCCATAATCATTCCTTGCTTGTAGTAAGCAAACATTTCATTTCAAATTAATAATATAGTTCATAAGCTTTAAAGAGGAATGCTTATATTTACTACTTCATGGATGAAGCTATAAAAAATTCATATAAGATTTCATAAGGTAATAGCAACTGGATCTATTATTATGTGTTGTTGCAATTGATGTGTTAGAGGGATTATCAAGAAAATCATCTCAGGTATGTTAAGGATAAACCTTACCTTTATTTTGGCATGATCCAGTAACTATATGTGTTTGATAACGAGAGATAAAGAGAAATTCATATTCTTGAATTTATGCATCTCACAAGTCATAGCATTCTCCCTTATCGGGACTTCATATTCAGTTTAGTATTGTCTTCTTCCAGTTAAGAGAGCAGATGGTCTATATATTACATTATTATGGTGTTTCACCACCATCGAGCTACACTCGGTGGGCAGGAACCTATTGAATAATCTCTTATCAGATGGTAAGTTATATACCGAGCCTACTATGGTCGAGCGCCTATGAGCGAGCCAACTACGGCAGAGCAGTTGTATATATCGTGCCTTATAATGCTGGACAACTATTCTTCTAACTATATTGAGAGACTTGAGTCAGTATCTGAAGGTAAGCTTATCTTTAAATTATCTTTGACTCCAGTTGCTTCCAGTTATTATATTATCAATTCAGTTTCTTCTTTTAATACATTTTCTTACATATTTGGTACATTATTTCATACTGGCGTCCCTTTTCTAGGGGCACTGCATTTCATGTGTGCAGGTTTAGATAGACAGACTGGTATACCTCATTATTAGGTGTTGCCCGAGTTCACTTTGATTGGTAATCTCCATGCCATTTGGAGTATCCATTTCTAGAGCTTTATGTACATTTTATATATAAATGTATATATATTATGAGTAGGTTGGAGCCATGTTCCGATCACAGTACATCTATCAGTAGAGGCTTGTATACATATCATGTCAGTTAGTGCAGTATGTTGTACTTGTAGGCCTTGTATGTATATTTTGTTGGTTTGCCAGCTGTAGTAGTTATGACGGCTTTGTCGGCCCAGCTTTATATTGATGTCTTGTCAGAATTCGCAAATTGTCTTGCAACGTGGCCCATGGCCAAGGTATGACATTATATGTTCAGAGTCCCGTAGTCGCAAGTCGGTACGCAAGGATAGGCGGGGCACCGGGTGTCGGTCTCATCCCCCAGGTTTGGGGCGTGACACACGGTCCACCGATTTGGGATGTGACAAAAGTGGTATCAGAGTAGTTCCATCCTAGAGTTGTCTATAGACCGTATCTAGTAGATTCTTGTTATGAGTGTGTTGTGCACCACACTTATAAACAGGGGGTTGTAGGACATATAGGATGTTATCCTCTCTTCTTATCTTAGATCGTGCGATATAATGACTTAGTTTCATAACATTATGTAATGTTTTCAGCGATGCCCAAGAAGGCTACAGCTGCCCAAACATGCAAGTCTGTGGCTGATGAGACTACAAGTCAAGCGCCATGAGTTACCTAGGCTCAGAGAGAGTCGCATATCGAAACTCCATCTCTGACATCTCATACCCTGCCCTTTCCAGAGGAGATCCAAGGGGCACCAGCTCCAGCACCCGCTCTAGTACCCCAGCTCTTCAACTAGATGCACCGGGTGAGGAGATGAGTGATTCTATTCAGCTATTAAATAGATTAGTGGTCGCACAGGCTCAACACCAGGAGTTAGGTGTTGGTCATGCAGATAGGGTCATGAGTGTGAGTGTTCATGTATTTATTAACTTTGACCCTCCGCTATTTACTAGAGAATATCCAAACGAGAACCCCAGGGTATTTATGTATAGGATGCAGATGGCTTTAAGGGTAATGAAAACCACTGCAACCAAGTCAGTTGAGCTAGGTTCATGTAGACTTTGAGATATTGCAATTAATTGGTACGCGTCTTGGGAGTTGTCTAGAGGTGAGGATTCCTTTCCAGCAGTATTGTAGGAGTTTACAAAGGCTTTTCCCAGTAGAGCTTAGACAAGCTATAGTTGATAATTTTTTACCATTCGGCAGAGTAATGTGAGTGTTGGGGAGTACAACCTTTAGTTTGATTCTTTGGCTAGGTATGCTCCCACTATATTAGCTAAGATGGAGGATCGAGTTCACTAGTTCGTGATGGGGTTGGAGTTGCACCTACTTAATGATTGTATGTCAGTCTCACTTCGACCACATCTTGATATTTCTCGTATTCAGGAATACGCTTTGGGTGTAGAGGAGCATAAGTAGAAGCAGAGATCCGATCGTGAGCATTATGGGGACCATAGTACGAGGAAGAGATCTTTAGGTCCTCTAAATAAGTTTTGAGGTGGTCAGAGACAGCAGTACCTGTGGTATCCAGCCAAACAATCAGCTAGCGCACCCCCTCAGTTTGCTGGTAGAATATTTGATTATTCCACATATTCAAGGTCCAGTTAGAGCTCCAAGACTTCTAGTTCTCAGCATAAGAGCAAGTCCTCGGTGTGGTAAGTAGCATGCCAAGCCCAGGTGGAAGTATCACTTACAAGAAATTTCGCTATAACAACTTAACTACATAAACTAAAGAACCACACATGGAAATTACTTAAATAATTCTGGATAGCAACTCCCATAGAGACTAGATGACATGATTTACAGGAAAGCATATTTGCATTTTAGAAGCAAGAGTGACAGGATTGATTAAACAAAGGAACTTGAGAACTAGGAGAATCTGTATGGCTTAGTTTATACATGGTAAAATTGATATGGCAAACTAAAAACATAGGCTAAATCCTTGATCAAGTGATAGAGAACTAAAGATAGAAATAAAATTAGGAGAGTTGAGGAGACATGTCACTTAGGGGTAGTTTGGTAGGATGTATAAGAATAATGCGGAATAAGGTGTATTAGTAATGCATAAATTAGTAATTCATGGATTAGTAATGGAAGAATTAGTTGTGCATATATTATTTCTTATGTACTGTGTGGCATGGTATATTAAAATTATAATGCATTGCATAAGTTTTAAGAAAAATAGTTGTTTACAAAAATGCCCTCCATATTCTCTAGCTTTAAAGGACTTTAAGGATAATTTTATCTTTAAACATACTAATGCATGCATTAATAGCGTTGGTTTTACTAATACCATGGTTTTCTATATTTTACTAATGCATAGGATAATACCAAGTATGATGTATAACTAATACAATTATTAGTTATACACATGTTAAAAAAATGCACCAAGCAAGGTATTAGTAATGCATAGAGTTAATGCTTGCATTATTTGATTTAGTACCTCCTACCAAACGACCCCTTAGAGATAACACGTTAGAGTACCAAACGCATACAAGATGCATGTGAGTCTAGGATAGAGCATGGTTTAGAATTAGTCCAAAAGAGAGTTTAAAGCTATGAACCTAAGTCAGGAAGGTCTAATAGAGTCATAGTCAGAGAATGGCAATTACACGCAACAAACAGGCAAGTAAACAATCAATAAGAAGCCTAATCATGCTGAGTATAACACAAATATTCCCAAGTCCAAATGTACCATGGCAGGAAGACAGATTATCTTAAGGTTAAATAGAACAGGAAAACTTAGAACTTGAGCCAGTTGACTATGCATGATAACATGAACTAAATGTTGGATTCAATTAGAAGCATACGCAATACCAAAGAATGCGGGATTGACCAAACACCATATTAAAGTTCTCAACAACAAAGCAATATATTTTGTTAAAACATTGCGACAACAATAGGGTTCATGTAAGCAGGTAAAATTAGAGCCAACATAAAGGAATTATCAGGAGAAGTTCATTAAAGCATATTTTGGGTAGGATATTATTCCCTAAGAATTTTAGTGCAAGAATCCAAGAAAAGGCATAAGAAAAACTCACAATAAACAATAAGTGATCAGGACAGTAGAGCAGACTTAAAAATTCAAGCTGAACCTAATGAGCATATATTGAAGTTTAAAAATCTAGGCAAGTTGTGACACTAGGATATCTAAAACTGTATAATAGCTTCAAATCAAATAAAATTACCAATAAAAATAAAATTATATTGAAGTCATATAGGTTCACAAAATTCACACAACATGGATATGCAAAGCGCTGAACTAAAGGAAAAGGGAGATAGAATTGCAAGATCAAGACACTTACCAGTTTGCAGATTCAACAAACAAAATAGAAGAGAAGACTAAGTGCCAACAACAACTTGATTATCAGCAGCAAAGAGGAAAACCAAAAGACTCAAATCCTAGTGCATCAGAGTTCATAGGAGCTTCAAATGAGCCCCGAGCAGTGATCACACTAGGCATGTCAATAGAGAGGATTCTGGTGGCCTCAGCTTTCAGCCGGTCGCAATCAAGGGTGTAGAATAGCATAGAAAGAGTAAAAGTAAGAGAATAACAGTAGTCGAGGTAGCAATTGTTGTTAAGTCTTGGAAGGAAAACGGGGAAGAGGGATTATATAGTAGAAAAAATCAAGACACAAATAGGGAAATATAGTCAATCGAACATAAACAAAGAAAGAAAAGAAAGCAAAATCGATTTAAAATAAATTTAGGAGAAAAATCAGGCAAACCCTAGTTCCATACGGAGAAACAATTGTCAAAGAATCTTATTGAATCTGACCCATATAGCCTGGTAGAGAATGTATCAAGACAAAAACATGGAGATAATACATAATCGGAGTCGAACGAACACCGATCGATTTAGCTTCCATAAGTAACTGAGCACCAAATACTGTGACGTGAATCTTCGTGTGTGCAAAAAAAGGAACGGAAAAATGGAAGATTTTCCATGTGATATGTTGTGATACGAAGCGAGACGGCTACGGTTTCTCTCAAAGAGAAGGAGAGGATGAGAGAATTTTAGGGGCGGCAGTCTTAGGGAATATAGTAGGGCTTCGAGTGGGTTTGGTTAATTAAAGAGGGGAGATGGGTTGTGGACCGTTGATCTCTCAGGTCAACGACTGAGATGATGGGAAAAGCGGGGCGGGTCAACAGGAGCGGGTCGCGATCGGTTGATTAAAGGTGTCATTTGCTTTGGGATTAGGGTTATTAGGATAAGGTTTTGGGGTCTGGGTTGGTATATTGAGTATGAAATTAACACAAAAATTAGGCCATAATTTACATACACAGTTTATTAAAAAATAATTTATACAAAGTAATTAATAAATAATAAAAATATTATTTACGTAGTAATATTCTTTAAAATTATAGCTTAATATAATAAAGATATAAAATGCTATTTTGTCATAAATAATATAATAACGCAATTATTTATAGGATATCAGCTATTGTGACAATAATTGTCAAATAGCTCAAAATACAAATGTAAGTACATGAAATAAAGTAAAATATTATAAAACATAAGTGGATATAAATAATAAATTTAGATGATTATGTCACCCCAGAATAATTTGAAGGGATAATTACTAAATATTTGAATAGTTTAAATGCAAGAAAATTAATTTTAAGACTTTAAAAATTATAAAAAAATACTTATATGACACTTGTAAATTGGGTGATAATGCAAAATTATATTTCGATGGTATATGGAACACTTTATAAAATATGAAGGTAAAATTAGGTATCAATAATGTGTGGTAAAATT
Organism: Nicotiana benthamiana; assembly: GCA_034376525.1. NCBI lineage: Eukaryota > Viridiplantae > Streptophyta > Magnoliopsida > Solanales > Solanaceae > Nicotiana > Nicotiana benthamiana. Next base: position 110,667,799 of record CM067331.1, read on the forward strand.
TATTATTATGTTGTGATATTGATGCACATACGGCGGTACAAGTATAAGAGTTGATGCACGAGCAATGTGATAATGTGGGATTTATACGCGTGTTGTTACTAAGGGAATTACTTGAAGCCATGCGGTGAGATAAAAGAACTAAAGCGCGTGTAGCTATTTTGAAATAAATATTTTTAAATAAATGCAAGGTTCATGCAGCGATATAAGGAAGATTGTGGTTGTGACTTGTAAAATATGAATATGAGGTGCGGTACCTCTTATGTGATTCTTATAGTACATTTTATGTTGAAAAGGCTTGTTGATATGAACGATTATTATCTTTTCTTCATTCATTTTACTTGTATTTTATGGTATTTGATCACTTGTTGTTCTTATCATTCCCTCTTTGTTGTCCTTTATTGCCTTAGTATTCATTGTTATCCTTACAAAATTGTAATGTTTTGTTGTCATTTATTTTCTTGCTTTCCCTTATTAGATTATATTAATATTCTGTTTAGGTTTCTATGTCTAGCAGGTGTCATGTCATGGCCTTATCATTACTCTACCGAGGTTAGGCTTGATAATTACTAGGTACAATTGTAGTGTACTCATGCTACACTTCTGCACATATTTGTGCAAATCCAAGTACTTTTGCTCGTGTTGGACGCAGTGAGTTGACTTAGAGATTTCGTAGACTACAAGATATATTTTCTTGACATTCACATGCCTCAAATTTACCTTCTACTATGGTCCTTTCTATTTTTACCTTCATATCAAAAGATTATTGAATTAGAGACCCATAGTATAAATCTGTAAAGCTTTTGACTCAGGTCTACCGATTTTGGGGATAGTGTGACTTTGTACCATTTTTGTTTTATTATGATAGTTACCAGTTTAATTTATCATTTTAGTTGTTAATTCTGCTAAATTATCAATGTATGTTAGGCTTACCTAGTCTTAGAGACTAGGTTCCATCATGACATTCTAAAATGGGAATTTGGTTGTGACAAGGTGGTATCAAAGCTCTAGATTTATAGGTGCTAAGAGTCATAAGAAATTTTAGTAGAGTCTTGTAGATCGGTATGGATACGTCTGTACTTATCTTCTAGAGGCAATAGAACTATTAGGAAAATTAAATTCCTTTCTTTGCTACCTTGTCATGCGAATTTGTTGATTTCGAAAGCTGAGCCTTTTTCTTTATATTCTCTCACATTTGGTGAGCATATGCACAATTGGATCAGATGATCAGACATCTGTGCCCCATACTAGAGCTGCGAGAGGCTAGGGCGGAGGTAGAGGTAGAGAAGAGGCACATTCCGCAGCTAGAGCACCTACCCAAGCAACGATCGAGGAGTCACCACTATCTCCAGTAAATGGAGAGGACCCGCAGTGCCGGTTGCCCCCTATAGACTCCAGGAGACTTTAGCACATTTCCTAAGCATGTTCGGCACTTTGGTGCAGGCAAGATTGATCCTCGTTTACAAGCTACATCTTAGGCTAGGGGAGGAGCTCAGACTCTTGCGGCTCGTACTCTAGAGCAACAAGTCCATGTTTAAAATGTTTTTGGAGTTGTGTCAGCACAACACATTATTCCGATTCAACCCGAGGTCAGGCCAGAGGAATCTGAGGTGGAGCAAAAGAGAATTGAGAGTTTCAAGAAGATTTACCCTCATTCATTCACTGGTGCAGTCATTGAGGATGAATATGGTTTTTGTAAGGCACCGTAAAATTTTATCAAGAACCCAGAATTTCATACTGCCGAGGTAGGCTAATCTTTTTGAAGGTTGTACATAAGCTTGCTGCCGTACGGACTTTTTGGTTTGCATAATGAATTGGGGAGTTGGAAGGAAAATAAACGTCCTCTAATGGGTCTAAAATCATACCTGTAATCTCGAATAGGTGTGGATAGTTGTTCCGCATCTCCCGCCTAGTCTCCCAAGTAGCCTCCTCGACTGGCTAACCACTCCACTAAACATTCACTGAAGTTATATCTTTGATATCAATTTCCGGAGCTCCCAATCCAAAATGGCCACCGACTCCACATCATAATTCAAATCTCTATCTAAGTGAACTCTGTTAGATTCCAAAACATAAAATTGATCACCATATTACTTCTGAGGCATGGAAACATGAAACTCTGGGTGAACATCCAATAGACTATGTGGTAATACAAGCCTGTAGGCCATCTCTACAATCCTCTCAAGCACATCAAAAAGGCTAATCTACTGATGGTTCAACTTGCCCTTCATCCTGAATCTCATCACACCCTTCATGGCTTATACTATGAGCGGTACCTTTTCTCCAATCATATATGCAACATCACGAATCTTTCGGTCTGTGTAACTTTTTTCTAGATTGTGTCATATGAAGCTGATCCTTAATTAACTTAACCTTTTCCAAGGAATATTGAACCAGATCCGTGCCCAACAACCCAACCTCGCCCAGCTCAAACGACCCAACTGGATATTTATACTTCCTCCCATATACGGCCTCATTAAGAGCCATCTAAATACTCGATTGGTAGTTGGTGTTGTAAGAAAACTTTACAAGCGATAGAAAATGATTCCAAGAACCTCCGAAACACATAACACGAGAATGTAGCATATCCTCCAATATTTGAATGGCGCACTCAGATTGTCTGGCCGTCTGAGGGTGGAATATTGTACTCATCCTAACCCATATGCCAAACTCTCGCTGCACTACTCTCCAAAACTACGATGTAAATTGTGTACCTTGATAAAAAATAATAGACATCGGCACACCATCAAGGCGAACAATCTCGCGGATATAAATCTCAGCCAACCACTCTGAAGAATAGGTAATTATGGCAAGAATTAAATGTGCAGACTTAGTAATCCTGTCACGCCTCAACCTCGGGAGGCGCGACTGGTGCTCAATCGAGTGAACCCAACTGACCAAGCCTTTTTACCACTTTCTACCCAACTCAATACGATTAAGAAAACCATGCTTTTGTTTATTTAGACAATGGCGAAATCGTACATTCAACATTATTGATTCATTTTCATATCACAAACCTTAAACCATTGTTAAGTATTCAAAATTTCATACAGTTGCAGTTTAGAAGAACTAGAGTTTGGAATTAGTGTGTATTACATTGACCCATCCGAAATTCGAACCTACCCCACACAAACGTCTACGGAGCCTCTAAGGATACAAAAGACAATTATGACAATGCCGACAACAAGGTCCTGGCGATACCTCAAAAGTGGAAGTCTACAACTACAACATAATCCCTTGAAGGAGAAAGGGTCTCACCAAGACTTTGAGAGAAGGATACTCTACTATGCACGATCGACACTGTCTGCTATCGAGCCACCTACACTTATTCAAAAATGTGGCACCCCCGGCAAAAGGGACGTTAGTACCAAGTAATAGTACTAGTATGTATGACTAAACACCATCCTGTTAGAAAGAACAACCATATAAGAGTAAAAAGAAATCATAAGGACTACAAAGCTTCAAACAATCACCACATTAGCAATATAAAAAGTTCATATTGCTTTCATATAATTTCCGTAATTTTAGGTTGGGGCATTCTATATTGTTACATCATCATTCACAATACCACTGCTTTCTTGAGCGGAGTACGATCACGGCCCCATCGACTAAGCCGTTTTACCAAGACGTTACCCTTATTTCATTCTCACTTTCTAGTTTCAATTATTAATACAATACCACTATGTGTGTGTAGCATGGCATCCAATCACAGCCCAATCTGCTAAACCGTCTTACCAAGACATTGCCCTTTTTCGTTAATCATCTCACTTTGATTTTTGGTTTCACATGAATTAGTTCGTCGGCACTTAGGGCCAAAATTACCATATCAAACTTGGCACTAGGCCATATTCCATAACTCACGATTCACATTATTCCCATCTTCAACATTAACCTTGCCGTATAAGATCGTATGAATGTCCAAAAGCAATTCAAGTAATAAGCATAGAGAGGAATTCATCTGGTTTGGCGCATTAATCCCAATGTAACCTCTACTTGAAATTTAGGCATTTAGTACATAGCTCATATTCTCCACACTTCTTAATTTTACAAAGAGCAGCACATTAAACACATGGAGAAGCACCTTCTACATACATTTTCACAACATCTATTTATTTGACATAACAAGTACTACATCAATCAAATTTCGAACTTACAACATTTGCACGGAAACCATGGAAGCTCAATTTCTAAGAGGAGGGGGGATTTTAGCCATATATACCTCAATAGAGCTTTTCTTAAATCCTTACAGTAAATTTTGGAATTTCCTAATAACTTCGATCTATTTTATGAAAATTGCAAGTTGAACTAAGAGGTAGAGACATAATTAAGGTTCTAGCTTATTTGAGCATATTAGCAAGAACCAAATGTGCATGGTGATTTTAGGACCTATTGGCCCTAGTTTAGATGAGGTTTTGAAGAATGACAAATGAACTCAGTCATGGACCAGGTCCATCATGAGAGACACAGTGTTTATCAACATATACATATGAATTGCACGTGAAGAAGATAAGTCTCAAGGATCAAGCAACAATATCTTCTGAAATAATCGAAAAGGTTGAATATTGAATGAGGAGAGGAATTCTCCTTCTAGGAAGAGAACACAATCCGGATAAAGGATAGGGTTGGAGTTTGCATTGTTCAAGGACTCAACTTCGATGGAAGATTAACAATTGAATCTCAATCAAACTCTAATTACTAACTTATTAAATAATTGTGATAGTTCTATTTACAGATTTTCACAAACGCAGAAGTGAAACTAAATTGAGAGCAAAAATGTGAGGCAAGTTTGCAAGCAATTTATGTGAGATTTGAGTGTGCATTCCTAAAGCTACTTGAACGAAATAGAAGAACCAACTCCATTGTTTTATTCTTATTCTAGTTCAATAGTAGTATGTGGTTTAAAGTTGTACCTTTCCAGCTTTCATAGAAGAAATTATATTAGGTAATGTGAGTATTAAAGTTAGAGTTAACATGAAAGTGTCTCAACAGTTGAGGTTGTGTGGCACACTGGGATTAGAGTTAATCCTTAGGTTTACAAGAGTTTTTATAAATGCTGTTTTGGCTCAGTGATTTTAGTGGATGTTTTGGGAAACTCATACTGACTAGTAGGTCCTGGTTTTTTCACCTTTTGAGCAAGGTATTTTCCAAGTACAAATATTTGTGTTCCTTATTTTCTATAATTTTAATTCCGCAAAAGTAGTAGCTAGAACACCTAGAAAGACCAGGTTCTTCTAGATCGAAAATTGGGTACCACACAAATCATTCCACCCCCCTCTTGTGTGGTATTGACGTTAAGAACATCAATTGGTATCAGAGCAGGTTACCCTTGAAGAGGCTAACACCTTAGGAAAACATCAACATGAGTGCACCACTGGGAACTGGGCAGGGCAATCTACTGCCAGACCTCCACTTTATAATGGACAATACTATTCTTGGTGGAAAATATAATAAGAGATTATATCATTGGAGAGGACTATGAACTTTGGGACATAGTCACTAATGGCCCCTTGGAAACTACAAAGAAGAATGAGGAAGGAGTGGGAGTACCAAATACAAGAGATGACTGCACTACTGAAGACCTGAAAAAGTGGGAGAAAAATGCTAAGGCCAAGAAATGGCTTACGTGTGGACTAGGTCCAGATGAGTACAACATGATCCAAAGTTGTACTACTGCTAAGGAGAGGCCCACGAAGGAACACATCAAGTGAAAATATCAAGGGGTACACTGTTGTATTCTCAATATGAGAATTACTATGAAGGAAGAAGAAACTATCCAAGAGATGTATACTAGGTTCAGTACACTGACAAATGAACTTAAGTCTCTTAGAAGGGACATTCTTGAAGAAGACAAGGTTGAGAAAATTCTAACAAGGGTTCTGCCAGTCATATGGGAAAGCAAAATCACTGCAATCCAGGAATACAAGAATATTGCTACTCTCAAACTAGATGAACTGATTGGAAATCTTACTGTTTATTAAATGAGAAGGCAAACCATGAAGATGGATACACTCAATAAGGAGAGAAGCTTAGCTCTCATAATTGCTGAAGGTTTAGATCTGGAAGATGATGAGATAGCTATGATCACTAGAGATTTGAAAAGGTACATGATGAGAGGAAAGGGTTCTTCAAGAAGTACAATCTTCAACAAGTCAAGAGCTCCTGAGAAACAGACCAATGAGGCTTGCTACAAGTGTGGTAAAACTGATTACATGATCAAGAAATGCCCTCAATGGGACATTGAGTAGAAGAAAGAGAGGGTTGAACGAAGTAACAGGAAGAAGGAACAGGTTCAACAAAAAAGTAACAAAGGTTCAACCAAGGCTATGGTTGCTCCGTGGGGAGAAAGCTCAGATGAAGACTCAAAAGATGACGATGAAGAAGAGAAAGCACTGAAAGCCACTAGAGAATCAGATGATGAACAAGAGGTAAGTATTCTTCATCTCAAATAAAAGATTAAATTTTTATCTAGGGAAAGGTTGGCTGAGCTATTACTAGACTCCATTGATGAGTCTGAGATAATTAACAATGAGAAGGAAGTTCTATATAGCGAATGTATGATCCTAAATGCAAAATGCAAGAGTCTAGAGTCTAGGGATAATGAGAGTATACACAAATGCTAAGTTAAAGAACCTGGTTCTTTAACTTGATAACAATGTCCTAGAACTTAGGTCTGAAAACTTAAAACTAAAACTAGGAACAAGAAAGAAGAAAACTGATCACACATATCTCATTCTTGAAGAAATTTTGGGTAAAATGAAAGATGAATTGTATAAGAAATATGAATTCATCAAAGTCCTAAAGGAAGATCTAGGAAAGGTGAAACATGAACTACATAGAACTTGCAAGTGGAACAAGGCTTCTGATGCACTCTCTTGGCTGCAAGAGCATCATAGTAGCAACAAAAGAGGACTTGGCTATGAGACTAAAGCACTAAAGTGGGACCCTAAAAGCAAGTACCTCACACTTGTCGGTGTCCCTTTTTTCTCGCAAAATTGGGTTTATGACATTTGAGAGGGCAACTCATTCCTTTTGGGAATTGGGTTTGCATTTGAAGAGTCACCACCTAATGATTAGGGTGCATTAGAACACCAACTGAGTTCGATTTGGATAACCAGAGATAGGGTAAGGGCTTAAAATTATTCTAAGGGGAAGGTGTTAGGAACCCCTCAGAGTCCACCAATGTGGTTTCCAGCCGTGTTACAATTGTGACTTCATATAATCAAGTAAGCAATTAGGGGTTCATATAGAGGGACTTGCATATGACATTGCAAATAAGTTGGAAACTCCTGAAGATAAGTAGAGAGGGCAGAAATAAACAAAGACTTAAATAGTTTTACAAAAAGAGATGAAAGCAAATAAAGAGAGAGGGGTCCTAGGTTTATAATTAATGTGGATCATGTCAATGCAATTATCCAGTAATCACTCCTCAGAAGAGGGGCTACATGAGATATTAGTGCATCGGTCATTATCTCCATATTCTACTCGTCCCATCCCGTTAAGGTTATTTAAACACGTGGATTGGTCACGAAAGCTTATAGCGTGCTATTACCCGTCTAATCTTATAAGTCCGAGAGGGAGTTTAGGACCACTATTCCTACAAGGTAAGGACTAGGCTGAACCCTTAGGTTTAAAGAACAAAATTCTAGGAAACATACATAACAAAGTAGCACGCACATAAAGGGAACACACAAAGGTAAATAAAAGCTCACAGATCCCTCCACAAGTAAAACACGTATGCAGCACGTCTCAAACACATTTAAGGTCACATAGATAGGACTTTTAAAGAAAAGGAATAAGTGACAACAATTGAATAAGTAAAAGATAAGGGAACCATTAAAACAAGGTTTGAAAAGGATAGAGACAGTAGTTTAACTAGACAAGTACCGAAACAGCACGATTCTGCGCAGAAAAGGTAACCCAATAGTTTTTTTTTTGGTTTAACATTAGTTTCTATTGATATCAACAAATGTACAAAAAGGTGTTCTTAGTGGTAGTGTAGACTAACTACCACTCACTACACAGACTATACTGCTATTACAATTCAAACTAATAGCTAAGAATAGTAATTAAGTTGTCTCAGCCCCTTTAACCATTTCTTGCATTTTCTGCCTCATGCATGAATAAGAAGTGCAATCTCTCGGCAAACAAGGTTAGCATCAAAAGGTTTCTTCTCAAATCTGATAGCATTCGTGCATCTCCAAATCAACGATACTGTGGTAACAAAGGCAGTGGCTATCACAGCCTTTCTAAACTGTTTACTTCTGGCATTGTAACATATCCATGTCAACTCATTCTTCCAGCATCCTATCCTTCTATTGCAACCCAACCAGCAGCAAATTCTGAACCAAATTTTACTTGTAACTGGACAATTAAAATACAAGTGATCAAACTCTTCAATGTTCTGATTGCAAAATACACAGGTTTCTTCAACACTGATGCCAAATTTTATTAATCTGTCAACTGTTGGCAATCTATCATGAGCAGCCATCCACGCAGTAAACTTATGTCTAGGCAAGACATTAGTTGTAGCCATCAAATTCTTCCACTCCACTCTAGGACAAACTGGAAGCAAAGAATGGTATAAGGAATGAATTTGAAACTTTCCAGTTTTACACAAACCTGAGAGTCTAAACAAAAGACCTCCTTGCAAACTGTTGACAGCCATAACATGAGCTCTGCACTCTTTTATATTTCTGATTACCCAAGAAGCATTTTTTGGATTAGCCATTGTTTCAATGTCATCACTCTTTATGTAATAGAAATGAATCCATTTGATCCAAAGGCAATCCTTTTTCCTTGCTAAATCCCACAGTAACTTAGATACATCAGCTTTATTCCAAGTCTGAATATCAATGAGATTTAATCCTCCAGCAGTAACAGGCCTACATACTTTATCCCAAGCTATCAATGATCTTTTGGATACTGTTCCATTACCAGTCCAGAGGAATGATCTGCAAATAGCTTCAATTGCTTTCACCACCTTCTTAGGCAAAATGAAAATCTGGGACCAATAGGTTTGAACTCCAAATAATACTGATTTGATAAGTTGACATCTGCCTGCATAAGATAAGAATTTGGCAGACCAGCATGTAATTCTATCAGTGATTTTCTCAATCAGAGGCAAATAATGATGTATATTTAACTTCTTTGAGTGTAAAGGAATGCCCAAGTACTTGAAAGGGAGATGCCCTTCACTGAACCCCAAGTCCTCTAGGATACCCTCTTTTTCAATCTGAGAAATGCCAGCAAAATATACAGCACTCTTAGACTTATTGGCAGAAAGTCCAGATGCTGCAGAGAATGATAAAAATGCATCATGCAGTAATTGAGTAGATGTTAGATCAGCTCTACAGAATAACAACAAGTCATCTGCAAAGCAAATATGAGAACAGTTGAGCTTCCTGCATCTAGGATGAAAGTTAAAGTCACCATTCTTATGTAGCTGATTAAGGTTTCTGTTAAGATACTCCATTGCAATAACAAATAGGTAAGGAGACATAGGATCTCCTTGCCTAATACCTCTTCTGGCTTGAAATGGTTTAGTGAGACCCCCATTAATCACTAAAGAATAAGTAACAGTTGAAACACAAGCCATAATCCAATCCACAAACTTTGCAGGAAATCCAAGATCAACCAACATCTGCTTAAGGAATCTCCATTAAATGGTATCATATGCTTTCCTTAAATCAACCTTTAGTACACACCTAGGTGATATACCCTTCCTGCCATATCCCTTGAACAGCTCATGACTGAGCAAAACATTATCCAAAATACTCCTCCCTTCTATGAATGCTGACTGACCTTTCCCAATAATGTTGTCAATGACAGCTTTCAATCTTCTGGTAATGACTTTAGAAATAATCTTGTAGAGAGTGGTACAGCAAGCAATGGGCCTAAAATCCTTTACTGTTTTAGGAGTTTTAACCTTAGGAGCAAGAGCAATAGCAGTAGTATTAAGCATGTGTGGCATATGACAAGTAGAAAAGAACTCCTCAGTGGCAGCAAATACATCATTCTTGACTGTCTCCCAGTTCTTAGTGAAAAATTCCACAGGAAATCCATCAACACCTGGAGCTTTATCATTTGGCATATCTCTAACAGCATCAGTAATCTCTTCCATAGTAACCTCTCTAATAAGAGCCCTTTGTTGATCAAGTGTAAGACAGATTCCTTCTTTAACAATAGCAGAGTTTAGACAAGGTAATTCAACAGGTCTATCACCCATCAGAGATTTAAAAACTTCAATAAATTCATGTTCAATAGCCACAGGATCATTAAGCTTAACACCTGTTTCAGTATAGATAGAAGTAATATTGCTTTGGCTGGACCTTATTTTCCACTGTGCATGAAAATATTTGGTGTTAGCATCACCACAATCAATCCAATTAGCCTTTGATTTCTGTCTCAAGACTTGCTCCTCTACATTACTCCACTTCTCTATGTTAAGAAGGGCTTCTTTCTCTGCACTGAGTAGTTGTGTTGAACAAGGATCCATCAACATCTGGCTTGGAATAATATCCAATTGCTCCCTTGCATGAATCAATTTCTGTTGATAAGAAGCCATATGCCTATTGAGTCCTTTTAGCTGCTGCTTCATCTCCTTAAGCTTGTGCCAAATCTGTTGCAATGATGACCCTTCCCCTACTTGGTTCCACACGTGCTGTAAAATAGTATCAAATTTAGGATCCTCCATAACAGTGTAGTAAAGTCTGAAAGGTTTAGGATGTAGAAGCCTTTGCCTTCCAAACTTAATAAAGATAGGGGTATGATCAGAGACTGAGTGATTCAAGAAATCTGCTTCCACATGATTGTACTGCTGTAGCCATTGAAAGTTTCCAATTGCCCAATCTATCTTACTATATACCTGTTTATTAGTCCAAGAATACTTCTAACCTTTTGAACTGATAGGAGTGAGTTGAAGATCATATATCAATTCCTAGAAGTCCTTTACCTCTGCATCTGTTACAGGAGAACCAATTCTGTCTTCAGAGGATAAGACAGCATTGAAATCTCCACTTAACAACCATGCATCCTGGCTTGGAATGGAAAGACCTCTCAGATCACTCCAAAGCTGCTTCCTAAGTGAGATTGTATTGTAAACATATATGACACTCAGCTGGAATTTAATTGCTGAAGCTGTATCTTCAACACTACAATGAATAAACTGATCAGTGGTACATATGATATGAATTTGTATATATGACCTCCAAACTAACCATATCCTGCCATTAGTTGCTTTGAGATAGTTGTGATGAAACTTCCATCCTTTAGCAATTTTATTAAAAATACTATGGGCTTTTGGTTCCTTTACTCTAGTTTCAATGCAACCAAGAATATCAACCTTATTCTTAAGCAAAAAGTTTTTTAATTCTTTCTGCTTATGGGCTTTGTTAAGCCCTCTAATATTCCATGTAACAACAATCGTGAAATACTAGACAGTATTCTTAAAGAAGGGCCAGGATCCTGCAGTTGGCCTTTCCTACCTTCATCCAGTATTCCATCATTAACCATCTCTCCCAATTGCTCCTGCATTGTTCCATCACTGTCCATAGTCTCTAATCTCCCATGATCACCCACAGCTCCAATACTAGCAGCCATATCAGTACCAATGTGGATCCTTTGTAAAGCATCCACATGCTGGTCAACACTTACTGTATTCCTATTAGCATTTCCTTCACTGACCAATGATACTGGATTAGGCTCAATATGCATTGGCAGATTAGGAATTACTGTTGTATTTACATCATCCTTAGCCAGAGTGTTTTTGGTTCCAATGTTTCCTTTTGGGATCCATTCCTGCCTTGGCTTTTTGCTTCTCACCTTATTTCTAGTCACTTTATTATGATCTTCCTGCTCTAGTTCTTTTTCATTGTGACTGTTATACCAACGGTCCATTGAATTGTGCCCAAACTTCAAGCAGTGATTACAAAATTCTGTTTCCAATCATACTCAATGTCTTGGATTTTCAAACCAAATGGAGTCTCAATTTCAATTTCCTCAGGTAAAGGAAATGCTGCATCAACTTCAACCAGTACCCTTGCAAAGGAAACCTTCTCAAAATGAGCTGTAACTTTATCAGTATACAGAGGTTTGCCAACAGTACTAGCTAACTTACTGAGTATTTCAGGTGACCAGTATCCCAAAGGCAGTCCTGGAAATCTCACCCAAATAGGAATAGTGCTGAGAATACCATTTTGCATAGAAAAATCTATATCCCAAGGCTTCAATATCATAGGCTTGTTCCTATATGAATAAGGACCAAATTGAAGCACTTGGTTCATATCCTCAGCAGAATTAAATCTAAACACACAGTAGCCATCTCTATGCATTAGAATTTGTGGCTTAGCCACAAAATTCCACACATGCAAAACAAAATTCTCCAAGGCCTTCTCATTAGGGTTGTCACCAATGATATAGCCAATGAGAGAATTACTCCAATACTCAGCTTGTGGTTTCAACTCATTAATGTTGATTTTAACAATCTTCTTCCCATCCTTATCAATAGGAGGAACAAATGTTAAAACCTTCCCCATATTATGTTTACCTCTAACAATCTCAGCCATAGTAGGAAGAGGTTGTTCAGCAACTGCAATGTCTGAGAATTGGAGCTTCCTCACAGCTTGACTATCACGATCTGCATCAATCACCTTCAATTGAGGCTCAGTATTCATAATTTCCTCTGCATGCAAAGGTAATTTGGACTGAAATTTCTCTGGCAAAAAGTTGCCAAAAGTCAGAGGTTCGAGTTCCTTTGTTACCCCTGGAGCAGGTGTAACGATCTGTGGTGTAGAGGGAAGAGGTTGTCGCCGGCGTCGCGCCATTATCAACGGAAAAAGCTTCTTGCTAACGTGCGCTGCTAGGCGCACTGTTCCATTGTAACGTGCGCCGAGAGCTTTTCTCTTTTTTAAGGCGGAGATTAGGTAACCCAATAGTTAAAAGTAACATAACGGGACTAGAATAAAAAAATCAGTGAGAGTATATAGATACGCAATTTCAAAACTCGTTTCCAGATAGAGATAGATTTTCAGTAAAATAGAGTGAACTTTAAAGTGTAAAAAAGAGTGAACTTTCAGAGATTAAAAAAAAGAGTGAACTTTCAGAGAGCAAAAAAAAGAGTGAACTTTCAAAGAGTAAGAAAAACAGAGTGAACTTCAGAGAGTCAAAGCAAGAATGGGAGCGACAGAGCTCAAATTAAAAACTGGTTAGTTAAAATCGGTCAAAACATGGTTAATCGATTCTCGTTAGGCCTAAAGTTTTCCTAGGCGTCGTATGCATTGCCTAATTATCTTAGAGGTTGAACATGCATATTTGATTTCCAGTTTTAAAAGATACAGTTAACTAAACTTGTATTGTTAGATTAACATACTAATAAGGTGTTTACGATTACAACTCAGGTAAAATAAAACCCTAAGTAACAGGATGTCTAATGAAAATAGAAGTTCCTAAAAGATGGTCTCTAAATGCTAACGAGAATGCATCAGTAGTCGTATAGCAGTTATTGGCTTGTTATTAATTGATCACGGTTGCGAATTGAGCATAACAACAGGCTAAAAGTAAAGAACCTAAAACAAGATCTCTAATGTATGATATGCATGGTCTATACAGGATATCTATTGCGCAAATAAGTAAATAAAATCCTATAAACATGTTTTCTACCCATTACTTAATCTAATCATGCATAACTACCACCCAATTTTACTATAAACCCAATCATCCGTTTACAAATTATTACAAGCCAAGGATAGCTGAATTACAGTAATATAGAATAAAAATAAGAAGTTATTCGATAGGGAGTCTTCAGTCAGGCCGAATCTTTCAACCTCACTCTTTTCGAGTTTCACAGCCTTTGCCATGGTCTGGGTGCGGCAAAGCTCCCTAAGGCCCCATTGGGTCCCCAGCCAATACCAATACCCAAACACTTACTAAATATGTTGAACAAGTGCAGTTTGAAATTACAGGCTTATGCATCAAAGTTTAGTGAGTACTCAAAGGTACACAAATCAATGGTTACACGAATGGGGTAGAACCTAATCTCTAAGAGTAGTGAGAGTGTGTGATATAGTTTTAAAGAAATTGAGTTGAGAGAAACAATTTAAAAATGATCCATATAGAATCATTTCTTGAAAGAAAACAATTGAAGAGTGTGACAGTTTTGTAAGAAGGTGAGTAGGACAATCTCAAAACTAGAATATCACACATAGTTCATCAAAGCAAACACAAACAGGGGAAAGGAGAAACGGGACAAGTAGTTCACATGTAAGAGTATAGTTGCACATACGTAGACATCAAAGAAGGCGTTTCAGGACTTAAACGGTCATAACACATTTCAGCCCAAAATGTTCATGGAAGAGGTTTAGGATTACTTGGTAGCTAGAAAGGGTTATAAATACATTCTGATAATGTACTGGGGTTAGGGAGTAAAGAAGAACCGCATTAAACAAGTAAGAGTAGCAGTAGACATGCTGAATTAAGGGAAGGATAATCACATCAATGAACTAGCAAAGAGGCACTCTAATTGCAAGGTAAACAACATAACCATAAATAGAAGCATAAAAGAAATAAGAGAAAGTGCAATGTGCATAAAAACATGTTATTTTGGAAGCTGTAAATCAAAGAGAAGACATACCAGTCAAGAGTGAGATAATAAAGCAATAGTGTGCAGGGAAGTAGAGCAGTAGTGTGCAGACCAAGAGAGAAGAAATGTATAGAGCAATAAAATAGTAGAGTAAATAATTATTCAGTCTTGGCTTTCAGCCGACTGGGTAACCAGTAGTCAATAAGAGAAGCGAGAAAGAATGTGCAAGAGAGTAAGAGAGAACAATGAGTATGTTTGTGTGTGTAAGAGAGAGTTCAGAACATTGTAATTGTTTCTCTCATGCAAAAGAGATGGTAGGGTATTTATAGTTTTTAAAACAAGTAGAGAATAGGGTAACAAGTACTGACTTAACACAATTATGGAAACAATACCAATTGAAATCAATCACAAGACGGAACACCTTTTAATTAGGGAGTCATGATTCGAATGGGTACAAGTTATATCAGATAAGGAAAGAATCACTTAGACTACTGAATCTACTATAACAGGAGTAGCAAAGCATGTAACATGTAATAAGGGACAAATACATAACATTTCAAATAAGGAAAATATATACTGAATATTTGAAAGTATGTTTATGCGCATAAATATGGGAAAAATATAAATTAACTCTGAAAATTATTCAAAGAATCACATATGAGACTAAAATCACAAGGAATTAGTTCTAAGTGAGGGAAGCATCTCACAAATAAGGAAGTGATTCAAAATCAGCGAATACTTCTAAGGAAAACATATACAAAATCAGGGATTCGAAGACATGCACAGAATAAGCAGAATATTTGGTAAACGATGAATAATTAGGCCTATTAAACACAATAAGCACGATAATCAGAGAACCCTAAGAAAGATATCATAGAAACAGTAGAAGGTGGGAACCCTAACAACAAGATTAAAGCATAGAGCTCGGAGAATAACCCAGAAGATCATACAAAGAAGAAAATAATATAAACACAAACATATAGCACATAAAATAAGAAAATAAAGTGATTTCGAAAAGGGGTTCAGAATTCCTAGTTTTTTTTTAAAAAAAGGAACAAAACGTTTAAAACTTGGGCAATCGTAATGATCAAGTAGAGAGTACTGTAAAACATAAAAGTTTGAGTTAAAATCGTTAAAAATAAAGAGATTTAAGAGGTTTGGGTAGAGATTAGGATTTCATAAGAAACTAGTGAGATGTAAGAGAAACCTGGCTGTGAAACTCGGCACTAACGGTGTTCATGGCACCATCAGACCAAAACCCATTGGAGAAAGGACGGAGGTAGACCAGGCAAATCTTCCAGTGACCATATCGTATGGTGGAGGCTCCTGGGGCCTCAAGGATAGAGGGAATCAGCGAAATAAGGTTTCACGACGGCTGGTGGTCGAGAGGAGTGAGGTTGGAGGTGGCCGGAGAGATGGTGAAAGCCATTGGAGAAGAACAAGAAGATTCTAGAGAGAAGGAGGAGAGGAGGAGACCAAGTAGAGAGAGAGACCGGTCTCGAAGAAATGAGGTATTAAGAGGGGGGCGTAGTTAGAATTTAACTAAGGAAACAAAATCTTGGTCGTTGATCTCATTTGTTCAACGACTAAGATTAATTCGGAGTTGGGCCGGCTTATTTAGAATATGGCTTGGGAAGATTTGGATTGGGTATTGGGTCAGTTGGGTTAATTAAAAATCTGATATGGTGGGTTACAACTGATGCTAAAATTGCAATAATAATAGGGTAGGTATTAAATAACCAATTTCTCCCCCCTGTTTTATATAAAATAGTAAAATAATTTTAAAAACAAAAATTTAAAGCATTGAACTAATTAATAAGGTATAAGTATTAATATGAAAATACGAGAAATGATTTTATAAAATGTAAAATGCTATTAATCGTAATATAGGCTATAATTGTAATTATGTGCAATTTAGCCTAAAAAATACCAAACAAAATTTGTAAAAATCACCTTAATTATATCTTGGTGTAAATACGAGAATGGAAATAAATTATTCATCAAAATGATAGTCTGGGAATAATTATTGAATTTTGTACTGCTAAAATAGACAATAAATTGATTTTGAAAATCTTAAAAAATTAGGCATAATATCAAAACTCTTGGGCATTCTTATATATGCATAAAAATGCTATTTTGAAAGTATTTTGAGCATAAAAATACACAGGGAAAAATTAGGTATCAACAGCTGCCCCTCTTTACCCGAGAAGGATGAAAGAGTTGTCGGGTAAAGATATAATTGCCAATTTTGAATGAAAGAAACAATTTGAAAGGTTTTGACCGAGCTCTGGTTCCTGAGCTGCCTACATATCCTTGGTCTTATAGGAATCAGACCATATGTAGTTCAGGATCCATCGGCGGAACATGCCGATGGAGATTTCGAAGGACGGGCGCAATGTTTAGGTTGGGAATGATAGTTGAAGTCTAATAGGATGCGGGAACGGGAGCAGGGTCGCTCCCATCGAGAAGGCCGTTGCTAGCTGGTGTACTGCAAGTGAGCAATGCAAACATATATTGTCTATAAATTTAAACGTGATGCAAGTTCATGTTGGACCATGAATGTTGTCTTTGGATGGTTAGGATGACATCCTCAGACCATGACGTCCTGTGCCATGAAGCATATAATAAGTATTTGTAGGCAATGAAATGATGTTCTCGGGCTATGAGAATGATGCCTCTGAACCATGATGCCTTTGAATGATGATATGCAAAAGATAAAATGGGGTCCTCAGGCCATAGATGGCGTTTTCGGGCTATGAAGATGCTGCCTCCGAACAATGACGCCTTTAGACAATTTGGCGATCTTTCAGCCCATGAAATGCAAAAGATTGCAATCTTTCAGCCCATGAGGGCGCAAATAAAAACAGTGATCTTTCAGCCATTGCAGAATTTAAATGAAATGGCGATATTTCAGCCAATACGGAATGTAAAATGAACTGGTGATATTTTAGCCGATGCAGAATCTAAATGAAGTGGCGTTCTTCCATCCAGGAAATAAGGCTAAAGTGGAAATATTTCAGCCGCTGGAGAATGTAAATATGCAGTGGAGATCTTTCTGCCGATGCATATTCTAAAATAAAGTGGCGATATTTCATCCATGTAAAATAAGGTGGCGAAATTTCAACCGTGTAGAATGGAGACAATGCTTAGTCCCGGAAGGCAGAAAGGTAGCCTTATGCAATATGGGAAAATGCAGATGGAGGTAGAGCTTAACTTCGAAAGGCAGAAAAGTAGCCTTTTGCAATGCAGGAAAATACAGATGGAGGTAGAGCTTAACCTCGGAAGACAGAAAAGTAGCCTTATGCAATGCAGAAGATGCAGATGGAGGTAGAGCTTAACCTTGGAAGGAAGAAAAGTAGCCTTATGCAATGCAAAAGATGTAGATGGAGGTAGAGCTTAACCTCGGAAGGCAGAAAAGTAGCCTTATGCAATGCAGCAAAATGTAGATGGAGGTAGAGCTTAACCTCGAAAGTCAGAAAATTAGCCTTATGTAATGCAGGAAAATGCAGATTGAGGTAGAGCTTAACCTCGGAAGGCAGAAAGTAGCCTTATGCAATGCAGAAGAATGCAGATGGAGGTAGAGCTTAACCTCAGAAGGCAAAAATGTAGCCCTATGCAAAAGCGGGAAAATAAAAAGCAAGTAGTAATGAAATCTCTTAGCTGATAGATGATGGCCAATAATTGATTGTGTGGTTTTGGCTGCTGGGGATGTGATGTGCGGATACCTCTCGCAAATAGGTGATGATTCTGAGAAGTTGGATTTCTGAATAAAAGTATGTGTGCATAGAGATATCTAACAATTTTGTAATTTGAATGCCTGCATCCAAAGAAAAATCGTGAGTTTTGTAAAAAAAATGGGAAGGTTAGTTCTTCTTCCCGTGGCCTTTGCTTGTCTTGCTTAACGTTGTATTTTTATTGGGGTAGCATCGCTAACAAAGCAATTTTTATAACGGACATGCATGATTTAGAAGATATATAATTTTGAAAAAATGTAACATAAATATATAATTAAAATAGTTTTCTTTTAGGTGACAAGAGGGGTTGCTCTGATGGTAAGTAACCCCCACTTCTAACCGATAGGTTGTGAGTTCGAGTCTCCCCAGGAGCAAGGTGGGAAGTTCTTGGAGGAAAGAATGTCGAAGGTCTATTTGGAAACAGCCTCTCTACCCAAGGGTAGGGGTAAGGTCTGCGTACACACTACCCTCCCCAGACCCCACTAAGTGGGATTATACTGGGTTGTTGTTGTTGTTAGTTTTCTTTTAGGTGAACTGATGACTGCGACACAGTTCAAGACATTGAAACCTCTCTCGCTCCGGAATTATGAGGGTCCTCCTCAAAATTCTGCTCCAGTTTACTAGGCTGGTGTTTCTGACAGTTGTGCGCGACGAATAGTTGAAAATCAAATTCGAAATTTTGAGGGCCCTCCTCAAAATTCTGCCCTAGTTTCGAATGGCGGGAAAAATGAAAATTTTGTTGAATTGTGTTCGAACCCATAGGGCTGCCTACGTATCCCCTCTTAAATAGGAATCAGATCAGGAGCAATTCAAATTACATCATAAAGAATTCTTAAATGGTTACACATAGTATCCCTTTACTGCATCTGAATTGATTATCTTCGGCCAGACTTCTATGTCCATTTCTGCGAGTATGAGGGTTCTTCCGGTTGGAACCCGATGAACCATGTACAGACTTTGCCAGTTGGGAGAGAATTTCCTTTAGGCTTCAACTTGATGCCGGAATATTTTCTTCAATACCAGCTACCCCGGTATAAACTTTCTCAGCTTGATTCTTTTGTTGAAGGCTTTGGACATCCTGTTCTGATACAATTGACCATGAAAAGATGTGTTCATTATCTTTCCATCTATAAGAGGTAAATACTCGTAATGACTTTTTACCCATTCTGCAGCGTTGAGTTCCGCTTCTTGTATGATCCTCAAGGAGGGAATTTCAACCTCAGCGGGGATGACCGCTTCTGTACCATGAACCAGCATATAGGGGGTTGCCCCGGTTGATGTAAAAATTGTGGTACGGTATCCCAATAGAGCGAATTCTAGCTTCGCATGCCACTGCTTATGTTTTTCTATTTCTTTTTACTTAGTATACTCTTGATATTCTTGTTGGCCGCTTCTACAACTCCATTCATCTGAAGTCTGTAGGCTGTTGAGTTCTCGTACCTGATCTTAATGCTTTATATATTGCTTTCATCAAGTCTCTGTTGAGATTGGAACCATTGTCAGTAATGATTGATTCTGGGATTTCGAATCGACAAACAATACAATCGCGGACAAAATATACCATAAATTTCTTAGTCACTGCCCTGTATGATGCTGCTTCAACCCATTTGGTGAAATAATCAATTGCCACTAGAATGAACCTATGCCCGTTTGATGCGGCAAGCTCGATAGGTCCAATGACATCCATTCCCCAAGCTGCGAACGGCCATGGTGAGCTTCTTGTATTAAACTCGTTTGGAGGCACTTTTATCATGTTTATATGTATCTGATAGTGATGGCATTTTCGGACATACTGGATACAGTTCGTTTCCATAGTCATCCAAACATATCCCGCTCGGAGTATCTTCTTAGCTAATACAAAACCATTCATATATGGACCGCAAGTCCCTGCATTAACTTCTTCAAATAACCTGGATGCTTCCTTTTCTTCGACACACCTTAGTTATCCCAAATCAGAGTCCTCATATATAGGATTCCTCCGTTGTAGAAAGAAATTGTTGGATAATCTTTGAAGTGTGCATTTTTGAGTAGCATTTGCAAGTTTTGGATATTCTTATGTTGCCAAATATTCCTTGATATCATGAAACTAGGGTTTCCCATACACGTCTTCCTCGACCTGAGCATAGTAAGCTGGATGATCACAAATCTTTACTGGGATATGATCAATTAAATTCTTGTCTGGATGTTAAATCATAGATGATAGGGTAGCCAGTGCATCGGCAAACTCATTCTGAACTCTAGGGAAATGCTGAAGTTCTGTCATTGTGAATCTCTTCCTCAACTCCTGTACATGATGCAGATAGGGGAGTATCTTGGTTGCCCATTATTCTCGGACTTGATGTATGAGCAAATCTGAATCCCCGATTACTAGTAACTCTTGAATGTTTATATAAATGGCCGACTTGAGCCCTAAGATGCAGGCTTCGTATTTGGCCATGTTGTTGGTGCACGGGAACTTGAGTTTGACAGATACAAGATAATGTTGGCCAGTTTCTGATACTAGGACTGCCCCCATGCCAAGTTTTTTGAAATTTGCTGCTCTATCGAAAAATATTCTCCAACCATCATAGGATTCTACAATATCTTGTCCTATGAAACATACCTCCTCATTAGGAAAATATATCTTTAGAGGCCAGGATTCTCGCTAAGATGATCTTCCAATGCTTGTCCTTTGATTTCCTTCTAAGTTACGTAGACAATGTCGAATTCGCTCAGCAGGATTTACCACTTGGCTAGCTTGCCAGTAGGCACGGGCTTCTGAAAGATATACTTTAGCGGATCCATTGTTGATACGAGGTGAGTGGTATAGGCACAGAAATAATGCCTGAACTTCTGAGCTACCCAAGTCAGAGCACAGCAGGTGCGTTCCAACAGTGAATACCGGGCCTCGTACAGGATGAACTTCTTACTGAGATAGTAGATGCATGCTCTTTTATCCCCGTTTCGTCATGTTGTCCCAAAACACAATCGAATATCCCATCCAATACTGCAAGGTAGAGCAATAGAGGTCTACCTGGCTCGGGCAGAACTAGGACTAGCGGTGTTGACAGGTATTCTTTGATTTTGTCAAAGGCTTTCTGACAATCATCAGTCCATTTGGTAGCGGCGTCCTTTTTCAACATTTTAAAGATCATTTCACAAATGACAGTGGACAGAGCTATGAACCGGCTGATATAGTTGAGTCTCCCCAGGAAACTCATCACGTCCTTCTTGTTCCTCGGCGATGGAAATTCTTGAATGGCCTTAACATTTGATGGATCAGTTCTATTCCTCGGTGACTCATAATGAACCCAAGCAGTTTTTCGGCAGGAACCGCGAATGCACATTTGGCGGGATTCAATTTCAGATTGTACCTTCTCAGTCTGTTAAAGAACTTCCTCAGATCTTTCATGTGGCCGGTGGCTTTCTTGGATTTGACGATGACATCATCTACATATACCTCGATCGCTATGTGTATCATGTTATGGAAAATAGTAGTCATGACCCTCATGTTGGTGGCCTCAGCATTCTTTAGTCCAAATGGCATCATCTTGTAACAATACATCCCCCACGGCATAATGAAAGCCGTTTTCTCTGCATCTTCTTCTCATCCATCCATATCTGATGGTATCCAGCAAAACAATCAACAAATGACTGCAGCTCGTGCTCAGTGCAGTTGTCAATCAGGATGTGTATGTTTGGCAAGGGGAAGTCGTCTTTTAGACCCTCCCGGTTGAGATCTCGGTAGTCAACACAGACTCTAACCTGCCCGTCCTTCTTCGGCACTGGCACAACATTGGCTAACCACGTTGGATACTCCACTACCCTGAGAACCTTGGCTTTGACCTGCTTGGTAACTTCTTCCTTAATTTTCAAATTCATTTAAGGTTTGAACTTTCTGAGCTTTTGTTTTACCGGTGGACATGTCAGATCTGTTGGCAATTTGTGAGCCACAATAGATGTACTGATATCGGTCATATCATCATATGACCAGGCAAATATATCCTCATATTCCCTTAGGAATTCCGCGTACTCTTTCTTTTCTGATGGTGACAGATGAACACTGATGTGCGTTTCCTTGACATTTTCCGTATCCCCCAAGTTGACAACCATAGTTTCGTCTAAGCTAGACTTAGGTCTATTCTCAAAATCCTAAACCTCTTTAACAACCTTTTCTGGTATATCACCCTCTTCCGAGTCTATGTCCGTTTGTTGAGTTGTCTCGTTGCAAGTCATACTCTTTGGTTCATCAAGATAAGTTATAGTAATGCTATGTAAATAAAGTAAATGATAGAAAAATAACAAGAGCAAGATTTATAAGAAACTAAAATAAATTTCATAATTATTTTGAACATTAGAGCTCTTTTCGAATTCAAAGAAAATACAGAAAGAAAATTAACTAGCAAAAAAGTAAAAGTTAATGCATGTGTTTTGTTCAGCCTTGCGACCCCAAAATTTTTCGGGCCCTGGTGGTTTTGATGCACCAATTATTGAGGTGCGCTCCTCAGCTCACAGCTTGTATAGAAGGGCCTTCCTCTCCTCTCTCCTCAAAAATAACACAACAGTCCATATTGTCATCTTCCAAAAACAAATTCCCCATTGCCGCCAACTCTTCCTCTTCTTCTGACCCATATATGACCTCAGCTGGTTGGAAAGTCTCCTCAGGCAAGGTATCAGATGCTCCAGTGTGTAGTAGGGACTGCACCATGGTGGCGACTAGTGGTTGAAATCCTCCCAAGTGTATTCATATCCCAAACCAAAAGTGGTACCATGTTTCTTCAGCTTGATGGGTTTGGCGACTCCCTAGAGGTTTTTGCCGAGTCCCTTGCCAAGCTCGTATCTACACCAATTCAGTATGCTTTCAATCTAGTTATCCTACCATTTATCTTTGTCCACGGCATTGATCCGCTCGATGTGGTGGTAGGTTTCTTCGCCTATTTTCCTTCTTCCTCCTATTGTCGGGATGGTCTGGTGACTGTATATGGGATTGCTACCATCGCCATGGATAATCACCTCTTGGAGATTCCATTCAAATTTCACTGCCTGGTGTAGGGCTGATGCTACGGCTCCAGCAGCGTGAATCCACGGCCGTCCCAATAGAAAATTGTAAGACGCTAGGATCTCTATTACTTGAAAGTCAACATCGAACCAAGTCGGTCCCATTTGCACACCCAAATTGATTTCCCCAATAGTGGACCTTTGCGAACCGTCGAAAGCTTTGACATTGATGGTACCATCCTTGATATCATGCAGACACTTTCCTAATGTTCTGAGAGTCACCAATGGACAAATATTGAGGCTGGATTCTCCGTTAACCAGAATTCTGGTGATGAAATAATCTTCGCATTGCACAGTGATGTGCAACGCCTTGTTGTGGCTTAACTCTTCTAGTGGAAACTCATCTTCGTGGAAATTGATTTTATGACTCTCCAACACTTTCCCTACCATGTTTTCCATTTCTCCTCCAGTTATATTACTGGGCACATATGCCTCACTCAGCACTTTCATTAAGGCATTTTTATGTGTGTCAAAGCTTTGTAGCAGGGCAAGATGGAGATCTGGGCTGGCGACTTATTCAACTCATTGATGACTGAATACTCTTTGGCTTGTATCTTCCTCCAGAGATCATCAGGCCCGATTTCAGTCAATCGCCCAGAGGCTTGCTTACTGGACTCAGCCAGATGTTTTGGAGTATAAACCCTGCCAGTTCTGGTCATACCATATGCTGCAATTGCTTCTCCGAATTTGGCTTTTCCTTTCCTTCTCGCCTCGGCGGTGTAATCCCAAGGAATGGCCTTCGTATGGAATGATGCTATGGCTAACATAGCTACTGGAATGGGTACTCTTTCCTTGGAAGGAAACACAACCACTTCAAATGGCACAAGTGCTTTCGGGGATCCAAACTCGACCTCAATTGGCCCTAGCGTCTTTGCAGAAGACGGTGCTACGAACTCAAAGGGTATAGATATTTTTACTTCATCATTCCCGGAAGGCTAGATCTGGACAACAATCGGGTTAAGTGTGACTGTCGGTTTCTTTGGCTTGTCATCCTTAACATCAATCTAATCGCTCCGTTAGGGTCCCAATCATCTTTTATCTCGATCATATGAATGCCTTCATCCTTGTGGTCAGGCAGAGGGTTGTTGCAAACATTAGAAGCGGACTCTTTTGCCATGATAATCTTATTGTCAATTAAAGCTTGGATCTTATCCTTCAACGAGCGGCACTCGTCAATGGTATGCCCCTTGATGCCGGAATGGTATGCACAGGTTTTATTCGGGTTGATCCATTGGGAAGGGTTTTCCAGAATTATGGCAGGGATAGGGGTAACATAACCGGCAGCTTTGATTCTTTCATATAGCTGGTCGATCGGTTCGGCAATGGCGGTATATTGTGAGAGGCCTATGATCGAAGTTTGGTAGAGGTCTGGGATAGTTTTGGCGAGTGGGAGGTGACTGATAGTTGGATGGTTGAGTGTTGTAAGCTTGATAGACATGTACGGGTTAGAAATATCTCGGTGAGGTAGGTTGATATGTAGGGGTGGAGATGTTTGGTAAGTAAGCGGTGGATCTTGGTAAAAAGGCGAGGATTCTTGGTAATTTGGGGTAGGTTGATATGTGAGAGAAGATATTGGGAAGTTTGGTATTTTATTGGGGATTTTGTTCTCTATGAAACCATCACTGTATTCACATCCCTTTTCTTGTATGTGCCGCCATATTGTAGAGCCTTGTTTGTGGCCTGTAATGCTTCAAAGTTAGTGACCATACCACTTTTAATGCCTTCCTCGATCCTTTCCCCTAGCTTGATGATGTCGGAAAATTTCTGGCCTTCAATCAACATCAACCTCTCATAATACTGTGGGTCTTGAGCTTGGACGAAAAATGTATTCATTTGTTTTTCTTCTAAAGCCGGCTTGACCTTTGCAGATTTTGATCTCCAGCGAGTAGTATACTTGCGAACTATCTTTTTGGGTTTCTTCTTTAAGTTCTAGATGTAGAATACATCTAGCGCATTCTTCGTGTTGAATCTAAACCTGTCCATGAAATCGAAAGCGATACTTACCCAATTCGTCGATTTCTTTGGGTCTTGGCTAATGTACCAAGATAGAGTATCTCCTTTCATACTTCTCATAAAGAGCTTCATGCGAATCTTCTCATCCTTTCCTACCCCGACCAACTTGTCGCTGTAGGTCCTCAAATGAACTCTGGGATCCCCTGTGCCATCAAACATCTCGAACTTGGGAGGTTTGTACACCTTGGATAGTTCGACATCTGGCTGAATACAAAGGTCCTCAGAATTCAGTCCCCCGATACCTTTGTTTCCTTCAACACCCTGGACTCGGCTAGTCAGCTTCTTGAGTTCTTCGGCTAGGTTCCTGATAAGAGAATCTTTGTCATCAGACTCTGATGTGCTTGAAATAGGTGTGATTTCCACATAGGTAGGGGCATTGTAGGGATGATCATTTGTGGAGTTTAGTGTTTCAGGAATGAGTAGTGGGGGTTATTTGAAGTGTGACATATGTTGCAGTGTTGATGGAGAGTGGGTTGTTTTTATGGTTTTGGGATATTTTGTGGAGGTGTAGGATTTTTAGCATTGGGAAAGTTGACATCTGGGGTAGTAAGGGAAAATGATAAGTTTGCCAAGTTCCGAACTTGGTCCAGTTCTTCCTGAAATTTCAATAACTTCTGTTCAAGTTGGGAGGCATTCTCCTGGGCAACCTGAATATCCTGAGGAACTTCTACCCTTTAAATTGCGTTCTCCCTTCTGATTTTGTTCAACTCTTCCATTTTCCCTTGTTCTTGCTTCGGATAGGACTCGGATGAGGAGGAGGTGGAGGCCCCTTGGATCTTGTGGAGTAAGACGATGATGCCATAATGCACGAACTAACCTTTGGGGAGGGGAATAAAACAAAAATAAAGTAAAAAAAACAAAGAAATAGCAAGTTAGTGAGGATTATGAGAAGAAAACATTGAAATATTTAAACATATAGTGCGAGAATATAAATCGTTCCTAATTTGGGAGCCTCGTAGTGCCCGAGGTAGGCCTAGCGACAAATAATTTGGAGAACTTATAATGCTAAATAAAATAAGATGAATTCAAAAACAACACTAAAAAATGCAGAAAATAAAATTCCACTGATGGGCATCGGCCTTATTACATCGAACAGAAAAAGACTACTAGCTACTTGGTCCCAGAAGGACCTTTCCTAGACTCGGCATCATTAGGTCCATCGAACAGCTTCACCAACTCACACAGTCCCAGCAGTAAATTGGCTCAAATAGAGTGTCCTCCTTCATTTCCTCCAGCATTCTGGCAGTTTTCAATCCTCTAGATGAACTTCCTTTCTAACTCCACCAAACCCTGCTCCAAATACCCCAGTCGCTTATTGGCGCTGACAGCCATATCTTTCTATTTTTTAGTCAACTTCTGATGTGCTTTTTGAATTTCCCCTTGTTCGCTTTTGTACTCTCGAATCCTCTTGCGCAATTGGTTGTACTTAACCTATACTTTGACTTTTTCATCAATGACCCTATGACCTCGGACGGACCCGGGTTGTCCCAACCCACCATGATCATCTTCCAACCAACTTGGATAGCATGG
Organism: Nicotiana benthamiana; assembly: GCA_034376525.1. NCBI lineage: Eukaryota > Viridiplantae > Streptophyta > Magnoliopsida > Solanales > Solanaceae > Nicotiana > Nicotiana benthamiana. The sequence continues at coordinate 110,694,685 of CM067331.1, forward strand.
GGTATAACCAGCATGGTATCTGTCTAGTCCAATGCAATCCTTTCCCTGGATGATTTTACAGTACCACATGTGCTCGGCTTGGCACTTGTGAGGGTTATCGTCATCTTGAATTTCGTCCCTAAAGTGACTCATCTTGTCGACTCTTGGTAAAACCTGCTTTCTTCCTGCCTGCCTCATGACCCGGATAAGGGCATAAGGATAAGTTTCCCTTTGACCGATGAGTATAAGAAACGGTGCATCTCGAGATCGGACGATGAATTCTTCAGTAGGGAACCACTCGAACATCCACTGCACTTGGTTTTCTTTTAGATTTTCAAACAACTCTACCGACCCTTTAGCATCTTCAGGTTGAGCAAACATGTTAGGCATATAGTTTATTCACCTTGGATGATGGAAGGCGATATGATCATCCCTGTCTTTGCGCAAAATCTCTTGCCGATATTCACCTTTTTGGAGGTGCTCCATGAACCAAAGTTGGAGTAGTAAGTTACAACCCTCAGAGTGATTGGCCCCTTGTTGACAGTTTTTCAGGGCTCGGTATATCTCCGCGACAATCATTGGTGCTATGCTGAAAGGGTGCCACCAATCCCTTATATTAGAGTTTTGGTGACCATGGCTAGTCTGGTATGGATCCTAGCCTTCTTCATAGGAAATACTATCATCCCCAAAAATCAGAACATAAAGATGAATACCCTTCTGTGTATATGCCCAATGAGGTGAGGGAAAATTCATCTGGGTAAATGCGGTAGGACTTGCTATGTTCGTACCTCTCGTACAGATAGTTGAAAGGAATGTAAGAGTCATTCAAAAGTTCAAGTATGGGCTTTTCTTTAGTCCCATCATCTTGATGAAACCCCTACCCTTGCGATTTTCTGGCATAAGCAAACCTGGTGTATCCCAAGGAATACCAGCTAACCCTTCTATTTCCTCGAGTAAAAGGTGTCATTTCAAGGTCCCCGAAGTGAAACACAGATCTGTCGCTATCCCAGAATTAAGTTGCAGCCTCTATGATTTGGTTGTCGGGTTGGATTTCCAAAAGATAATGCAAATTCCCCAAATATTTGCGGATGATAATCTGATCACTGCAGTGAAGGTCTTCCCACCAGCTTAGCAACCTTGGGTGAATGTTGGTTACCATGCCAAATCTGGGGACTTCATGCCTCATTTTCGGCAAAATAAAGTGTTAGACCCCTACCCTGCCAAACTCGACTATTTAAACCAATAATTAGCACACACAACATTTAGTTCTCCAAATAAATGCTCAAAATATGGTGGCGTCCATTTGGGTATCAAGGAAACCTAGTGGACTTTGGACAATGCTATCTTAAAGAGTCATTATGTGGACACCATAACTGACTAGGCTAGGTTTGACCATGATACATGCACAGTTAGATAGATTAGGTTTCTACGGGGTATTAGACCGGTACCCTTGAGCGGACAACTCAAGAGGGAAAGGCACGGAACCGTCGACTACACCGCTGATCGAATGGTTTTACCATAAAAATGCCTTTGCCAAATTTAGGGGGTGATAATATCTGAAGGGTGCAACCATTCATTATAAGCGTTGCTATGGTATTTTGATTGGCATGAGTGGAATATTATGTTGAGATGCAATTACAAGAATGAAACAAGTTGCCACGTATTTGCACGTTCATAAAGTAATGATTACAATGATTGCTCATAATTACAACAGTATTGAAGGAAAGCGGTAAAAGAAAGCATTAAAGAAAAAGAAAAGCCAAGTCAGTTTTGTTGAAGAAATGATAAAGACATTAAATAAAGGCAATAAAATAATAAAGTCACAAATAACACGAAATGGTAAAAGCCTAAAGAAATCCCCTAGCGGATTCACCATGCTATTGATGCCCTCTTTTTCTCATGAAATCGAATTTATGACAATTAGGAGGGCAACTTATTCCTTTTGGGAATTGGATTTGCATTTGAAGAGTTTCCACCTAATATTAGGGTGCATTAGGACTCCAATGGAGTTCGATTTGGATAATCAGAGATAGGTAAGGGCTTGAAATTATTCTAAGGGGAAGGTGTTAGGCACCCTCTCAGAATCCACTAATGGGTTGCCAGCCGTGTTACAATTGTGACTTCATATAGTCAAGTAAGCAATTAGGGGTTCAAATAGAGGGACTTGCATATGACATTGCAAATAAGTTGGAAACTCCTGAAGATAAGTAGAGAGGTCAGAAATAAAAAAAAAGACTTGAATAGTTTTACAAGAAGAGATGAAAGCAAATAAAGGGAGAGGGGTCCTAGGTTTATATTTAGTATGGATCACGTCACTGCAATATCATGTAATCACTCCTCACAAGAGGGGCTACATGTGAAATTAGCTCCCATCCTATAAAGGTTATTTAAACGCGTGGATTGGTCACGAAAGCTTATTGCATGCTATTATCCATCCCATCCTATAAGTTAGATAGGGAATTTAGGACCACTATTCCTACAAGATAAGGACTAGACTGAACCCTTAGGTTTAAAGGACAAAATGCTAAGCAACATACATAACAAGTAGGACTATACATAAAGGGAACATACAAAGGTAAATAAAAGCTCACAGATCCCACCACAAGTAAAGCACATAATCAGCACATCTCAAACACATTTAAGGTCTCAAAGATAAGAGTTTTAAAGAAAAGGAATAAGTGACAGTAGTTGAATAAGTAAAAGATAAGGGAATTGATAAAACATGGTTTGAAAAGGGTAGAGACAGTAGTTTAATTAGACAAGTATCGAAACAGCACGATTCTGGGCAGAAAAGATAACCCAGTAGTTAAAAATAACATAATAGGACCAAAATCAGAAGATTAGTGAGAGTATATAGATACACAGTTTCAAAACTTGTTTCTAGATAGAGATAGATTTTCAGTAAAACAGAGTGAACTTCAGAGTGTAAAAAGAAGGAACTTTCAAAGAGTAAAAAAAGAGTGAACTTTCAGAGAGTAAAAAAAAGAGTGAACATTCAGAGAGTAAAAAATAGAGTGAACTTCAGAGAGTCAAAGCAAGAATGGGAGCGGCAGAGTTCAAATTAAACAGGCTGGTTAGTTAAAACCGGTCAAAACATGGTTAATCGATTCTCGTTAGGCCTAAGGTTTTCTTAGGTGTCGTTTGCATTTCCTAATTATCTTAGAGGGTGAACACGCATATTTGATTTCCAGTTTTAAAAGATAGACTTAACCAAACCTGTATCGTTAAATTAATATACTAATGAGGTGATTATGATTACAGCTCAGGAAAAATAAAACCCTAAGTAATAGGATGTCTAATGCATATAGAATTTCCTAAAACATGGTATCTAAATGCTAATAAGAATGCAACAGTAGTCTTATAACAGTTATTGGATTGTTATTAACTAATCATGGTCTCAAAATGAGCATATAACATGTTGAATGTAAGAAACCTAAAACAGGATCTCTAACATATGAGATACATGTCCTATACAGGATATCAATTGCGCAAATAAGTAAATAAAATCTTATAAACATGTTTTCCACCAATTACTTAAACTAAGCATGCATAAGCCCCACCCAATTTCACTATAACACCAATCATTCATTTACAAATTATTACAAATCAAGGATAGCGGAATTACAATAATAAAGAATAAAAATAAGAAGTTATTCTATAGGGAGCCTTCAGTTGGGCCCAATCTTCCAACCTCACTCCATTCGAGTTTCACAGCCTTTGCCATGGTTTGGGTGCAACAAAGCTCCCTAAGGCCCCATTGCGTCCCAGGCCAATACCAACACCCAAACACTTACCAAAAATTTTGAACAAGTGCAGCGTGGAATTACCAGCCTTGTGCATCAAAGTTGAGTGAGTACTATGAGGTACCCAAAGCAATGCTTACATGAATGGAGTAGAACCTAATCTCTTAGAGTAGTGAGAGTGCATGATATAGTTTTAAAGAAATTGAGTTTCGTGAAACAGTTTGAAAATGATCCATATAGAATCATTTCTTGAAAGAAAACAGTAGAAGAGTGTGACAGTTTTGTAAGAAGGTGAGTAGGACAATCTCAAAACTAGAATATCACACATAGTTCAGGAAAGCAAACACAAACAGTGGAAAGGGGAAATGGGACAAGTAGTTCACATGTAAGAGCATAGTTGCACATACATAGACATCAGAGAAGGCATTTCAGGACTTATACAGTCACAACACATTTCATCCCAAAATTTTCATGGAAGAGGTTCAAGATTACTTGGTAGCTAGAAAGGGTAATGAATACATGGTGATAATGTACTGGTGTTAGGGAGCAAGGAAGAACCGCATTAAACAAGTAAAAGAAGTAGTAGACATGCTGAATTAAGAGAAGGATAATCACATATGAACTAGCAAAGAGGCACGCTAATTGCAAGGTAAACAACAGAACCATAAATAGAAGCATAAAAGAAATAAGAGAAAGTGGAATATGCATAAAAACATGTTATTTTGGAAGCTGTAAATCAAGCCGAAGACACACCAGTCAAGAGTGAGATAATAAACCAGTAGTGTGCAGAACAAGAGAAAAGCAATGTATAGAGCAATAAAAAAGTAGAGTAACAAATTATTTAGTCTTGGCTTTCAGCTGACTGGGTAACCAGTAGTCAATAAGAGAAGCGAGACAGAATGTGTAGGAAAGTAAGAGAGAACAGTGAATATGCTTGTATGTGTAATAGTGAGTTCAAAACATTGTAATTGTTCCTCTCATGCAAAAGAGAGGGTAGAGTATTTATAGTTTTGAAAACAAGTAGAGAATAGGGTAACAAGTACTGACTTAACACAATTATGGAAACAATACCAATTGGAATCAATCACAGGACCAAAAACCTTTTAATTAGGGAGTCATGATTTGAATGGGTACAAGTTATATCAGATAAGGAAAGAATCACTTCGACTACTGAATCTACCATAATAGGAGTAGTAAAGCATGTAACTTGTAATAAGGGCCAAATACATAACTTTAAAAATGAACTAACTTGTCTAAGTGTGCTGGATAATGAACCCCTCCTATGGCACACAAAACTTGGTCATGCATGTCTAAATCAACTAAACAAATTACTCTCTAAGGACTTGGTGATAGGATTACCTATATCAAGTTTAAGGAAGACAAAAGTTTGTAAGGCATGTGCAAGGGGGAAGCAGGTAAGATCATCCTTCAAAAGCAAGAAAATGGTAAGTACAACTAAGTCGTTAGAGCTAGTCCATATTGATCCATGTAGTCCAATGAGAACCATGAGCAGAGGTGAAAAGAAATATGTAACGGTGCTTGTTGATGATTACTCTAGATTTACCTGGGTTCTATTTCTAACTTCCAAAGACAAGAATTTGACATGTTTACTACATTTGTTAGAAAAACTCAGAAATAATTAGCAATCAACTAGCATCCATTATGTCTGACCATGGAACTGAATTTGAAAATTCCAAGTTTGTAGAATTCTGTGATGAAAGTGGTGTAGATCATAATTTCTCTGCCCCTAGAACTCCTCAATAAAATGGAATAGTTGAAAGGAAGAATAGGACTCTTGAGGACATGGCTAGAACCATATTGCTTTATAGTAAATTTCCCCACAGCTTCTGGGCAGAGGCTGTAAACACTGCATGTTACATAATCAATAGATGCATGGCTAGACCTTTGGTAGAGAAAACTCCCTATGAGTCACTTAAAGGGAGAAAACCAAACATATCCCATCTTAGAGCATTTGGTTGCAAGTTCTATGTGCACAATAATGGAAAGGACTCCCTAGCTAAGTTTGATCCCAAAATTGATGAGGGAGTATTCTTCAGATATTCTTTATATAGCAAAGCATATAAAGTGTTTAATAAAATAACTCTGTGTACATGTTGTATTTGATGAAACTAACATTCTTTCTGAGAGACATGAACAAGAAGATGAAGCCATTGGACAGATAAAGGAATTGACTGAATCTCCAGCACAAGTCAAAGTGCATAAAAAGAAGGAACAAGTTATGGAACATGTCCTTTTAATAAGGGCAATCTGATAGGGGGAACTAATCAAGGAGAAATTAAATTAAACCTCCAAAAGGAACCTGTTTATGAACCCGTTCCTCAGCAACAGAACATGGGAGAAATATCTAGCAAAAACTAGTTGGTTGTAAAACCTCACAAGTATCAAAGTTCTCATACCATTGAGAACATTATCATTGATCCAACAACTGGAGTTGAAACTAGATCACAGCTGAAGAATTCTTTCCTATCTCTTATTGAACCTAAAACTGTTGTTGAAGCTTTACAGGATGCTGATTGGGTGAATGCATGCAATGCTGGATGAACTCAACCAATTTGAAAGAAGTAAAGTTTGGCATCTAGTTCCAAAACCCAAGGACAGATCAGTCATTAGTAAAAAATAGGTATTTAAGAACAAACTTGATAAAGATGGAACAGTTACAAGAAACAAAGCAAGGCTGGTTGTTCAAGGATATAGCCAAGAGGAGGGCATTGACTGTGATGAGACATTTGCTCCAGTTTCAAGACTAAAGGCAATCAGACTCCTCATAGCCTTTGCAGCACACATGGAATTCACTCTCCATCAAATGGGTGTCAAAAGTGCATTCTTGAATGGCTACCTAAAGGAAGAAGTGTTTGTGAAACAACCCCCAGGGTTTGAAAGCAGGGAATTTCCTGAGCATATGTACAAGTTAGACAAGGCTCTATATGGGCTCAAGCAGTCCCTAAGATCTTAGTATGAACGGCTATCTAATTCCTACTGGAACATGGTTACAAAAGAGGTAAAATTGACAGCACCTTGTTCTTAAGGGAAAAAGGTAAAGACCCTCTTGCTGTGAAAATATATCTTGATGACATAATATTTGGGGCCACTACTAATAAGTTGAGTTAGGACTTTGTGAAAATAATTGGGAGTGAGATTGAAATGAGTATGATGGGTGAGCTTAGTTTCTTTTTAGGCTTGCAGATCAAAGGAAGTCCAAATGGAACCGTGACCCATCAGCAGAAGTATACAAAAGAATTAATCAAAAAGTTTAAAATGGAGGATTCTAAAGAAATAGACACATCTATTGCAACTGCCACTAAATTAGATGTTGATGAACTTGGTTCATCAGTTGATCAAAAGTTGTATAAGGGTATGATTGGTTCACTTTTGTATCTTACTGCCAGCAGACCTGGCATTGTTTTTAGAGTAGGACTTTGTGCTCACTTTCAGGAAAATCCAAAAGAGTCTCACTTGAATGTTATCAAGAGGATGCTAAGATATCTAAAAGGCACCACTGATTTGTGTCTTTGGTATCCCAAAGATAGTAATTTCAATCTAGTAGGGTATGTTGATGCTAGTTATACAGGTTTCCTAGTGGATAGAAGAGCACCTCAGGTATGGCACACTTTCTTGGTTCATGTCTTGTGTCATAGACTACCAAAAACCAAAATTCAATAGCTTTATCTACTGTTGAAGATGAGTATGTAGCTACTGCTTCTTGTTGTGCTCAATTGCTATGGATTAAACAACAACTAGTAGATTTCGGAATTGAAGTGGGATGTATTCAAATATTCTGTGGTACACTAGTGCTATAAGTATGACAAAGATCCATGTTCATCATAAAAGGACCAAGCACACAGATGTTAGACACCACTTCTTAAGAGATAACTATGAGAACGGATTGATTTCAATAGAATTTTGTGCTACTGATAAATAAAGAGCTGACATCTTCACTAAAGCACTGAGTATAGAAATATTTGAGAGGAACAGGTTGGAATTCGGGATGATTAAAATCACCTAAAAGGTCTTGTTCAAAATGTACAATGAAAAGAAATTGAATATTTTTTTTTGGTTAAAAGTTCTAACTTTGTGTAAATGTCTAGATCAATTCTTACTCAATCTCATACTTTAACTAGTACACTCCTGTGATATATGTATATGACTCAATGATCTATTACAAAGTTTCTCTATTATGACATTTGAGGCATGTTCAAAAGAGTTCTACTTGAAGAACCTGGTTCATCAGTATATGCTCATGAGAAAGTTCAGGTATGTTTTCTATATTTTGCACAATTAGAAAGATTAATTTTCCAATAGTGAGAAGAAGTCCTACTTTCATCAAACTCCCAGAAATTTTATCCCTGTTGAGCATTGAACCAATTCTGTTCTCCTAAAACTTTATCCAGCGATACCTAATAATCTCTAAAGAGACTGGAATTCTACTTTGATTAGACTCCTGATTGACTCCTGAAAAAGCTGTCGTTACCTCAATTAATTCTAATCACCTATAAATACTTACCACACCCTTCTTCATAATTCCATAACCGTCAAGACCCCCTCTCCACTTATGATCATCTCTTTTCTCTGCGAAATTCCAAAATCCTCTCCAGAAATAACTCACCATGACTAATCGACAAGATAATCTAGGCACTCCCCAACCAGTATCCCCTTCCAATACAATATCATCTACTCCTCCCAGTGTTTCCCCAAAACCTAGATTTCATAAACAGAAAATGTTCGCTAGGAAAACTGTGGCTTCTGGGTCTCTAAGAAAAGCCATAAATGAGAAATTGAGGGCTATCCAGAAGAAGGAAAGTTTGTTCGAGAATCTGACTCCGGATCTGAGTCTGAAGCTTTTATTTCTACCAGCGAAGGTGAAGATCATGGATCTTCAAACACTAACAAAAATCAAGAAACTCCTGGTGAGGTAAATATTTTTTTGGCATTTTCTAATGAGGTTGAAAATATATAAAATAGGTTTGTTTTTGTTTGTTATGTGAAAGATGTAAAGGGGGCTGAATCAAGTAGGAGGAGATGTAAAAAGATAGAAAAGGTTCTTGCTATCTGTAGAGGTATTGAATAGAGTGGCAACAAGTCAGGGGGAAGTGGATCCAGGGAGGCTGCTGAAGGGATTGTTCATCTGAACAAACAACAAGATGAACCTGGTTCATCTATTGACGAAAATTTAGCTAACATTCTAAAAAGGTTGGAGCCAGTTATGATCCAAAGAAGCGCAAAGCTTCTGCACAAATGACTCCAACTGCTTCCAAGTCAACAAAGAAAAGCAAAGTGTCATCTCCAAATCCTACTGTCCCTTCAGTACTAAAGGGAGGATCTACTAGAAGCAGGGTCAAAAAAAATGAAGCAGTGTTACAAAAAGCTCTAGAAGAAAGCAGGAAAAAAAAGAAGGAAAAGGGAAAAGCAAAGGTTGTGGAAAGTTCTGAGGCTGCAGAAGAAGAAGATGAGGAGATGGAACTGGTCCATCAAGAAAGAGGAACAAATGTAAAGGTTCCTACATCCAAACCAAAAGGTTCCAACACTTCTTCCAAGAAGTCTTCCTTTGAGCCTGTATCTGCTGAACCTTCTTTAGCCGAAAGAACTAGATCTGTAGTAAAAAGAAAGCAAGCAAATATTTCTGAAGAAGAAGAAGAAGAATGGAGTGGAGAAGAAGAAGAGGAGGAATCTGAGAAGGAGCAAGATAGGTTTGCCATCTATGGTAGAAGAAAGATTTTTAAAGGAAGATTGTTGAAAGGCTTGGATGAGCTAGGAATGAGAAGACTGGTGGATGCCCTAGCTGTACAAGGGTGGAAGGACATGGTCCTTGAAATGGATGGAAAGCTTTCCAGGAAGGAATTGATTGAGTTTATGGCCAACGCAATAGTGAAGAATGGAGTTGTCACTAGCATAGTGAAAGGAGTAAAGGTGAAGTTTGATGCACCAAAATTGAGTGAGATTCTGGACATACCTAGTGTGGGGTATGATGATTATACTGGGCAGAGGTAGCCTTGTCTGGATTCTCTCCCTATTTCTATCCAAATCACTAGAAATTTTTGTGATACTGCAAGTGCTGAAGATGTGCCTGAAGCTAGATTTGGTGCAGAAAAGTGAGATGAGGGCTGAGCACAAGGTTCTATTTGAATTTGTTAACAAATGCCTGCTGCCCAGATAGGAAAGGAGGCATACTACCAACTACATGGACATGGTTCTTATGGAGTGCCTTGTGAGATAAATACAGATAAATTGGCATGATTTCATTGTCAAATTGCTTGATAGGGTCACTAATGGCTCCAACGCTCATGCCACTCTATATGGGTTCCTATTGGCTATTGTTCTGGAAAGGCTGAATGTGCCTTTGAAGAAATGGGAGATAGCATCAAGCAAGGAACTATTTGGTTTCAGGACTATTATGGCTTGTGAATATCCAGTAAATACCACCCCAGTTGAAACAGGTTCTTCTCTAAAGACTCCTATGAATAGCAAAGTTAGGTCTTTGGTTCAAGAATGTGGAACTAAGAATGCTGAAATTGCTAGGCTGCAGGCTCGTGTTGCTGAATTGGAAACTGAGAGAGATGGCCTTAGAGCTGAGCTAGCAAAGGAAAACGAGAAGAGTGATGGAATGCTTCAGAATATGCTCAACCTTCTCCAAACCCAGCCCTCTAGTTCCTCAAAGCCTTAGGATGTCCAGTTCTTATCTTCTGCACCCATCTAGAACCCCCCAATGACCCAGATTCGGGACTTTTTCTATTTGTGTTGCTCATGTTTGGAAGTTTTTATTTCTTCTTGTGGTTTGTTGGTGGAAACATATCCTTATCAATGCAAATGGATTTTCTCTTGTTCTATGAAGATTCTGATCTTAATAGTTAATTTTGTTTGTTGATTATTTATTAACTAAACCATGTTTTCACTTGCAGTTGCCCCAGTGGCCAAGAAAAATTATATAAATTTGGGATTCACAATGTGTATGCGACTTTTTGATGATTGCAAAAAGGGGGAAGAGATATTGTGCTTTACTCTTTATTCTAAATAACATGATATTTATAACCTAATTAAACTTGGTCCTTAATGATAAGTTAAACTTCTAATTTAAAGTGTTGACGGTTAAGATGCGTTCCTACAAGTTCTTTGAGCAGTAAAAGCATATATCATCGAAAGGGGGAATATGTTGGCCCAAGTTCAGGTGAAGTTTTGAAGAATGACAAACAAACCCAGTCATGGACCAGGTCAATCATGAGAGACACGGTGTTTATCAACCTATACATGTGAGTTGCACGTGAAGAAGATAAGTCTCAAGGATCAAGAAACAATATCTTCTGAACTGATCGAAAAGGTTGCATATTGAATGAGGAGAGGAAGTCTCCTTCTAGGAAGAGAAAACAATCCGGATAAAGGATAGGGTTGGAGTTAGTATTGTTCAAGGACTCAACTTCGATGGAAGATCAGCAATTGAGTCTCAATCAAACTCTAATTATGAACTCATTAAATAACTATGACTGTTCTCTTTACAGATTTGCACAAACGCAGAAGGGAACTAAATTGAGAGCAAAAAAGCGAGGCAATTTTGCAAGTAATTTATGTGATATTTGAGTGTGCATTCCTAAAGCTATTTGAACGAGATAGAAGAACCAGGTCTATTGTGTTTATTCTTATTCTAGTTCAATTGTAGTAGGTGGTTTAAAGTTGTACCTTTCCAGTTTTCATAGATGCAATTGTATTAGGTACTGTGAGTATTAAAGTTATAGTCAACTTGAAAGTGTCGCAAAGCTGAGGTTGTGTGCCATACTGGGATTAGAGTTAATCATTAGGTTTACAAGAGTTTTTGTAAATGTTGTTTTGGATTAGTGATTTTAGTATATGTTTGGGAAAATCCTACTGAGTAGTAGATCGTGGTTTTTTCACCTTTTGAACCAGGTATTTTCCACATAAAAAATCTTTGTGTTCTTTATTTTCTGTACTTTTAATTCAACAACAGTAGAAGTAACACCTAGAAGGACCAGGTTCTTCTAGATTGAAAAATTGGGTGCCACACAAATCACCCCCCCCCCTCTTGTGTGGTATTAACGTTAATAACATGAGGACCCTTTAGTTAAGGCTGGAAGTGGCCCGGTTCAGAACCGGAACCGGACCGGAACCGCGGTTCCGGTTCCGCGGTTCCGGGTCTGGTGGTTCTCCGGAACCGTGATGGAGCGGTTCCACCCGCTAGAACCGCAGAACTGGAACCGCCAGAACCGGAACCGGAACCGGACCGGTTCAGGCGGTTCCAACCAGTTCCAAACGGTTCCGCAACGTTTGAAATTTAAAAAAAAAAATTTTTTTTTTAAATTCGGACCGTTGCGGAATCGTTTGGAACCGTTTGGACCCGTATGGAACCGGATCGGTTCAGGCGGTTCCAAACGGTTCCAACCGGTTCCCAACGGTCCGGATTTTTAAAAAAAAAAAAAATTTTAAAATTTCAAACGGCTCTTTTTCAAAATTAGCCGTTTGGAATTTTCAAAAATAGCCATTTAACCTCCCAAACTTTAATTTAACCCCAAACTTTATATAATTACACAATTTCCCATTTCTCAACTATAAATACCCCCTCATTCTTTCATTTTAATTCACCAATTCATCAATATATCTCAATCTCTCTCAAGCTCTCTTTCAATCTTTCTAGTGCAAGTGCTTAATTTATTGTTGCAATTTCGTGAAACATTGTGAAGTTGTTGAATTGAAGTTTTCAAGTGTTCGATTTCAATGATTTTCAATTTTCAAGAAGTTGTTCGACAATCCGGTAAACTCGTTTCAACTCTTACGTGATTAGAATATTTTTGTATGTTGTTATTTTGCTTAATTTAATTAATATGGCATTTTCATTGAAAAATATGTTCGGAAAAGGAAAAAATAAAACCGGTGAAAGTAGTCGCCAAAATACTACCCCTCCCCCGGCTCCCCGACCTAGAAAAGATAAACAAGTTGAAACTAGTAGCCAACCTAGAAATACTAATGAAAACTTCGGAATACTTGATAGTAATCACCCGTGTTTTCAATTTAGCGATGTTGATTTTCTACATGATGTAGCAGTCGGTGATAGAATAGATGATGATATTATGAATATGCTTTATCCTAATGCACCAATAGTAGAGGGAAATGAGGATGATGATGATGACGAAACCCAAGCTCCGGTAGATTTAGATGATACACCTACTAGTCCTGCTACTAATGAACCGGAACACCCACCCGTACAAACTCTCACTTTTAGTAGACAACCTCCTAAACGTTCAGAAACTTTATTAGTTTGGCAATTTTTTATTCAACTAAGAGAAAAAAATAAGGCTAAGTGTAAATCTTGTGGGAAATTACTTGTGCATAGGTATACTGGAGATCGTAGCGGCACAGGTAGTTTAGTTAAACATATAAAACACCCTAGCGATAAGGCTAGATATATCCAATTGAAAGCGCAACAAGAGGGGAGGACAAGTCCTGAAACAACTGTTAACCCAAGTACTGGTTCTAATCTAGTTCAACCAGGAATAAACACAGTCACCGGAGGTATATTGTATTACGATCCAAATAAGGATCGTGAAGAACTAGCTAAAATGATTACTGTTGTGTTTGCCTTATTCTTTTGCTTCTAATCCTGCTTGGATTCATTATATTAGAAGAGTATTTAATCCTACATAAAAAGGTTTGCCTCGCGCCACAGTTAAGGCCGACATTTATAAATACAAGCATGAATATGAACAATACTTGCGTTATTTATTTACCCATATAAGTAATCGTATGTCTATTACAACTGATATTGGTAGAAGTGGAAATGATTGTGATTATCTAACCGTAACCAGTCATTGGATAGACGAAGACTGGACAATGCAAAAACGTATTATTGCATATAGAATTATTAATTCACGGCACACGGGTAAGTTTATTGCTAGCACTGTTTCAGATGTATGTAGATATTTTTGTTTTAGTGATAAAATAATGTCAATTTCCATGGATAACGCTAGTAGCAACACTAATGCAATAGGTATTTTAACTAGAACACTTAATCCTGCTTTTACATATATTTTCCATGTTAGATGTATATGTCATATTTATCATTTAATTGTTGGTGATGGTATGAGAATTTTAAACATAGAAATTGAAAAGGTTAAATTCGCTCTTAATTGGCTTTTTTATTCAAACCGTAGAAGCAGACTAAGAGAATATTTTTAAAAATGTGACGAATATGGCCTTAGAGAAAGAAAGGTACCTAAACCTTGCCCGACTAGGTGGAACTACATGTACGAAAGTTTAGTAATGGCGTACGAATATAGAAACCCAATTAACGCTACTTATAATTCTCGGAATTGTGGAGAGGAAGATAATGACATGTTAACTAATCAAGATTGGACTAACGTTAAAATTCTGTTAGATATATTAGAACATTTTCATGTGGCTACAAATGCTTTATCTGGCCAATACTATCCAACTATTTCTAACTGTTTAGTATATATTGCCGCACTTGCTAATTTATTTGTTGATTTTAACGAGGAAGGGGAAATTTATGAATATGCAATAACAGAAATGAAAAAGAAGATTAAAAAATATTTTTTTCCAATCCCTACTATATATGGTGTGTCTGCTATGCTAAATCCTACTATGAAATTATGAGGACCTCACTTTTGGTATTCTAGTATTTATCAAGCTTTAGATCTTGATGAAGAAGAAATGGCTACACTATCTGATGCGCAAGCATCAATTAAAGTGAATGCTCAAACTGTTTATAATGCTTATAAACAGGCGTTAGAGCATGCTAGGCCAAATATTCCAACCCCAACTTCGTCCACATCACAGGCGTCTAAAAGAGCTGCTGGCTTAACAGCTCTTAAATCGTGGACTGAGTTCAGGGGTACTCAAGGGGAAAATGTAGATGATATTTTCCATCTAAATGAGCTTCAAGTTTATTTGTCGCAGGGATTAGAGAATGAGAATCCAGACGGCTCTTTCGACCTTTTGGATTGGTGGAAGACAAGGGAAAAGCATTTTCCCGTTCTTGCAAGGATGGCTCGGGATGTTCTGTCGATTCAAGCGTCAATTGTTGCATCGGAGAGCGTTTTTAGTCAAGCAAGACTACAAATAGGTGATCATAGAGCATCGATGCGGGACAGCTTGGAAAAATCAGTGCTATTCCGAGATTGGATCCGCTCTGAAAGAAGGAACTTTGGGCTAGCTGAATCTCAACCAGAAATAGATGAGTGCTATGAAGAAATGCTAGCAGAACTTGCTCAGGAAGCAACTTCACCCGGAAGTGGAGATGAACAAGCTTCATTTCCACCACCGCCAACACAACCACCTCCAAACCTTGAAGGTTTTATGAGATTTGTTTGAAATAATGCATAAATTATTATGTAACTTGTACATTGGGATGTCTTCTTTTAGTTTTTTTTCTTTTAATGGTGGTATTAGTACCATGTTGTGCTCATTCTATTGGGGAAAGGAAGACTAAGAAAGATATTCCATTTTGGTCAATAAATATGCTTTTTATCATATCCTTGAATATCTTTGTCTCAATATTTTTTTGTCTTTACTTCTATATCAGTCCTTGAATATTTATATAACATATAATATATAACATACAACACCTAATACTAATGACAACATTCTTTTATCAATATGTACTACTTATATAAAATTTATACTAATTATTAACTACTACACAATATATACTACTTAAATACAATATATACTACTTATATACAATATATACACCACTTATACACAATATATACTAATTACCAAACACAATATATACTATAATTAATAACATAGTACACCATATAAAAATATATTCTACAATATACTAATCACTACTATACAAGATATTGATTTAAAAATAAATAAATAAATAAATAACTCGGAACCGCCGGGAACCGCCTGGAACCGCCAGAACCGCGGTTCCGGAATCGCCAGAACCGGAACCGGGCGGTTCCGGAGCCGTATGGTAGCGGTTCCGGCTCCGGAACCGCCAGAACCGCAAAACCGGAACCGCCAGAACCGGAACCGCAGACCCAAATAGACCCAGAACCGGAACCGGATACAGCCTTACCTTTTGTGACGGATTTTCATCATCTTGCACCTCAATTGCTATCTTTTTAGTTCATAACCTCCCCATACCCTATTATCTTTTATGCATGCAAGAAAATCCATTTTTATACCCATGAATCCACAAGCTAATTCCTCATTCTAATGTGAATTTTGGATCCAAAGGTTAGGGCTCAAGTTCTTACCTCTTGTGGTGAAGGTGTAGCATCTTTACTTGAAATTCTTCAAGGATTTAGGCAAGGACTTGGTGAGGACTTGATGAAGATTACCCTCTCTCACTCTATTTGCAGTAAAGTAGTATAAAGGGTGTCTAGTGGGGTGGGGATGGGTTTTAGAAGTTAGAACATACGACCCGCAAAAGAGACCACAAAAATGATTTCAAGAACTTGAACAAACTGCCCGGGTATGCAACAAGAATGCAGTCCGTATACTTGTCTACGGTGGCATAATGCACCGCAAAACTGCCCTCACAAAAATTCCAAAGGGATTATGCGATGACTATGCGACCCGCATATTGATTATCGATAACATAATTGGTCGCATAGTTGACCTTAAAATTAACCATCAAACTATCTAACTCTGCGACGCCTATGCGGTCCACATAGATATTAAGCGATCGCAAAATGGACCGCATAAATGGACTTTTCTGGAAAACATTATTCCTTAACTTCTTAATGCGTAGATCAGTCTAAAGCTCTCCGCAAATAAATTTACAAATTTCTAACACATATTCCTAACTCGACACTATGAGTTTTTGGGTTTTGAGTAGAAATTTTCACGGGGCCTTACAAAACCGGTCCATAATCACCCAAATAAAATCGAATTTCTTCAAAGTCTGTGGGAGTCCAATAATGAAGTCCATGGTGATATGCTCATGTTTCCACTCAAGGATCTCAAGCCTCTAAAGCAAACCACCTGACCTCTAATGTTCATACTTCACCTGTTGACAGTTCAAGCACCGAGCCACAGACTCTACTATGTCTTTCTTCATTTTACTCCACCAATAGTGCTACCTCAAGTCATGATACATCTTCACAACACCAGGATGAATGGAATACCGCGAATAGTAGTTGTCCTCAAGAATCAACTCATGTAACCCATCGACATTGGACACACAAATCTGACCCTACATCTACATCATATCATCATCTCCAATAGAAACCCCATTGACAACATTGTGTTGTACTATGTCCTTAAGGACAAGCAAATGAGAGTCATCATATTAATGATATCTGATGTTCTCATAAAGAAGACGGAGAAACCACGCAATCTATAACCCGAATAGGCTCCGAAATATCTAACCTCATGAATTGTTTGACCAAGGCTTGAACATGTGATACAAGAGGTCTCTCACCAACATGAATATATACAAGGCTACCCATACTCACTACCTTTCTACTCAAGGCATCGACCACCACACTGGCCTTTCCGAGATGATACAAAATGGTAATATCATGGTCTTTTAACAAATATAACCATCTTCGTTGCCTCAAATTTAGATCATTTTGCTTGAACAAGTGTTATAGACTACGATGATATGTAAATACCTCACAAGACACACCATAGAGAAAATGCCTCCAATATCTTCAATGCAAGAACAATGGTTTCTGACTCTAAATCATGAACAAGGCAGTTCTTCTCATGGAGCTTTAACTGGCATGAAGCATAAGCAATCACCCTAACTCCTGCATCAAGACACACCCAATACCAATCCGAGAAGTATCATAATTCACTATATATGAACCCGATGCTGAAGGTAACACTGGAACTAGAGTTGTGGTTGTCATACCTCTTTTTGTAAGTACTACACCCCGGAAGGGCATAATAAAGGGAGTTTTTTCAAATTTTAGTGACAATCGAAACAGGAATAGTTATTAAGAATCAGAGTCACCACTTGGGATAACTTATGGTGTCCCAAGTCAGTGTTTTAAAATCCCGAATCGAGGAAAGAATGACTCTACTATTATAGTCTGCGAATAAATAATCCGAGTACAGAATTCTGTTAACCTGGGAGAAGGTGTTAGCCATTCCCGAGTTTTGTGGTTCTACCACGGTCGCTTCGATAATACTTGGCTATTAAAATTGTTTAATTACTGATTGTAGAACCTATGTGCATTTATTTCTTTCACCACTTTTAATTAGAAAAATATCTCGAAACGGGTCACGCGTACGTATACCCGCTCGTTTGGCGCGTCAAAAATTATGTCACGCGAATGTGTCCACAATTAATAATGCTTAATTATTATTAAGGAAACTACGGGCCGAAGTTGCGTGAACGCATACCCCAGTTTTGTTTTTATAAGTGTAATTGTGTTACGCGGACGTATACGCGATCACACTAGTATTTTCAAACAGCCTTAAAGGACATTCTATGAAATATTATGTTTGTATCTAATTTATGAAATTTCTAGGAAAGCCCTATGTGATTTAATGAACTTGTGTAAAATAATTAAAACTTGTAATCCTTCACTATTAAGAAAAAGATTGGTCGAAGTTGCGCGAACGCTTACTCCAAATTACTTTAGAATCGTGGTTGTGTTACGCGAACGTATGCACAACCAGAATTGTATTTTAAACGGTCCTAAAGGCTTTCTACGAAGGTTCATTGTCAATTTTATCTATATTATATCTAGGTGGATTTAACTCATATAACGGCTAGGCCCTAAGCGAAGCCCAGCCTGGCAGTCCAGTCATTGGTGCTTGAAGGCAGCCCTACCATTTGGACTTCTCAATTGACCCTCTCGTTTGAGCTGAAGGCCTCATTAAGGCTATATTTATGGGCACTAAAACATGCTGAACTAATAGAATTCAGACTGAGAGTTAATTCCTTGATTCATGATCGGTTACTCGCAAATTCAAAGGTGAAAAAAATACAGAAGTCGACTAATACTGATGCTAATCCTAACACTGACCCAAACATTAACAAACTTGACACATAGACCAAATATATGAGATGGCATTATGCATATATGCATAGGTATACCTATCAGCTAATTACATCACCATTTAATTTAGTCACAATTCCAAATTTAAACAAATGGAATCTTAAACAACACTTCTATACTAAATATCAACTCAAATAAAACTAAACGTAGCAAGTTCAAAATGCCTTATTTGCAGTATGAATTATGAATACCAGATTGTATTTGAGTGACCCTCAAATTTAAATCAATACCATAAACACTACATAATAATACCAATATGATTTATAACAGCCCAGCTCAAAATTATAACGACATAATCAGGTTGCTCTACCTTATTCGAATCAAATATCCAATATCTAAATATACAACCCAAAAGAAGTGCTAAAATAACTGAAACTAATGAACAACAACTGAGCAAATGCTTTCCATTCCACCTTCGAATCAACGTTGCATCTTGAAGAGTTAGAATGTGTACCTGGAACTTGAGATAGAAACTAGGATAAGGAGACACTCAAAACAACAATAGATATAACAAATGACAGCAACAGTGAATCATAACTTCGAAACCCAATGATAAAATCCAATATACATACCAAATTAAAATTCAAATATACCCATTCAATCAGAATTTAAACCAAAAAATCCTTTCAACTCATTATGAAGGCACTCAATGCAGCATTATTTGAATTTTTTGTTCTTGAGTTCATTTTTCTTTTTTTTTTTGGATTCTGAAGTCTCTCTTTATTCCCATATTTCTAAATCGAAAATTTTATCCTATACTTTCTGAGATATCTTGAGAAAAACTTTCCCTTTCAGGGCAAGACAACATGCCTTTATAGGAAAGGCAAGTAGGGCAAACTTAGGTCTTGGGTTTTTGCAAATAAAACCTTTTCAAGCTTTGTTTTAGCTCTCCTATCCTCAATGTAAATTCAGAATTATCCATCAGTCCTTAAAGCCCCCTTTCTTGGAACCTTCCGAATCTGTTACTAAAAGATTCCTCAATTACAACCCCCAAATTTCCCCTTAAAAACCCCCATTATTACCTTAACCCTTTAAAACTTGAATTAGCCTAAGGTCTATGGGCTAATGCATCAGCATAACTCCAACAGCCTTAGGGTTAACTGGACCTTCGAGACCCAAAACATGATGGTGAGTACCATAGACCCCAACAATTATGTGAGCTCAAACCCCTTTGAAATTATTTAAACCATCAGAAGGAAATTGGCATACCAAAGCACATAGAGGCGGTCTAAAAACAAAATCAGAACTAGGCCAAAATGAAATTGAAATTGAAGAAAGAAAGAATCAAACACACATATAAAATTTTGTGATAATTAACACGACTTGAGTTCTACTCATGCATCATGTATTATTCAACACAATCTAAGGGCATTCAGAAATGATACCATATCATAAAAAACAGAAGAGGATGGCAGGAGTGAACGAGCATGTCAAGAAGAAAATGAAACACCTAACCTAAACCAGTAATAAGTTCGAAGTAGGTAAGATGAGCAAATAATCAATCAATACAAGAAATGGAATACTTAGCTTTTCTTTCAATCAAAACATGCATCGCATTTGCTAGAAATCACTTAGGTCAATTCTTCGGCATGATGTTCAGCCAATCGTAGGGCTGTTCGAGGGGAATAGAACCGTATTAAGTATGAGTGGAAACCAAGGGTCATTGAGTGTTGATTTGATATCGTTACGGCATTGGCGCGGCCATAGACGGCGGAGCAGCCATCGTTTGAACAAAGATTTGAGACAATTGGGTGGTGTTCAAGCCAAAGCAGTCACAGAAATGGGAGGAGGAGGTCAGGGGGTGTAGGGGTGTAAATCTGGGAGGGTTTGGAGGTAACATCGCTGTGGGCGGCGGAGACAGCGACCATACAATTGCATA
Organism: Nicotiana benthamiana; assembly: GCA_034376525.1. Classification (NCBI taxonomy): domain Eukaryota; kingdom Viridiplantae; phylum Streptophyta; class Magnoliopsida; order Solanales; family Solanaceae; genus Nicotiana; species Nicotiana benthamiana. The sequence goes on from CM067331.1 coordinate 110,715,294, forward strand.
TTCAAGGAGCCTGGTAGAGATTTGAGAGAAGCTAGGCAAGGATTTGGAAAGAGGAGATGACTGGAAAGATATGGTGTAAATTTGGGGGTCATTGGCGATTCGCCACCGCCGGCAACAATTTCCGGCCGGCGGCGGAATGAAGGTGGAGATCCACGGCGTTACTTCGAAAATGATAAGGGTTTATGACGGATAGTTTGGAGGGGTGGGGGAGCGGTTGGACAATTTTATATCAATTGATCCAGGCTTCCAAGCTGTTGGATCAAATTGACCTCGACGATCAAGATGCTTTCAAGGCCAAACTGTGTCGTTTTGGTCATTATCCCATTTTGACCGGGTTGGGGCTACACCTGGGCTTGGTCTGGTCCGGGTTTTAGAGAGAGGAATTGGGCCTGACCTTGATAATTAAAAAGAGCCCAAAAATATTTGATTTCCCAAGTCTTTAAAATCAATTTTCAACAATTTGTTTTCTATTTTTTTTCACAATCAAATTAAAACTAAACTAAGTACTAAAACCTATAGTTAAACCTAAATGATAATTATCAAAACTAATCAAATTAAAAGTAAAATTTCTAAAATCGAACATTAACTCCAAAAGTACAGATTTAGCCATTTTTTGTTATTTTCCTTTTTATAAAGTAACTGATTTGTTAATTAGTCCTGAAATGCAAAGTTAAATCCTAAAATGCAAAAAATGCAATATATTTTTGTGTTTTTCATGAATTAAGACGCACAGATAAAACACAAACAATTAATAGAAAATGTTACAAAAATTCACAAAATTCCAAACAATAAAAGAAATTATTTTGCTCGAATTTATGGGAGTAATTCATGTAGGGCAAAAATCACGTGCTCACAATTGCCCCTCTTTACTCGGAAACATGAAGAGTTTTCGTGCAAAGATAAGTGAGCAAATACAAGTGATTTTGCCCATTTGAATACTTAGTGTGAAGCATTTTTTGAAAAGTTTGATCGCACCCTGCTTCAGAGGTTGCCTACATATCCTCGGATAAAGAGGAATCAGGTCAGTGTAGTTTAGGAGTGTTTGGTAGCCACGACTATCGAAGCTGTGATTTCACTGCTGCTGCTGCTGTTACTAGTGCTGCTAGACCCCCTTATTACATCTTGTGAAAAACAAAGAAGCTAGACTAAGTTATGAACTATGGATTACAAAAGAACCTATCTATGTATTCAATCTTGCTCTTGATCCTTGTTGATTTGATGCCTTGTATTTCTTCCTCTGAACTCATTGTTGCCTTGTTTACGTGTATTTCTTCCTGTAAAGCTTCTTGTTGCCTTGTTGACTGGTATTTCTTCATGTCAAACTTCTTGTTGCCTTTTTGACTGGTATTTCTTCCTGTAAAGCTTCTTATTGCCTTTGTGACTTCTTGTTTTCTCTTCTTCTATGTTTGATGCCGAATTACTGGACTTGAAATGTATTCCCTTGTTCTACAGGTGAGCTCCTGATTACCAAAACTTGAATCTTGAAAAATATTCCCTTGTTCTAACAGGTGGACGCCTGATTACCAAAACTTGCATGTTTGAAAAATATTCCCTTGTTCTAACAGGTGGGCGCCTGATTATCAAAACTTGAATTTTGGAAAAATATTTCCTTGTTCTAACAGGCAAGCACCTGATTACCCAAACTTGCATTTTTGAAAAAATATTGCCTTATTCTAACAGGTGGGCACCTAATTACCAAAATTTGAATCTTGAAAAATATTCTCTTGTTCTAACAAGGGGGCGCTTGATTACCAAAACATGCATTTTTGAAAAATATTCCCTTGTTCTAACAGGTGGGCGCCTGATTATCAAAGCTTGAATCTTGAAAAATATTCCCTTATTCTAACAGGTGGGCGCCTGATTACCCAAACTTGCATTTTTGATAAATATTCCCTTATTTTAATTGGTGGACGCCTGATTACCAAAACTTCAATCTTGAAAAATATTCCCTTGTTATAACAGGTGGGCACCTGATTATCAAAACTTGCATTTTTGAAAAATATTCCCTTATTCTAACAAGTGGGCGCCTGATTACCAAACTTGAATCTTGAAAAATATTCCCTTGTTCTAACAGGTGGGCGCCTGATTACCAAAACTTGCATTTTTGAAAAATATTCCCTTATTCTAACAGGTGGGTACCTGATCACCAAAACTTGAATCTTGAAAAGTATTTCCTAGTTATACAGGTGGGCGCTGATTACCAAAACTTGAAACTTGAAAAATATTCCCTGAGACTGTTACCTATGTACCTGATCACAACAAAACAAACAAAAGACAAGAAATTATTCCTTCTCCAGTTTGGTGTTGGGCGGATCTATGAGTGTTAATCAAATCTTCTTACCAAATATCTCTAGATCTAAGCTATTATCCAGGGGGTACTGAAAATTCTTAACTGATGACAACTTTAAGATTATGTTATATTTCTCAAAAGGTATTATTTTCCACTATGTCTTGTTATGAGTTATATCCGCTGGGGATCTGCTGTGACTGCTGATTAAAACTACTTCCCATTATCCAGGTGGGTCCTGACAACTCTTTATTTGATGACAAAATGTGTTTGATGGGGGTTAGTATTTAGAGCTACGTCCCATTATCCAAGCGGGTCCTGACAACTCCTACGATTAAATCCCATTATCTAGGCGGATCCTGATGACTCTTGTTGGGGGAAGTATTTGGGTTTGACCATGCCACCCGACAATTTGTGTTCTAGGCTAAGTCCCATTTTCAGAAGGGTTCTGACAATTCTTTGTTGGGGAAATATTTTTGCCTGCCCATGTTACCCGTGCTTATTTGTGTTTTAGGCTAAGTCCTATTTTTAGAAAGGTCCTGACAACTCTTAACTGAATCCTACTTCAACATACAAGTCATTTTATGCTCTTTGCTATCTATGATTACCTCTAACCTTTAAATAAGTCCCATTTTCCAGGAGGGTCCTGAAGGTTCCATATTAAATGCCAATTCTAACTTCTGGTTGTTTCTGCTGGTGATCATTGTTCAGGAGGGTTTGAGTGACTCTTACTAGGGAAGGTGTTCGTGCCTGCCCATGGTGCCCGTGCTGGTTTGAGTTTTAAACTGAACCCCATTTCAACTTCCATACTCCGTTTGACTCTCACTTATTTCTGTTGGGGTTGCTAATTAAATTTTGTCCCAATATACTCTTGTTGGGGAGAGTATCTATGTCAGGCTATGTTCCTTTTGAGTTTTAACTGGGTCCCATTCTTCAGATGGTCCCTGAGATTTGATCATACCTTCCATGTGCCTGCCTTCCCCTGTGAATGGCCTCCCTTAGGATTTTCCAGAATTTTCCTGCCCCTGTGTCAATCAAAGCAAACTAGTCAGTTTGAAAAGTGGTGGTTATCTTGCGGCATTCTTGTTGGAAGCGGTATCCTCACAGTCGCGTTCCGTTGTGTTCAAATTTCCATATTGATGATGAGTTGGTCGGCCAACCCCCTGAACCTTTATGGCTTTACTTTGCTCCCCATTATTGTGTTACATTTCTAACCCTTTTTCCAGAATCCTTGCACCTTTCTCGAGGTTGCCAAGTCAATGTATTATGCTTCGCTGACCCTCTAACCCATGTACCTTCACTTTGCTCCTCATCTTTGTGTTTCATTTCTGACCCTTTTATAAAATTCTCACATCCTTTCCTGAGACTACCTGATCAGTTTACGATGTTTGGCTTACCCTTGACCATGGTGTCTTTACTTTACTCCCCATCTAGTGTTGCATCTCCGACCCTTTGCAAAAACTTTTTACGTCCTTATCTGATGGCTGTTAAGTCAATGTATTATGCTTGGTTAACCCTTGTGACCTTTCCCATCTTTGTGTTGCACTTTTGAATCTTTTGGCCAGAAGCCTTACATCCTCTCTGAGATTATCCGGTCAATGTGTTATGCTCGGCTGACCCCAGAACCTTTGTGGTTTTACTTTGTATCCCCATCTTTGTATGGTGCTCCTTCACTTTGCCAACTCGTCTTCTATCAATTTTATCATTGAAGCTCTTGTGAATCCCTCTCCTTGCTGTTTCAAACTTTGCTGCCTTTGTTACATTATTGGGTGTCATGCGCTTTGTCCCTTTGGGAGCTGATACTAGGCTTTGAAATTTCTCTCGTTTGCTTAGACAAAAGATTTAAGAGACTCGAAAGAAAAATGAAATGCAATGACTCAGGACTGTATTTAGGGTAAAGAATTCCCTATTCACTAACTGTTGAAAGGAAGAGAAAGGAAACTTATCTAAGGAAGAGAAACTGGTTTTTCATGATCATGACATGCACTTCGGCCTATTCGACCCTGTCTGTCCTGATGACTGGCCTTCTGTTGCCATGCTTTGGTTGTTGTGACAATTTCTAACCCAATTCCTTCAACCAAATCCTAGCTTTGCTTTCCTTGCGGTGTTCTGAACAGATTTCAACCAAAGGACCCTTTCCGATTGTTGCTTCTTGCCATGCCCTCGCCTCATGGTGCTCGTGAGGGTTTTCACCAATGAGACTCTCTCATTTTATTTCTCTCAACTCGCATCGCCTTACGGTGCCCACAAGGTTTTTCACCAATAAGACTCTCATTTTTATTTCTCTCAAACTCCCGTCGCCTTATGGTGCCTGTGATGGTTTTCACCAATAAGACCCTCTCATTTTTATTATTTTCTACAGGAACTAGAGTGCCGCCCGAAGGTATGGTCCACTTCTCCTTGCTTGCCTCGGTATTTCTCACAAATTTATCATAAGGTCTTTCTTTGGACTGTAATGTAGGATTTTGGACAAGTTTAGAAAGAAGGGGTGTGAAAGGCTCAAAAATCGCTTTTATGAGTTCAAAATTTACAACTTTCGGAATCCAAACCACGCAATTTCTACCCTACTTTCTTGCTTGGGGCTTTTGGATTTATTTGAATATAACCGAGCCGTGAGGCTGCCTACGTATCCTAAAAAGGAATCAGGTCAAACGTAGTTCCTACTGATTCCTTACTTTCACTATTGTTTGTTTTCCTTTTCCTCCTCTCTTTCTGTTGTTCCTTTCTCATTTTTTTCTTTTTCTTTTTCTTTTTCTCTTTTTTTTTCTTTTTTTCTTTTCTTTTTCTTTTCTTTTTCTTCGATTTTTTTCTTTTTCTTTTTTCTTTTCCTTTCCTTTCTTTTCTTTCTTTTCTCTTCTTTCTTTTCTCTTCTTCCTTTGTTTTGCTTTCTTTTCTCCTTTCGTTCTTGTCCTTTCACTGCCTTCTTATGATTGCACTTCTAACTTTCATTGCAGATTCCAAAAGAGGGGCATGCAAGAAAATAATAAAAGCTCAAGAGGGTTAACAAAGGGTAAAGTTTTTAGATAGCAAAATAAAATGCCTTCGTCATTTCAATCTCTAAAACATGCCAAGTACAAACAAACGCCAAGTATAGACAATGATTCCAATAAAAGAAAATCATATATAATATTTTTTGACTATATCTGAATTGATATCCATTTCTACACATTTTCCTTCCACGTATGTTAGATACAATGCCCCATTAGACAGCACTCTCAACATGACAAACGGTCCTTGCTAGTTTGGAGCGAACTTGCCCTTTGCCTTGGCCTGGTGAGGGTGGTATGCATTTCAACACTAATTGACCCACTTCAAACTTTCTTGGACGCACTTTCTTAATATATGCTCTGGTCATCCTCTGTTGATTCAACTGGCCATGACACACCGCTGCCAATCTTTTCTCGTCAATCAAACTCAATTGCTCCAAACGAGTTTTAACCCATTCTTCATCGCCGATTCCTTCTTCAGCCACGATCCGAAGGGAGGGGATTTCAATTTCAGCCAGGACTACTGCTTCTGTGCCATATACCAACAAGTATGGGGTTGCCCCTACCGAGGTGTGAATGGTAGTGTGATAGCCTGACAGTGCAAAAGGTAACCTTTCATGCCACTACCTGGACCCTTCCACCATTTTACGAAGTATCTTATTTATGTTCTTATTGGCTGCCTCGACTGCTCTGTTCGCCTTGGGGTGGTACGAGATGGAACTTCGATGTGTGATCTTGAACTGCTGGCATGCCTCTTTCATCAAATGACTGTTGAGATTTTCCCCATTATCAGTGATGAGAGTCTTGGGTATTCCAAACCGAAAAATGATATTTGCATGTACAAAGTCGACCATGGCCTTCTTGGTCACCGCCTTGAAGGTCTTAGCTTCAACCCACTTGTAAAATAGTCAATATCCAGGATGAACCTGTGTCCGTTAGAAGGTGATGGCTCGATGGGCCCGATGATGTCCATGCCCCAAGCAACGAAAGGCCATGGTGCAGACATCATATGCAATTCAGACGGCGGGGAGTGAATTAAGTCTCCATATACCTAACATTGATGATATTTGCGCACGAAGCTGATACAATCCTGCTCCATAGTGATCCAATAATATCCTGCCCGGAGGATCTTCTTTGCCAAACATATCCGCTCATGTGTGGCCTGCAGACGCCAGTGTGCACCTCATTCATGATAGCTGTCGCCTGCCCAGCATCCATGTATCTTAACAAACCTAGATCCGGCATCCTTTTGTATAAGGTCCCTCCGCTGAAGAAAAACCCACTTGACAAGCGATGGCTGTTCTCTTCTGGTCGCTCGTGGCTTGCACCGGGTACACACCCCTCCTGATATATTCTCTGATGTCATGGAACCAACGCTTAAGGTCAAGTTCTTCTTCCATCATATTGCAATAGGATTATTGATCATGGACCCAGATATGTATCGGGTCAACATAAGCCATTTCCGGATGATGTAACATTGATGCCAAAGTAGCCAAGGCATCAACAACCTCATTGTGAATTCTGGGGATGTGTCTGATCTCTACTAACCGGAATCGTTGACTAAGATCATGCAAGTATTACCAGTACGGTATGAGCTTTAAATCTCTCGTTTCCCACTCCCCTTGAATTTGGTGTACTAGAAGGTCTGAGTCTCCCAAGACCAAGACTTCCTGCACACCCATGTCTGTTGCAAATCTCAGCCCCAAAATACATGCCTCATATTCTTCCATGTTGTTGGTGCAATAGAAACGAAGTTGAGTTGTGACTGTCTAGTGATTCCCTTCTTCAGAAATGAGCACTGATCCTATCCCGACGTCTTTCATGTTGGCAGCCCCATCAAAAAATAATTTCTATCCCGACTTCTCACCCCGTTTTGTTTCATCAACATGCATCACTTCCTCGTCTGGGAAGTATGTGTTCAAGGGATCATATTCTTCGTCTATCAAATTCTCAGCTAAATGATCAGCCAATGCTTGTTCTTTCATCGTGGTCCTAGTCATACAGACAATGTCAAACTCGGTGAGCAAGATTTGCCATTTTACGAGCCTTCCTGTGGGCATTGGCTTCTGGAAAATGTACTTTAGCGGGTCTAAATGTGAGATGAGATAAGTGGTATATGATGACAAGTAATGTTTTAACTTCTGGGCTGCCCACGTCAAGGCATAACATGTCCTTTCAAGATGAGTATACTTAACCTCATAGGCTATGAATTTCTGACTGAGGTAGTATATGGCCTGCTCCTTTCTCCCGGTGACATCGTGCTGACCCAACACGCATCCAAATGAGTTATCCAAGACTTTCAAATATAAGATCAAGGGCCTTTTTGGTTCTGGCGGGACCAACACCAGTGGGTTCGACAAATATTTCTTTATCTTATCAAAAGCCTCTTGGCACTCTCTCGTCCATTTCATCGCAGCAACCTTTTTTAGTAGCTTAAATATGGGCTCGCGGATGGTTGTGAGCTGAGCAATGAACTAACTAATGTAATTCAATCTTCCCAATAGACTCATCACCTCTGTTTTGTTCTTTGGTGGCGGTAATTCTTGTATAGCTTTGATCCTTGATCGATCTAGTTCAATGCCTCATCGACTGACTATGATCACTAGCAACTTCCTAGAGGGGACCCCAAATGTGCGTTTTGCCGGATTAGGCTTGAGATCATACCTGCGGAGCCTTTGGAAGAATTTCCTCAGATCTTTGACATGATCGGATTGCTTTCTGGACTTCACAATCACATCATCCACATAGACCTCAATTTCTGTATGCATCATATCATTGAAAAAGGTAGTAATAGCCCTCATATATGTCGCCCCGCTGTTTTTCAAACCAAAAGGCATGACCCTATATCAATATGTTCCCCACAGTGTGATGAACGCTATTTTCTCCGCATCTTCTTCATCCATTAGGATCTAGTGGTAACCTGCGTAACAATCCATGAACGACCCGATCCCATGCTTCGCACAGTTGTCAATCAGTATGTGAATGTTTGGCAGGGGGAAATTGTCCTTCGCACTTGCTTTGTTGAGATCACGGAAATCGACGCACACCCTGGTCTTACCATCCTTCTTCGGCACGGGCACAACATTAGCTAACCAGGTGGAATATCGTGTAACTCGTATAACTTTTGCCTCAAACTGCTTGGTCACTTCCTCTTTGATTTTCACGCTTACATCAGTTTCGAACTTCCTCAACTTTTTTTGGATGGGAGGACAGGCTGGGTCGGTGGACAATTTGTGAACCACCAAGTTAGTGCTCAATCCGGGCATATCATCATAGGACCATGCAAATACATCTTTGTATTCAAGCAGTACTTCAATTATTTATTTCCTAAGTCGTGACTCTATATGCTTATTTTTGTTTCCCTAACGTTATGCAAGCTCCCCAAATTTACCGCCTCTATATCACTCAGGTTCGGTTTGGGTTTCTCCTCAAATTGGCCTAACTCTTTACTGATTTCATCCCATGTTCCTTCCTCGTCGTACTCTGGCTCATCCTCATGCTCTATTTTCTGAATGATTATTTCTGAACTAGACCGATTTTTAAAACTGGGCCAAAGAGTCCTTATGATATCATATCATTGGAACTAGCATAAAAATAACTATAGAAAAGAGAAATGAAAGAGAAGTAAAGAAAAATGGGAACTATCACCATTACTGGAAAGGAAATTGCATTTCAATAGAATCAAAAGATAACAGAGTTTACACATCCAGACGGACGGGAATAACAACTGAACTAACAACGCTGAGGCTAATCCAAACTAGACTGAAAGAAAAATCAAAGCCGACTACCACGACTCCCTCCGGGTGGGAAGAGTAGTGTCTTCCTAGTTATTGACTTTTGCGCATGCTCCAACAAACTGCACATCTGCCCCGCTTGATCCTTCCCTTGCCTCAACAATTTTTACCTTATTGATTAGCCTTTCTAACCCCTTATCCAAATCCCCATCCGCGTCGATCAACGGGCCGGGAATATTTGGCATGGAGCAATTGCTAGTACTGGGCTTGACAAATGATTTGGACAACCTTGGGATGTGCTTTGGGAGGGCCCAGGCCATCTGCTTTAACTTTCTGTCTTGCCTTGTGTCTGCAACTGTAGGCTTGAACCCTAGACCAAAAGTGTTCATATTTTTGGGGAGGGACACTGGTTATACGATACCTTGTAGAGAAGCACCCAATCTCTTGCCGGGCATGAAACCATTCTTCAACTTCTCTGAAGCCACTATGACTGACGCGGCTGCTATCTTTGGAGCTGTGACAACTTCACGTTCTTGGATCTTCTCAACTGACATCGTGTCAAATACCTGGTAGACCCATGGACCTTTGCTGTCTTCATATTCAATAAAAGGTAACATCACATGCGACACACTAATTATCTTCGCTGTGTACCATAATCTCTTGCCTGTCCCATTCAAATTTGACCATCTGGTGCAAAGTAGATGGCATTGCCTTGACTGCATGAATCAAGGGCCTGTCCAACAACAGGTTATAAGAAACTACCACGTCCAGCACTTGAAATTCCATGGTGAACTCAACAGGCCTTATTGTCACTTCCATCACTATATCCCCTACTGAATCTTTGCCTCCGCCATCAAACCTCCGAACACAAATGTTATTCTTGTGGACCCTTTCATTCTCCACCTTCAGCTTCATCAATGTGGAGAACGAAGACCCGTTATCAACTAGAACCCAGTTGACCACAACATCTTCACATTTCATTGTCAAATAAAGGGCCCGATTCTGCTCAGTGCCCTCCATGGGCAGTTCATCGTCGAAGAAAGTGACCCGATTTACATCGAATATCTTGTTTGCAATCTTCTTCAAATGATTCAGTGTTATCTTGTCAGGGACATAGGCTTCGATCAAAATCTTCATAACCGGCCAGCGATGTTCACCTGAATGGATTAGTAAGGACAATAAGGTGATCTGAGCTGGTGTCTTCCTCAATTGCTCTATGATGGAGTAGTCGTGCATTTTCATTTTCTTCAGGAAATCTTCTGCCTCTTCTTCCGATACAGCTTTCTTCACCGATTCTGGGTTATCCTTAGGGATCCTACTTTTCCTCAACTCCTTAGGGGCAAAGTATCTCCCTGACCGAGTTAAGCCCCAGGCTTCACAAACTTCTTCCCTAACTTCCTTCCTTTGTACATCACTATTGCTTGTTCATATCTCCAAGGAACGGCTTTGCTGTTGATGACTGGTGGTTGGATTACTGGTTTTACAATGACAGACTCTATACGAGCACCTTCCAAAACTATGACGGGTTCTCTAGCTGCCCCATTAATTATCACTTTTTCCTGTTCCTGTTTTGGTGCAATTGTGCATGATGAGCTCCCTTGAACTGCAAGAGGTTTGTTGATTCTTCCTTTTACCTCGATCACTGACTTCTCACTGCTCATATTCTCAGTTGGCATGACTTCACTGGATTTGATCATCATTACCATCTGTGAGGGCTTTTTAAGCTCTCCCCCTTTCTCAACGATCTCAATCATGTTTGTCATGATGGGCCGGCATCGGATTTTGGTTAATATTGGGTGCCTCTAGAGTGTGTACTTCAATCCGGTGGGGGTCAATATGTTCCTGGATAGCATTCTTTAAATGCCAACACTTTTTGTTGTCATGCCCCGGTGCACCGGAATAGTATTCACAGCTAATAGAATAATCTACATTCTTCGGGGGAGGATTTGGCAATTTTGCTTCGATTGGTCTCAACATATCCTGTTGTTGCAGTCTCTGGAATAAACTAGTGTAAGATTCTCCCAATAGCGTGAAAGTCTTTTTCTGCTGCACCTTTTTTATTTCTCAAGAATGGATTGGCTCGGAAGGCGGCTTTCAGGGGTTGCTGGTAGGCTCTTGGAGGTGGATAGTGATTTAGGGGAGTTGGGTAGGTATTTTGTGGGGTTGGCGCACACCATTGTGCGTGGGCGGGAAGTTGGGTATACGCTTGCGCGTGATGGACTGAGAATCGAGGTTCTAACGGTGGATAGTAATGTTGTGGTGGGCTGTATGGAGGGTATGGGTATGTTTGGTGGTGAGGATGAGGTTAGGTGTAGCGGGATGGAACCTCAGGCCTGAACCAAGTTCCCGACTAAATCGTTGCCACTTCTTCCTTCTTCTTCTTTTCAAATGTTCCCCCAGCTCCACCCTGGATGGCCTGAGTGGTTGCCTTGATTGCAGAGTAGCTCATGATCTTGTTGGATTTGAGGCCTTCCTCGACCATACTTCCCATCTTAACTACTTCCTCGCCATGTCCATCATATAAGTCTATTTAGGCACCTTGAAACCTAGAGGCAACTGCACGTTCGGAAATAGAGAAAGATCCTTGAACACCACGCTCACCTAGCCACCTAACCCTCGCATGTCCCTGAACGATTGTTCTAAACTTCTGACCTTTTTGAGTACCTCCTCCTGCTCAGGATTTTTGATTGGCTTTTCAACTCTCGCTGGGATTTCGAGACGAGGAGCATATGAGTAAGGTTCATGGGCTTTGTAAGCAAGTTTGGCTTTGTAAGCAAGTTCTAGTGGATAGTATTGGTGGTCGTAATCTTGAAGCAAGGGTTCACTTGCCGATCTATGGAGTGCGGGAGGAGGAGCTGCCACGTAGATGGGAGCAATTGGTGAAGGGGAGAGGAGCGACTTTGGGTAGTAGAGATGGTGGTAGTTAAGAGGTTGTACCCTGGTGCTAAGTTGGTAGGAAAACTTGAGGGTGGATCAGTGGTGGACTAGTCAAGAGCTTGGGCCAGTAGCAGGATGAAGGTTGGATTAGCAGGGTAGGTTGGGGGTGGTTGTCCTCTCGCCCATGCCTTGTACATCTCGGCCATTTGATGTTTCAGTTTGTACATTTCCTCCTTCATAGTGTTAACTTCCAATTCCTCTACATCTTTCGAGAGGTCAATAATGCTGACGTCGGTTTCCTGATTGGCCATGACTTTCTTGCTCTTAGACCGCGTGTTGTAAGAGTGGGTTGTCAGAATTCCGCAAGTACTAACCACATATCTAGTCTGGATGCAAAACACCAAAAACTTGTTAATGGTTAGGTTTTGACATGTAAGCGGCCACATATTGGGTGTGCATGCACCTAAATAATGATTGGTCACTACATGCATCGGTTGCACGCATCATCCCGGGTTTCATTTTTTAGTTTGCAATGCCCCCCGCCCCCTCTTTTTGCTCTATTTTTTCACTCTATCCTATTTTGTTTTTCTTGTTTGTTTCCTTGATTTTCCTCCGCTTTTCTCTCCTATGCTTTCACTTTCGTTTCTTTTCTCTTTTCTTTTCTTTATTCGGTTATGGTCGAATCCTATGTAGATTGCCTATGTATCATGACCCTGCATGAATCAGACCGAGCGCAGTTCTTGTGGATATGAAAAGATAAATGAAAAAATATTTTTTGAAATTTTTGATAAAAACCAACACCTCGACTACAAAGACTCAAGAACAGACTCGAAATAAACTGAACAGGCTGAAAAAGGTCAACTAAAAAAGCTAACATACTCCAAAACAACTTAACACACTCAAAAATATCAATTTAAACAAAGATCACTAATACATTAAAGTCATAAACACTCCTGGAGCTTTCGGGGTTTGTTTGGTTCTGTGTGGGCTCGTCTGCAAGATCCAACTGGAGCCATTACAAATCTATCATCACTTGCTAAAAAAACGTCATGACTGCCGCGAGGAAAGTGGTTTGGGTCATGTCTTCACATATTTGGCATTTCACCACAATATACTCTGCAATCGTTGTGACCCTCTCGCGGATCCTACCTTTCTCTAATAGATCTCCAATTTGCCGAGTTTTTGCTTCCACAATTTGTTTGGCTACATGGCTTTGTTTTTTAAGGTGGTGAAAATCCCTCTCTAGCCGTGCTATTAAAGAATAATAGTGCTCCCTTTCGGCTTCAAAATCCCTTCCCTTCTTGGCCATTTCATTTTCAACGTTCTTGATCTTTCTCTTCATACTTGCCATCCCCTTGTTGTATTTCTCCCTCAAATGGCGGGCAAAACTTGCTCGTTCCCTGTATCCTTGGCTATCTTGGCTCGAGCACTAGCTAACTCCTTTTCAGTCTTCTGTAAATCATCCTCAAAGTCTCGTGCCTTCTGGGTATGGTTGTAGATGAGCTTATCATTTTTTCTACTCCTGCTCGGGTTGTCAATTGCTATTTCATTTTCTGGATCTGTGCTGTGAGAGCTTCATTTTCATGGATCAATCTTCTTTTATCACCTTCAACTTCCTAAATCTGAAGATCATTGCTGAATTCCATGTTTCTCAGCTTTTCTTTCAAGGCATAAATCTCAACTTGGTACGATTTTTCCTTTTCTCCCCATGTTAATCTTTCTTGGATTTTGTTTTCGAAAGCTTGAACATGAGGTCTTTTGGTGGGTCATTCAGGTTCGAGGTCCGACTCATTGTTCACACAGTACCTCCTCTTGAACCAAGTAGTATAGTGTGGATCCACCTCTCCTTTTGCGACATCTGGTACCTTGGTGCCATTTTTAAGATACCGGCAACTATTCCAATCCTGTTGAACTAAAGCTTCAGGCAATGCAGCTTCTGGATGCAGCTCTATAACTCGAGTACTTAAATCTTCATCTTCGGGCACAATTTGATACCGTCCCAATAGTCTCAAGACCCTCTGTGGTGCATACGGTTGAATACTTTTTACACCCATTATCCTCAAGTAGCCCTTAATCTCAATTATGTATATGGCTTCTGTCTTCGGGAGCCATCCGATGAACCATTCAATTTGACTTGCTTTAAGAGTTTTCAAATGAGACACCCATGCTTCAGATCCTTCTGGCACGCTGTGATCCTTTACCCTCTCTTCGTAACTGATGATGAAATTATTTGGGCTCGGGCCATAACTTAGGAATCTGGGATGTTGGCGGAGATGCTTGATCATCCACATTTTTAGGAAGATATTGCAACCTTCGAAGAACTGAGCCCCAGCTTTGCATAAAGTCAACGCACGGTAGATATCTGCCAGTACCAACTGGGCGAGTGTATGATTTTTTATGGTGGTGAGGATTTGTGCAATTCTAGCCATACGAATATCCATTGTCCCTTTCTCATTTGGAAAAACCATTATCCCCAAGAATGCCACAATAAATGCGAACCGGCGATAAAGTTGCAAAAGACCCTTATCTTGTTTGTTGCTCAACCCTTTTTCATGTGTCTCTAAACCAGAAAAATGCCCAAACCTGAAGTACAAGTAATGGAAATCACAACACCCATTGCATACGCAGTTTTTGCTCGTCTGTTTGCTGATATTCAGGAGGTCAAAAAACTTGTTCACCGATGGGGTCCTTGGAAATATAAGATGTTGCTTCCTCAAATCTCGTCCAAACTCAATGTACCCAGCTATCTCCTCCAAAGTAGGGGTAATCTCAAAATCTGAGAAGCAAAAAACATTATGAGCGGGGTCCCATAAAGTTATCATAGCCTTGATCAAATCATCCCGCGGTTTGATCTCCCGAATATCTATAAGAGCGTCCAACTATTGCCTTGCCCATTCCAGACCATCTTGGTCCAAATCATTCCACCACATGTGCAAATGTACTCGATCCTGCTCCTTGGTCATTTCTGGTGTGTCCTGGATGATATTCATTTGTTCCTGTAAATGGCAGGGTTAGGGTTGACTCTAATGGCCCTTTTTGAAAACAAGTTTTGGTTTTAAAAACAAAAAGACCATGACTCCCTCTTTGATATGCCCTTTTAACCAAATGGCCCTTTTTTCAAAAAAAAGGCCCCTTATCAAGTCCATATGAATTTTGAGTCCGGAAAGGGTTTATTCCGCGACACTTCTCAATTTTGTCCATTCTTTTACGAAGATATCCCTTCAATAAAGGGAGAATATTTCTCAGCAAGAACGGTTTTGAAACACTACTGACACTGAATTGGCCTATTTCTCGCTTTTTCTTCTCTTTTTTTTCTATTTTTCAAAAATGAGGCCGGACCTTATGTAGGTTGCCTACGTATCCCATATTCGATGGGAATCATACCCGCGTAATTCGGCAAATACAACTAACTTTGAAACAAGACTTTTTTCCTTTTTTTTCAATTCATAGGCAAATAACAAACTAATTTTGAACACAAGACTCTTTTTCTTTTCACTGGCAAATAGAACAAACTATTTGTGAAACTCTTTATTGGCTATTCTTGAAAGCAAATCTTGTTTTTCTTTTTATTGGCGACCAAACTCTTTTCCTTTTTCTTCTTTTTTTTTCTAAAAAAACGGCAGAGCTTCGAGGTACTTTCAAGCATTGGGTTTGAACCGGGTTTACTCCTTTCCTACATCACTCTTGGTATTCTTCTCTCTTTTTTTCTTTTCCTGTTCTGATTTTTCCTCACTCTTCTTTTCTTATTTAGCCGGTCAGCTAGCAAGCCAAAATGAATAAATGTTCACATAGCATATTGCATGCATCATGATGGTCTGTTATTTTGGGTACACCTGTCCTAGACGGACCCAACCCCTTTGTTGAGTCCCCTAAGTCAAAATGCACGTGATGCAAACAAGTGCTCCTACTAGGGATCCGACATGAGGTTAAGTTATTCTAAGTTTAAATCCTGGGGTTTTGATCTAGCCATGGGGTACTCGAGCGGTCAACTGGGGCCGAGGAGGGGGCGACGTACCGGGAGTACTAAAGTCTGCCCGGTCTTGTCGCTTGCCCAACCTTGCTCTACTTGGTACAATTTCTACAGAAAAGCGGGCTACACCAACGTATGCACCATTTTCAGAAGACTTAGAGAAGTGGCGTAAGAAAGCAATTATATACAGTTCAACAGATAGCATTTTAGCAAAAAGGTTCACAAAAGTACAATAACATCAAAAATAAATAAGGCAAGTAAAAATCATAAAACAAGCTCAAATTCTTGAACCCTGAACCAGAGATTCTGGGTTCCTTCTCCAGTAGAGTCGCCAGAGCTGTCACACCTCCTTTTTTTAGTACTACATCCCGGAAGGGCATGATAAAGGGAGTTTTTTCCAATATAAGTGACAATCGAAACACGAATAATTATTAAGAATCAGAGTCGCCACTTGGGATAATTTATGGTGTCCCAAGTCAGCGGTTTAAAATCTCGAATCGAGGAAAGAATGACTATGTTATTATAATCTGTGAATTAGAAATCCATGTAAGGAATTCTGTTAACCCAGGAGAAGGTGTTAGGCACTCTCGAGTTCCGTGGTTCTAGAACAGTCGCTTTTATAATACTTGGCCATTAAAATTGTTTAATTACTGATTGTACAACCTATGTGAATTTATTTCTTTCACCGCTTTTAGTTAGAAAATTATCTCGAAACGGGTTACGCGTATGTATACCCGTTCGTTTGGCGCGTCAGAAATCATGTCACGCGAACATGTCCACAATTAATAAGGCTTAATTATTATTAAGGAAAGTTCAGGCCGAAGTTGCGCAAACGCATACCCCAGTTTTGTTTTTATAAGTGTAATTGTGTTACGTGGATGTATAAGCAATCACACTAGTATTTTCAAACGGCCTTAAAGGACATTCTACGAAATATTATGTTTGTATCTAATTTATGAAATAACTAGGAAGGCCCTATGTGATTTAATGAACTTGTGTAAAATAGTTAAAACTTGTAATCCTTCATTATTAAGAAAAAGATTGGTCGAAGTTGCGCAAACGCATACTCCAAATTACATTAGAATCGTGGTGTTACACGAACATATATGCAACCATAATTGTATTTTAAATGGACCTAAAGGCGTGCTACGAAGGTTTGTTGTCAATTGTATCTATATTATATCTAGGTGGATTCAACTCACATAATGGCTGGCCCCAAGCGAAGCCCAACCTGGCAGTCCAGTAATTGGTGCTTGAAGGCAACCCTACCATTTGGACTTCTCAATTGACCCTCTCATTTGGGCTGAAGGCCTTATTAAGGCTATATTTATCGACACTAAACAATGTTGAACTAAAAGAATTCAGACTAAGAGTTAATTCCTTGATTCATGATCGATTACTCGCAAATTCAAAGCTTAAAAAAATACAAAAGTTGCCTAATACTGATGTTGATCCAAACACTAACCCAAACATTAACAAATTCGACTCATAGAAAAAATATATGAGATGTCATTCTGCATATATGCATAGGTATACCCATCAGCTAATTACATCACCTTAATTTAGTCACAATTCCAAATTTAAACAAATGGAATCTTAAACAACACTTCTATACTAAATATCAACTCAAATAAAACTAAACGTAGCAAGTTCAAAATACCTTATTTGCAGTATGAATTATGAATCCCAGATTAGATTAGGGTGAGCCACCAAATTTAAATCCATACCATCAACACTACATAATAAGACCAACATGATATATAATAGCCCAGCTCAAAATTATAACGACATAATCAAGTTGCTCTACCTTATTCGAACCAAATATCCAATATCTAACTATACAGCCCAAAAGAAGTGCTAAAATAACTGAAACTAATGAACAAGAACTGAGCAAATGCTTTTCATTCCATCATCGAATCAATGTTACATATTGAAGAGTTAGAATGTGTACGTGGAAATTGAGATAGTGTAGAAAATCACTCTATCTATGATATGTCTATCTATGATATGTGCGCTTTGGTTGTATGAGCATGATTTTCAGGTATAGGTTTTGATGAATGACAAACAATGAAGTCAAGTGTCAAACAACGATATTATATGACAAACAATCAAGCTTGAATGCCGAGAAGCATATTGATGAACGGATTGCAATGGAAAAGCCAAAGACGAGCTGAAATGTTCAAGACCGAAGACCCAAGGCGTAGGTCGTTAGGTAGAACAAATGTAAGAGCAACGCTTAAGTTATCTCGTCATTTGGCTCAACATAGGTCATCATAAATATGCATAAAATCATTTTATTAAATCATATTTATCATAAACATATTTTATTAAATCATATTTATCATAAACATATTTTAAATACTTCAAACAAAATGATGTTAAAGTTTTCATCTTAACCAAAATGGTTTTTGAAGTAAGTTTTCAAATCTGCCTCAAAATAATCGATTATACAAAGTGCATAATCGATTATGTTATAACAGTGGCCAAAGTGTTTGAACACTGCCACAGAATAATCGATTATACAAAGTGCATAATCGATTATGTTATAACCGTTGCCAGGCGTTTGAACACTGCCTCAGAATAATCGATTATGCAGTATCAGATAATCGATTATTCAGCAGAAAATCAGCTTCTGATTTTCTGAACGTTGGAGAATAATTGATTATCAGATTGTGAATAATCGATTATCTGGGCACAAAATCAGCATAATTGATTGCCAATTAAGCAACGGACATACACCATTTTTCACCTATAAAAAGAGGTCTTTTGAGCTGATTTTAAACACACAACACCTCCCAATATTCATATACATATTGATATTATTTGAGCATCATTTTAGATCTTTTGTTGAGCCATTTGAGAGACAACTTTGAGTTGTTCATAGAGCTAAATTTGTATCTCTTTATCTACTCTTTTGAGAGAGTTCTTGTTGTAAAAGAGAAAGGTGTTTGAGAAGAACATATCTTCTCATTGATTGTCGGGTTCGCTAAGTACCCTAAGTCTTAGTGGTTGAAGTCTTGTGGTGCGGTATCCACGAGCAAGGTGAAGTCTTGAGGTGCAGTATCCTCGAGCAAGTTGAAGGCTTGTAGAGTGTACATCTACGAGCAAGTGTAACGGTTTGTTAAGCACCCGTAAGCTTAACGGAGTTAGTAGAATCTCGAGAGAGTCTCTCGGGGACTGGACTAGCCACAAGTTGTGGTGAACCAGAATAAATTTGGCGTTCTTTCCTTGTTATTTTAATTACCGAATTTATTTTATACCTGCAATTTTAATTCCGCAATATTTATCAATATTCTTGTGCCGCACTATTCACCCCCCCCCCCTCTAGTGACGGGCATAAATCCTAACAATTGGTATCAGAGCCTAACTCTCTGAAAGCCTTACCGGTTGAGAGCGATATATTTTTTTTGTTGAGAATATTGAACGCAGGAATAATGAGCGAAGGACACTCCACCGAGAGGCCTCCATTTTTTGATGGAAGAAATTATACATACTGGAAAGAGCGGATGAGAATATTCATCCAATCACACAACTTTCGATTATGGCAAATCATCAAGAAAGGTGAACAAATGCCAACAAAGAAAGTTGGGGAAATCATGGTTCCAAAGGAGGAAAATGAATATGATGCCGAGAACATCAAGAAAATTGAAAGAAACGCAACGGCCGTCAACTTACTATTTTGTGCGGTGAATCCGGACGACTATCGGAAAATCTCTTGTTGCACAACCGCAAAGGAAATGTGGGATAAACTCGAGATCACTTATGAAGGTACGTCTCAAGTCCGAGAATCTAAAATTGATTTTCTAACACATGAATATGAACTTTTTAGAATGAGGGAAGATGAAAACATCGATAATATGTTCGAACGATTCTCAATAATCGTCAATGATCTTCATGCTCTCGGAAAAATATACTCGAACAAAGATCTAGTTCGAAAAATCCTAGGGAGTCTCACTCCCAAATGGCGCTCCAAAGCAAATGCTATACAAGAGTCGATAGGGATCACGGACGTCACAATTGATGGACTATGAGGTAACCTTAAAGCTTATGAAAGCACAATTCTTAATCCGTATCTTAGAAGTAAGTCGAATATTGCCTTCAAAGCCTCATCTTCAAAAAAAGTAGAGGTAAGTGATTCGGAAAGTAATGATGATATTATTTCCAATGATATAATTGAAAAGTTTTGTAAGTTTATGAAGAAGCAAATAAAGAAGGAAGAACCAAGTCCTTCATGTCAAAAGTGTGGAAAACTTGGCCACACCAAATCACATTGTCCAAAATCAAAGGACAAGAAAAAGAAACACCATAGACGCGTAACATGGGATTCGGACAGCTCGGGCGATGAAACTGCCGCATTATGCCTCATGGCCAACGAAGAAGAAGCGGTAAGTATTTCTAACTCTTACTCGTTAGAAGAATTGCAAAATGCTTATGATGAATTATATGGTGAATTTGTTAAAGCTTCGAAAACCATAAAAGAATTGAAGAAAACACTTTCTTTGCAAGAAAAAGTTTTTGAGAAAACACTTTCTTTGCAAGAAAAAGATTTTGAGAAAACACTTTCTTTGCAAGAAAAAGATTTTGAAAAACAACCTTCTTTAAAAGAAAAAGATTTTGAAAAATTGACTTGTGAAGAAAATGATCTTTTAGAAAATGACATTACTTTTCTTAAAAATAAAATCAAAGTTTTAGAAGAAGAAAATAAATTTTTGGAAAATGACAATGTCGATCTCAAAAATAAAATCAAGGAGATGAATGAAGCCTCTTTAATTGTTCAGAGTTCAAATTGTTCTTCTTGTAGTTCATTAAAAATGGAGAACGTAGAACTTAGAAATACACTAGAAAAATGTAGTGTAAATGATTCTAGAACAAGTGAGGTAATTAAAAAGGACGATAGAAATAAGGATAAACCACCTAGAAACGACTCTAGAATTTTATTAATAAGTCTAGAATGAATAATTTTAGGCCACCTAGAAATGATTCTAGGATTTTTGTTAATGAGTCTAAAATTAATAATTTTAGACCACCTAGAAATGACTCTGGGAATTTCAACGCTTCTAGGAATAACAGCTTTAGATAACCTAGAACGCATTTGGCTCAACCTAGACATATGCACAACCCTAATGTTATATGTCATTATTGTAACCGGGTAGGACACATTGCACCCGTATGTTTTGCTAAACATAGAGATTCATATTTTGATTATAATTATCATTTGCCTAACCCCCAAGGACCCAAAAGAAGTTGGGTACCGAAAACCTATTTTTAGGTACTTTTGCAGGTGTGCTTGAAGACTACAATATTGTAGTAGATGCACCAAGCACGAAACCTTAATGCATCGAGGGGGAACGTCGGTTAGTTATCGTATTTTTTTATAAATACATAATAGTTGATATGTGCCAACAATTGATATTAATTATCGATTCATGTTTTGATAAGTGTTATTTTGAATATCAAATTGGTATCAATTATTTTTATGTTAAATGATTGATTCATGTTGTGATGAATATTTTTAGTTTAAATAACAGTTGGTATATTTGCGAAAAATGACCGGTATTATGATTGGCATGCTTTTACTAACATTTGGTATTATTTGATATTGATATGATTTTTTTTAACAATTGGTATCGTCAATAGTTTCAATAACAATTGGTATACTCTTTTTGCTAATGCCAAAAGGGGGAAGAATTTAGGCGATATGCATCGAATAAAGGGGAATGTCTTCACATTCTAGTATGCTTTAATTAAGGGGGAATTATATATTGAATTGTTTGCATGAATTGTATGTTGAGATATAGCATGAAGTTAGGGGGAATTCGATATGCATATCTCCCGTTGTTTGTCATTATCAAAAAGGGGGAAATTATAGAAAATCACTCTATCTATAATATGTCTATCTATGATATGTACGCTTTGGTTGTATGAGCATGATTTTCAGGTATAGGTTTTGATGAATGACAAACAATGAAGTCAAGTGTCAAACAACGATATTATATGACAAACAATCAAGCTTGAATGCCGAGAAGCATATTGATGAACGGATTGCAATGGAAAAGCCAAAGACGAGCTCAAATGTTCAAGACCGAAGACCCAAGGCGTAGGTCGTTAGGTAGAACAAATGTAAGAGCAACACTTAAGTTATCTCGTCTTTTGGCTCAATATAGGTCATCATAAATATGCATAAAATCATTTTATTAAATCATATTTATCATAAACATATTTTATTAAATCATATTTATCATAAACATATTTTAAATACTTCAAACAAAATGATGTTAAAGTTTTCATCTTAACCAAAATGGTTTTTGAAGTAAGTTTTCAAATCTGCCTCAGAATAATCGATTATACAAAGTGCATAATCGATTATGTTATAACAGTGGCCAAAGTGTTTGAACACTGCCACAGAATAATCGATTATACAAAGTGCATAATCAATTATGTTATAACCGTTGCCAGGCGTTTGAACACTGCCTCAGAATAATCGATTATGCAGTATCAGATAATCAATTATTCAGCAGAAAATCAGCTTCTGATTTTCTGAACGTTGGAGAATAATTGATTATCAGATTGTGAATAATCGATTATCTGGGCACAAAATCAGAATAATTGATTGCCAATTAAGCAACGGACATACACCATTTTTCACCTATAAAAAGAGGTCTTTTGAGCTGATTTTAAACACACAACACCTCCCAATATTCATATACATATTGATATTATTTGAGCATCATTTTAGAACTTTTGTTGAGCCATTTGAGAGACAACTTTGAGTTGTTCATAGAGCTAAATTTGTATCTCTTTATCTATTCTTTTGAGAGAGTTCTTGTTGTAAAGAGAAAGGTGTTTGAGAAGAACATATCTTCTCATTGATTGTCGGGTTCTCTAAGTACCCTAAGTCTTAGTGGTTGAAGTCTTGTGGTGCGGTATCCACGAGCAAGGTGAAGTCTTGAGGTGCGGTATCCTCGTGCAAGTTGAAGTCTTGTAGAGTGTACATCTACGAGCAAGTGTAACGGTTTGTTAAGCACCCGTAAGCTTAACGGAGTTAGTGGAATCTCGAGAGAGTCTCTCGGGGACTGGAATAGCCACAAGTTGTGGTGAACCAGGATAAATTCGGTGCGTTCTTTCCTTGTAATTTTAATTACCGAATTTATTTTATACCTGCAATTTTAATTCCGCAATATTTATCAATATTCTTGTGCCGCACTATTCACCCCCCTCTAGTGACAGGCATAAATCCTAACAGATAGAAACTAGGATAAGGAGACAGTCAAAATAGCAATTGATATAGCAAATGACAGCAGCAGTGAATCCTAACTTCGAACCCCAATTATAATATCCAGTATACAGACCAAATTAAAATTCAAATATACCCTTTCAACCAGAATTTAAACCCAAAAATCCTTTCAACTCATTATGACGGCACTCAATGCAACAATATTTGAATTTTTTTTCTTGAGTTCATTGTTTTATTTTTGGATTCTGAATCCTCTCTTTATTCCCATATTTCTAAATCGAAATTTTTATCCTATACTTTCTAAGATATTTTGAGAAAAACCTTCCCTTTTAGGGAAATAAGATATGCCTTTATAGGCAAGGTAAGTAGGGAAAACTTAGGTCTTAGTTTTTCTGCAAATAAACCTTTTCAAACTTCGTTTTAGCTCTCCTACCCTCAATGTAAATTCATAACTATCAATCAGTCCTTAAAGCCCCCTTTCTTGGAAGCTTCCTAATCTGTTACTAAAAGATTCCTCAATTACAAACGCCAAATTGCCCCTTAAAACCCCATATTATTACCTTAACCCTTTAAAACTTGAATTAACTTAAGGTCTATGGGCTAATGCATCAGCATAACTCCAACAACCTTAGGGATGGATGGACTTCGAAACCCAAAACATGATGGTGAGTACCATAGACCCCCAAAATTATGTGAGCCCAAACCCCTTTGAAATTATTTAAATCATCAGAAAGAAATTGGCATACCAAAGCATATAGAGGCGGTCCAAAAATAAAATCAGAACTGGGCCAAAGTGAAATTGAAATTGAAGAAAGAAAGAATCAAACACATATATAAAATTTTGTGATAATTAACACGACTTGAGTTCTACTCATGCATCATGTATTATTCAACATAATCTAAGGGCATTCAGAAATGATACCATATCATAAAACAACAAAAGTGGATTGCAGGAGTGAACGAGCATTTCATGAAGAACATAAAACACCTAACCTAAACCAGTAATTAGTTCGAAGTAGGTAAGATGAGCAAATAATCAATCAATAAAATACTTAGCTTTTCTTTCAATCAGAACATATATCGCATCTGCCATGCATCGCCTAGGTCAATTCTTCGGTATGATGTTCGGCCAATCTTAGGGCTGTTCGAGAGGAATAGGACGCGTATTGGGGATGAGGGGAAACCAAGGGTTATTGGGTGTTGATTTGAGATCTATTGAGCATCGGCTCCGCTATAGACAGCGGGGCAGCCGTCGTTTGGACAAAGATTCGAGATAATTGGGCGGTGTTCGAGCCAAAGGAGTCACAGAAATGGGAAGAGGAGGTCGGGGGGTGTAGAGGTGTAAATCTAGGAGGGTTTGGAGCCTGGAAGAGATTTGAGAGAAGCCAGGCAGGGATTTGGAAAGAGGAGATGGCGGGGAAGATATGGTGTAAATTCGGGGGTCATTGGAGACTCGCCACTGCCAGCGATGATTTTCGGCTGCGGCGGACGGCGGAAGGAGGGTGGAGATCGGTGGCGTTACATCAAAAATGATAGGGATGTATGAGAGATGGTTTGGAGGTGTGGGGGAGCATTTGGACAATTTTATATCAATTGATCCAGGCTACCAAGCCGTTGGATCAAATTGACCTCGACGGTCAAGATGCTTTCAAGGCCAAACGATGTCGTTTTGGTCATTAATCCATTTGGATCGATTTGGGGCTACACCTAGGCTTGGTTAGGTCCGGGTTTTAGATAAAGAAATTGGGCTTGAGCTTGACAATTAAAAAGAGCCCAAAAAAGCTGATTTCCCAACTCTTTAAAATCAAATTTCAACAATTTTTTTCACAATTAAATTAAAACCTAAACTAAATACTAAAACCTATAGTTAGCAACCTTTAAAATCATTCGTCTCTGCCTTCTCTCAAGGAGGCGTCACTATTCAGTGAATAGTATTTCCGTCACTATTCATCAGGTATATCGCCGGAATCCGGCGGTGGATTGTCACAAATTTGGTGTCACGACATCCCCTTCTCCTTGCGACCAATCCCCAATAGATTTTTTCCTCAAATCTATAGCCAATTTCCCTACATCTTAAATCTTATTTTACGATTTACTGTAGCTCCCTCATCTTTTGAATTTTCCAGCTTTATATCCTTCTGATAGCATGGATGTAACGAATTCGTTTTGAGTTTTGAGACAACCATGGAAGCGTCGCCCTCTCCCATGCCTTATGCTGTGGGAGAGGCTTCTCAAAACATTTCGGAAAATTGAACTCCTCAAGTTTCCAAACAATGATATGCATCGATTTTACTGGACATAAATCTGCCGCAACAAATCCAAACTGCAACTCTGTCCAGTTTTGGTTGAACATGGATTGCCTACTGTTCAGTTCACAATGGATGAAGTGAATTCATTCACTAAGGAGGAAGGTCATCATCAAGCAGTGATAATCAAATTTTCATATGGATAGCCTGTTCATCAGGAGCTGAGGCAGATTTTGCCGAAGCAACTCGGTGTCAAAGGTAATTGCAACATTTGACAGCGAGAATATCGGCACATTCTGGTAAGATTTAATCTGTTTGAAGATTATGCTCAGGTGGTATCAAGAACAACTAGATATATAAAGGAAAAAGGAGATGACTTCTTCTTTAGGACTTTCCCATGGACAATGGGATTCAATCCCCAAGAAGAAACGTCACAACCTGTGGCTTAGATTTCCTTTCCCGATCTGCCAGCAAATCTATTCGCCAAGAAATCCTTAATGTCCATCGCATCTACAATGGGAAAGCCTATTGCAGTAGATAAGGCTACCAAAGATCGAATGCGACCTAGTACGGCACGAGTTAAAGTCTTGATCAATTTACTGGACAAACATCCAAAGAAAATACAGATCAAGATAGTAGATTCGAAATCTGGAAAAATAGCAGAATACCACCAGCAGATCGTGTTTGATAATGTTCCTGAATACTGCACATTTTGTAATCATCAAGGGCATAATGTAAAATCGTGTCGCTGGATTACAGAGGAACTCAATGAAGAAGCAGTTCATGGTGGTGAATCTGAAGGTAGGGGCAGATTGGCTAAATTACAAGGTGATGCCAGGGACTACTTGAATGCTAATCTTGCAGGACGTTGGATATCAAGGACTCTACCTAATGTGATTCATGAGGCAAGACAATCAAATGTATCGGGTTAATTTCCTTTGAATGTTTTAAGTGAAAACATGCAGATATGGTGGTGTCAAATTTGAAACCTACTACTGCATCTGCTGTAGCAGCAGTTGATACTGCAAAAAGGTCTGGCCAGATTTTGATAGATGTCGGTATGCAGGATAAAGCTATCGAGCAGCAGCTTTTGGTACAAAATAATCCCACGGTTGTATCACCTGAACAAATGGAGAAGTCAACAGTACCAAATTATTTTGATGCTTCAAAATCTCCTGGTCTACAAGATTGTAATGAATTGGTTAAACCAACAGCTCTGGTTATTACCAAAGCTGCCAATGTAACTGAAGGACACCAATACAAGTCCAATGTGATAAGAGCTGGACAAGAAGGTGTGAATGTGGAAAATAATGCAGGCTTGAAGGAAGGTATTGGTCGAACTGCTACATCTACTGTTACATTGAAACTGCCCTTGAATGACGTAAGGGAAAAGGAGATGTCAAATTTGTCTTGTGTGAAAGCAAATGACAATGCAAAAAGGCAGGAAGATATTTTGATCGACCAGCAGCACATGTTGCAACACCCTATTCTGGTTGATCAAGAAGCATGTACAAATCTGGAGGATTCGGATACTATCAAAGCAATTACAGATTCTACAGTTTTAGCAATTCAACCAGCTGACAGGTCTTCAGTAACTAATTTACCTGCTGTTTCAAAAATACCTGGACAACAAGAAAGCAATGATTTGAAAAAAGCATCAGTTTTGGTTATTTATACTCCTCTCAGTACAACTGAACTATCCAAAGGACAACAATACATGTATAAGTTTCAGCAGATACCAGCAGAAGAGGTTCATGTACCAACTACTGTTCAGCCAACTCTAGCATTGGATGGCATTAAAATGACTGGGCAGAATGAAGAGGTGGTTGATCACAGTGATGTTATGGAATTGGAATTTGCAGCATCTGTCACTAAGGGTAACAAGAGTACTAACTGGACAGTGCATAATGAAGCAGCTGCTGCAGTTTCTATTTTGCCAAAGCTGGTTTCTTCACTTCCTGTGCAAAGTCTTGCTGATCGAGATATAAATGGGAGTGATGATGGTGTGATTCAAATAACAGCAAGTCCTACAGATGATGATATTGTGCTGAACTCATTTCGACAAGATATCTCTCACAAGACTGAGATGGTTCAACAAGGCAGTATGACCATCTCAATACATACATCAGCTGCAAATGTCTCTAATACTGCCTTGTCTCAAAGGGTTTTTGATCTTCAGCTTTCTGATGATACACAACAAACAAGGTCAACTGGACAACATACTGCAAAGAACAATTGGTCATCGAGGTCCAACATAAATGTAACTCCAAAAAACAAATTAAATAAGCAGATCGCAGAAAAGAGTCCAGCATTACCAACAATCTCAAACTCATTTGCTGCACTAGCAAATGTCAGTAATGAGGATGAAAAGGTCACTTGAGGGAAGTTTCAGATGGTTGAGAATTATAATCCAAAGAGCACATCGACTATAGAGTCTCTGAATAAAGCCTCTGTTAATTCACAAAAGCAGGCCAATGATCAAAGTCATCCACCCACTCCTGTATCCAGTACTCATACGCAGAAACTTATCAAAGATTACGGGGAATCATCAATCTCCAATGGAAAGAACAAACCATTAATTCTAGCCACCATGAGGAACATGGTCATTAAATCGAAACTCTGGAAAAACCAACGAGAATTTGATGATGACGAGGGCTGGGGTGAAGGAGTTGCTGGATTTTCATCTGCAGAAGAAGACCAAGAGGTTGATTATGATAGTACAGGAGAGGACATTGAGGCTCCAGTCAAGCCAAAATTTCAAGGTAAAACTGCAACTATCATTTGTAATGCAAATCTGCCATCAGCAGCAAATCCAAATAGCAATTTGAACCATAACGCTCCAGTTTTCATTCCAAGAAATACTGCAACAGCAGGTACTTCAAATACAGCAACAGCAAAGATCGACCAAATGGAAACAGCACAAAATGTTCAAGTAATCCAATTCTCGGATGAAACATCAGCTGTTGGAAATGAAACAACACTGCCAACTTTTGGACAGAATGAAATTTTACAAACAGAACCATTCAATACTTTGGAGGAGAGGCAACTAATGGATGCAATGAAGCAACCTTTGCACACAAGACAGCGGCAGTAAAGGAATGAAATTACTCCAATTAATTGTCCTTCTGCTGATAGCAACTCATTAGCATTTTCACAGGCGGGGCAGCACCAACATGTATCATCTGCTCCACTAATCAATTCAGAGCAAAGACAACTCCTCAATGCTATGGAAGGAAGACATATATATGAAGAAGGGAAGAAAGAGGATATCTTAACGAAATGCCGGAAAGATGCCTCAAGAAATGGTGATTTGTCACCACTGCACAGTAAAATAAGTAAGAAATGTCGTCAAAGGGATAGAATCTGGGACGGCAGGGTTTTTGAAGACGCAAACATAAGAAGGCTCCCAATGAGAACCGCAAAACAAAAACAGCTCACTCAAACATCTCTTACAAAGCCCAATCGAACGAAGAATAAAGCATGAATTTTGAAGACTTTTTGGGAAAAATTGGGGCCGAAGACTATAAATTACATTTTAAATTCCTCACAAATTGGGAGAAAGGAGAGCATCTTCAAGGCTTCCTCATATTACTATTTTACCGTCTTAGTATCCTCATATGTAATCTCATCACAGAGTATGTTATAAACTCTGTGATGATCATAGATTATTTGGTCTTGTCAAGTTTTTATTTCTTACATGCTTGCTAGTAATGAGGTTTTGAAGCCTCAATAGGATTAGTACGCTAAGGTTAGCCCGATTTTTGTTATATGGGTAACAACTCCGGCGCTATTCTCTTACTAGTATTTCTCCTAATTGTTGTAATTTTCTTTTCTGTTATTAATAAAAAATCTAGCCCTAAGCTCGGCCTAGTGGTTTGCCCAAAAAAACCTATAGTTAAACCTAAATGATAATTATCACAACTAATCAAATTAAAAGTGAAATTACTAAAATCGAACATCAACTCCAAAAGTACAGATTGAGCCATTTTTTGTTGTTTTCCTTTTTATAAAGTAACTAATTTGTTTATTAGTCCTGAAATGCAAAGTTAAATCCTAAAATGCAATATATTTTTGTATTTTTTATGAATTAAGATGCATAGATAAAATGCAAAAAATTAACAGAAAATGCTACAAAAATTCACAAAATTCCAAACAATAAAAGAAATTATTTTACTCGAATTTATGGGAGTAATTCATGTAGGGCAAAAATCACGTGCTCACAGTGGTCAAGGTAATCTTGAGCTACTGAAAGCTCTCCCCGCACTCATCAAACCACCTAAATGGGGCACCCTTCTGGGTCACTCTAGTTGAATATGTGGCAATGGATAAGAAACCCTCCACAAAATGATGATAATATCTAACCAAGCCAAGAAAACTCCGAATCTCAGTAGTTGAAGACAGTCTGGGCTAACTCTAAACAACCCCAATCTTTTTCGGATCTACCTTGATCCCCTCATTGAACACCATGTGCCCTAAGACGCCACAAAATCAATCCAGAACTCATACTTGGAGAATTTAGCATGATGTTTCTTCTCCCTCGACATCTGCAATACAATCCTTAGATGCTGCATAATCCTCCTCCTGGATACGTGAGTACACCAAGATATCATCAATAAATATTATGACAAAAAAATCAAGATATGGCTAGTACACATTGTTCATAAGATGCATGAATGTTGCTGAGGCATTGGTCAGCCTAAAATACATCACAAGTAACTCGTTGTGACCATAGCAGGTCCTGAATTCCATCTTCAGAATATCAGAATCCCGAATCTTTAACTCGTGATACCCAGATCTCAAATTAATCTTAGAAAACGCTCTAGCATCCTGAAGTTGGTCAAATAAGTCATCAATCTGTGGTGGATGCTTGCTCTTAATTGTAACTTTGTTCAACTACCTATAATTGATGCACATCTATATAGTACCATCATTCTTCTCCACAAACAGAATTGGTTCACCCCAAGGCGACACACGAGGCCTAGTGAACCTCTTATCAAGAAGCTCTAAAAGTTGTTCTTTCAATTCCTTCAACTCTACTGGTGCCATTTGATACGAAGAAATAGAGATCGGCTGAGTGCCCGACACCAAGTCAATACTAAAATCAATATCCCTATCGGGTGGCAGGCACATCAAGTCTGCAAGAAACACACTTGGAAAGTCTCGCACTACTGAAACAAAATCAATGGTAGGAATATCAGCTCCAACATCCCTAACAAAGCCAAATATGCTAAACATCACTTCCTAACCATCCGTTAGGACTTCAAATATGAGATCACTCCACTGGAGACATAAGCCAAAGAACCTCTCTACTCAATCCGAGGAAATCCTAGCATCGCCAATATCACGGTATTAGCGTGACAATCCAGGACAGCATGACATGGTGACAACCGACCAATGCTTAGAATCACGTCAAATCATCTATATTAAGCAGTAAGAGATCAACTCTCATCTCTAATCCCCCAATATTCAACACACATGACCGATATATACGGTACACAATAATAGAATCACCTACTAGGGTAGACACATAAACATGCATAACTAAGAAATCACAAGGCATATCCAATTGACAAGCAAAATATGATGATAGATATGAATAAATAGAACCAGGGTCAAATAATATGAAGCATCCTTGTGGCACACTGAATTAATACATGTGATCATTGAGTCTGAAGCAACAGCCTTTGGCCTGGCGGGAAAAACATCGCATTGAGTAGCCTCTCTAGGGCGACCTCGAGCTGCTTGAGTCCCACCCCGAGCTAGCTGCGCAGGTGGTGAAGTAACTGGTGCGGAAGTTATAGCCTAACCCCTCTACTGAACTAGATCAACCATACTATGGATACAATACCTCCTCACTTCCCCAACTCTCAACACCCAAAGCAACCTCGATCTGATAACTGCGGTGGGGAATGAATTGGACCTCGAGAACCAGAATACCACTGGAAGATCCTAGTACATATGAACCATGAACCGATGGACAACGAGATGAACTCTAATCTTGGAGGGACTAAAAGATGACTGATCATGACGAGCATTAAATGAACCATGGCTAGCTGACGCACCATGATGAACCGAACGAGCCATCTGAGTGGGCCTATAAAGACGAACCCTGATGTGGTGGGGGTAGTCTTCAAAATGAGGCACTACTGAAACCACCTGATCCATGAGGTCTTTTGGCCTCTCTCTCCTCGTTTTCCTGACTAGGAACCAACTCTAGGCATCTAGCAATATCGACGAACTCATCAAACTTTGCACCCGTCGCAATCTCCCGAGTCATGATGAACGTAGTCCATAGTTGAGGTAATTAATGGACCTCCTACTCTTCTCCCTCTCAATGGGAACTAACCATACCACATGACAAGACAACTCTGAAAATCTCATGTTATATTGGGTCACTCACATACCTTCATAGCGTAGCTACTTAAATTGCCTATGCAACTTCTCCTTGCAAGTCTGTGGAACAAAATTCTCTGAGAAGATTGAGAACTCATGCCACGTAAGTGGTACAATGTTGGCTGGCATGCTCAACTCATCAGCCTCCTAGCATCTGTAGCCTTCTCTTGTCAGCTAAAAAGTAGTAAATGAAACTCCACTGGTATCCAAAATACCTGCTGTGCAAAGGATCCACTGGCACCTATCTATAAAATCCTGAGCATCCTCTAACTCGGCCTGACTAAACTCTAGAGGCCAAACTGCTCTAGTCTCTTCTACCCCTCATCACTCATAGGTGGGCCACCTGGGTCCGAACAGCTGCAATCGGCTGGGTTGGTCGTACCCCCAATATTTGGAGTCTCTAGCTACCTGCTCTAGAGTACGCAGCGGGAGTCTTAGTACCTCCTCTGGGCTGAGAAGTGGCTGGTACATCCAGAACCGAAACCATTTGGGCAATGCTCGTGCATACAGTCAATATCTGGGTCAAAGCCTCCTAAAGGCTTAGAATCACGATGGCACAGCAAGTGCCTCCGCTGGTCCTACCGGCTTGACCACATCTAGTACCTGCTCCTAAGTCAGAGCAATTGGTGGCTCCACCGGTGCTGCTATAGCTACAGTATGAGCTGCACTCGTGAGACCTAAGTAATCTAATGCTCCTATACCAACTTGTCATGACCCAAAATCCCAACCTTCCATGATGGCACCTAACCCATTACAAGTCAATAGTCACATAACAACTTTGCATTTGAATAAAAACTATGATTTAATAAGTTCAAGAGTGGAAAGTCTCATAAATAACTGATAAAAACAACTACAACTCAACTACAACAATCCCAAAATCATGGTGTCACCGAGTACGTGAGCTATTAAGTGTCAATATAGTCTGAAAATCTAGTACAACCGCTAGAGAAAAATAGAACAATACTAAAATAAAATAAAAAGAAGGAGAGTCATGGTCTGCGAGCATCATAGCAGCAACCTCGAAGCCTCCGAACAAGTACTAGCACCACTCCAGCAATGACCGCGTCCAAATGTACCTGGATCTGCACATGAAGTTCAGAGAGTAGTATGAGTGCAACCGATCTAAATGACTCAATACGTAACAGGACTAACCTTGGGCTGAAAGCAATGACGACTCAGAAAGATACAATCGGAATCAAAATAGTGAAAACGCATATATAACAAGATAATGATAGTAATAACTCAGAGAAACTTCCATATTCAGCTCGTTCACAGTACAAAAATTTAGGCATACTTTCAAGTTTAACTATTTTAGCCCAACACTGATAAAGATGCCAAATACATCTAGCATGAGAAATGTTACATCTCTATGACTACATGTAAAATTTTCATGTCAAATATAATGTATTAGAGTGATAATCCCAAGTACTCACACTCTCAGTACTCAATCTCTCTATCTCATTTTCCACTCACAATACACCGTCAGTTAATACTATACGGCTGTCTGGCATCAATTCCCCTCACCAAAGCACGTGTATCTAAATCAATATGCCTACGCTCACAACCGCTATGGTAGACTCCGAAGGGGTCCTAAAAGGCTTGTTTGCTGAGTGCAACCCGATCCATAATAATAAATAAGCCAATAAGGCACATGCTGCAACGCGCAACCCGATCCACAATAAAACTTACAATCTGGCTCTTGTTAGAATATACGCTTAACGCTAGAGGGGGGGGTGAATAGCGTTATAATAAAAAACAATATAAACTTGCGGAATTAAAAATTGCATGATTGAAATAAGTGCGGTAAGTAAATAATAAGGAACGAACGCACCGAAATTATCCTGGTTCACCACAACCTGTGGCTAGTCCAGTCCCTGAGAGACTCTCTCGAGATTCCACTAACTTCGTTAAGCTTACGGGTGCTTAACAAACCGTTACAAACTGAGAACTTGAGTCACACAAGCCTCAACAACCTTTGCTCGAAGATACCACGCTTCAAGACTTCAACCGAAGGAATGAAAACGTTCCTTCTTACAACCACAAGGGATTAACACTTCCCTTCAAGTGTATACAAACACTTAGCACTCAAGACAAGACTCTCTTTAAGAGTAGATATGAGTAAAATAAATACGCTCAAGAACACAACAACTTTCGTCAAGAGTTTGGCTCTCAAAAAATTATTAAATGAATAGAAAATGATGAATATGAGAGTATGCAAGCTTTAGCAAGAATATAATCAGTTGTTGTACTTAGAAGACTGATTTTGAGTTGTATTTATAGTGTTCAAAACCCCCATAACCGTTGCCTAATTGCCAATCAAGAATTGCTGATTTTGTGCTAAGATAATCGATTATCTGATTTGCATAATCGATTATTTTCCAATCCTTCAAAAATCATTCCCAGATTTCAAGCAGAATAATCGATTATCCAAATCGTATAATCAATTACCTGACAACGTTCAAAAAATCATATTTCAGATTTTACTTAGCATAATCGATTATCAGATTGTGTATAATCGATTACCTGACAACGTTCAAAAAATCATATGCAGATTCTACTTAGCATAATCGATTATCAGATTGTGTATAATCGATTATCTTTCAGATTTTAAAAATACTTTGGCAACGGTCATTTGCATAATCGATTATGCTATAAGGATAATCAATTATCTTTTATATTTTGAAAACTTCGGACTACACTGTCTTAACATAATCGATTATCATAAAGTACATAATCGATTATTTTACAGTCTTGTAAAATTTGGTAGACACTGCCTCAACATAATCGATTAGCATAATGTGCATAATCGATTATTTTATAGCTTTGAAAAATCTGATGGACACTGCCTCAACATAATCGATTATCATATGGTACATAGTCGATTATCTTGTAGCTTTGAAAAATCTAATGTACACTGCCTTAACATAATCGATTATTGTTCACCTTTGTAAATCTGGTGTACATTGTCTTAACATAATCGATTATCATAAAGTACATAATCG
Organism: Nicotiana benthamiana; assembly: GCA_034376525.1. Taxonomy (NCBI): domain Eukaryota; kingdom Viridiplantae; phylum Streptophyta; class Magnoliopsida; order Solanales; family Solanaceae; genus Nicotiana; species Nicotiana benthamiana. The sequence continues at coordinate 110,750,024 of CM067331.1, forward strand.
ATTATCTTTGTCCAGATTTGAGAGGCATGTTTAAAAATTATTTTGGCTAAAATAAAATGTTTGAAATTCATTTTGCTTTAAATTAAATATGCATGATTTGATAAAAATGATTTTACGAGAGAAGCCAAGTCTTGAGTTAATTGTCGGATCAAGATCACAATCCAAGAACGACTCATGTATAACTTTATTTCTTTGCTTGATCATGATCTTTGTTCGTCTTGTGCTTGAACCTCGTTATGTGTCAATTGCGCGCTTGTGCTTGGACCTTGTCATATGTCAATTGCGCGTCGTTTGTCATTTATCAAAACCTACAAATATGAACACACGTTTAGTTTAGTGCCTTGAGAACGTGTTTCAACAATTTTCCCCTTTTTGATAGTGGCAAACCAATATCGGGATATGCATATTAGATAATTCATAATGACGATCCAAGACAAGTATATAGATATGCAATTAGTTCCCCCTCAACATATGAATTCCCCCTCAATTTATGCCAATAAATATTAAGTGCATAGCCCTTATTCTTCCTCCTTTTGACATTAGCAAAAAAAACATTAGTAAATAACTTGTTTATTGATTAACCAAAAACCCGAGTACATAAAAAGAGACAATGAAACATAGGACAACAAGCTAGAAGAAGAAAGAAATTATTCATTATCATTATTAATTTCCGGCTCGGCATCCGGTACATCTTCCCGAAGGACAATTTGGGCATATGGATAATTGACATGGTCAAAGTATCCATGAAGTTCATGGGAGAGACGAGTGACATTCATATCGATGCGACTCATGGAGGTGGACAGAGACGCAATTTGCTCGAAAATGGTATTGAGGGATACATCGGACGGGGCCGGAGGACGACGTCGCTGAGTTGGAGGAGGAGGTGGATCCTCACCAATATTGGGAAATGAAGATTCTTGTATTTCCCAATGTTTCGTCACCTTTTTGAGAGGGCCGACGAAAGTGTCGACACCGGATGCAACAAGAAGGGTCATAACGACAAAAGCATAAGGGAGAGGCTTATCTTCCCCAATAGCATCAAACATATGAGTCTTGACGAACTTGCACCAATTGATGCGAGCTCCGGTGATGATGGCATGCATGAGTTTTGAATCCTCATGAGATATAGTTGTATGATTGAATTTCCGCGGTTTTAGAACGCGGGTGATGAAATAAAAAATTAAACGGTATTCGGGGAGCATGTTTGTGATGGTGGGACGACGATGGTCCGGAGTTGGAGAAAATTCACCGATGCCGATTTGAGTAAAAAGAAGTTGTTCATCAAACAGAGCGCCTTCTTCCCTAGTATAGCGTAAAATGTCTTCCCCATTGCGCGGAAGTTTAGTGATGGCTTGAATATTTGCCTCAGATACGGGGATGTGAATTCCATTGACGGTCGAGAAGAGTTCATCATCTTCGTCTTTCTCGAGGTCTGAATAGAAGGCCTGAATTAAGGAAGGATGAATTTAAGGGATGTGAAGGTATAGGAGATCAAGGAGTTGGCTTTGTAGGAGCATATTTGCTGTGGATGGAGGGGCGCTTTGAGTAAGAAATCGATTAGTGGAAAATCGAGGAGGGAGGATTTCTCGATTTTCAAACTTTTCAATGAAGCGCATAAGTTGTTCTTCACTGTTGAATCGTAAGAAGGAGCCATCTTTATAACAATAAACTGGTGGACGAGTGGCGGAAGAGGAGGCAACATTTTTGCCAGCACGAGCACGTTTGGAGTTTCTGCCCGACATTTTGAATAAGTAGTAATAGCTTTTGAAAGAAATTTGAGAAATTTTGAGAGTTTGGGAGATAAGTTTGATGTTTGAGTGAAGAAATTCAAGACTTATAGCACCTATTTATAGTGAGAAGGATGGCATTGCATTGAAGATGAAAATCTGCAGAAATTTAAGAGACAAAACGGTCAGAAACGGTAACAATTTTGAAATACTCACTGAGGATAATCGATTATTGAATTATGGTAATCGATTATTCTGACACAGAGTGCACAGTAATTTTCTGACTCGGGAGATAATCGATTATACTTTTGAGATAATCGATTATTTTAGGAAGTGCAGTAATGAATAGTCGAGACGGTAACCGATTAAACAGTTTTAAGAAATCGATTATTGTCACAATTAACACCTGAAAAATAATGTCAACAAAATCGATTATAAAAATTGATAATCGATTTTTATATTTACCATCCAAACACTTGCAAAGCAAAAACTGTTAGATAATCGATTGTAGTGTTGCATAATCGATTATGTTAATTTTCCAGCATAATAAACATAAAACGTAAATAATCGATTAGTGATACTTGCTAATCGATTTTCAGGCATAGTAAGCATAAGACAAAAAGAAGTGATAATCGATTATCTACTTTAGAGAAATCGATTATTCTACACCATCGTCTTATAATTCCCCCTGCCTTTAGGGCGATACCTGCAAAAGAGAATTAGGCGCCTCCGACGCTCAAGTTAGTAATGAAAAAAATTCAATGTATGACTTAGATCACTATGGAGTCAAGAATTAAGAATCCTTTTTTTAAGAGCTTTGTGAAGATGTTGACCAATTGAAAACGTGATCTCTTAAGAAGTGTTTCCTAAGGTGTTCTTAAGAGTGTTTCGAGTACTTACCTTTTGTTCAATGTCGCCAATTACCTTGTCGAGAGGATGGTCTTTGATTGTCCTCCACGCGTTGGGCAGTTTCGTTTCTTTCTCCAGTGGTGGCGCTTCCTCCGATGATTGTTCCAAGATTTCATCTTGAATTTCCTTTGGATTTTCCTCTTGTACTTTGTCTTGAGGACTTATTGTGTTTAAAATACCTGCAAGATCAAAACAGAATCCTTTCTCGCCAAGCGAGCATTATTTTCGAAAAACACAATATGAGGGGATTCCTCAACAGTTTCAGTTCTATTATTGAATACTCTATATGCTTTGCTACGTGATGAATAACCAAGAAAAATTCCTTCATCCGATTTGGCATCAAATTTTCCCAAATTATCTTTTTCGTTGTTATGAATAAAGCATTTACAACCGAATACTCTAAGATGGGAGAGATTAGGTTTCCTTCCCTTATAGAGTTCATAGGGAGTTTTCATGAGTATTGGCCTTATGACTACTCTGTTTAAAACGTAGCATGTGGTACTCACGGCATCCGCCCAAAATTGTTTGGGAATCTTAGCCTCATCGAGCATGGTTCTAGCCATCTCTTCGAGACACCTATTTTTCCGTTCCACCACTCCATTTTGTTGTGGTGTACGTGGAGCAGAGAAGGTGTGCTCAATACCGAGTTCGTCACCAAAGTCCGTGAAGAGATTGTGATCGAACTCTCCCCCATGATCACTTCTTATAGAAGTGACGGTTGTGTTCTTTTCCTTTTGAATACGTTTAAGAAAACATTTAAAATTTTGAAAAGCCTCACTTTTGTGAGCAAGAAATAGTGTCCATGTAAATCTAGAATAATCATCAACGATAACAAAAGCATAACGATTTCTACCAAGACTTTCAATGCAAGATGGTCCAAAGAGATCCATGTGAAGAAGTTGCAAAGGTCTTGTAGTTGAAACAATATTCTTAGATTTAAAAGATGCTTTTGTTTGCTTCCCTTTTTTGACAAGAATCACAAATAGTGTCATTTTCAAATTTCAAATTTGGAAGACCAATAACTAAATTTTGTGAAACCAATTTGTTTAAAAGATGCATGTTGATATGAGCTACTCTACGATGCCATAACCACATATCATCTTCTTTACTCATAAGACAATTCACATACTCTGATGAAGAGTTTTCAAGATCAACCATATAGATGTTATCAATTCTAAAACCACGAAGGATAATTTTAAGATCACTACGACGAAAAACTAAGCATTCTTCCGAATCAAACAAAACAAGATTTCCCTTGTCACATAATTGACTTATGCTCAAGAGATTATGTTTTAGACCTTTAACTAGCAATATATGCTTAATGGAAGAAGATTCATTCTTACCGACCGAGCCAATGCCGATAATTTTTCCCTTGCTGTTATCTCCAAAAATAACGTTTCCTCCTTCCTTGTGTTCTAGTTGAAGGAACTTGGATGCGTCTCCCGTCATGTGTTTGGAGCATCCACTATCAAGGTACCAAAGTACACTTGATCCCTTCAAACATACCTACAAGACAAATCAATGAGTTTTTGGTACCCAAGCTGTTTTGGGTCCTTGAGAGTTAGGTGTAAAATGCTGTTGTGCTTGACATGCAGTTAAGTGTCTGTGTCTAGTAAAACAAGCAGGAGCAATATGTCCTATTCGACTACAATAGTGACAAATGACATTAGGATTATGCATTCTTCTAGGTTGGTAGTAGTTGGAGGTACGAAAATCTTTTGCTCTATTTTTGACAATATGGCTATTGCGCAATCCTTGAAAATCATTTCTCCTACTGTTTGTTCTAGGATATGCAACGTTTCTAGAATAATTGTTTCTAGGTCGAGTATGTCTAGGTTGCGATTGTTGAAGGCCATTTCTAGGCGTTCTAAAATGTTCAAAGTTTCTTCTAGTGTTTGTTCTAGGATGCATGTTGATTCTAGGATGGTTATTTCTAGGATGAATGTTTATTTTATTTATCCTAGGTTGAGCCTTGGGTTGTTGGGGGATGGCTTCAACTTTTTCTTTAGGCTCGTTTTTGAAGCCTATGCCATGTTTGGTCGATTTCAAATTGACAAGAACATCATTCAAATTTTTATGAGAAGAATTGAACTTATCTAGGGTGCCCTTAAGTCTTTCTACTTCATCTTTTAGATGCATGCAAGAAATACAATTTTTACTAGAACTCTCGGGTTTGTTGGCGCTTCTCTTGCCGAAAAATTTGTTTTCTTCTTTCAACTTCTCATTTTCCAAAATCAATTTTTCCAAATATTTTTCTTTCAAAGAGAGTTGTTTTTCAAAATCTTTTTCTTTCAAAGAAGAATTTTTCTTTACGTCTCTAACAGTTTCGGAAGCTCTAATGAATTCACTATACAATTCATCAAAAGCATTTTGCATTTCCTCAAGAGAAAAGAAATTTTTTGAAGAAATTTGACATACCTCTTCTTGATTGTCTCCGTGTGCCATGAGACATAGATTTGCGGCTTCGTCTTCTTCATCGTCGCTTGATTCGTCTCCGGAGTCACCTCCCCAAGATATGTATGCTCGTTGTTTCTTGAAGGGTTTTTTCTCCTTTTTGACATTTGGGCAATTTGATTTAATGTGCCCGATTTCTCCGCATCCATAGCACTTTACTTGATCTCCTTGTTGTTTGTCTTTCCGTTCATACTCTTTTCGCATGAATTTTTGAAACCTCTTAATAACGAGTCCAAACTCGTTATCTCCCTTGTTTGAGTCCTCATCATTTTGAGGTTGAGTCGTGCTTGCCTTGAGGGCGATTCTTTATTTCCTTTGATCATTAAACGGAGGGTTAAGTATAGTAGATTCATAGGTTTTAAGATTACCTCGTAGTCCGTCGATGGTGACATTTGAAACGCCGATAGACTCTTGAATCGCGTCGGCCTTGGAGCGCCATTCCGGAGTGAGACTTCGGAGAATTTTTCGGACAAGTTCCTTATCCGTGAACGTCTTCTTAAGAGCATGTAGGTCATTGACGATTTTTGAAAATCGTTCGAACATGTCATCGATCATCTCGCTTTCCTTCATGTGAAACAGTTCATATGCATGGGTTAGAAAATCAATTTTAGCTTCTCTTACCTGGTCCGTACCTTCGTACGTGATTTTCAGCTTATCCCACATTTTCTTAGCCGTTGTGCAACATGATATTTTTCTGTAATCATCAGCATTTACAGCACAATATAATAAGTTGATGGCTCTAGCGTTGTTTTGCACTTTTCGGATATCATCCGCATCGTATTCATCTTCGGATTTTGGAACCCATTCATTTTCAACCTTTTTGGTTGGAATTTGTTCTCCCTTCGTTATAACCTTCCATAGATGAAAATTATTCGATTGGATGAATATTCTCATCCTCTCCTTTCAGTACGTATAGTTTGTGCCGTCGAACAGTGGTGGTCTGTGGAGCATTGTCCTTCACCTATTCCTGCATTACAATCACGAGTAGAAGCCATGGATTATTTCTCTCAAACGGTTAAGTCTTTCAGAGAGTTGGGCTCTGATACCAATTGTTAGAAAATACGCTTAACGCTATAGGGGGGGTGAATAGCGTTATAATAAAAAACAATATAAACTTGCGGAATTAAAAATTGCAGGATTGAAATAAGTGCGGTAAGTAAATAATAAGGAACGCACGCACCGAAATTATCCTGGTTCACCACAACCTGTGGCTAGTCCAGTCCCCGAGAGACTCTCTCGATATTCCACTAACTTCGTTAAGCTTACGGGTGCTTAACAAACCGTTACAAACTGAGAACTTGAGTCACACAAGCCTCAACAACCTTTGCTCGAAGATACCACACTTCAAGACTTCAACCGAAGGAATGAAAACGTTCCTTCTTACAACCACAAGGGATTAACACTTCCCTTCAAGTGTATACATACACTTAGCACTCAAGACAAGACTCTCTTTAAGAGTAGATATGAGTAAAATAAATACGCTCAAGAATACAACAACTTTCGTCAAGAGTTTGGCTCTCAAAACTTATTAAATGAATAGAAAATGATGAATATGAGAGTATGCAAGCTTTCGCAAGAATATAATCAGTTGTTGTACTTAGAAGACTGATTTTGAGTTGTATTTATAGTGTTCAAAACCCCCCATAACCGTTGCCTAATTGCCAATCAAGAATTGTTGATTTTGTGCTAAGATAATCGATTATCTGATTTGCATAATCGATTATTTTCCAATCGTTCAAAAATCATTCCCAGATTTTAAGCAGAATAATCGATTATCCAAATCGTATAATCGATTACCTGACAACGTTCAAAAAATCATATTCAGATTTTACTTAGCATAATCGATTATCAGATTGTGTATAATCGATTACCTGACAACGTTCAAAAAATCATATGCAGATTCTACTTAGCATAATCGATTATCAGATTGTGTATAATCGATTATCTTTCAGAGTTTAAAAATACTTTGGCAACGGTCATTTGCATAATCGATTATGCTATAAGGATAATCGATTATCTATTATATTTTGAAAACTTCGGACTACACTGTCTTAACATAATCGATTATCATAAAGTACATAATCGATTATTTTACGGTCTTGTAAAATTTGATAGACACTGCCTCAACATAATCGATTATCATAATGTGCATAATCGATTATTTTATAGCTTTGAAAAATCTGATGGACACTGCCTCAACATAATCGATTATCATAAGGTACATAATCGATTATCTTGTAGCTTTGAAAAATCTAATGTACACTGCCTTAACATAATCGATTATCATAAGGTACATAATCGATTATTGTTCAGCTTTGTAAATCTGGTGTACATTGTCTTAACATAATCGATTATCATAAAGTACATAATCGATTATCTTTGTCCAGATTTGAGAGGCATGTTTAAAAATCATTTTGGCTAAAATAAAATGTTTGAAAATCATTTTGCTTTAAATTAAATATGCATGATTTGATAAAAATAATTTTACGAGAGAAGCCAAGTCTTGAGTTAATTGTCGGATCAAGATCACAATTCAAGAACGACTCATGTATAACTTTATTTCTTTGCTTGATCATGATCTTTGTTCGTCTTGTGCTTGAACCTCGTTATGTTTCAATTGCGCGCTTGTGCTTGGACCTCGTCATATGTCAATTGCGCGTTATTTGTCATTTATCAAAACCTACAAATATGAACACACGTTTAGTTTAGTGCCTTGAGAACGTGTTTCAACAGCTCTCAGGCCCAACTTAGTCATCAATCCTCTAATCTCACGGGCTCACAAGTTTGATACTACTCAACACAAAAAATGATAACATGATATAATAGTAAATGATAACAAAGAGTGAGATATGATATGCATATGAATAAACATGGTTGAGTACATAATTGCAGTTTAAGAAAATAACTCAACAGTAGAAATGATCTCAATGGGTCCCAACAGAATAAACACATAGGTTGAACATGATTTCTAACATGAATCACAACTCAATTACTCTAGCACGTTGGAATTACATGGATACAACAAGACTAAATAACTATACAGTACCACAAAATCAACCGAGTCATAATTACCACGGTGCACTCTCGCACGCCCGTCACCTATCATGTGCGTTACCTCAACACTAACCATATAACACATAGTTCAAGGATTTATACTCTCTATGCGCAACTCAATGCTCCAACACACCCTTTCCTCGTGAATTGGCTGCTGAACGACTCGAATCTAGTCACAAACAACTTAATATAATTAATACAAGCTATAGGAATTGATCCCATATTTTAAAATAAAGTTATTTAACAAAATTCAGAAAGCTAGCCCAAAAAGTCAACCCCGATTCCACAACTTGAAACTTAATAAAATTTACAAAATCTAAACACCCACTCAATAACGAGTCCAACTATAACAAAATCATCCAATTCCGACCACAAATCAAACCACAAATCCCCAAATCTTACTCTCCAAAACATAGACCACAAATCCCCCAAATTTCACCTTTAAAACATATAATCTAAGTGTAAAAATCAAAGTGTATTAAATTTAGGGGATAAAAGTGATCAAACGTTGCTTATATCTTGAAATATAATGACATCCCCCTCAAACATCGCCACAAACTGAACTTCCAATGTCCAAAAATGAAGAAAAGACTCAAACCTTCGTTTATAACCTTCTGTACAAACATCTTACTTTTGCGGATATTCCATCGCTTTTACGAAATCTCATTAACTTTCTCGACCAGCTGCTTCTGCGGGTCCGTTTCTGTAGTCCTAAGTCCTCTTATGCGGGACTGCACCTATGGACCACCCTTCTCTTCGGCGACAACAACCTCCCTGTCCAAATCTTCTTCTCCGACCACTTACCCGTATCTGCAAGCTCATAGATGCGAAAATCTTCCTCGCACCTATGCAACACCCCAACTTCACTCAGAGCCACTTCTGCGACCCCCTGGCTGTTTCTGCTACTCCTCACTTGCGGCCCATTTCTTGCAGGTGCAGTTGTACGAGAATTAATAATAGAAGAAAATTCAGAAGTCCAAAATTCAATCTGATTTCAAACCGAATCAAATCCGAGTCCCCTAGGACCCCATCCAAACATACCATCCTATCCCAAAACATCATATGAACTTAGTCGAAGCCGTAAATCATATCGAACAACATCGAAACACGAAGCACACTCCAATTCAAGCCTATTGAAACTAATAGATTTTCAACTTCTATAATCGATGCCGAAATGTATCAAACAAACTCCGATTGCTCTCTTATTTTTCACACAAGCCATAAATAACACAAATGACCTATTCCAACTTGTGGAATCATAATCCAAGCTCGGTATCAACAAAGTCAACTCTCGGTCAAACTCCAAACTTTCAAAATCTTCAATTTTCCAACTTTCGCCAATTCAAGCCAAAACGAACTACGAACCTCCAAATCAATATTCAGACATACTCCTTACTCCAAAGTCACCATATGAAGCTATCAGAACCATCAAAACTCCATTCCGGAGTCGTTTAGACATAAGTTAATATATGGTTAACTCCTTCAACTAAAGCTTCCAATCTTGGGACTAAGTGTCCCAATTTATTTCGTAGCATCCCCGGAACCAAATCAACTACCACAGCAAGTCACATAACCACACGTGAACATAAAATAAGCAATAAATAGGAAAACGGGGCTACAATACTCAAAACTACCAACTGAGTCGTTACATAAGATTTTCAAAAGTACGATGTGAATTTAGTGCTCCGATCTAATATGATGAAATAGGCACACCATGCATACGAACAATCTCTCTGATGTAGATTTGAGCCAACTTTTGTAAATTTTAAGTTGTCACGGCCGGAATAAAATGTGCAGACTTAATCAATTTTATCCACAACGACACATACAATATCAAATTTCCTCAAGGCTCATGATAATTCTAACATAAAATGCTTTTAATTAATATAAATATAGAATAGAAAAGGCGAAATACAAAAAATGCTACCAAAACTTGTAGTCAAATCCCTCTTACACACCTAGTAACCACGAGAGTATTATTACACACCCAAACTTATTAAAGTGTGTCTATTATACACCACTTTATCTAGGCAGCGCTCCGCGTGTCTTACACATGAATCAGGCTCGTGAATAGAAAATTTTGTATGTTTGAAGCTCTCTAGGATGACTTGTCCAATTGTTTCATTTTTTAATTTTTTAATATTTTCATTTTCCCAATCGTTATCCCTCATTTTTAGGTAACCATTATCCCCATTTTCAAATTCAGGCAAACCTCCAATGTGGGTAACCCCGTTTCTATTGGATTTTGAATCTTGAGGTGTTGAATAAAGTGATACTGACTGTTGGAAGTTGATTAATTAACTACCTTGGATCGAGTATTATTACTCACTAAAATTTTCGAATTTAAAGAGAAAAAAGAAAAGAAAAGAGGTACCATTGAAGAAGCCTTCAATTGTACTCCTATTTAAAAACCCAAATTTGAAACCCGATTGTATTAGCGATTTATTCCTAAAAACTGATCTGGGAAGTCTAACATGGATTATCATGTGCACTTCACTAAATTTGAGCTCAAAAAAATATAAAAGGGAAGCTCGATCATCAGAAAATATGGACTTGCCGGAAAATACGATATATTTTTATCAATCAGTGTACTTTGTTTCTTCCTCTTTATTCTCTCTTTCTTCCTAATTTGTCCATATTTTCTAACTCTTCAAATTCGTTTTCAGTTATGGTCAACACATCAAAATTTTTTACAAAAGCTTTCAAGGGATTCAAAGCTAAGAGAAAATGTTAACTCGATAAAAAATCAACTGTTGGGAAGGGGAGATTAAAGAACTGGGGAGGGGACTCGGGGAAGATGAGGATACGAGTGGAGGGGAATTTTTTTTCTAAAATATTATCGTTGGTGGTGTAAATTAAGTTTTTTTTTCTTTTGAGTTATGACACGTGTCACGCTCTAATTAGCACGTGCAATGCAATTTTCAAAAAGAAGTTGACAAACACAAAAATTATGTGTAATAGACGCATTTTAAAAAGTTTGGGCGTATAACAACATTCTCGTAATTATCAGGTGTGTAAGAGGAATTTAACTACAAAATTTGGTGTTAGTATATATATTTCGATAATAGAAAATAAGTAAATAAATATCGATATATTAACACCAAAAAATAAAAATTAAACATGTGGCAGCCGGAGAAAAACAAGAAAAAGAGAAAAGAAACAAAGTAAAAACAAATAAAAAAGATAATTGGTGTCTTTTGACTTCCTTCAACTCCACTTTCACAAATTCCACATATACATTCACATACTACGGCCCTTCTTCCCTAATTTTAAGACAAAGGAAAAAAAAGTAATTATACATTCTTCTAGGATTTTACTATTTTTGTTGACGAATTTCCCGAGAAAAAATATATGGATGGTTCAGGTCAGCAGTCGGACACGATGATGTCTGATGCGGGGGCGGAGCAGCCACCTCCGGCGGCGCAGCCGGTGGCTGGTATGGATAATATTCCGGCGACGTTGAGCCACGGTGGCAGGTTCATTCAATACAATATATTTGGTAATATATTTGAAGTTACTGCTAAGTATAAGCCTCCTATTTTGCCTATTGGTAAAGGTGCTTACGGCATCGTTTGGTGAGTTTTTCCTCTTGAATAAGATTTTGACTTCTGTTTGTTTGGTGACTTGTTTTCCTTATTAGCTTTTGGTCAATTTTTGCTAATTTGAAATACCCTTTCCTTTCTGGGTGGTTTAATGATTAGGATTTTGACTTCTTTTTTTTTTTTTTGGATTGATGATTGATTGTGGTTAAGTTCTGCTTTGAACTCGGAGACAATTGAGAACGTAGCGATAAAGAAAATCGCGAATGCTTTTGATAACAAGATTGATGCCAAGAGGACTTTGAGAGAGATCAAGCTTCTTCGGCATATGGATCATGAAAACGTCAGTGTGTCATTACTTTCATTTTGACAGTATTTCTTTGTAAGTTTAGATATTTACTTATTTCATATGAATATGGATAGTTGAAAGAGTAGGCCGTGAATGTAATTACTTGTTTGAATTTAGTTTACTCAATTTTATTAACTTAATTAATAGGAAAAGAAGATTACATTGACTTATTGCAGATAGAACGAAGCATAGATGTCCCTTTTTTAAAAAAATAGTTTAAGAAAATAGTAAAGGCAGATAATTTGTTTTGCACGTGGATCTTCAATCTTTGTGCTGATCAAGTCTACATTTATTAATTAGACTAGTTTTAGGATATGTGTTTTGCACGCATGTGATGCTCGTCTATCTGTAAAAATTAGTATACAGTAGAAAGAAATGACCTATAGTAGCAATTGAAGTCCAAATAGATGCAACATTCATTTAAATGGAAAATAATGAATGTTATTACGTTGATGTAATAATTCTCTTCAGGTTAATGAATTTTTTTGTTCGTGTCCTTTAAAATTTGTTTGAAGTCATCTAAAATTTAGAGAGATATTAATCTGTCTTACATATTTTTCCCCTTCCAAGACTACATAATAATTACCAAACTCACGGTTGCTGACTCCTTAAACCTTTCAACCATTATCTCTCAGTTTTCCCTTAAAGTTGAATCCAGAAGGGGCACTAATAACATGTTTTTGTTCCTCCTACAGCTCTTAAAAAGTGAGGTTCTTCTTTATCGTAAAGTTCAGTGTTGAAGTCTTGTATCTATTCCTCTTTTAAAGATGTTTTATTAGAATCTAAACAATTAGAAGCACGATTGTATACTCTAATTTCAGATCTGCAGCATACTCAAATAGATGTGATATCAAAACTTTAATATAGTGCAAACAACATAAACTAACTGAATGTAAGATGAAAGTGGTTGGCAGAAGAACAGGGACCGCAATTATAAGATGGCAAGTGGTTGGTGAAAACGAAAAACAATAGATTGCCTGTGCGGCTTTGCTTTAGCATCATATGTTGTAATGAAAACTTGCGAAAAACCTCACCATGAAATAAATTAATTGCTTCGCATCCATGCAGAGTAAGCATTGAACTTTGTTTTGTTGCGGCAGCTGAAAAATCCACAAAATCTGAGTTATGTGATTAATACCTTAACTAAACCTCAACTCATAACTGGATAGGAACATGTAATTTATAAACTTCTTCAAAATTGTATTCTTTCTTTGGAATGCATAGAAACCTTGAACATGTCATACACGGCCAACGTTAAGTCTGCTAGAAATATGCAAAAGGAACTGAAATTGTACAAAACAAAATACAGCTCTAAACTACTTAGTTTTCATACCAACAAACAAATTAGGTTGATGAGTGCACCAACCAATTAGGAAACTAAACCCTAGTGGCCATGGAGAATCAAAATTTGGGATATTAACTAACCTTTTTTAACACTCTTTAATAGGGATATTAAGTAATAAGTTTCCTACTTATTCTGTTTTTTTTTCCTTTTGAACCTACGACCATTTTGACTTCTCTTTAATAGGGATATAAAATAATATGTTTTCTTCTTTCTTCCTTTTTTAACCTAAGACAATCGCTCTTTGTTAGGGATATTTATTGAAGGAGTTTCCGACTTATTCTCTTCTTCTTTTTCCTTTTTTTGTCATAGGCAATTTTGTTTTTTTCCTCAAAGAAAACCTTTATTTATATTTGTTAGAAGTCTAACTGTATTAGAAGTCTAGTCTAAACTGTATTAGGAGTAGGCTAGGTTATGTGTATTATATATAGGGCTCATTGTATCATGTTTACATATCAGTTATATTTTTCTCCCGTGCTTTCTCACATGGTATCAGAGCTTTGGTGAGAATAGTATAGCTGTGCATCATTCCAGCTACTTCCGGGAAGAAGACCTCGTCGCCGTGCAATTTTCCGGCGACTAAACAATCTGTCAGTATACCTAAGCTACCTTTTTTGGTGGTGTTGTGCAAAATCCGAGATCACCACGAGGTTCGGCTCACAATTCCGACCAAACCCCAGAAATTTCTCCGGCAGAATCCCCGTCACGCGCTCCCACGCGCCACCACAGCTGTCGGCGCGTCAGACCACGCGCCGGCGCGTGGGGCTGTTTCCGGCCATTTTTTGGCTTCGCTCCTTCAGAACAGATTGCTCGGAATACAATTCCGACCCCACCCATCCACTTTTTGTTCGATTCCGACAACTTTGATTTTTTCCGGCGACCTACAGTGATTTTTCCGGCAGCTACAGTACTTTCCGGCCAAAATTTCTTCAGGACAGTTTGCTCCTACTTGAATTCCGAGCCTATCCATATTTTTACTTTTCAATTCCGACAACTTTGAATTTTTTCCGGCAGCTACAGTGCTTTTCCGGCAGCTACAGTGTTCCTGTTTTCCGGCAGCACCAGTTTTCAGTCCTCTGTTCAGTTTCAGCGAGTTTTCAGTTGATAATCCAACGATGTCTTTGGGACTAGATGCTTTCGGGCCTAAAAATCAGGGTTCTGGCAGTTCCGGTATTATGATTACCTCAGAACCTTTAATGGGAGGTTCAAACCACCTAGCTTGGGCTTCGTCTGTCGAGTTGTGGTGTAAAGGCCAAGGTGTTCAGGATCATCTAACCAAAGAGTCTAGTGACGGAGATGAAAAAGCCAAAGCACATTGGGAGAAGATTGATGCTCAGTTATGCAGTATTTTGTGGCGATCTATTGATTCCAAGTTGATGCCCTTGTTTCGTCCATTCCAAAAATGTTATTTGGTTTGGGAAAAGGCTCGTACTTTATGCACTAATGACATATCTCGTTTCTATGATGTGATATCGCGGATGACAAATTTAAAGAAACAGGAATTGGATATGTCTACTTACTTGGGTCAAGTGCAGGCAGTTATGGAGGAATTTGAGACGTTGATGCCAGTTTCTACTAGCGTTGCAAAGCAGCAAGAGCAACGACAAAAGCTGTTTCTAGTTCTTACTCTTGCTGGGCTTCCTAATGATCTTGACTCAGTACGCGATCAGATTTTGACTAGTCCGACTGTCCCCACAGTTGATGAATTATTTTCTCGCTTACTTTGCCTTGCTGCAGCACCAAGTCACCCAGTGAGCTCATCACAGACACTTGATTCATCTATCCTCGTCTCCCAATCCGTGGACAATCGGGCTTCTCATACTATGGAGTATAGACGAGGAGGAGGTCGTTTTGGAAGATCTAGACCCAAGTGTTCTTATTGTTATAAACTTGGTCACACTCGTGATGTGTGCCATTCTTTACATGGTCGACCAACAAAAAATGCTTATGTTGCTCAGACCGAGCCTACAGGTAACCAGGGATTTTCTGTATCTGAAAGGGAGTATAATGAGTTCCTTAAATATCGAGCAAGTAAGCAGACGTCTCCACAAGTAGCCACTGTTGCTCAGCCTGATACTTCTGTTGCTGGTAATTCTTTTGCTTGTGTTTCCCAGTCTAGTCCTCTTGAACAATGGGTGGTGGACTCAGCTGCTTCTGATCATATCTCTGGTAATAAATCCCTTTTGTCAGATATTACGTATTCACAGTTTCTTCCCAACGTTACTTTAGCTAATGGGTCTCAAACTAAAGCAAAAGGAGTTGGACAAGCAACTCCTCTACCCTCTGTCACTCTAGATTCCGTCCTTTATGTCCCTGGCTGTCCTTTTAATCTTGCATCTGTGAGTCGTTTGACTCGTGCCCTCCATTGTGGAATATACTTTATTGATGACTCTTTTATTATGCAGGACCGCAGTACGGGACAGACGATTGGAACAGGACTTGAATCAGACGGACTCTACTACCTTAACTCCCTAACATCCTCTAAGGCCTGTCTAGCTGCAGATCCTCCAGACCTACTTCACAGTCGTTTAGGACATCCTAGCTTGTCCAAACTTCAGAAAATGGTGCCTCGTTTGTCCAGTTTATCCACATTAGAGTGTGAGTCATGTCAGCTCGGGAAACATACCCGCGCCTCCTTTCCTCGTAGTATTGAGAGTCGTGCAGAGTCTGTTTTTTCTTTAGTTCATTCGGATATATGGGGTCCTAGTAGAGTATGTTCAACCTTAGGATTTCGTTATTTTGTTAGTTTCATTGATGATCATTCAAGATGTACTTGGATTTTCTTAATGAAAGATCGTTCTGAGTTGTTTTCTATATTCCAAAATTTTTGTGCTGAAATTAAAAATCAATTTGGTGTTTCTATTCGCACCCTTCGCAGTGATAATGCCTTAGAATATTTGTCCTCTCAATTTCAGCAATTTATGTCCTCTCATGGAATTATTCATCAGACCTCTTGTCCTTATACCCCTCAGCGAAATGGGGTTGCAGAAAGAAAGAATAGGCACATTATTGAGACTGCTCGCACACTTCTCATTGCATCTCATGTTCCGCTGCGTTTTTGGGGCGATGCAGTTCTCACATCTTGTTATTTGGTTAATCGTATGCCTTCATCTCCCATCCAAAATCAGATTCCGCATGAGGTATTGTTTCCTCAGTCACCCTTATACTCTGTCCCCCCTCGTGTGTTTGGGAGCACTTGTTTCGTTCATAACTTAGCTCCTGGGAAAGATAAGTTAGCTCCTCGTGCTCTCAAGTGTGTCTTCCTTGGTTATTCTCGTGTTCAGAAGGGCTATCGTTGTTATTCACCTGATATTCGTAGGTACCTTATGTCAGCCGATGTCACATTTTTTGAGTCTAAGCCTTTCTTTACCTCTTCTGACCATTCTGACCATCTGGCTATATCTGAAGTTTTACCTATACCGGCCTTTAGGGAGTCTATATCTCCTCCTTCACCTTCCGCTACAGAAGTCTTACCCATTCCAAACGTTGGACCACCTACTGTGACTCCTCCTAGACTCCATGCACAAGACACTCCACTCTTGACATATCATCGTCGTCCTCGCCCAGCATCCGGCCTGGCTGATTCACTTCCTGCACCTGACCCTGCTCCTACTGCGGACTTGTCTCTTCCGATTGCACTTCGGAAAGGTATACGGACCACCCTTAATCCTAATCCCCATTATATTGGTTTAAGTTATCATCGTTTGTCATCACCCTATTATGCTTTTCTATCTTCTTTGTCCTCTGTTGCGCTCCCTAAGTCTACAGGTGAAGCATTGTCTCATCCAGGGTGGCGACAGGCTATGACTGACGAGATGTCTGCTTTACATGCGAGTGGTACTTGGGAGCTCGTCCCTCTTCCTTCGGATAAATCTACTGTTGGTTGTCGTTGGGTGTATGCAGTCAAGGTTGGTCCAGATGGTAAGGTTGATCGTCTTAAGGCTCGTCTTGTGGCCAAGGGGCATACTCAGATATTTGGGCTTGATTACAGTGATACCTTCTCTCCAGTGGCTAAGATAGCATCAGTCCGCCTTTTTCTCTCTATGGCTGCTGTTCGCCATTGGCCCCTGTATCAGCTGGACATTAAAAATGCGTTTTTACACGGTGACCTTGAGGATGAAGTTTATATGGAGCAACCACCTGGGTTTGTTGCTCAGGGGGAGTCTCGTGGCCTTGTATGTCGCTTGCGCCGGTCACTTTATGGTCTAAAGCAGTCTCCTCGAGCCTGGTTTGGTAAGTTTAGCACTGTTATCCAGGACTTTGGCATGACTCGGAGTGAAGCTGATCACTCTGTATTCTATCGGCATTCTGATTCACGTCTCTGTATTTATCTAGTGGTCTATGTTGACGACATCGTTATTACCGGCAATGACCAGGATGGTATTACTAAATTGAAGCAACATCTCTTTCAACACTTTCAGACTAAGGATCTGGGCACACTAAAGTATTTTCTGGGTATTGAGGTCGCACAGTCTAGCTCAGGTATTGTGATCTCACAACGGAAGTATGCCTTAGATATTCTTGAGGAGACAGGAATGACAGGTTGTAAACCTGTTGACACTCCAATGGATCCGAATTCTAAACTTCTTCCAGGACAGGGGGAGCCTCTTAACGATCCTGAAAGATATAGGCGGTTAGTTGGTAAACTAAATTATCTTACAGTGACAAGACCTGACATTTCCTTTCCTGTGAGTGTTGTGAGCCAGTTTATGGGTTCACCATGTGATAGTCATTAGGATGCAGTTGTTCGCATTCTTCGGTATATAAAATCAACTCCAGGTAAAGGTTTATTGTTTGAGGATCGAGGCCATGAGCAGATTGTTGGATACTCCGATGCTGATTGGGCAGGATCGCCTTCTGACAGACGTTCTACTTCTGGATATTGTGTCTTAGTAGGAGGAAATTTGGTATCTTGGAAAAGCAAGAAACAGAATGTGGTTGCTCGGTCTAGTGCAGAAGCAGAATATCGAGCAATGGCTATGGCGACATGTGAGCTAGTTTGGGTCAAACAGTTGCTCAAAGAGCTGAAATTTGGTGATGTTAGTCAGATGGGACTTGTGTGTGATAATCAAGCAGCTCTTCATATTGCGTCAAATCCAGTGTTCCATGAGAGAACTAAGCACATTGAGATTGACTGTCACTTTATCAGAGAAAAGATACTCTCGAGAGATATTGCTACAAAGTTTGTAAAGTCAAATGATCAGCTTGCAGACATTTTCACCAAGTCCCTCACTGGTCCTCGTATTAACTACATATGTAACCAGCTCGGTACATATGATTTATATGCACCAGCTTGAGGGGGAGTGTTAGAAGTCTAACTGTATTAGAAGTCTAGTCTAAACTGTATTAGGAGTAGGCTAGGTTATGTGTATTATATATATGGCTCATTGTATCATGTTTACATATCAGTTATATTTTTCTCCCGTGCTTTCTCACAATATACAGTTTTATCCAACTTAGAATGCACTTACGAAGGACAGAAAAGGCAAACGAGATTTTTCTAAGGGGTTTCATGCTTTTATTATAGTATAGATTACTTACATTTAAAACAAAAAGGACATAGATAGTTTGTTTCTTTGCTTAGTTACATGGTACCAGACATGTTTGTTGGTCTTTCGTGCATATAAGTGAAGAATTGTCTTCATGTAATATGTAGAGGTCAAATTGTATTTTGCGTATCCAAATTGTATCTATTTGGATATAGATGCTTTCAATGAGTTTAAGTTTTTGTTGTTGGCTAATGTGACATGGAATTGCAGATTGTTGCGATCAGAGATATAATACCACCACCACAGAGAGAAGCCTTTAATGATGTTTATATTGCGTATGAGCTTATGGATACTGATCTCCATCAAATTATTCGCTCTAATCAGGGTTTATCTGAGGAGCACTGTCAGGTTTGGATTAAAACATCTATTTCTTCACACAGCAGTTCAGAAACACTAGTAAAGTCTGAGTACCCATTGTGTTTCTTTAAGTTTGTTTGATTTCTTTTTTCCTTTTCCACTTTAAAAAATTAAATGGGTAAAAAAATTTCTCATGTTTCGACATTTTCACCATTTGTAGTTGTTTAAACCACATATCTTGTTGTCTTGTTGGAAGCATTGTTCTGACTTACGTGCAACTAACTTTCGAATGTTTGAGCTAGTTAATATTGGCTACTTAAATAGTTAATTTTTGTCGGAGCAACGCGTGGCCAGAAAATTGGCTTCTAGGCATTTATCAATGGGAAAGGATATTTCTTATTGAGAAATGAAAATTTTATTTCTTGTTTAAGTAATATGTAAACTTTCATTTCAGGCGTTCAAATTTTCTCTTATGGAATCTTTGGCTCTCTTTCTCACCAAAAAATGCTCATGGAAGGACAAAATATATGAGCTTTTAGTTGGCTTGAGATAACTTTTAGAGTGAGCATTGCGGACTAGCCGGATATGTTATGTGCTTCTTGGGAGAAATACAACAACAACAATAACTACCCAGTATAGTCCCACAAAGTGGGGTCTGGGGAGGGTAATATGTAGACGAGCCTTACCCCTACCCGAAAGGACAGAGAGGCTGTTTCCAATCGACCCTCGGCTCAGTGAAGGGAAGGAAAAACAAAAATAAAAACAAAAGAGCATTAGGAAATCGACCCTTGGGAGAAATGTATATTTTATTTTAAGATGTTCTTTACGTATAGGTTTGCCTCACTAGAATGACGTTATTGTCAACTTACTGAAAACATAAAAATGATAAGGTTTCTCATTACATGGACTATTTATTTACCTTGACATCCTCATGTTTAACGAGTATAGTATAGGTACACGAACTTTGTAAGATCCTCCGAAATACTTTATAAACTTGTTGAATATACAAGGGTAAGTAACATACTCATTGTGATAAAGCATGGGAGAAAAAATATATTATTGATATTCTATGTCACAATGAGCCCTAATTATGTGTATACATAACACATAACCTACTCCTATTACATACGGGACTAGTACTAATTACATATATTTATATAACTATTCCAACACTTATGTTAATAACCATTGTGGAATATACACAACTTAAAATTCTCAAGCTTTAAAATAACTGAATCATGGTGGAGTATGCACAACTTTTCGAACTATATGATACATCATTACATTCCCTACAAGATGAGTGGCACAGAGATGTGGATGCTAAGGTGAATGTATGGTCATATAAGATTAGACAAGATTAAAAATGACCATATTCGGTAGAAGGTGCAAGTACCACACATTGAGACTGAAATGGGAGATTGCTTGAGATACTTTGATCATGTCTTGCATCGATTTCTAGATGGTCCAGTCCGTAGGTTTGGAACCTCGGTTAATGATAATGTTAAAAGGGGCAAGGTTGATTTTAGCTCAAAAGACCTACCATCTTTAGTAGTCAATATGGATTTAGCTAAAATAGAGTACAATGAAAGAAAAAGATTTATTAGACGACCAATTACTTGGGATATATTTTTGTCATGTTAAATATGTTTTTATTAGTTCATATATTTCTAAGAATCTTTAGCCCTATTAGAGATATGATGTCAGTAGGAAATATGGAAAACTTATATTACTTTTTATTTTTATTTTGTATAATGTTCGCGTGAGATGAATTTAATCGGGAACATGGTCAGTAAGGATTCATATAGCCAACCCAACTTATTTAGAACTGAAGCATAATTGTTGTTGTTTGCCTACAATCTTAGAAATCAATGCAAATTTAGTAGAAAATAGGGCATAATAGTAGAAAGGATTTATATAAGCGATACCAATTAACTGGGAATATACTTTAATCATGTTAATACATGTACTTTGGGTGCTATGCTTTCTAGGAGTCTTTAGTCTTATTATCGATTCTCGTGTTAGAAGGAAATATAGAAAGTTTATAGTACTTCTCATTTTTGCTTTTATTTTGTATAATGTTGGCCGGGTGAATTTAAAGGAGCATTGTTAGTGGGATTCACACCAACCCCAACTTGTTTGGAACTAAAGCATAGTTGTTGTTGTTGTTACGAGATAGATAAATGCATCCCATAGATAGAGGACAGGACAGAGGGGGACCTATCCGATGGGGAGGGGCTTACTCGCTACATGTTAACTTCAGGAAAAATATCTATTTACATGAGTATATACCCCGGAAAACTTAGATATATTTTACTAAGTTACCTTGATAATGAAAAGTTAGTTGGGGTCACTAGTCATTGGGTTCCTTAGTGCTGTCCTTCGGTTCATTCACTTGGGATCGATTCTTGATATAAGCATATCATTTCCCTTTTTGTTTTCTCACTAAACAACTTTCCTTTAGCATGCCGACTATTTGTCTTCTTTTTTTTTTCTTTTTTTGCTTTTCTTTCGTTAGTTTCCCCTTTTCTTTAGCATACCTGATTCTTTTCTTTTTGCCTTTTCTTTCTTTACATCCCCACACCCTTTTCCGGAAGTTTAGACGGCGAGGCCCAAAAATATTAGTGCCCCCTCTACGCTCATATCCTTGGTCTGACTTGGGAAGAGGAGGAAGAGGAAAGCATCCACAATGAGGTCGTACAAGTAATATAGGATTATAAGTCCAGATATTATACCCATAAAGACTTGTGATTAACTATTAACTAAATTAAACCCAAACAATTAATCTTTTCAAGCGATTTTCTAAATATTACTAACTACAACTAATCTAGAGTTAAAAACTAAGAATTTAAAGAAAACAAGTCTGCAATCTTAGAGATGAATCCAATGGGAGAAAATATTCTAGAGTTATGAGTTAGCTAACAATCCCGTTGATTTTTTCACTTAATCGTCTAATTAATTTATCTGGTTTATTGTTGACAGCGTTAATATTGCTCGTAGTCTTCCCTAACTACTCGCCTATTCAAGCTAACCTAATGCCTATATTCTTATGGAATTAGGAGTAATAACAATGCATTGATAATTCCTATATAGTAACCAAGCAAGACGATTAGGTATATTCCTATCCTAACCGCAAATCCGTTCCCGACGCTCGAGTTCAAGATCTTGGTCTACTCAATCTTATATGCAATCTAGAATTCCTTCTTCCGAGTTCAATCCTAGATTCGTAGATAGTATTCAATTGGTGATCAAACAATCAAATAATTAAGCGCAAGATTGAATAAATAAACCAATATGATAAAATAATAAAAACAATTCAAGCTTCAAATTACAACGTTCATGTAGCACCCAAAACTCAAGAACTAATAAATTACGAGATTAAAGGAAGGGAAGAGAAAGAAAAACTGAGAATCCTTGCTCCCGAGTGTTCTGTGCGTGTATTTCCCTCTCAAAGTGGCGTTCCCCCCTCCAAATAAGTTTAGACTTGCTTTTATACATGTTGGGGTTGAGGAAGGGGGTCTTGCGCCGCAATAACCTTATCCTGGGCGAACTAGGAGAAACTTCCCGTCACCAGCGCCAAGGGTAGCATGGAGCGCTAGCCCTAGCGCTGGGATTTTTGAGGTTCTGGAAAATGGGCCACAGGTAGCGGCCCATGCTACCCGCAGTGCTACACTGTCCCAATTTTTTGTTTTGTTCCATTTTTGCTTCAACTCGTACACATTCGTCCCACATTACCTCCGGATGACTCCTACACATTAAAATACCATGAATGAACACAATTTATAACGTGACACATCCGAAATTTACGAAACATGAGTAAAATACAAGGCAATATGCATATAAATATATATACTTTAAGCTAAATATCAACTTTCCTGTAAGAGTCAGTTCTAGTGATGAGAGTGAGTAATTTTTTCATATCTTTGCTCTCTCCTGAATTAGAGAAGACAAGATTAATTTTACAGTACTTGTCCAACAATAACGCTCAGTTTTATATTTAGTGAGTGGTGCGCAGGATTAATATATGTAAGGGTTGATACTTTAATTTATGCAATCTAGCAGTGGATGTCGTCCCAACATTTAGATCCTTTGTTAATAACCAAGAAATCCCTCATGGCCAATGATGCAAGTTAATGTTCCAATCTATCCAACTTAAGTCCTTAGTGCAACCCCCTTTACTTTAGTTTGACTCTTTTCAACAAAGTTTTCTGTGTGGTTTGGTTGTACTAGCATTTTATCAATTACAAATTATGTTTTGGAATAAAACCCTATCTCTGGCATGTAGCATATTCTAAATGGACTTACGTTAACATTCCGTTCCTATGGTAGTATGTCATAGTGCTGTTTTAATAGATAAAACTTTCCAGTTTCACGACAGAGAATTAATGAGGTAGACCTAATAATTTCAATTAGCCTATCAGATATGAACCACTTTATTTCTTTATTATCAAATGGCTTACTGGTTATGGAGTACTCTAATTTGCTTGGATTTGAATGGTTAATGACGGATGTTTTCATTTCAAGAGGAAATGGAGTATATCTTGGGAAGTGGACCCTTTGGCACTCTTGTGGACCATATGGAAAGAGAGCGGCTAAGAATCTTTGAAGAGATGGAAGATACTTTCATATGAATTTGTGTAACTCCCATTTTTTCCCGTAAAATTCTATGGCACTCGTGAGACTGCCATCATAGATTATTGGCTCTTCTTTCAGATAATCATATTCGTTTCAGAAACTGTCCACCTTTGTATATATATGAGGCTTTCTGGTTAGCATAAACAGAAATATTCCATCATCAAGAAAGTTAATGATTGAGTTAAAAGTAGAAAGGTTCATTCAAAGCTTCAATTTCCACAGCAGACATATCCAATGAAGGAGCTAAATTAAAAAATTATTGCAGAAAAGAAAAATCTTTTGCAATCTAATGGAGTCCACTGAAACATACAATGCATTGGCAGGATCACTTTTATTTTCTTTGGCTTATGTCAGTATGTTGGGATACTCTTGTAGTATTAGTTACAAATTTGAATTTGTAGATGTTCGCAGAGGAGAGTTAAGTCCTGTGGATAATTGTGTGCTTTTTTCAATTTAAGCTTTGCTTTAGACCTTACAATCTCGTTGCTTTGCCTGGAGTTTGCTGAATATTACAGAATCTTGATATCAGTGCTTGGAGTGAAAAGAATGCTTGTTGTCTTGTTCATATTAGTGCACATTGTGCTATGTTGTTATCGTTTCAAAATTTGTCTGACTAAAACTAGATACTTCAATATTTGGGTGCAGTATTTCTTGTATCAGATCCTCCGTGGGTTGAAATACATACATTCTGCGAATGTTCTACACAGGGACTTGAAGCCTAGCAATCTCCTCTTGAATGCCAACTGTGATTTAAAGATATGCGATTTTGGGCTAGCTCGTGTCACTTCTGAAACTGACTTTATGACGGAATATGTTGTGACAAGATGGTATCGTCCACCTGAGCTGTTGTTAAATTCGTCTGACTATACTGCAGCAATTGATGTATGGTCAGTGGGTTGCATTTTCATGGAATTGATGGACAGGAAACCCCTATTTCCTGGTAGAGATCATGTACACCAGCTGCGTCTTATTATGGAGGTATTATTCAATATCTACCCCCGACCCCCGACCCCCCACCCCCACCCCCCAACTTTAAAGGAATGAGTTTACTACATTTTTGTTCCTTTGTCGACTTTTTTTTCCGTTTCACCTTTTCGATGTTTACAATTGCTAACAGTTTTTGCAAATTCATCCAAAACAAAAAGAAACATCAAGTTGTAAATTTAAGAAACTTGAAGGAGAAAGCACAGCCGGAATGTAGTTTGATTTTTGAACAACTGCTTCTCTAGACATGAAGATTACAAGTGATCAAATATGTTTTCTTCTCAGCAAGGTCATGCATTTATTAAATGATTTCTCTCAAGGATACGATGCAACATATTAACCTTCAATTCTTCCTCTCCAGTTATTAACAAGATAATCTGTTTCTCGGATTATCATTATTCCGTATTATAAATTTATAGTCCATAATATTGACCCAAACCTCTCTCTATATTTAACTTCATGCTCGATTTCATAAAAGTGATTATTTGTAAAATTATTATGATGATGGAACTTCTTGCAGTTGATTGGTACTCCTTCAGAGGCTGAAATGGAATTTTTAAATGAGAATGCAAAACGATACATCCGACAACTTCCTCTTTACCGTCGACAATCATTCACTGAAAAGTTTCCACATGTACACCCAGATGCAATTGATCTTGTCGAGACAATGCTGACATTTGATCCCAGAAGGAGAATAACAGGTGCGAAATTCCAGACAAGTTTCTCTCCTAGCTGCATTAATCAATTCTCCATCTGCATCTTACAACATGTGCTTAAATGTATAGGAGTGTCCTCTTGTTTTCTTGCAAGAGATAAATCATAGTAGGAAAGGAGGACATATACTTACTAGTATCTCTCACTAAATAATCAAAAAGCAAAGTATTGTCACTTGCTAACTTAGTAGAAACAGAAGTATCTCTCACCAACTACGCCCACACATTGGTTTGACATGCACATCATCATCATAGATAGTATTGACCATGTTGCGAACAAGGTATGTGCTCCATTCTCTGAATATATCATTTGCATTGTATCCATTCCTTGAAGGATTTGGTTAGATGCTACTCCTTTTTTCCCAACTTGTTTAGCATAGTTTGACAGGATATGGAATTTAATAAAGAAAGGAGGACTTTAATACATAAGCTAAAGATGCATAAAATATAAAAAATATTCATAGTACCAATGATCTGTGGAGTCTCCAACAATCCATGTCATTTTTCAAGGGTGAAAAAAACAATGTACATATACATAGTTTCTAGACTTCATTAGTTTTTTTTACATAGTTTCTAGAGATAGAGAGACTACCAAACAATTCAAAGAAATACAGAGACTACCAAACAATTCAAATCAGACAAATTAGGACAGAGGGATTAATTAATGTTATCATCACCCTTACTTTTACTATGCAATATGTTGGGATAGAACTTTGGGGTTTAGGTCATAAGTCAAAGAAAGAAATTGTACAGATGCTTGCAT
This sequence comes from Nicotiana benthamiana, assembly GCA_034376525.1. Taxonomy (NCBI): domain Eukaryota; kingdom Viridiplantae; phylum Streptophyta; class Magnoliopsida; order Solanales; family Solanaceae; genus Nicotiana; species Nicotiana benthamiana. The sequence goes on from CM067331.1 coordinate 110,776,336, forward strand.
GTAATGAATTGCAACTCCTGTTTAGATGGGTTTTCTAGATGCTTCAAGCAAGGAGAGGAAGTTACACTTGGTAAATCGGAGACTATCACCCAGTGTTATCAAAGGCGAAAAGTACAAAAAAGCTCCGACGCCTGTTGGGGATCTAAGCGCAAATAAAGTGTGGGCTTTAATGAAGAAAGACGCAAATGGAGAAAAACTACAAATATATATGTGTTGTCCAAGACTAACATCTATAAGCATGGATACCAAATATATGGACAAAAAAATTAAAGAAAATATACGACAAAGTAAAATATCAATTATTTAGTCTCGCTCAGTGGCAAGGAAGAGCGCTTAGAGCCTGAAGCGCCCACTAAGCAAGGCGAAGGACTCAATATGTTTTGAGCTTCGCTTCAAGTATTAAGCGCACTTTAAGCGCGCCGTTGATAACGTACTATAACCACAACAAGGTGTTGGGGTGAAACTTTGATTAAGGATTTAAGGGTTTTCAACAAGGCATAACTAGGAAAGTGGTTATGAAGATTTGGGGTAGAAGAGAAAGATTATTGGAAAAGGGTGACCGCGGAGAAGTATGGTGGAGAAGTATAGCGGCTTAGACTAGGGATGGAGGATTAAAAGTGTCACCTTCCTTTGGTGCGTGCTATGGGGAATATCTTGAACGGGTATGAAGTTAAGTTTGGGTATAGCCCAACTTCAGGCCCGAAGGTCCGAAGAAGAAGAAGAAGCAGCAGGGGTTTAGTCTGAAGTTTGCCAAAACTGGCTAAACTTTAAGTAGTTTTAATAACTGGATATGTTTTTAAAAGAGGTTTAGCTACAAGCAGCTAATTGGTGTCATTTCTACCTTAAGTTGTACTGAGTCGGTTCCTTGGCCTGGTATGAATTGAAATTGTAGGTTAAATAGCAGTATTGCTTTCTAGTGATATGCTGGATTTTATGGCATTTTGCTACTATTCAATGTTTAGCTCTCTTCATTGGTTAACCAGAGATCACTTTTATTTCTATGCTTACAAATAGCTACCATGCTGCAATCAGATGTCCTTTCAGCGTCTTACACGTCTTCTCTTGAATATTTATATGACTAACTGGTCCACATATTGATCCCTTCTTTGTACTTTGTACTTTTCAGTTGAAGGTGCACTTGCACATCCTTACCTGAACTCGCTCCACGATATTAGTGACGAGCCCATTTGCATGACTCCCTTTAGCTTCGACTTTGAACAGCATGCTCTTACGGAGGAACAGATGAAGGAGCTGATTTACAGGGAGTCGCTTGCATTTAATCCTGAATACCAGCACATGTGAATAATTGCTGGTAAGATTGTTGTCAGTTTGATCTTCAACTGACAATTTGTCCCTCCATGTATATATGTGTGCACTTCGTCCGAAACACGGATGGCTTTCTTATGCAAACACTTAGTTATGAAGCTTGATTTGTGTAAAGAATTGTTTGATGTATCTTATGAGGTGGATCGCTTGTATCGGTTCTGTTTTAATTTACTGAATTCTGTATCACATGATGTAATTTTATTGGCAGTAACATCTTAGTTTCTTCGCCAGCAGTCGATTGTCTCATGTTATGATTTTATTCTATTTTTTATAAGCAGCCCAACAGTTTCCCCCAAAACCCAAAATATAAAAAATAAACAAGTTTACTCCAATGTGCCTCTTTACCTAGTTCACATTGTATTGCTTTAACCAAATGAAAAAAAAAATTACGAAAAAACTAAGATAACAATTCTGCTCATTTCTCAATGTTCAAAAGGCGAATCTATTCGCAAGTTACGGCATAACCTCATTCCTCTACCAACTCAATTTTTTCCTAATGCAAATGGTGAAATACATAAATGGTCCCAAGGAACTGATCCATATTTTAAGCGTTTATTAATTGTATCAAGTAAATACTCAAGTGTAACAAATCATGTACTTGAGTTATACTTGCTAATAATATGCTTGAGTTATACTTGCTAATGATATATCAAATGAACCAATTAAAGAACGATACGTATAATTTGAATTAAGAAACTTAAAAAGTATATTTAAAGCAAAAAATATTCTTTTTCCTTACTTTTAACAACAAACCAGCGCTCCTACCCACCTTCCACCCTTCATCTTCTTTCTTTCACCCGTAAGCGTCCCTCATTCCTTTCTCCAAATCCACCTTCATCCCAAATTCCAACAAATTAAACGTAGCTACTGACTAAAAGCACTGGGAGCGATGTGTAAGCTACGCTACTTTGAGCCCAATTAATTGAAGAACACAAGAGTTGAAGAATATAGCAATTTTTTCGGTGTTCTACGTCAAGTTTTTCATCTCAACAACTTTCTCAAAAAATCAGAAACCTAACTAGATTCATCTTCAGATTCAAAATTACAGCTACATTGTAAGTATTGATCTCGTATTAGTTTCTGCAATTGATTGAGCTTATATTTTTCTGCAATTACTTTCATAATTCGTCCTGCTTTTTAAGTGTTGAACTTAAGAAACAAAATCTGAATTCAGTTCACGCCTATAGAAATTTTTCATAATTTTATGCTACTTACAAATCACACTTACTTGTCTTCACTTATAGATCTTCGAAAACTTTTGAAAACTTCAAATTTAACACTTTAAAATTGTCGAATATTCAAAAAAGTATTTCTAGAAAACTTCATCATAAAAATTTTGAAGCTTCAAGGATATATAAGCTAAAACTTTATGCTGATACTTACATGAAGTTGTTTCACATTGATATAGGCTCTCAATAACCTACAGACTACATGAGTAGTTTTTTCCAGAAACTTCAACCTAAAAATTCTAAAGCTTCAAGGATACATAAGCTAAAACTTCATGCTAATATAACATGAAGTTCTTTCACGTTAATATAGGCTGACAGGAAACTTCAGCCTAAATGGTCTGAAGCTTCAAAGATATAGAAGGATAACTTCACACATACATAAAAATAACTTCAAACTGTTGAATTTAATTTTTTTGTAAAAGCTAGTAGTTTCCAGAAAACTTCAGCCTAAAAAGTATAAAGCTTCAAATATATATAACCTAAACTTCATGCTAAAATATCAGGAAACTTCAGATTTTTGTATTCATTCACTAATTTATTAACTGCAGGATGAATTTGATTTACCTTGTTGTTACTTTCAATGGTAGATAAACTTTAGATTACAAGTACTTAGATTATGATACAAAACTTATTCTAATTAATAAATAAGTATTAATCATAACTTTCCTGAATTAGTGAAATCATAGATTTGATGTGAACAAATATGAATTAAAAATATGATTTGACATCAAACTAAAGACAAGAAAAGGGATGCTTGTAACTTCAGATGACGAACTTAGAATCTATATACATTTGCTAACAACTGATGCTTGTAACTTCAAATGACAAACTCAGAACCTATATACATTTGCTAACAACTGATTCAACTTTCAAGAATTGCGATTTCGTCGTCGAAGAAATACAACTACTTTTTGACAGTATAGCTACTTTGAAATCAGAAACATTCAAAGGGTATCTAACCTATACAATAGATACAAAACGACATGCTAAGTATTAACATGAAGTAGAATAACAAATAATGGAAGAAGACAACGAGTGACAACCTTCTAACATTACAACTGATTCAGAATCTGGAACGTTGTGCAAGGATCACTTGCCGCTACAATTAATTCACACCAGTTTGGTAATGGCCATCAGGAAGAAAGACAGTTAATAATGTAAATAGACAACTAACACATTACCCAACAAAGTTTGTTCTTATCTTCTTCAATGATAAGCAACAACCAAGATCAAGAAAATACAGAGATTATACCAATAACAATATATACAATTGAATAAATTGGTGAAACTTCTACTGCTTCTATGAAATCAACAAAAAAGGCGAGGAGAAAGGTCAAAGAATCTCCACCATGTAAAATACTTAGGCACGATACATATCCTGATGGAATAAAGGCAGGATCAATTTTTGAGAACAAGAAAAGCATGAATAATTTTTTTATACAAATTGGAGATCAACCAAAAAGTGATATTCACTACTGTTAGATAATGCTCAAAGAGATACGAGCTGAAATGCATCATGAAGGGATATGGTAGGAATGTACATGTTACCGGAATAAAAGATTTCATATTTTTCAGGGTGAGAAAATTTCAAAACAACCATGAATACTCAGTTGATGTAAGAAAATTTGATCAGAAGCATGCTACATTAAAATTTATAAGTGAGAAAATTTTAGAACATGTTCGGGATAAACAGATTTAGTTTACACCAACCTTTGTAGAAAGTAAAATAAAAAAAAGAATTTGCATTGAATATCATAAATGCATGACACGCTATTTAAAAAACCATTGCTTGTATAAGAGGAACACCAGAAGAGAATTACTAGATTTTTTCTTCTTACCTACATATGATGGTGCATAGAAACCCGGGGACGTACACTAGTATAAAAAGATAAATCATCATATTAGTTAAAAAGTTTCAACTGTTCCTATTTGAAACTTCACACCTTTTAATTTATTTTTCTTGTTTCATTAGTGTAAGTTTGTTTACTTGTTCTTTGCTCCTGCTGCGTCAATAGCTGGTTGGGGTTACTGTAGACCCGTGATGGTAGTAGATACAATATTTTTAAATTCAATATTGCAGTGTTCTTTTTGTTGTTGTATCAAAGGATACAAACAGCCAAATCTTTCCAATATCTTTTGGTAGGACAAATTCAAAAAACAATGATGCATATATTTGGTTCTTCCAAGAAATACGAAAAGCAAGTGAAATCCACCGTGAACTGAATTTCTTATCAGATAGAAACTAATCGATTGTACATGGGATTAGAAAAGTTTATCTTGAAGCTCACCATGGTATCTGCCTCTATCATTTTGAGAAGAATCTAAAGAAAAGGAATGAAAAAATCACGGTGATAAATCTTTTTCAAAGCGCCGCAAGATCATACAGACATAAAGATTTTAATCAGTTAATGTCCCAGGTCAAAATTATTGACAAGAAAACATAAAAATTACATAATTGAAGAGCCACCAGAAAGATAGGCTTGATCATGGTTCCCATGCCGCCATCATGATATGCTGACAACAAACATGGTATAATCAATAATACTATGTTACTAAAGGAAAAAGAGATATATGTTTTAATTATGTTAGATTTCATCCAAGAAAAGTTACAATAATGGTTTTACAAATAGAGAAAATAGCACAAGAAACTTTTTACAAAGTATCAATATGAGTAGAAGAAAAGTTGAATAAGAAGATAGACTTAGCTTGCAAAATATTTGTAAGTATATTTATTAAGTTCAGCCTTTTTGATATGAAGTAAAATTAACTAATGCATAAAAACTTCAACCTCTTATATCTGAAGTCATTGATTGCCTGCTTACAAAAAGAACATGCCTGAAGTTTTTCATACTGTTTTTCCGTAACTACAATATGTTTTGCCAAAAGTAATTAACTAATGCATAAACAATTCAGCTTTTTATGTCTGAAGTCATTCACTGTTTAAAATAACATCATTCTTCCTCTTCTTTTGAAGGTATAATACACTAATATATTTTTTTTACTCTTTTTTTTCTTTCTTAAGTGTTGAGACCTGATTCAATGTTGTTCAGAATAAATGTCATGACCCAAATCCTCCCCACATAAAATATCGTGATGGCACCTAGTTTCTATGACTAGGTAATCCTAACATTTTTCGAAATGGCCAACAATGAAACAAAACCCTTAAAAAATAAAATCAACAGATAATCTAATAATGGAGATACCTCTAGGCATATACAATAATCAACTATCTACATATATACACAAATCTACTAAAGACCCCGAACACCGTAAGTGTAACGACCTAACCAGTATTTTTATGAGCTGCCGCTCTGTTTCTCCCATTTCTGCTTCTTATTACCTTGTTTGGCTGTATTATGTATTATCACGTTGGTTGGCTCAGGTTTGGATAGGTTTTGGTAAAGTTTGAGACATTTAGTCTCTTTCGAGTGAGCTTAAGTTGGAAAAGTCAACCAGATGTTAACTTATGTGAAAAAGGGATTAGATGTGAGTTCCGATGGTTGGGATAGTTTTGAGAGGTGATTTGAGACTTGGTAGTCTGATTAGAACGTGTTTTGGAGGTCCGTAGTAGATTTAGGCTTGAATTGGAGAAATTAGAATTTTGACGTTTTCCGGTTGATAGGTGAGATTTTGATATTGGGGCCGGAACAAAATTCCGGGAGTTGCAGTAGGTCCTTTGTGTTATTTGGAATGTGTGTGCAAATTTTCAGGTCTTTCAGACATGGTTTGTTAGACATTTTTATCAAAACCAGAATTCTAAAGATATTCAGAACCTTAGGCTTGAATCTGATGTTATTTAGTTGGTTCGATATTGTTTGAGGTATTTTGAAGATTGGTATAAGTTTGGATAGTGGGTTATCACTTTTTTGTGCTTTTGGTTGAGGACGTGGGTGCCTCGGGGTAATTTTGGATAGTTGACGCAAGATTTTGAGTTCGGTTTGGCAGCAGAAGATTTCCTATTACTGTCATTATTTCACCTTCGGCTAGGGGACCCTAGGTGTGGGCTCGCAGAAGCGGCTGTTTGAGCGCAGCTGTGGTATCGCAAGTGTAGGTGTTTGATTGCAGGTGCAGAGTTGAGGTTTTAAGTGAAAACCGCAGATGCGGTGATCCTGACTGCAGAAGCGGTAGCGCAGAAGCAGAATTGGGATGCAAGTGCGAAAACCCTTGGATAGAAAATATATAAACACTCCTTCGCGGTTTTCATCCTTTCTTCACTATTTTAGTTCGATTTTGGAGCTTTTGGGGGGATTTTGGAGAAGGAATCAGAGGGAACTTCATTGAGGTAAATTAATTTATCATAGAACTCGTTACTATGGTGTTATTTCATTGATTAGGTTTGGAAGTTATGTAAATTTGTGGGTAAATAATGAAGAAAATAAGGCTTGAGATTGAAGACCTTTTATTAAGGATTTGGGGTGTCATTTGGTGTTGGATTTTTGTACTTTTGATATGAATGAACTTGTGGGAGGATAAGAAGTTTATCGATGTAATTTTTATCGAATTCCGATACGCGGGCCCGGGGGTCGGGTTTGGTTAATTTTGGAATTTGTGTTGTAATTTAAATATTTTCGCATGTGCTTAGTTCCATTAGCATATTTCGATGTCATGATTCTGATTTTGGTTTGATTTGACGCGAGTTGAGGCCGATTCAATAGGGCAAAGGCATCGCGAGCTAGAGTTAGGACTGGATAGAGGTAAGTAATGATGGTAAATGCTGTCTTGAGGGTATGAATCCCCGAATTTCACATCGTTGTGCTATTAAGAGGTGACGCACATGCTAGATGATGAGCGTGGGGTCGTGTACCAGTGGGGATTGTGACTTAGTCCATCTAGTATGATTGTTTAACTGTGTATTTGATTGAAATTGTTTGCTATCATCATGTTATAGGCTGAATGGCATATTTGGGCCTCGTGCCAACTATTTTGGACACTTAGGGGATTTTTACTACTATTCCTCGCTATTTTGACTTTATATTTGTATTCACTCATGCTATATTATACCGTTTTTATAACTCAACCATGTTTACTCTTCTTTCACATCTTAAAGGATATTTTGGGCTGAGCAACATATTTTACTATGCCCGAGTGACTTTTAGAGATTTCTGACTGAGTAGGGTCGAGGGCCTGTGTTGTGAGGTTATTATGGGATTGGATTGCGCGCTGCAGCGGTATTTTGCTTGTTCATGATTTTGAGGTCGAGGGTCTGAGTTGTACACCACGAGGTGGCTTGAAATGAGGCTGAAAGCCTATTTGATTATGCCACGAGATGGCTTATTATTGCATTTGGGTCGTAAAGGGCTCTTCTTGGGAGTCTGTACACCCCAGTGAGCGCGGATACCTAGTGTGATATGTGATATAGCCTGAGGGGCTGATGTTGTTCCATTTTATAGGCCTAGGGGCTAATACGAGTGATTATGAGATAGCTCGAGAGGTTGATTCTGTTGATATTTTGCCCGAGGGGCTGATTTATGTATCTATCTTTTCTTTCTATTTTCATTCGCTCATTTGAACTATTAAAAGGTTTTTTAAAGAGGTTTTCACTGAACTAAGGTGCTTTTTTACAAGTTTTCACTGCGTTATTGCATTGTATTGGTTTTGTACTGACTCTTTGTGGTATTTTGTTGTGTTTTACGTGATTTCTTATCGCTCAGATGCTTTTAATTTTATTACTTACTGAGTTGGTGTACTCATATTACTCCCTGCACCCTATGTGCAAATCCAGGAGTCTCGGGTCATGCTAGTGAGGGCTAATTTCTTCCAGCAGGCTATTCAGAGTTCACTAGGTAACTGCACGGCGTTCGCAGCTCAGTGCTTCTTCCTCCTATCTTTACTTTTCCCTTGTACTAGATTCTATAGTAGAATGTGTAGTCATTTTCCAAACTCTCAGACGGATGTTTAGATGCTCATGACTAGTGACACCCCGATGTTGGACTATGTTTATTTTTGCATTTGTTTTGTTTCACTTTATTTTGGGATTTATCGCTTAATAATGACTTAATTGAACTATCATAATTGTTTAAATGGATTGGGAGTTTGTGTCGTCTGGCCTTGTTTCATGATAGCCGCCACCACGACCGGGTCTGAATTTAGGGTCGTGACAATTTGTATCAGAGCCTAGGTTACATAGGTCTCACAAGTCATAAGAAGGTTGGGTAAAGTCTCGTTGATCAGCATAGAGACGTCTGTATTTATCCTCGGGAGGCTGCAGTACCTTTAGGAAAAAGTTCATATTCTTGAAATTCTTGTTATGCGAATCTGTTGATCTGAGTACTAAACTTCTGTTATTCTATTCTCTCACAGATGGTGAGGACGCGAGAGACGGGCCAGGATAGACAACAACAGTACCACCAGCTGTGGCCACTAGAGACCGAGGACGCGGTCGAGACCATGGTAGGGGAAAGGTTATGGCCCACACAATAGTTAGGGAAACACTTGCAGATCCACCAACTGCCCTAGTTCAGAATAAGGTCCCAGTTGTGGACACTCTAGCAATAGCTGCTCAGGCACCAGCTGTGCCCATTATGATTCTAGGTCTTCAGGAGGCACTAGCTCAGATTTTATCAGTATGCACTATCCTAGCTCAGGCGGTATCAGTTACTGTAATAGTAGCTACTTCCCAGGCCGGGGGATGCACTCAGACTCCCGCCGCTTGCACACCTGAGCAGGTCGTACAAAGACTTCAAACACCGGGGGCACAATCCAACCGAGCCGGTTGCAACTGATCACGACTATGTAGCTCCTGCTGTGCTAGTGGACGAGCAACGTAGGTTGGAGAGGTTTGGTAGACTACAGCCTCCGACTTTCAGTAGTGTAGAGGCCGAGGATGCCCAGGGTTTCTTGGATAAGTTTCATTAGATTCTTCATACATCGGGTATTTTGAGACCAGCGGGGTCGCTTTTACTACTTTTCAGTTTTCTGGAGCTGTCTTCACTTAGTGAAAGGCTTTTGAGAGACATAGTCCTATTGGAGCAACACCCTTTACCTAGCAGCAGTTCTCAGTTCTCTTTTTAGAGAACTATGTGCTAGAGTCTCGCATAGAGGAGCTGCACAGGCTGTTTGAGTGGTTGCATCAGTGAAAGATGATTGTGATGCAATATGAGATGAGGTTCACGAAGCTAGTTTGTCATGATGTTTGGTTGGTTCCTATAGAGAGAGAGGATTAAGAGGTTCGTTGATGGCCTCACATATCAGCTTCGGATTCTCATGACCAGAGAGAAGGTGTCGGGTGCTACTTTTGAGGAGGTTGTTGATATTGTTCGCGAGATTGAGCTAGTTCATCGCCAGGAGCGAGATGAGACGGAGGAAAAGAGGCCTCATGGATTTGGTAATTATGGTGGTGATCTTTTGAGGGGTCAGTTTCAGCACGACAAAGGCCGTCCATTCATGCGTGCTTAGTCACCTCGCCCAGGTTATCATGGGGCGTCATCGGGTCATGGTTCTCACAGCTCTCATTGGGGCCAGTCATCACTCAATTCCCTTCCAGCAAGAGTTTGTCCTATGCTCTATCAATTTAGGGCTCTTCTATTCCAGGTGCATCTACTAGTCATTTCGGTGCTAGGGGTTCCCTTCAGTCCCGTCTCCAGCACTCGTGAGTTGATATGAGTGTGGAGAGTTGGGTCATATGTAAAGGTAATGTCCTCATCATCTTAGGGGTTCATCTCAGCAGAGGGGTCAGCCATCGGATTCAACGCCAGTTACTTCGCCACCACCCACCCACCCAGCTAGGGGTGGAGCTCAGTCACCTAGGGGTTGCCCTAGAGGGGGGAGGTCGATCAGGTGGCAGTGAAACTCGTGTCTATGCACTCCCAGCTAGACATAATGCTATTGCTTCAGATTCTGTGATCACATGTATTGTCTCATTTTTCCACAGAGATGCCTCTGTATTATTTGATCTCGGTTCCATTTATTCTTATGTGTCATCATACTTTGCTCGTTATTTGGATATGCAACGTGAGTCTCTTGTTTCATCTATTTGTGTATCTACTCTGTGGGCGATACTGTTGTTGTAGACCTTATGTACCAGTCATGTATGGTGACTATAGGGGGTGTAGAGACCCTAAGGATCTTTTGGTGTTATTTATGGTAGACTTCGATGTTATATTTGGAACTGATTGTCTATCTCCGTGTCGCAAGTTTTTGGACTGTCATGCTAAGACAGTGACATTGGCTATGCCGGGTATGCCACAGATTGAGTGGCGAGGTTTGACTTAGTATGTTCCCAGTAGGGGTAATATCATTCTTGAAGGAACATCGTATGGTTGGGAAGGGTTATCTTTCTTACTTAGCCTTTGTGAGGTATGTCAGTGCGGAGACTCCTAGTATTGATTCTGTTCCTATTGTGAGGGATTTTCCCGATGTGTTTCCTGCAGACCTGTCGGGCATTCTAGATAGGGATATTGATTTTGGTATTGATTTGTTACTGGTAACTCAGCCCATTTTTATTCCACCGTATTGTAGGGCACCAGTGGAGTTGAAAGAGCAGCTTTAGGATTTCCTTGATAAGAGGCTTATTCGGCCTAGTATGTTGCCTTGGGCTGCACCTGTTCTATTTGTGAAGAAGAAGGATGGTACGATGAGGATGCGACTTGATTACAGGTAGTTGAACAAAGTAACAATCGAGAACAAGTATCCTTTGCCTCGTATCGATGATTTATTTGACCAACTTCAGGGAGCGAGAGTGTTCTCCAAGATTGATCTCTGTTCAGGTTATCACCAGTTGAAGATCAGGGACTTGGATATTCTTAAGACACATTTCAGAAACCGATATGGTCATTATAAGTTCTTGGTAATGTCTTTTTGGATGACCAAACATTCATGCATTTGAACAACGTGTTTCGGCCTTATCTCGACTCGTTTCTCATAATTTTCATTGATGATATTCTAGTGTATTCATGTAGTTAGGAGGAGCACGCGGAGCATTTGAGAGTTGTGCTGCAGAGATTAAGGGAGGAGAAACTTTATGCAAAGTTCTCCAAGTGTGAGTTTTGGATCGGTTCAGTTGTTTTCTTGGGGCACGTGGTTCGAGGGTATTCAGGTTTATCCAAAGAAGATAGAAGCAGTTTGGAGTTGGACCAGACCATCCTCAACCACAAAGATTCACAACTTTATTGGTTTGGCCGGTTATTACCGCCGGGATGTTTAGGGGTTTTCTTCTATAGCATCGCCCTTGAAAAAGTTGACTTAAAAGGGTGCTCATTCATGTGGTCGGATGAGTGTGAGGAGAGCTTTTAGAAGCTCAAGACTGCCTTGACCACGACTCTAGTGTTAGTTTTGCCATAAGCTTCTGGTTCATATGCCATGTATTGGGATTCTTTGAGAGTTGGTATTGGGTGTGTGTTGATTCATGAGGGTAGGGTTATTACTTATGCTTCTCGTCAGTTGAAGCCTCATGAGAAGAATTACCATGTTCATAATTTGGAGTTGGCTGCCATTGTTCACACGTTGAAGATTTAGAGTCATTATTTGTTTGGTGTGTCTTAGGAGGTGTTTACTGACCATCGTCTCCTCCAGCACTTGTTCAGGTAGAAGGATCTCAATTTGAGGCAGCAGAGATGGCCTGAATTGTTAAAGGACTATGATATCACAATTTTGTGCCATCCGGGGAAGGCCAATGTGGTGGCCGATGCCTTGAGTAGGAAGACAGTGAGTATGGGGAGTTTGGTATATATTCCAGTTGGGGAGAGACCTCTTGAAATTTATGTTTAAGCCTTGGCCAATCAGTTGGTGAGGTTGGATATTTCAGAGCCTAGTCGGGTATTGTCTTGTGTGATTTCTTGGTCTTCATTATTTGATCGCATCAGAGAGCGCCGATATAATAATCCTCAATTTCTTGTCCTTAAGGATAGAGTTTAGCACGATGATGCCAACGATGTGACTATTGGTGATGATGGAGTGTTGAGGATGCAGGGCCGGATATGTGTGCCCAATGTGGATGGACTTCAGGAGTTGATTCTAGAGGAGGCCCATAGCTCGTGGTATTCAATTCATATGGGTGCCGCAAAGATGTATCAGGATCTGAGATAATATTATTAGTGGAGGATAATGAAGAAGGACATTGTGGGATTGGTAGCTCAGTGTCTCAATTGTCAGCAGGTAAAATATGAGCATCAGAGACTGGGTGGCATGCTTCAGTAGATGGATATTCCATAGTGGAAGTGGGAAAGGATCACCATGGACTTTGTAGTTGGGCTCCGATGGACTTTCAAGAAGTTCGATGCTATTTGGGTAATTGTGGATCCGCTGACCAAGTCCACGCACTTCATTCCTATGTGTACTACCTATTCTTCAAAGCGGTTGGTAGAGATCTATATCCGGGAGATTATTTGTTTGCATGGTGTCCCAATTTCCCAGATAGGGGCACCCAATTTACTTCACAGTTTTGGAGGTCTGTGTAGTGAGAGTTGGGTACTCAGGTTGACTTGAGCACAATGTTTCACCCTCAGACGGACGGGCAGTCCGAGCGTACTATTCAGATATTGGAGGACATGTTGCGCGCTTGTGTCATTGATTTTGGAGGGTCATGGGATCAGTTTCTACCGCTCGTAGAGTTTGCTTATAACAACAGTTACCAGTTGAGTATTCAGATGGCTCTATATGAGGCTTTGTATGGGAGGCAGTGTAGATCTCCAGTTGGTTGGTTTGAGCCAGGTGAGGCTAGGCTATTGGGCACAGATTTGGTGCAGGATAATTTGGACAACGTGATGGTGATTCAAGAGAGGCTTCATATAGCACAGTCGAGATAAAAGAGGTATATTGATAAGGAGGTTCGGGATCTGTCCTACATGGTCGGTGAGAAGGTTTTGTTGAAGGTTTCACCCATGAAGGGTGTTATGAGATTTTGGAATAAGGATAAATTGAATCCTCAGTTCATTGGGCTTTTGAGGTACTTCGGAGGATTGGGAAGGTGGCTTTTTTTTTGAGCTAGCTTTGCCACCCATCTTATCAAGTGTGCATCTGGTATTTCATGTTTCTATGCTCCGAAAGTATATTGGCAATCAATATCATGTTTTGGACTTCAGCACGGTTCAGTTGGATTATGATTTGACTTATGATGTGGAGCCAGTAGCTATTTTGGAGCGTCAGGTTCGAATGTTGAGGTCAAAGGATATAGCTTCAGTGAAAGTGCAGTAGAGAGGTCGGCTCGTGGAGGAGGCTACTTGGTAAATCGAGCGGGAGATGCGGAGCAGATATCCTCACCTATTCGAGGCTTCAGCTTTTTTCTTGACTCATTCGAAGACGAAGATTTGTTTAAGAGGGGGAGGATGTCATGACTCGACCGGTCATTTCATGAGTTAACGCTTTGTTTCCCCCACTTTTGCTTCTCATTTCCTTATTCAGGTGTATTATATATTATCAGGTTGGTTGGATCGGGTTCGGAGAGGTTTTGGTACGGCTTGAGATACTAAGTCTCTTTTGAGTGAGCTTTAGTTGGAAAAGTCAACCAGATATTGACTTATGTAGGAAAGGGCTCGGATGTGAGTTTCGATGGTTCAAATAGTTTTGGGAGGTGATTTGCGACTTGGGAGTGTGATCGGAACGTTCTTTGGAGGTCCATAGTAGATGTAGGCTTGAATTGGCAAATTAGAATTTTGATGTTTTCCAGTTGATAGGTGAGATTTTGGTATGGGTCGAAATAGAATTTTGGGAGCTGCAGTAGGTACGCTGTGTCATTTGCGATGTGTGTGTAAATTTTCAGGTCATCCGGTCGTAGTTTGATAGACTTTATGATCAAAAGCAGAATTCAGAAGATTTTGGAACTTAGGCTTGAATCTGAAGCGAATGTTTGAGCGCACCTGTGGTATCGCATGTGCGGGTGTTTGATCACAGGTGCAGAGTTGAGGTTTTAAGTGAAAATCACAGATGCACTGCTCGTGAGCATAGAAGCGGTAGCGCAGAAGCAGAATTCGGACACAAGTGTGAAAATCCTGGGCAAGAAAATATATAAACCCTCATTCGCAATTTTCAGCCTTTTTCACCATTTTTAAATTGATTTTGGAGCTTTTTTTTGGAGAAGGAATGAGAGGGAACTTCATTAAGGTAAGATTTTGGATCATAAAACTCGTTCCTCTGGTGTTATTTCATTGATTAGGCTTGTAATTTATGGAAATTTGTGGCTAAATGTTGAAGAAACTAGTGCTTGAGATAGGAGACCTTTGATTAAGAATTTGAGGGGTCATTTGGTGTCTGATTTTGGTAATTTTGTTATGGATGAACTTGTGGGGAGGATAAGGAGTTTATTGATGTAATTTTTATCAAATTCTGAGACGTGGGCCCGGAGTCGGGTTTGGTTGATTTTGGGATTTGTGTTGTAATTTTATTATTTTCGCACGGGCTTCGTTCCCTCAGAACATTTTAACATCATGATTCTGATTTTGGTTAGATTCAACACGAGTTGAGGACGATTTGAGAGGGAAAAGGCATCGCTTGCTAGAGTTTGGACCGGATAGAGGTAAGTAATGATTGTAAATGCTGTCATGAGGGTACGAAACCTCAAATTTCACATCGTTGTGCTATTATGAGGTGACGCGCATGCTAGATGAAGAGTGTGGGGTCGTGCACCATTGGGGATTGTGACTTAGTCCATCCCGTATGACCATTTTTAACTGTGTATTTGATTGAAACTATTTTCTATCACCATGTTTTGGGTTGAATGCCATATTTGGCCCTCGTGCCAACTATTTTAGACCCTTAGGGGATTTTTACTACTATCCGCCACTATCTTGACTTTGTATTTGTAGTCTGTCATGCTATAGTATACAATTTTCATAACTCAGTTATGTTTACTCTACTTTGACATCTTAAATGATTTTTGGGCTGGGCATCATATTTACTGTGCCCGAGTGGCATTTAGAGATTTTTGACTGAGTAGGGCTGAGGGCCTATGTTGTGAGGTTATTATAGGATCAGGCTGTGCACTGTAACAGTATTGTGCTGGTTCATTATTTTGAGGCCGGGGGCCTAAGTTGTACGCCACCTGGTAGCTTGATATGACGCCGAAAGCCTATTTGATTATGCAACGAGATGTCTTGTAATTGCGCTTGGGCCGTAAGGGGCCCCTCCGGGAGTCTATACACCCTAGTGAGCGCGAGTACCCTGTGTAATATGTGATATAGCCCAAGGGGCTGATGTTGTTTCATGTTATAGCCCGAGGGGCTAATACGTGTGATTGTATGATATCCCGTGGGGTTGATTCTGTTGATATTTTGCGCGAGGGTCTGATATATGTATCTATCTTTTCTCCCTGTTTTCATTCACTCGTTTAAACTATTAAAAGCTGTTTTAAAGAGGTTTTCACTGAACTAAGGTGTTTTTTACAAGTTTTCACTGCTTTATTGCATTGTATTGGTTTTGTACTGCCTCGTTTTAGCAGTTTTCTGTATTTTACGTGTTTTCTTATCGCTCAACTACCTTAATTTTATTACTTGCTAAGTTGGCATACTTACATTACTCCCTACACCCCGTGTGCAGATCCAGGAGTCTCGGGTCACGCTAGTGAGTGCTGATTGCTTCCAGCAGGTTGTTCAGAGTTCATTAGGCAGCTGCTCGGCATTCATAGCCTAGTGCTTCTCCCTCCTATCTTTACTTTTCCCTTGTACTAGATTTTGTAATAGACTGTGTTGGCCTAAAAATAGGTGAAGTTTTAAAGATTGACAAAAGAACTCAGACATGGACCAAGTTCATCTTGTGAAGCACATTCATGATCAACCTATACATGTGAGATGCACGTGAAGGAGATAAGTCCTACTGATCAAGCAGCAATATCTCTTGATCTGATCGAAAAGGTTACATATTGGATAAAGAGAGAAATTCTCCTTATATGAAGAGAACACAATCTAGGATGAAGATAGTGTTAGAGTTTGAGATCATCACGAACTCTTTCACGATAGAGGAGAAACAATTGAATCCCAATCAAACTCTGATTACTAACCTATTAAATGTCAGTGTTGTTCTTTTTTAGAGGTAATGCACATATGTAGAAGTTAAACTTAAATTGAGAGCAAAAGTGAAAGGTGATTCTGCAAGCAATTTATGTGTGATTTGAGTGTGCACTCCTGAAGCTACTTGAACGAGATAGAAGAACTAGTTCCAAGTGTCTATATTTTATTCTAGTTCAGTTGTAGTAGGTGATTTAACATTGTACCTTTCAGATTTCTTATATGATGTTGTATTAGGTACCTTGTGTATTCAAGTTAGAGTTAACTTGAAGTTGTTGCAGCAGTTGAGGCTGTGTGCCACAACGGGATTAAAGTTTATCCTTAGGTTTACAAAGAGTTTTTGTAAATGCTGTTGTCATTCAGTGATTTTAGTGGAAGTTTGGGAAAATCCTACTGAGTAGTAGGTCATGGTTTTTTTGCCTTTTGAGCCAGGTGTTTTCCACGTAAAAAACTCCGTGTTCTTTATTTTTAGTATTTATTATTCTACAAACAATAGCATTTTGAACACCTAGAAGAACTAGGTTCTTCTATAGTTATGTTAAGCGAAAATTAAGTACCACACAAATCACCCCCTCCTGTTTGGTATTGACGGTTAAATATCAGACTATGTAGTCCTTTTCCAAACTCTTAGACGGATGTTAGATGCTCATAATTAGTGACACCTTGATGTCGGGCTGTGTTTATTTCTGCATTTGTTTTATTTCACTTTATTTTGGGGTTTATCACTTAATAATGACTTACATTGAATTATCATAACTATTTAAATGGATTGGTAGTTTGTGTCGGCTGGCCTTATTTCACGATAGGTGCCATTGTGATCGGGTCCAAAGTTAGGGTCGTGACAGTAAGTCACAAGCTTCTAAGATTTATCTAATTGTTCTATATATCAAAATCTAGAAGAAGTAACAGAGGAACAACACAAGAAGGGATAGAAGGGCACTCCGATATCTGCGGATACGGCAGATGTACCTTGAAGTCTCTAGAGCAGCAACAAGTATGAACCTAACGACGAGGCTGCTATGAGGTACCTAGATCTGCTCGTGATAACATATGTAATAGAGTAGCATGAGTACACCACAATAGTACCCAGTAAGTGAGAAGCCTATCCTCGGTCGAGTAATGATGAGGTCATGTCAGGGCCCTAGTGGTGGGACATAACCAAAATCATGTGTAGAATCATTATCGCAATATATAATAATAAGACAGAGCAAAAATATTATAATAAAATAAAAGACTGAAATTTAATTAGAAGAAAATCACAGAAGGATAACAATATAATACACAAAAATAACAATAGGGGATCTCCTGAGATACCGTATCGTAGTCCTAAACGTGAATGTGTAAGGGGACCTCCCACAATACCGTTCCATAGTCCCAAAGTAAGTATGCAGGGGGATCTTCTAGGACACGGTCCCGTAGTCGCAAAATAAATATCCAGGGGTATCTACTGGAATACTGTTCCGTAGTCCCAAAGTAAATACAAACCTCAAACAATGGAAATAATAGTTACAGCAGAGATCCTAAAGTTTAGACTAAGTAAAAGTAAAAAGAAAAGAAGGAAAATTCACTAAGCATGTTGCATAGTGTTCAGATAAGCATTTAAGACACATAGACATGCTATCCTATGCTAAACATGATAGTTACACATGCTGGTATAACTCAAATAAGAACAAACATGTTATTACTCGGTAAAAATTGGATTTTACAACAAATAGCCCGTATATGCACTCGCCACCTAACTTATACGACGCTCACATATCAAAATAGTATTAATGCTAAGGGGAGTTACCCCACACAAGGTTAGGCAAGCCAATTGCCTCGAACCAAAATTAATCAATCGATAACAATGCCCTTTCCACTAATATCGGACTTCGAGCAGCCAAAATCTTGCCAAAAGCAATTACATACCATAAATATAACTATAAGAAACTAATCTAATTATTAAAATCAAGGCTTAGGCAAGAAATTAGAAAATCGCCCAAAAAGTCGACCCGAGCCCACGTCTCGGAATTAGATAAAAGTCAAAAAATATGAATACACATTCATTCACGAGTTCACTCGTACCAACATTATCCAAATCCGATGTCAAAAACCATATCAAAACCCAAAATCTTAGTTAAAGAAATTCTTCCCAATTTTCCCAAATTTTCAACCCAAATTCGAAATTAAATGTTGAAGTTAATGATCGATTAGTGGGACATAACCAAAATCAAGTGTAGAATCATTATCCAATCGATATCTCTGCAAATCCCTCAAAATAACATCTAAGTACGAGCTCCCAAACTCAAGTTTTGATAAAAATGGCTAACCCTTAATTTTGAAAGTTTTATATTCCGCCAAGGTGCTCACACTACGCGATCACGGAATGATTGATGCGGTCGCGTAGAACAAAATTACAATCGTTTACAAAATATGCTACGTGAACGCGTCATCTCACACACGATCGCAAACCACTAGCTTCTCACTCCTATCGTGTCTTTCCTCACGCGAACGCGAAGAACAACACTTGAACTCTGATGCTGCTGCAGTTCATCTTCACGAACGCGCCTAGCCCACACATTCGTGATACACAACCTCACCAACTTACGCGATCGTGTGCCCTCACTCACGAACGCATAAGGTAAATGCCACTGCCCCTAAACAATCTTACACAATTGTCTTCCTCTTACGCGATCGCATAAGAGAAAACCAGAAGCTGAAACACCAGCAAATTCTACAATCTTTCAAGTCCAAAAACTAGTCCGTTAATTACCCGAAATCCACCCGAGGCCCTCGGGACCTCACCAAACATGCCAACAAGTCCCAAAATATCATACAAACTTAGTTGACCCCTCAAATAACATCACACAATGCTAAAACAACGAATCATCCTCCTATTCAAACTTAAAGAACTTGAAACTTCAAATTTCCACAATTGATGATGAAATCTATCAAATCACGTCCGATTGACTCTAAATGTTTCACACAAGTCATATTAACATTGCGGACCTACTCCAACTTCCAGAATCAGATTTCGACCCAATATCAAAAAGTCCACTTTTGGTTAAAATCTCAAAAAATTTGACAATCGCCATTTCAAAACTAAGTCAGCTATAGACCTCCAAAACATAATCTGGACACGCTCCTAAGTCCAAAAAAACCCAACAGAGCTAAAGAACTAATGAAACTCCATTCTGGAGTCATCTTCACATAGTTCCGACTATGGTCAAAATCCTAAGACATAAGCATTTTAGGTACTAAGTGTCCCAAAACACTCCAAAACTAAAAGTGAAACCTCCCCACAAGTCACATAATCAGAAAAAGATACGGGGGAGCAGTAAATAGGGGATGGGTGCTATCTCTCAAAACCAGCGACCGAGTCATTATATCCTCCCCCTCTTAAAACAATCATTCATCCTCGAACGAGTATATAGACTCCTAAAGTGGTGAAAAGATGAGGATAATGGCTTCACATATCATGGTCGGTCTCCTAAGTCACCTCCTTGACCGGCTGACCCCTCCACTGAACCTTCACTGAAGCAATGTCCTTGACCTCAACTTCCGAACCTGCCTGTCCAACATAGCCAGTGACTCCTCAATATAAGATAGATCCTTGTCCAACTGGACTGAGCTAAAATCCAACACATGAGACAATCACCGTAATACTTCCAAAGCATAGAAACATAGAATACCGGATGAACTCCTACTTGACTAGGAGGTAAAGCAAACCCATAAGCGACCTTCCCAACTCGCTGCAACACCTCAAATGGACCAATGAACCTTGGACTTATCTTGCCCTTCTTTCCGAACCTCATAACACCATTCATAGGCGATACCCAGAGCAAGACTCGCTCTCCAACTATGAATGCCACACTGCAAACCTTCCAATCTACATAACTATTTTGTTTGGACTATGTTGTGCGAAGTCTATCTTGAATTACCTAACTTTTTCCAAGGCATCATGAACCAAGTCTGTACCCAATAATCTAGCCTCATCCGGCTCGTACCAACCCACTGGAGACCAACACCGCCTACTACACAGAGCCTTATACGGTGCCATTTGAATGTTGGACTAATAATTGGTTTTGTAGGCAAACTTTGCAAGTGGCAAGAACTGATCCCAAGAACCTCCACACTCCATCACACATGCATAGACCATATCCTCTAGTATGTCAATAGTGTGAGCGAAATGTTGTGCTCAACTTAACCCGAGTACCTAACTCCTGCTATATGACCCTACAGAACCGTGATGTAAATTGAGTAACCTTGTCAGAGATGATAGATATCAACACGCCATGAAGCCTGATAATCTCGTGAATATAAACTCGAGCCAGTTGCTCGGAAGAATAAGTAGCCATCACATGAATGGAATGAGCTGACTTTGTTAGCCTATTTACAATTACAAAATTCCATCAATCTTTCACTGAGACCTTGGGAGTCCAACTACGAAATCCATAGTGATCCGCTCCCATTTCCACTCTAGAATCTCTAACTTTTGAAGCAATCCACCAAGACGTTGATGCCCATACTTCACTTGCTGGTAATTTAGACACTGGGCTACATATTCCAGTATGTCCTCGTTCATTCTCCTCCACCAATAATGCTGCCTCAAGTCGTGATGCATCTTCGTGGCACCCAAGTGAATGGAGTACCGCAATCTGTGAGCCTCTTGAAGAACCAACTTATGCAATGTGTCTACATTGGGCACACATAGCCTTCCATGCATCCTCAATCCACCATCATCTTCAGTAGTCATTATTATAACTTAATACTGACTTAAATTGAATTATTATAACTATTTAAATGGATTGGGAGTTTGTGTTAGCATGCCTTGTTTTACGATAGTCGGCATCACGACTAGGTCTTGGTTTATGGTCATGACAGTAAGTCACAAGCTACTAAGAATTATTCTATACATCAAAATCTAGAAGAAGTAAAAGAAGAACAATATAAGAAGGGATAGAAGGGGACTCTGATATCTGCGGATGCGTCAGATGTACCTTGAAGTCTCCGGAGCAGTAACAAGTACGAACCTAATGACGAGGCTTGTAGGAGATTCCTGGATTTGGATGCAAAAATAGGTGAAGAAGAGTAGCATGAGTACACCACAATAGTACCTAGTAAGTGAAAAGCCTATCCCCGGTCGAGTAATGACGAGGTCATGTCAGGGCCTTACTGGTGGGACATAACCAAAATCATGTGTAGAATCATTATCGCAGTATATAATAATAAGACGGAGCAAAAATATTGTAATAAAATAAAAGACTGAAATTTAATTAGAAGAAAATCATAGAAGAGTAACTGTATAGTACACAAAAATAACAACAAGAGATTTCCTGAGATACTGTCTCGTAGTCCCAAACGTGAATGTGCAAGGGGATCTCCCAGAATACCGTTCCGTAGTCCCAAAGTAAATATGCAGGGGGATCTCCTGGGACACGGTCCCATAGTCGCAAAATAAATATGCAGGGGTATCTCCCGAAATACTGTTCCATAGACCCAAAGTAAATACAAAACTCAAACAATGGAAATAACAGTTATAGCAGAGATCCTAAAGTTTAGACTAAGTACAACTCAAGAAAAAAGCAGGAAAGTTCACTAAGCATGTTGCATAGAGTTCAGATAAGCATTTAAGACACATAGACATGCTATCCTAGGCTAAACATGATAGTTACACATGCTGATATAACTCAATAAGAAGAAACATGTTATTACTTAGTAAAAATTGGATTTTACAACAAATAGCCCGTGTACGCACTCGTCACCTCACGTACATAGCAATCACATATCAAAACAGTATTAAATGCTAAGGGGGTTCCCTTACACAAGGTTAGGCAAGCCACTTAACTCAAACCAAATTCAATCAATCGGTAACAATGCCCTTCTTAGGAATATCCAGACTCCGAGCGGCCCAAATCTAACCAAAAGCAATTACACACCATAAGTATAACTATAAGAAAATAATCTAATTAAGCAGGGCTTAGACAAGAAATTAGAAAATTGCTACAAAAAAGTTGACCCGGGCCCATGTCTCAGAATTGGGTAAAAGTCATAAAATATAAATACACATTCACTCACGATTTCACTCATACCAATATTATCCAAATTTGATGTCAAAATCCCAATTAAAACCCAAAATCTTAGTTAAAGAAATTCTTCTGAATGTTCCCAAATTTTTAACCCAAATCAAAAATTAAATGTTGAAATTAATGATCGATTAGTGAGATATAACCAAAATCAAGTGTAGAATCATTATCCAATTGATGTCTATGCAAATCCCTCAAAGTATCATCCAAATCCGAGCTTCCAAACTCAACTTCTGGTAAAAATGGCTAACCCTCAATTTTGAAAGTTTTATATTCCGCCCAGGTGCTCACAATATGCGATCACGCCATAAGTCATGTGATCGTGTAGAAAAAAATTACAACCATTTACAAAAAATTCTACGCGAACGCGTCATCTCACACGCGATCAGAAACCACTAGGTTCTCACTCCTATGCGATCGCGTCTGTCCTCACTCGACCGCGAAGAACAACACTTGAACTCCGATGCAGCTTCACTTCATCTTCACGAACGCACCAAGCCCACGCGTTCGCGATGCACATCTTGACCAACTTACGCGATCATTTCCTCACTGTTGAACTCAGAAGGTAAATGCCACTGCCCCCAAACAAACTTACGCGATTGCGTTCCTCTTACGCGAGCGCATAAGATAAAACCAGAAGCTGAAGCACCAGCAAATTCTACAATCTTTCAAGTCCAAAAACTAGTCCATTAATCACCCGAAATCCACGGGACCTCAAAAAAACATACCCAGAAGTCCCAAAACATCATGCAAACTTAGTTGACCCCTAAAATCACATCAGATAATGCTAAAATCACGAATCATCATCAAATTCAAACTTAAAGAACTTGAAACTTCAAATTTCCACAATTGATGCTGAAATCTATCAAATCACGTCTGATTGACTCCACATTTTTCACACAAGTTATATTTACCATTATAGACCAATTCAAACTTTCAGAATCGGATTTCGACCCCGATATCTAAACGTTCACTTTTGGTCAAAATCTGCAAAAATTCAACTTTCCCGATTTCAAGCCTAACTCAGCTACAGACCTCCAAAACATAATTTGGACACACTCCTAGGTCCAAAATAACCCAACAGAGCTAAAGAAACTCCATTCTGGAGTCATCTTCACACAGTTCTGACTATGGTCAAAATCCTAAGACATAAGCATTTTAGGTACTATGTGTCCCAGAACATTCCAAAATCAAAAGCAAAACCTCCCGGCAAGTCACATAAGCAAAAAAAGATACATGGAGAGAAATAAATAGGGGATTGGTGCTATAACACTCAGAACGACCGACCAGGTCGTTATATTCTCCCCCTCTTAAAATAGTTATTCATCCTCGAACGAGTATTGAGACATACCTGAAGTGGTGAAACGATGAGGATAACGGCTTCACATATCATGCTCGGTCTCCCAAGTCGCATCCTTGACCGGCTAACCCCCCATTGAACCTTCATTGAAGCAATGTTCTTGACCTCAACTTTTAAACCTACTTGTCCAACAAAGTCACCGACTCCTCACCATAAGATAGATCCTTGTCCAACTAGACTGAGCTGAAATCCAACACATGAGATAGATCGCCGTAATACTTCTAGAGCATAGAAATATAGAATAACGTATGAACTCTTACTATACTGGGAGGTAAAGCAAGCCCATAAGCAACCTCGCTAACTCACTACAACACCTCAAATGGACCAATGAACCTTAAACTCATCTTGCCCTTCTGTACGAACCTCATAATGCCCTTCCGATCTACATAACTATTCTGTCTAGACTAGGCTGTGGGAAGTCTATCCTAAATCACCTAACCTTTTCCAAGGCTTCCTGAACCCAGTATGTACCCAATAATCTAGCCTTACCCGGCTCGAGCCAACCCACTAGAGACCGACACATCCTACCATACAGAGCCTCATATGGTGCCATCTGAATGATAGACTGATAATGGATTTTATAGGAATACTCTGCAAGTCACAAGAACTAATCCCAAGAACCTCCAAAATCCATCACACATGCATAGACCATATCCTCTAGCATCTCAATAGTGCGAGTGAAATATTATGCTCAACTTAACACGAGTACCTAACTCCTGCTATACGACCCTACAGAATCGTGATGTAAACTGTGTAATCTGTTCAGATATGATAGATACCGACATGCCATGAAGTCTGATAATCTCATGAATATAAACTTGAGCCAGTTGCTTAGAAGAATAAGTAATCATCACAGGAATGAAATGAGCTAACTTTGTTAGTGTATCCACAATTACCAAACTCCATCAAACTTCCGCTGAGTCCGTGGGAGTCTAACAACGAAATCCATAGTGATCTGCTCCAATTTCTACTCCAGAATCTCTAACTTTTGAAGCAATCTTCCAGGTCGTTGATGCTCATACTTTACCTGCTAATTTAGACATCGGGCGACATATTCCAGTATGTCCTTCTTCATTCTCCTCTACCAATAATGCTGCCTCAAGTCCTGATGCATCTTCGTGGCACCCGGATGAATTGAGTACCATGAGCTATGAGCCTCCTGGAGAATCAACTTACACGATCCGTCTACATTGGGCACACATAGCC
This sequence comes from Nicotiana benthamiana, assembly GCA_034376525.1. NCBI lineage: Eukaryota > Viridiplantae > Streptophyta > Magnoliopsida > Solanales > Solanaceae > Nicotiana > Nicotiana benthamiana. The sequence goes on from CM067331.1 coordinate 110,801,456, forward strand.
TTCCCTACATCCTCAGTGCACCGTTATCCTGAATAGTTACCGCCTTAGAATCACCGTGCTGAACCATGTCATTATGGACATATAAATGGGGGTCATCATACTGACGCTCCCTAGTAATATCATAAAGAGAAGACTGAGAGACCACACAAGCCAAAACTCGACTCGGCTCAGAAATATCCAATCTAACAAACAGGTTGGCCAAGGCCTGAACATCTAATTCCAAGGGCATCTTTGCTGCTGGTAAATAGGCTAAGCTCCCCAAACACTCTGCCCTGCGACTCAAGGCTTTAGACACCATGTTGGCCTTCCCAAGGGTAGTACATAATAGTGATATCATAATCCTTAAGTAGCTCTAACCATCTCCGCTAATGCAAATTGAGATCCTTCTGCTTGAACAGATTCTGCGAGTTCCGGTGATTAGTGTAGATCTCACAAGGGACACCATAAAAATAGTGCCGCCAAATCTTCAAAGTGGAACTAATACAATGGATTCAAAAGCAAGCATGGAAAATAGCTACTAACTTAAGGTCGTGGATATGCTAGTTTTTTTCATGCACCTTCAGTTGTCTAGACACGTAGACAATCTCCCTACGGTCTTGCATCAACATTGTGCCGTGACCAATCCGTGATGCATCACAATAAATAGTATAAGACCCCAAGCTTGTAGGTAATAATAATACTGGGGCTATAGTCCAAGCAGTCTTGACCTATTGAAAGCTCTCCTCACACTCCTCTGTCTAGTTGAACGGAGCACTCTTCTAAGTCAGCCTGGTCATAGGTGCTACAATAGACAAGAACCCCTTCAACAAATCGACGATGATACCCTGCCAAACTAAGGAAACTCCAGATATCCAAAGCTGAGGACAGTCAGGGCCAACGCTGCACTACTTTCACCTTCTTTGGATCTACCTTGATCCCCTCACTCGACGCTACATGACTTAAAAATGCCACAGAATCTAACCAAAACTCACATTTTAAGAACTTTGCATATAATTTCCTTTTCTCTCAAGGTCTGAAGCACAATCCTCATGTGTTGCTCATGATCCTCCCGACTCTAGGCCTACACCAGAATGTCGTCAATAAGGATAATGATGAAAGAGTCAAGATAAAGCATGAATACACTGTGCATAAAATACATAAATGCTGCTGGGGCATTGGTCAACCTAAGTGACATCACAAGGAACTCATTGTGACCATACCGAGTCCTAAAAGCAATCTTCAGGATATCCGGCTCCTGAATTTTCTGTTAGATAATACGCTTAACGCTAGAGGGGGGGGTGAATAGCGTTATAATAAAAATTAGCGTAAACTTGCGAAATTTAAAAATTGCAGGAAATAAATAAGTGCGATAAGTAAATAATTAGAACAAACGCACCGATGTATCCTGGTTCACCACAACCCGTGGCTAGTCCAGTCCCCGAGAGACTCTCTCGAGATTTCCACTAACTTGTTAAGCTTACGGGTGCTCAACAAACCGTTACAACTTGAGGACACAAGTCTCAACAACCTTTGCTCGGAGATACAACACTCCAAGACTTCAACCAAGGAAACACAAGTTCCTTCTTACAACACAAGGGACTAACACTTCCCTTCAAGTGTACAAAAACACTTAGCACTCAAACAAGACACTCCTTTAAGAGTAGATATGAGTAAAAAGAATACGCTCAAGATCGCAACAACTTTCAACAAGAATTTGGCTCTCAAAAGCTTATGTAATGAATATAAAATGATAAGCAATAAAGTATGCAAGCTTTAGCAATTGTATGATCAATTGTTGTGTTTAGAAGACTGAATTGAAGCTGTATTTATAGTTGAAAAACCTTGTATTACCGTTGCCTAATTGCCAATTAAGAATTGCTGATTTTACTCTGTGACAATCGATTGTCAAATTACCACAATCGATTGTTTGCCAGATCTTCCAAAAATCAATCCCAGATTTTACACATAATAATCGATTATCTAAGATCAATAATCGATTACTGGCAACGTTCAAAAAATCATTTCCAGATTTTACTTAAAACAATCGATTGTCAGAAATCTACAATCGATTACTCAGCAACGTTCAAAAAATCCTTTCCAGATATTAATTAAAACAATCAATTATAAGAAATCAATAATCGATTACCTGACGATATTTGAAAACATTTTGGCAACGGTCAGTTATATAATCGATTATACTAAGTTAACAATCGATTATATATCAGTCTTGAAAAATCAATTTAGACACTGCCTCTTGACAATCGATTGTTATAGGTTCACAATCGATTATTTAATAACTTTGAAAAAGTCTGGAAGACACTGCCTCAACACAATCGATTGTCATAAGTTCACAATCGATTATTTTGTGACTTTGAAAAATCTGATGGACACTGTCTCTTCACAATCGATTGTCATTAGCTTCACAATCGATTATTTTGAGCTTTGAAAAACTTTGATGGACACTGCCTCATCACAATCGATTGTCATAAGGTTCACAATCGGTTGTCATGCAGATTTGAAAAATCTGATGCTCACTGCCTTAACACAATCGATTGTCATAAGTTCACAATCGATTGTCAATCAGCTGACTTAAACATAATCGATTATCATAAGTACATAATCGATTATCTTAGTCCAGATTTTAGAGGCATGCTTAAAAATCATTTTGACTAAAGTAAATATGCATTATTTAAAATCATTTTGCTCTAAATTAAATATGCATGATTTGTTAAAAATATTTTTGCGAGAGAAGCCAAGTCTTGAGTTTAAGTTGTCGGATCAATATCACAATTAAATACCGACTCATATAAAACTTAATCTCGATCTTTGTCTTGTGCTTGAATCTCGTTATATATCAATTTTGCGCTTGTGCTTGGACCTCGTCATGTGTCAATTTGCGCATAGTTTGTCATTCATCAAAACCTACAAATATGAACACACGTTTAGTATAATGCCTTGAGAACGTGTTTCCAACAATTTCCCCCTTTTTGATAATGGCAAACTTTAAGCGGGATATGCATATTAGGCAATTCATAATGACGATTCAAGACAAGTAAAGATATGCAACAAGTATATAGATATGCAATTTGTTCCCCCTCAATATATGAATTCCCCCTCAATTTATGCCGATAAGTATTGAGAGTGCATACCCGTTATCTTCCCCCTTTTGCCATTAGCAAAAAAATATAGAATAATAAAAAAAACTTATTTATTTATTAAATCTGCAATTTCAGACATAATAACGCAAATAATGTCAAGACAATCGATTATTGATACTGGATAATCGATTATATAAAAGAGAAATCGATTGTTCTGTGCGTCAAGCTTTATAATTCCCCCTGCCTTTAGGGCAATACCTGCAAAAAATACGTTAGACGTCTCCGACGCTCAAGTTAGAAAACATGTGAAAGGGAAAATGCAATGCATGACTTAGATCAACGTGGAGTCAAGGATCCCGAGTTCACTACGAATTCGGAAGAAAGACTCTTTCTCTAAGGGCTTTGTAAAGATGTCGGCCAATTGATCTTTAGTTTCAACAAATTCAATTTCGACATCGCCCTTGAGAACGTGATCTCTTATAAAATGATGTCTAATTTCAATGTGTTTTGTTCGCGAATGAAGAACGGGGTTCTTCGTCAAGCATATGGCACTAGTATTATCACATCTAAAAGGGATATGATCAAGACTTAGGCCATAGTCCAAGAGTTGTTGTTTCATCCAAAGGATTTGAGCGCAACAACTCCCCGCGGCTACATATTCAGCCTCGGTTGTGGACAATGCAACACTTACTTGTTTCTTGCTAAACCAAGAAACGAGGGAGCTACCGAGCAAATGGCAAGTGCCACTAGTGCTCTTGCGATCCAATTTGCATCCAGCAAAATCAGAATCGAAATAGCCAACAAGTTGGCATGAAGAACCTTTGGGGTACCATAGACCCACATTTATAGTACCAAAAAGATACTTCAATATCCGTTTCAACGCAGTTAGGTGAGACTCCTTCGGACACGATTGATAACGAGCGCATAAGCACACGCTAAACATGATGTCCGGACGACTAGCAGTAAGATAAAGGAGAGAGCCAATCATACCTCGATACTTTTTGATGTCGACTTCCTTACCTTTCTTATCTTTGTCTAGATGATCAGATGTGCTCATGGGGGTTGCCAATTCTTTTGCATTGGTCATTTCAAATCGTTTCAGCAATTCTTTGCAATATTTCGCTTGGCAAATGAACGTGCCTTCTTTCATTTGCTTTACTTGTAATCCCAAAAAGAATGTTAACTCACCCATCATAGACATCTCAAATTCGCTTGTCATTAAATCGGAAAATTCCTTGCACAAAACATTGTTAGTAGCACCAAATATAATATCATCCACATAGATTTGAACTAATAAAATATCATTGTTTTTATGCTTAACAAAAAGAGTGGTGTCAACTTTCCCCCTAATGAAATCATTTTCCAATAGAAATTTACTCAATCTTTCATACCAAGCTCGGGGAGCTTGTTTTAAACCATAAAGAGCCTTTTTGAGTTTGAAAACATGATCGGGAGATTTAAAATCTTCAAAACCGGGGGGTTGTTCAACATAAACTTCTTCTTTAATAACACCATTTAGAAAAGCACTTTTCACATCCATTTGATATAAATTGAAATTCATAGAAGAGGCAAAAGCAAGCAATAAACGAATAGCTTCTAATCTAGCTACGGGAGCATATGTTTCTTCATAGTCAATACCCTCTTCTTGATTATAGCCTTTTGCTACAAGCCTAGCTTTGTTTCTAGTGATTACACCATTTTCATCTAGTTTGTTTCGAAAAACCCATTTAGTACCAATTATGATATGATTTTTTTCGGGTCTTGGCACCAAATCCCAAACGTCATTCCGTTTGAATTGGTTAAGCTCCTCTTGCATTGCCAAGGTCCAAAATTCATCCCCAATTTCTTCGGAGATGGTTGTTGGTTCAATTTGAGAAACAAAAGCAGTATGTCCTAAGGTGTTCTTAAGGGAGTTTCGGGTACTTACCTTTTCTCCGACGTCGCCAAGTACCTGTTCGAGAGGGTGATCTTTGATTGTCCTCCACTCGTTAGGCATTTTCGTTTCTTTCTCCAATTGTGGCTTTTCCTCCGTTGATTGTTCCAAGATTTCATCTTGAATTTCCTTAGGAGTTTCCTCTTGTACTTTGTTTTGAGGACTTAATGAGTTCAAAATACCTGCAAGATCAGAACAAGAATCCTTTCTCGCCAAGCGAGCATTATTTTCGGAAAACACAATATGAGGGGATTCCTCCACAGTTTGGGTTCTATTATTAAATTCCCTTTACGTTTTGCTACATGAAGAATACCCAATAAAAATTCCTTCATCGGATTTGGCATCAAATTTTCCCAATTGATCTTTTCCATTGTTATGAATAAAAACTTTACAACCGAATACTCTAAAATGGGAGATATTTGGTTTCCTTTCCTTGTAGAGTTCATATGGGGTTTTCATGAGTATTGGCCTTATGACTACTCTATTTAAAATGTAGCATGCGGTACTCACGGCATCCGCCCCAAAATGTTTGGGAATCTTAGCCTCTTCGAGCATGGTTCTAGCCATCTCTTCGAGACACCTATTTTTCCTTTCCACCACCCCATTTTGTTGTGGTATTCGTGGAGCGGAAAAGGTATGCTCGATACCGAGTTCGTCACAAAAGTCCGCAAAGAGATTGTGACCAAACTCTCCCCCATGATCACTTCTAATTGAAGTGACGGTTGTTTCCTTTTCGTTTTGAACACGTTTAAGAAAATATTTAAAATTCTGAAAAGCATCACTTTTATGGGCAAGAAATAAAGTCCAAGTAAATCTGGAATAATCATCAACAATAACAAAAGCATAACGATTTCTACCAAGACTTTCAATGCGAGATGGTCCAAACAAAACCATGTGAAGCAATTGCAATGGTCTAGTAGTTGAAACAATATTTTTCGATTTAAAAGATGCTTTTGTTTGCTTTCCTTTTTGACAAGAATCACAAATAGAGTCATTTTCAAATTTCAAATTTGGAAGACCAACAACTAAATTTTGTGAAACCAATTTGTTCAAAAGATGCATGTTGATGTGAGCTACTCTACGATGCCATAACCAAGAATCATCCTCTTTGCTCATTAAACAATTCACATATTCGGGTGAAGAATTTGCAAGATCAACCATATAAATGTTATCCATTCTAAAACCACGAAGGAAAATTTTAAAGTCGCTACTTCTAAAAACTAAGCGTTCATCCGAATCAAATAAAACAAGATTTCTCTTGTCACATAATTGACTTATGCTCAAGAGATTATGTTTTAAACCTTTCACAAGTAATATATGCTTAATGGAAGAAATTTCATCCTCACCGACCGATCCAATGCCGATAATCTTTCCTTTGTTGTTATCACCAAAAATAACACTTCCCCCTTCCTTGTGTTCTAGTTGAAGGAATTTGGATTCGTCTCCCGTCATGTGCTTGGAACATCCACTATCAAGGTACCATAGTACACTTGATCTGTTCAAACATACCTACAAAACATATTAATGAGTTTTAGGTACCCATGCCATTTTGGGTCCTTGGGGGTTAGGCAAATCATAGTGATGTGATTGAGTGTTATGTCTATGTCGTGTAAAACAAGCAGGAGCAATATGTCCAATTCGTCTACAATAATGACAAGTCATGTTAGGATTATGCATCCTTCTAGGTTGATAGTAATTGGACGGACGAAATTCATTTACTCTATTCTTGACAATATAACTATTGCGCAAATCATGAAAATCATTTCTCCTATCATTTGTTCTAGGATATGCATCATTTCTAGAATAGTTGTTTCTAGGTTGGAAGTCATTTCTAGGTGTTCTAAAAGGTTCAAAATTCCTTCTAGTGTTTGGCCTAGAATGTGCATTATTTCTAGCATGATTATTTCTAGGTTGCGATTGATGAAAACCATTTCTAGGTTTGTTGTATCTAGGATGAGCATTTGTTTTATTTATCCTAGGTTGAGCCTTAGGTGGTTGGGGGTTGGCTTCAACTTTCTCTTTAGGCTCGTTTCTAAAACCTATGCCATGCTTGGTCGACTTCAAATTAACAAGCACTTCATTCAAATTTTTATGAGAAGAGTTAAACTTATCTAAGGTGCCCTTAAGCCTTTCTACTTCATTTTTGAGATGCATGCAAGAAGTACAATTTCTAGAACTCTCGGGCTTGTCGATGCTTCTCTTGCCAAAAAATTTGTTTTCCTATTTCAACTTCTCATTTTCTAAAATCAGTTTTTCCAATTCCTTTTCTTTAAAAGAGAGTTGTTTTTGAAAATCTTTTTCTTTTAAAGAAGCATTTTCTTTTATACTCTTAACAGTTTTTGAAGCATTAATAAATTCGCTATACAACTCATCAAAAGCATTTTGCATTTCTTCAAGGGAAAAGAAATTTTTGGAAGAAATTTGACATACCTCTTCTTTGTTGTCTTCTTGTGCCATAAGACAAAGATTTGCGGCTTCGTCTTCTTCTTCTTCCTCACTTGACTCGTCACCGGAGTCGCCTCCCCAAGATATGTATGCTCGTTGCTTCTTGAAGGGTTTCTTCTCCTTTTTAGCATTTGGGCAATTTGATTTAATGTGCCCGGTTTCTCCGCACTCATAGCACTTTATTTGATCTCCTTGCTTTTTGCCCTTTCGTTCATACTCTTTTCGCATGAACTTTTGAAATCTCTTGATAACGAGTCCGAACTCGTTGTCTCCATCCTCATCATTTTGAGGTTGGCTTGTGCTTGCCTTGAGAGCGATTCTTTGCTTCCTTTGATCATCAACAAGAGGGTTAAGTACAGTAGATTAACAAGTTTTAAGATTACCTCTTAATGCGTCGATGGTGACACTTGAAATGCCAATGGATTCTTAAATCGCGTCGGCCTTGGATCGCCATTCCGGAGTGAGACTTCGGAGAATTTTTCGGACAAGTTCCTTATCCGTGAAGGTCTTCTTAAGAGCATGTAAATCATTTACGATTTTTGAAAATCGTTCAAACATCTCATCGACCTTTTCGCCTTCCTTCATGTGAAACAATTCATATGCATGGGTTAGGAAATCAATTTTTGCTTCCCTTACCTGGTCCGTACCTTCGTACGTAATTTCCTGCTTGTCCCACATTTGCTTCGCCGTTGTGCAACAAGATATCTTCCTGTAATCATCAGCATTTACAGCACAATATAATAAATTAATAGCTTTAGCATTATTTTGCACCTTTCGGATATCATCCGCATCGTATTCATCTTCGGACTTTGGGACCCATTCATTTTCAACCTTCTTGGTTGGAATTTGTTCTCCATTCATTATGACCTTCCAAAGATGAAAACTATTTGATTGTACAAACATTCTCATCCTCTCCTTCCAGTATGTATAATTTGTACCATCGAATAGCGGTGGTCGGGTGGAGCATTGTCCTTCACCTATTCCTGCAAAAGAATCACGAGTAGAAGCCATGGATGTTTCTCTCAAACGGTTAAGTCTTCAGAGAGTTGGGCTCTGATACCAATTGTTAGATAATACGCTTAACGCTAGAGGGGGGGGTTAATAGCGTTATAATAAAAATTAGTGTAAACTTGCGGAATTTAAAAATTGCAGGAAATAAATAAGTGCGATAAGTAAATAAATTAGAACAAACGCACCGATGTATCCTGGTTCACCACAACCCGTGGCTAGTCCATTCCCCGAGAGACTCTCTCAATATTTCCACTAACTTGTTAAGCTTACGGGTGCTCAACAAACCGTTACAACTTGAGGACACAAGCCTCAACAACCTTTGCTCGGAGATACAACACTCCAAGACTTCAACCAAGGAAACACAAGTTCCTTCTTACAACACAAGCGACTAACACTTCCCTTCAAGTGTACAAAAACACTTAGCACTCAAACAAGACACTCCTTTAAGAGTAGATATGAGTAAAAAGAATACGCTCAAGATCGCAACAACTTTCGACAAGAATTTGGCTCTCAAAAGCTTATGTAATGAATATAAAATGATAAGCAATAAAGTATGCAAGCTTTAGCAATTGTATGATCAGTTGTTGTGTTTAGAAGACTGAATTGAAGCTGTATTTATAGTTGAAAAACCTTGTATTACCGTTGCCTAATTGCCAATTAAGAATTGCTGATTTTACCCTGTGACAATCGATTGTCAAATTACCACAATCGATTGTTTGCCAGATCTTCCAAAAATCAATCCCAGATTTTACGCATAACAATCGATTATCTAAGATCAATAATCGATTACTGGCAACGTTCAAAAAATCATTTCCAGATTTTACTTAAATCAATCGATTGTCAGAAATCTACAATCGATTACTCAGCAACTATCAAAAAATCCTTTCCAGATTTTAATTAAAACAATCGATTATAAGAAATCAATAATCGATTACCTGACGATATTTGAAAACATTTTGGCAACGGTCAGTTATACAATCGATTATACTAAGTTAACAATCGATTATATATCAGTCTTGAAAAATCAATTTAGACACTGCCTCTTGACAATCGATTGTTATAGGTTCACAATCGATTATTTAATAACTTTGAAAAAGTCTGGAAGACACTGCCTCAACACAATCGATTGTCACAAGTTCAAAATCGATTATTTTGTGACTTTGAAAAATCTGATGGACACTGTCTCTTCACAATCGATTGTCATTAGCTTCACAATCGATTATTTTGAGCTTTGAAAAACTTTGATGGACACTGCCTCATCACAATCGATTGTCATAAGGTTCACAATCGATTGTCATGCAGATTTGAAAAATCTGATGCTCACTGCCTTAACACAATCGATTGTCATAAGTTCACAATCGATTGTCAAGCAGCTGACTTAAACATAGTCGATTATCATAAGTACATAATCGATTATCTTAGTCCAGATTTTAGAGGCATGTTTAAAAATCATTTTGACTAAAGTAAATATGCATTATTTAAAATCATTTTGCTCTAAATTAAATATGCATGATTTGTTAAAAATATTTTGCGAGAGAAGCCAAGTTGAGTTTAAGTTGTCGGATCAAGATCACAATTAAATACCGACTCATATAAAACTTAATCTCGATCTTTGTCTTGTGCTTGAATCTCGTTATATATCAATTTTGCGCTTGTGCTTGGAACTCGTCATGTGTCAATTTGCGCATAGTTTGTCATTCATCAAAACCTACAAATATGAACACTCGTTTAGTATAATGCCTTGAGAACGTGTTTCCAACATTTTCAACTGATGATAACATGAATGCAAGTCAATCTTGGAAAACACTCCGACACCTGTCACACCTCATTTTTGCTACACCCCCGTAAAGGGGTATAAACGGAGTTTTTTCCAACTTAAAGTGACAATCGAAATGGGATTTATTTATTTGAAATTCAGAGTCACCACTTGGGATAATTTCTGTGTCCCAAGTCACTGATTCAAATCCCGAATCGAGGAAAAGATTTATTTTGTTTTACAGTTCGGGAATACACATATGCAGGTACGAAATTCTGTTAACTCGGGAAAATGTGTTAGGCATTCCCGAGTTTCGTGGTTCTAGCACGGTCGCTCAACTATTATTATTGGCCTATTATCTGATTTTAATACACTTTTAAACCTATGTGCACTTAGCATTTAAACCCACTTTTAATTATTTTAAGGAAGATTTCAACATCACCTAAAACACGTCTTTAGATCGTGCCACATGAAATGCACACGCAATTCGAGATATATTTCATTTAACGTTGTTAAGTTTTGGATTTGGGTCACATGCAATGCACACATGAGTTTAAAAAGGTAATCTTAAATTATCCGCCTAAAGCAACTATGCGGTTTTCAACTTTAAGAAGGCCATGAAAATTCGACTAAATGGCACGCCTCGATTTCTAAAGATTTAGATATTCAAGATCAATTAAATGAGGGCCGTGCATTTTGAGATTTCATTTGGCACGGCACACCTCGATTCCAATTTTTAAAGGGAAAACTTCCTAATCTACTCAACGATTTGATTAATTATTTACAAAGGCTAATAGAGAATTTCTAGTTTTATTCTAAAGCGCGATACTTAAGCTCAAAGGGGAATTCAGGTGTGGGCCCATAAAATCAAGCTATTCAGGAGATGAATTAGGCCAGCATCAACCATCAATTAAGATAGATGGTTTTAACAAGTGCGAGCCTGAACATGATGAATGTATACAAAGCCTTGCTTACAAATTCGACTTCAGACTTGGGCCTAGGGGTGAGCCTAAGTTTTGCGTAATAGCAGACTCGACTTTGAGTCTGAATGAAGCCAAATAATTTGAGCAGAGAAGGATAGGCACCGAGTGGCCATTGTAAAGTCACAACCCCAAAGATAAATCTACTGAGTTTCAGCATTATGAACAAGCAAACCATTAATCAGTCGAAATAACAAAATATCTTAGATTCAAACACCATTCAATTGAGTTTCCCAAGATGTAATTACAATTCCTTATACACAAGCAACTTACTCACTAATCTGCATACTAACATGGCTTTCAGATTCAACATGCATGTATAAACATATTCTTTTCTGCACCCCATCTGCCTCACTTTAAATCCTCATTCCAAATAACTTGAAATTAATAGTTAACTTTCAAAGTATTAAGAGATCCAACACAACCTACTTTATGCAAACATGCTTAACATATAAATTGAATAATTATCCATTTATAACATTCCCATCAAGTGTCCTCTCAGTTCACATTCAACTACCATAACAAGAACTCTACATCTAACATTTAACTAATGAGTGCTTTGCTAAAAATAACTTTATATCAAATACCAACCAACTCAATTCCCGTACAGTACATAAAATAGGCTAAAAATTATTTTATCTAAGAAAGATGGAACTGAACCAAAGATTCAAAACATTGAAGCCATGCTCAGCATTTCAAATTTTATTTCACACTTCGGATCAAAACTTCACATGATGTGGGATTCAGAAAAGTGTACCTAGAAAGCAAAATAAAATAGAAAAATGAGGGATTAGCAATGAACAGTAGTAGCCAGCCTAGATTCGACCAGTCAAAACCGTGAAATCAGCTCAAAAAATTCAATGGAATAGTAAAACCACAACAAAGCTTGAACCAGAACTTTTCAAAACACAACTTCAATCCATTTCAACCACAAGATGAGAAATTATGTTTTTCAGAAGTTTTTGTTCACCAAATGAAATTAGAAGACTCGAAAAATGAGCAGATTTTGAGAAGTTTTCTAAACAACTAATGTAAGGAATTCAGATTTCTCAAGAAATCCCAGCCGTTTTAGTTTTCTAAATTTTTTTATCTCTTCCCTCTGACTTGAATAGCAAGTCTTGGTGCCTTTATAGGCAAGGCACTAAGGCAACTTAAAGACATCAGTCTTTGCATTTTTCCCCTTTTGGAATTTTCATTATTGCTCAGATACCCTTATTTAAAAACTAAAAATTCAGAACAATCCCCCTCCCCAGCTTCCTAGAAGCTTCTTCTTCTGTTACATACAAATTCCCTGATCTAATTATCCAAATTATCCCTCACACCCCTACTAATTACCCTTCAAAACCAGAATGGGTCATGTGTCAAACTTGACCCAATGGTTCTGACCCAAAATGAGTCAAAAAACACAAACCCACGCCCTGGGCCCATATACTAAAGCCCAAACCTTCAATTGAATAAAGGAACAAGAAACTGATTCATCAAATCTTTAATAAAATAGCCGATTAAACCTAAATAGTCCCAAACAAAACCAAACTCAAGCAAAAATAAAATCAAATAAGGTATTAATCCTAATCACACAATTGAATAGCGAGAACCACTGATTTAATTAAACTAAAACTAATTCAAACACATGAAAATACAAGAACCAGAGAAACAAAAACAAGAAAAGACACGAAAAAAGAAACAATGAAGGAATATTACTAGTCTTGGCCGCAATAGATCGACGAAGGAGACAAGCTTGGACAAATGTTCTTGGTTTGGTAAGGAACTAGCTAATCTTGAAAAGAGCATGCACTATCATTTATCAATTATTCTAAGCAAGAACAATCGCTTAATAAAAGTTCTGAGTCAACTCGAGTCTTGAAAGCATAAGAGTAAGAACCTTGCATCTCTTCTGATTCTCAGATTCAAAGTTAAAGAGAAGAGGTGTGGATTTCGGGAACTTTGGCAATGAATTAATGTTTGAGGGAGTGTGGGAGTGGATGGTGAAAATTTGGTTTGATTTGGAGCTCCCTTGACTGTTACAATGGCTGAAATCTTAGGGCTGTGCTAGGGTGGTGTATCAGTTATGAGAGAGATGAGAGATTGCAACTGAACTATCTCTGAATTATTTTGGACAGTCTTAAGCAGACATGGAGATGTGTTATGGACCGTTGGATTACACAAAATAAAAAGGCTAGGATTTGTCAAACTTAAAACGACGTCGCTCAACTCCTATCGGACGTCGTTCCTAATGATCTTGGAAACTGATTGGCTTGTATCAGGTTGGAGACCAATTGGATGAGTTAATGGGAAAAATGCTTGGGCCTGTGGAAATTAAATTGAAACAGCCTAAAAAATTTCTTACTTTTGTTTTCCTTTTTCTTTTCATTTCTTTATTCTAATTTCTTTTAAACTAGAAATATAATTCAAATTAATCCCTAATATAATTATCCTAAAGTATTAAATTAATTAACTCTAACTAACAATTACCACAAATAATTAAGAACCAAACTTAAATGGAAAACTACCAATAATCCAAAGTTAAAATTAAAAAGCGCAAAAATAAACTATTTTTATGATTTTACATTTCTATGAGATAATTAAATTACTAATTAATTTTAAAAATGCAAGATTAAATCTTAAATACGAATGCAACACATTTTTTGTATTTTTCATAATTTAAACAAAATTAGCATGTGTAGACAAAATGCAAACAATTAACGAAACGAAATACTACAAAATCTATGAAATTGCAAATAATAGGAAAAAAATTATTTTGTTTTGAATTTGTGGGAGTAATTCATATAGCGCAAAAATCATGTGCTCACAGCTGCCCCTCTTTGCTAAGAAACACGAAGAGTTTTCGTGCAAAGATAACTGAACGGATACGAACGCTTTTTGCCCGTTTGAATACCCCGTGGGAAGCATTTTTTGAAACTTGAACTGTATTCCCTTGTCCCCCAGGTGGGCGCCTGATTGCTAAAACTTGAACTATATTTCCTTGTTCTCGAGGTGGGTGCTAATTGCCAAACTTGAGCTGTATTCCTTTGTTCTATAGGTGGGCGCCTGATTGCCAAAACTTGAGTTGTATTCCCTTGTTCTCCAGGTGGGCCTTATTGCCAAAAATTTGAACTGTATTCATTTATTCTCCAGGTGGGTGCCTGTTTGCCAAAAATTTGAACTATATTCCCTTATTCTCTAGGTGGGCGCCTAATTGCCAAAACTTGAACAGTGTTCCCTTGTTATCCAGGTGGGCGCCTGATTTCCAAAAACTTGAATTGTATTCCCTTGTTCTCCAGGTTGGCGCCTGATTTCCAAAAACATGAACTGTATTCCATTGTTCTCCAAGTGGGTGCCTGATTCCCAAAAACTTGAACTGTATTCCCTTGTTCTCCAGGTGGGCGACTGATTACCAAAAACTCGAATTGTATTCCCTTGATCTCCAGGTGGGTGCCTGATTTTCAGAACTTGAACTATATTCCCTTGTTCTCCAGGTGGGTGCGTGATTGCCAAAAACTTGAACTGTATTCCCTTGTTCTCCAGGTGGGTGCTTGATTGTCAAAAACTTGAACTGTATTCTCTTGTTTTCCATGTGGGTGCCTGATTGCCAAAAGTTGAGTTGTATTCTCTTGTTCTCCAGGTGGGCGCCTGATTACCAAAAACTTGAACTGTATTATTCTCCAGGAGGGCGCCTGATTTCCAAAACTTGAACTGTATTCCTTTATTCTCCAGATGGGCGCCTGATTGCCAAAACATGAACCGCATTCCCTTGTTCTACTGGTGAGCGCCCGATTGTCAAATACTTGAATTGTATTCCCCTTTTCTCCAAGTGGGCGCCTGATTTATAAAAATTGAGTTATATTCCCTCGTTCTCCAGGTGGGCGCCTGATTGACAAAACTTAAGTTTTATTCCCTTGTTCTCAAGGTGGGTGCCTGGTTGCTAAAAGGTTGAATTGTATTCCCTTGTTCTCTAGGTAGGCGCCTGATTGCCTAAAACTTGAACTGTATTCCATTCTTCTCTAGGTGGGTGTCTAATTGCCAAAACTTGAACTGTATTCCCTTATTCTCCAAGTGGGCGCCTGATTGCAAAAACTTGAACCGTATTTTCTTGTTCTCCAGGTGGGCGCCTGATTGCCAAAACTTGAACGGTATTCCCTTGTTCTCTAGGTGGGCTCCTGATTGACAAAACTTGAACTATATCCCTTGTTCTCCAGGTGCGCGCATAAGTGCCAAAAACTTGAACTGTATTCTCTAGTTCTCCAGGTGGGCGCCTAATTTCAAAAAACTTGAACTGTATTCCCTTGTTCTCCAGGTGGGTGCCTGATTGCCAAAAACTTGAACTGTATTAGCTTGTTATCCAGGTGGGCGCCTGATTTCCAAAAGCTTGATCTGTATTCCCTTGTTCTCCAGGTGGGCGCCTGATTGCCAAAACTTGAAGTGTGTCCCTTTTTTTCCAGTGGGCACCTGATTGCCAAAACTTGAAGTGTGTTCCCTTTTTCTCCAGGTGGGTGCTTGATTGCCAAAACGTTAAGTGTATTCCCTTGTTCTCCAAGTGGGCGCCTAATTGCCAAAAACTTGAACTGTATTCCCTTGTTCTCCAAGTGGACGCCTGATTGCCAAAAACTTGAACTGTGTTCCCTTGTTATCCAGGTGGACACCTAATTACTGAAACTTGAACTATATCTCCTGAAACTACTGCCTTTGAACCCGATTACAATAAAGCAAACAAAATAAAATAAATTTTCCTGACCCAATTTCGTGCTGGGTGCATCTGTGAATGTTAATTAAATTGTGTTACCAAATATCAGTAAGAATTTGAAAGCTAGATCCCAATGACAGTTTTAAAGCTAGATTATATTTTCAAAAGGTGTGACTTCCGCTAAATCTTGTTATCTAAGAAAGTTTTAAAACTACATCCCATTATCCAGGAGGGCCCTGAAAACTCCTAATTGAATCATATCTTAACGTGAAAACTTTGAAGCCAACTTATATTTCTTTGGGGTACATTTATGCTAGATTTTGCTACTCATGGTTGTTTTGAATTTTAAACTAGGTCCCATTTTTCCAGGAGGTTCCTGAGAATTTTAAATTAAGTCCCATTATCCAGGAGGGTCCTAAATATTTACAGTCAAACATGTCTAGTGCTCGCCTTTGCTTACGGAGGGTTTCTCTGAAACAAATGAAATTTTCTGCCCCTCTTTCAAATCAAAGAAAATCTTGTTAGTTTAAAAGTTTGTGGCATTCTCTCTGAAGGTGGCCTCTCTGCTGTCGCGCTTTGTTTTGATTGGCTTCCCCGAACTGGCCAAGAACCGCTTGACTTTCTGACTTACTTTCACCCCCATGACCTTGGATGACCCGAGTGTTCTACCCCCAAACCATTGTTTTACATATCTGACCCCTCTATCTAATACTCTCCCTTTCCCATGAAATTACTTACCCTTCGACCAATGGAACATTCCCGGACACCTTATTTCCCATTTTACAATCATATTATTTCTGGAGATGCTTTGGCTGGCTTGTGCTATTGTGCAATTTTGGAAGTTGGTAATGAGTTTTGAAATCCATACTTATATACTTAAATAGAACTGACATTGTAAACATCTTATAGAAATAAACCCAAAAGAAATGAAATCGCAATGACTTTGTGAGTTAATGATAAGAAAAATTCAAAACTGGAAGACTGTCTGAAAGGGAAAAAGAGAAGAAACTTATCTGAGTTGAACAGTTGGTAATAATGATCATCACATGAATTTTGGATTAATTAGCCCAGTCTATCCAACCAATCAACTTTCAGTTGTCGTACTTTATGCCCTAATTTCTTCATAACCCAATTTCTTCAACAAAACCTTGACCTTGTTCGGCTTGTGGTGTCCCGAAGGTTTTCACCAATAAGACTCTCTCATTTCTGATTTCTCTCACCTTTCGTTGCCTTACGGTGACCCTGAGGGTTTTCACTAATAAGACTCTTTTACTTTTTATTTTTTTCCTAAGCAGAGTGTTTCCCCTGTTATGAATCCCCTCTGCTTGCTTGACTCGGCATCTCTTGAAGACTGATCGGAAGGTCTTTCTTTGGACCGTAATGTGGGACTTTTGATAGGGTTAGGTACCGACGCATAATCAACAGAAAAAGCAATCACCTATATGCTCAACTCATGCCCCAAGAATCCCTAGACACAGAGAGGGTATGAGATAATCTTTTACTAGAGGGAAAGCTGGAGAAATCATAGAGTGTGCATGCTACGCTCTCGCCATCCTTCCATCCGTGAAGCTGAGGGACGAGAAAAAGCGTAAATCCCCAGTGTCATAGGTTACGTCTCTATCTTCCTCCCCCGTGACGTTCCCAAAGCGATCGCTATCCTTTTTTTGCTTTCTTCTTGTCTTGAATTTTTATAGAACAGCTTTATAAGAAAATGTATCAAAAGGTTCGAAACAACTTGAATGGGTTCAAAATTACTACTTTTGGAATCAGATTTATTACAACAATCGCGACTTCTGCCCTAGTTTCTTTGTTTGGGGACATTTGGGTTTTATTTTATGGGACCGAACCATGAGGTTTCCTGCGTATCCTTAAAAGGAATCAGGTCGAACGTAGTTCATGACGTAGAAATTTCTTTGTTGTTGTGATTTTCTCTTTTTTCTTTTCTTGTTTTTTCTTCTTTTCTTCTTCCTTTTCTCTTTTTGCTGTTTTGTTGTTTTTTCACAATTCTTTCTTTTTTTCTTCTTTTTCATTTTTTACTTATCTTTTGCGCTTGCATTTCTCATCTTTTCTACTGATTCCAAAAAATGAGGTAAGAAAGGAAATAAATAAGGCTCAAAGAGGGTAACAAAGGATAAAGTATTTAGATAGTAGAACAAAATGCCTTCGTCATTCAAATCTTTAAAACATGCCAAGTACAAACAAACAAAATTTAACCAAAGAAATCATTCATAATATCTCTTGACCGCATCAAAATTGAATATCGTATACACATTTGCCTTCTATATCTGTTACGATGAACGACTCCTGCCAATTTGGGGCAAACTTGCCTTTTGCTTCAGCCTGATGTGGAAGGATATGTTTCAATACTTATTGACCGACTTCAAACTTCCGTGGACACACATTCTTGTTATATGATCTTGCCATTCTCTGTTGATACTACTGGCCATGATACACTGCTACCAATCTCCAATGAAACTCAATTGCCCCAGGCGGGTTTTGACCCACTTATTGTCATCAATTTCAGCTTCTACGACAATCCAAAGGGATGGTATTTCAACTTCCGCGGGTATCATTGCCTCCGTTTCATACTCCAACAAATAAGGAGTTTCCCCTACTGAAGTACGAACAGTAGTATGATAACCCAACAATGCAAATGGTAGCTTTTCATGCCATTCCTGGAACCTTCCACTATTTTCCGAAGTATCTTCTTTATGTTCTTGTTGGCTGCCTTGACTGCTCCATTTGCCTTGGGGCATTATGGGATTGAATTGCGATGCGTAATCTTGAACTGCTGACATACCTCTTTCATCAGATGACTATTGAGATTAGCACCTTTGCTTGTAATGATCACCTTTGGGACCCCAAACCGACAAATGATATTTGAGTGCACAAAATTGACCACAACTTTCTTGGTCATAGACTTGAAAGTATTAGCCTCAACCCACTTGATGAAATAATCGATGGCCACCAAAATGAACCTGTGCCCATTGGATGCTGCAAGCTCAATCGATCCAATAACATCCATGCCCCACGCAACAAAAGGCGATATTACAGACATTGTGTGCAATTCAGATGGCAGGGAATGAATAAAATCACTGTGCACTTGATATTGATGACACTTGTGCACAAAACTAATACAATCTCGCTCCATAGTGAGCCAATAATAACCTGCTCGGAGAAATTTCTTTGCCAGCACGTATCCACTCATATGAGATCCACAGACTCCAGAATGTATCTCGGTCATGATAGTTGTGGCCTGTCTAGCCTCTATACATTTCAACAATCCAAGAATTGGTGTCCTTCTGTATAAACTCCTCCACTAAAGAAAATCCGCTTGCCAACCGCCGAATTATTCTCCTTTGATCACTTGTGGCTTGTACTGGATACACCCCCATCTTGATATATTCCTTGATATCATGGAACTATGGCTCACTATCAAGTTCCTCTTCCACCATATTATAGTAAGCATGCTAATCTCGGACCTGAATATACAAAGGGTCAAGATAAGCCTTATCTGGATGATGTAACATTGACACCAGAGTAGCCAGAGCATCGAAAACCTCATTATGGAACCTTGGAATATGCCTGAACTCTACTAATCAAAATCATTGACAAAGATTATGCAAACATTTCTGGTATGGTATCCCATGTTTCCCATTCCCCTTGAATCTGGTGTATCACAAGGTCCGAGTCTCCAAAGACTAAGACTTCCTGGACACCCATGTCTGTAGCGAGCCTCAAACCCAAAATTCATGCCTCGTACTCAACCATGTCGTTAGTACAGTAGAAACGAAGTTGAGTCGTAACAGGGTAGTGGTGCCCTGTTTCAGAAATAAGTACGACTCCTATCCTAATGCCTTTCATGTTAGCAGCTCCATCAAAGAAAATTTTCTAACCTGGATCCTCAACTTGTTCCAACTCATCAATGTGCATCACCTCCTCATCAGGGAAGTAAGTCTTGAAAGGTTCATATTCTTCATCCACCGGATTCTCGGCCAAATGGTCAGCCAATGCCTGGGCTTTCATCGTAATCCGGGTCACATAAACGATGTCAAATTCTGTGAGCAAGATATGCCACTTTGTGAGTCTCCCTATAGGAATAGGCTTCTGAAATACATACTTTAATGGATCCAAGTGAGAGATGACGTAAGTAGTTTAAGATGACAAATAATGCTTCAACTTCTGTGCTACCCAAGTTAGGGAGCAACATGTCCTCTCAAGGTGAGTGTAGTTAACCTCATAAGATGTGAATTTCTAGCTGAGATAATAGATGGCTTGCTCTTTCTGGCCAGTGATGTCATGCTGACCCAACATACAACCAAATGAATTGTCCAAAACTGTCAAATACAGAATCAAAGGTCTCTCTGGTTCTAGTGGCACCAATACAGGTGGGTTTGACAAGTAACTTTTTATCTTATCAGATGCTTCTTGACACTCATCTGTCCACTTGACTGCAACATCCTTCTTCAACAGTTTGAAGATGGGCTCACAAGTTGTCGTAAGTTGAGTAATAGACCTGCTGATGTAGTTCAACCTCCCTAATAAACTCATCACCTCAGTCTTGTTCCTTGGAGGTGGCTATTCTGGGATAACTTTGATCTTTGAAGGGTCCAATTCAATACATCGATGTCTGACTATGAATCCCAATAATTTTCTAGATGGCATACCGAATGCACATTTTGCGGTATTGAACTTAAGATTTTACCGGCAAAGCCTTTGCAAGAACTTTCTCAAATTTCTGACATGGTCAGACTGCTTTCTAACCTTTATGATCACATCATCCACATAAACTTCGATCTCCTTGTGTATCATGTTGTGGAATATGGTCTCCATTGCCCTAATGTATGTTGCCCCAGAATTTTCAAACCGAAAGGCATAACCTGATAGCAGTATCCCTATGGCGTGATGAATGCCGTCATTTTCACATATTACTCATCCATTAAAATCTGATGATAGCCCGGATAACAATCCACAAAAGATCCAATGTCATGCTTGACGCAATTATCCCCCAAAATGTGGATGTTTGGCAGTGGGAAATTATCCTTTGGACTTGCCTTGATGAGATCACGGTAATCAACACACACTCTAGTCTTACCATCCTTCTTTAGCACATGAACAACATTGGATAACCAAGTAGGGTACCGCATGACTCAAATGACCTTTTCATTAAACTGCTTTGTGACCCCTTCTTTAATCTTCGCGCTCATGTCGGTTTTGGACTTTCTCAACTTCTGCTTGATGGGAGGAAATACCATGTCAGTGGGAAATTTGTGAACCACCAAGTCAGTGCTTAGATCTGGCATGTCGTCATATGAGCATGCAAAAGTATCTTTGTATTCAAACAATGCTTTAAGTATCTTTTCCCAGATTCATAGTTCAAGATGGACCCTTATCTTAATTTTTCTGATATTGTATGGGTCCCCTAAATTGATTGCTTCTGTATCACTCAAGTTAGGCTTGGGGTTTTCTTCAAAATGGCTTAATGATTTACTAATCTCTTCAAGGGCCTCATCCTCATCATATTCTGATTCATCATCACATTCTATTTCTTGAATTATTATTTCAGAATTAGATTGGATTTTAAGACTGGGACAAAGATTCCTCATGCATGTCATGTCATTGAAACCAGCATAGAAAGAATTATATAAGGAAGAAAAGAAAATTAAAAATAAAATTATCAGGAATGATGAAAAAAGGGAAATTGCATTTCATTGAAATCAAAGGATAACAAGGTTTATACATCCAAACAAACAGAACATAGAATCTAAATTACAACCCTGGAATAATCCAGATAAACTGAAATAAAATCAAAACAAACTACCAAAACGCCTTCCAGGTGGGGAGAAGAGTAGTTTCCCAATTATTAAAATTTTGCAATGGGCCCAACAAATTGCACATTCGCCTTGCTAGAACCCTCTCCAACTTCCATCATGTTCACATTGTCGAACAACTTCTTAAAATTTTCAACCAACTAATCAACCGTAACATAAGAAATTGTTGTTACTGGGCGTTTCGTGGCGCCGGGATGGACAAACAATTTGGAGAGACGTGGGATAGGCTTTCGGAGGACCCACGCCCTCTATTTCAGCTTTCTAGCTCTTTTCACGTCTGCGATGTGGGCTTGAACCCCAGACCAAATGTACCCAAGTTTTTAGGAAGGGACACCGGCTCTATGATGCCCTTTAGAGATGCACCCATACCCTTTTAAGGTACAAAGCCATTTTTCAACATCTCAAAAGCCACCATGATTGGCGTGACAGTTACCTTTTGGAATTGGAATGCATTTCCCTTCTGGAATTTTCTCAACTGACACTGTTTCAAAGACCTGATACACCCGGGGCCCCTTGTCATCCTCAACCTCAATGAATTGTACAATGGCATCACTGTGGGCACACAAATTATCCTCGCCATGCACAATAATTTCCTGTCATCCCATTCAAACTTGACCATCTGGTGCAGGGTGGATGGAACTGCTTTGGAAGCATGAATCCAAGGTTGACCCAACAACAGATTGTAGGAAATAGCTACATCCACCACCTGGAACTCCATAGTGAATTCAACTGGTCCTATCGTTAACTCGAGCATTATATCCCCCACTAAATCTTTGCCTCCGCATCAAATCCCTGAACGCATATATCTATCTTGTGAATTATTTCATCATCCACTTTCAACTTTTTTAGAGTAGAGAGAGAGGAAAATGTTCACAGTAGAACTATTTTCGACCGATACCCAAGTAACCATGGAATCTTCGCATTTCACCGTAAGATAGAGGGCTCTATTGTGCTCAGTACCCTCCACGGGCAACTTATCATCAGAAAAAAAGACTATGTTTACCTCAAATATCTTGTTAGCTATCTTTTCCAAATGGTTTATGGGATTTTGTTAGGAATGTGGGCCTCATTCAGGATTTTCTTCAAGGCTCGACGGTGCTCGTCCGAGTGAATTAACAATGACAACAGCGTAATCTGAGCAGGTGTCTTCCTCAATAACTCCATAATGAAATAGTCTTGCACCTTCATCTTTCTCAAAAACTCTTCTGCCTCTTATTCGGTCACAACTTTCTTCACTAGCACTGGGTTATCTTTGGAGGTTTTAACTTTTCTTAACTCCTCAGGGGAAAATCATCTCCCCCATCGAGTCAATCCATGGGTCTCATAGACAATTCTTTAACTTCTTTTCCTTTGTAAGTCATTTCACCCCTTTATTATTCCACGGGATAGCCTTGCTGTTAACTATCGATAACTGGGTTACAGGTTTGACAATGACAGGAAATGTGAGGGCACCCTCAACAATTATGACAAGCTTGTTTGCTACCCCTGGCACCACCACTTTTGTCTTTTTCAGTTTCACGACAACATCACTCGAGGAACCCTTCTTGACTACCGCAATTAGCTCACTGTTTGTCCCGATCAACTTGATCACTGATATCTCACTTGTTAATTTTTCAACTGGCTTTACCTCACTAGATCGAATCATCCTGATGGTCTGCGAAGGCCTTTTGAGCTCCCCTTCTTTATGCACTATCTCAATCATGTTTGTCTCTTAATGGGTTGGCAGCGGGTTCTGGTTGATATTTGGGTGCCTTTGGGGCTTGGACTTCAATCCTATTTGTATAAATGAGCTCTTGGATATTGTTTTTCGAGTGCCAACATTTCTCCGTGTCATTCCCTAGAGCACCAGAACAATATTCGCAATTGGGTCATTTTCGATAGGTTGACCAAGTCATCACACTTCATTCTAATTGTGACTACGTATACTTCAAAGAGGTTCTGAATAAAAATGAATAAATAATCTCATTTCGAATAATGTCACTTAAATTGGAAAAACTCGCTTATACTACCTTTTGAGATGGTATGTAAAAAGGGAGGTGTGGCACCAACTCCTTTGAAATTTTCTGCTCCATCGAAAAACATTCTCTAGCTATCATAGAATTCTACAATGTCTTCTCCTATGAATAATACCTCTTCGTCAGGAAAATAAGTCTTTAGGGGTTCGTATTCTCCACTCACGGGGTTTTCAGCAAGGTGATCTGCTATCGCATGTCCCTTGATTGCTTTCTGAGTCACGTAGACAATGTCGAACTCACTCAACAAGATTTGCCACTTGGCCAGCTTGCCCGTGGGCATGGGCTTCTGAAAAATGTACTTCACAGGATCCATCCTTGATATGAGGTATGCAGTATAGGCACAAAATTAATGCCTTGGCTCCTAGGCCATCCAAGTCAGAGCACAGCAGGTGCGTTCTAACAGAGAATGCCAGGCTTCATACGGTGTAAACTTCTTACTGAGGTAATAGATGGTATGTTCTTTCCTCCCCGTTTCATTATGGCCCCAGGACGCAGCCGAAGGCACCGTCCAACACTGTGATGTAGAGTAGTAAAGGTCTACCTATCTCGGGTTAGACCTAAACTGGTGGTGTTGATAAGTATTCCTTGATTCTTTCGAAAGCCTTTTGGCAGTCATCAGTCCATTTAGTAGCGGCATCCTTCTTCAATATCTTAAAGATCGGCTCGCAGATAACTGTAGATTGTGCCATGAACCGACAAATGTAGTTGAGTCTTCCCAAGAAACTCATCACATCCTTCTTGTTCTTTGGAGGTGGAAATTCTTGAATGGCTTTGACTTTTGATGGATCCACTTCTATTCCCCAGCGACTCACAATATACCCAAGTAATTTTCCAACGGGAACCCCAAATGCACACTTCACAGGATTCAGTTTCAGGTTGTACCTCATCAATTTATTGAAAAACTTCCTCAAATCTTCCATGTGATTAGTGGCCTTCTTGGACTTGATGATAATGTCATCTACGTACATCTCGATCTCTTTGTGTATCATATCGTGAAAAATGGTGGCCATGGCCCTCGTGTAGGTGGCCCCTGCATTCTTTAACCCAAACGACATCATCTTGTAGCAATACATTCCCCGTGGCATAAATAAAGTCATTTTCTCATTGTCTTCCTCATCCATCCATATCCGATGATACCCAGCGAAGCAGTCTACAAATGACTGGAACTTATGCTTGGCACAATTATCAATCAGGTTGTGTATGTTTGGTAAAGGGAAATCGTCTTTTGGACTAGCCTTGTTGAGATCCCGGTAGTCGATATAGACTCTTACGTTCCCATCCTTCTTTGGTACTGGTACAATGTTAGCTAACCATGTTAGATACTCAACTACCCTAAGGACCTTGACTTTGACTTGCTTGGTTACTTCTTCCTTGATCTTCAAACTCAAATCTAGCTTGAACTTCCTGAGCTTTTGCTTTACCGGTGGACATGCCGAATCAATTGGCAGTTTGTGGTCCATAATAGACATGCTCAGGCCCATCACGTCGTCACATGACCAGGTGAATATGTCCTCATATTCTCTTATAAATTCTGCGTATTCCTTCTTTTCTAATGGCGATAAGTGAACGTTGATTTGTGTTTCCTTGACATTCTCTTCATCTTCCAAATTAAAAATTTCAGTCTTGTCCAGGTTAAACTTAGGCGTGTTCTCAAAGTTCTCAGTTTCCTAAACAATCTCTTCGGGTATGTCATCTTCCTCTGAATCTATGTCTGTTCATTGCGTTGTTTCATTGTATGTCACAGTCATTGGTTCATAAGATAAGTAATAGTAATAATGTACAAGTGAAGTAATGAGAGAAAAATAATAAGAGTGTTGATTTTTAAGGAAAATCGAGATGCTTTATAAATTCCATAACTGTTTTAAACATTGAAGATCTTATTGCGGAAATTTAATATGCGAAAGAAAAAAAATTTGTTGAAACACGTTCTCAAGGCACTAAACTAAACGTGTGTTCATATTTGTAGGTTTTTGATAAATGACAAACGATGCGCAATTGACATATGACGAGGTCCAAGCACAAGCGCGCAAATGTCACGTAACGAAGTTCAAGCACAAGACAAACAAAGATCAAGATTAAACAAAGTTATACATGAGTCGTTCTTTAATTGTGATCTTGATCCGACAATTTAACTCAAGACTTGGCTTCTCTCGTAAAAACATTTTTATCAAATCATGCATAGTTAATTTAGAGCAAAATGATTTTAAATCATGCATATTTATTTTAGCAAAATGATTTTTAAACATGCCTCTAAAATCTGGACAAAGATAATCGATTATGTACTTATGATAATCGATTATGTGAAGGCAGTGTCCATCAGATTTTTGAAATCTGCATGACAATCGATTGTGTTGAGACAGTGTCCATCAGATTTTTCAAAGCTACAAAATAATCGATTGTGAACCTTATGACAATCGATTGTGTTGAGGCAGTGTCTATCAGATTTTTCAAAGATACAAAATAATCGATTGTGAACCTAATGACAATCGATTGTGCTGAGGCAGTGTCTATTAGATTTTTCAAGACTGAAAAATAATCGATTGTCCATATAACATAATCGATTATGTAAAATGACCGTTGCCAAAATATTTTCAAACTCCGTCAGATAATCGATTATAGAATTTTAATAATCGATTGTTTGAAGTAAAATCTGGAAAAGATTTTTTGAACGTTGCCAAGTAATCGATTGTATATTTCTGATAATCGATTGTTCTACGTAAAATCTGGAAATGATTTTTTGAACGTTGCCAGGTAATCGATTGTATATTTCTGATAATCGATTGTTTTACGTAAAATCTGGAAATAATTTTTTGAACGTTGCCAGTAATCGATTATACGTCTTAGATAATCGATTATGCTGCGTAAAATCTGGGAATGATTTTTGGAAGGATTGGAAAACAATCGATTGTGCCAACTTGACAATCGATTGTCGTAGCACAAAATCAGCAATTCTTAATTGGCAATTAGGCAACGGTTATGCATGCTTTTGACACTATAAATACATCTTCAAATCAGTCTTCTAATAAGAACAACTGATCATATTATTGCTAAAGCTTGCATACACTCTTATTCATCATTTTCTATTCATTACATAAGTTTTTGAGAGCCAAATTCTTGACGAAAGTTGTTGCGTTCTTGAGCGTATTTATTTTACTCATATCTACTCTTAAGGAGAGTCTTGTTTTGAGTGCAAAGTGTTTTTATACACTTGAAGGGAAGTGTTAATCCCTTGTATTGTAAGAAGGAACGTTGTGATTCCTTTGGTTGAAGTCTTGAAGTGTTGTATCTTCGAGCGAAGGTTGTTGAGGCTTGTGTGACTCAAGTTCTCAGTTGGTAACGGTTTGTTAAGCACCCGTAAGCTTAACAAAGTTAGTGGAAATCTCGAGAGAGTCTCTTGGGGACTGGACTAGCCACGGGTGGTGGTGAACCAGGATAACATCGGTGCGTTCGTTCCTTATTATTTACTTATCGCACTTATTTCATTCCTGCAATTTTTAAATTCCGCAAGTTTACGCTGTTTTTTATTATAATGCTATTCACCCCCCCCCTCTAGCGTTAAGCGTATATTCTAACAATTGGTATCAGAGCCCAACTCTCTGAAAAACTTAACCGTTTGAGAGAAACAATCCATGGCTTCTACTCGTGATTCTTTTGCAGGAATAGGTGAAGGACAATGCTCCACTCGACCACCACTATTCGATGGCACAAACTATACGTACTGGAAGGAGAGGATGAGAATATTCATTCAATCAAATAATTTTCATCTGTGGAAGGTTATAATGAAGGGAGAACAAATTTCAACCAAAAAGGTTGAAAATGAATGGGTTCCAAAATCCAAAGATGAATACGATGCGGATGATATCCGAAAAGTGCAGAACAACGCTAAAGCCATCAACTTATTATATTGTGCTGTAAATGCTGATGATTACAGAAATATCATGTTGCACAACGGCGAAGAAAATGTGGGATAAGCTGGAAATCACGTACGAAGATACGGACCAGGTAAGAGAGGCTAAAGTTGATTTTCTAACCCATGCATATGAACTGTTTCTCATGAAGGAAGGCGAAAGGGTCGATGACATGTTTGAACGATTTTCAAAAATCGTTAATGAATTACATGCTCTTAAGAAGACCTTCACGGATAAGGAACTTGTCCGAAAAATTCTCCGAAGTCTCACTCCGGAATGGCGCTCCAAGGCCGACGCGATTCAAGAGTCTATTGGCATTTCAAATGTCACCATCGACGGATTAAGAGGTAATCTTAAAACTTATGAATCTACTATACTTAACCCTCTTGTTAATGATCAAAGGAAACAAAGAATCGCCCTCAAGGCAAGCACAAGCCAACCTCAAAATAACGAGGACGGAGATAACGAGTTCGGACTCGTTATTAAGAGATTTCAAAAGTTCATGCGAAAAGAGTATGAACGAAAAGGCAAACAACAAGGAGATCAAGTAAAGTGATATGGGTGCGGAGAAATCGGGCACATTAAATCAAATTGCCCAAATGTCAAAAAGGAGAAGAAACCCTTCAAGAAGCAACGAGCATACATATCATGGGGAGGCGACTCCGGAGACGAGTCGAGTGAGGAAGAAAAAGACGAAACCGCAAATCTTTGTCTCATGGCTCACAAAAACAATCAAGAAGAGGTATGTCAAATTTCTTCCAAAAACTTCTATTCTCTTGAGGAAATGCAAAATGCCTTTGATGAGTTGTATAGTGGATTCATTAAAGCTTCCAAAACTATTAAGAACATTAAGGAAAATGCTTCTTTGAAAGAAAAAGATTTTGAAAAACAACTCTCTTTGAAAGAAAAGGATTTGGAAAAACTGATTTGGGAAAATGAGAAGTTGAAAGAAGAAAACAATTTTTTCGGCAAAAGAAGCGCCGACAAACCTGAGAGTTCTAGTAAAAATTGTACTTCTTGCATGCATCTAAAAGATGAGGTAGAAAGACTTAAGGGCACCTTAGATAAGTTCAATTCTTCTCATAAAAATTTGAATGAAGTTCTTGTTAATTTGAAATCGACCAAACATGGGATAGGTTTTAAAGACGAGCCTAAAGAAAAAGTTGAAGCCAAACCCCAACCACCTAAGGCTCAACCTAGGACAAATAAAACAAATGTTCATCCTAGAGATAACAATCCTAGAATCAACATGCATGCTAGACCAAACACTAGAAGAAACTTTGAACATTTTAGGACACCTAGAAATGGCCTTCAACCTAGAAATAACTATTCTAGAAATGATGCATATCCTAGACCAAACATTAGAAGAAACGTTGAACATTTTAGGACACCTAGAAATGGCTTTCAACCTAGAAATAACTATTCTAGAAATGCTGCATATCCTAGAACAAATAGTAGGAGAAATGATTTTCATGAAATGCGCAATAGTCACATTGTCAAAAATAGAGTAAACAATTTTCGTCTGTCCAACTACTATCAACCTAGACGAATGCATAATCCTAATGTCATTTGTCATTATTGCAATCGAATTGGACATATTGCTCCTTCTTGCTTCACTAGACATAGACACTTAACTGCATGTCAAGCACAACAGCATGTTACACCTAACTCTCAAGGACCCAAAACAGCTTGGGTACCAAAGACTCATTAATTTGTCTTGTAGGTATGTTTGAAGGGATCAAGTGTACTTTGGTACCTTGATAGTGGATGCTCCAAACACATGACCGGAGACGAATCCAAATTCCTTCAACTAGAACACAAGGAAGGAGGAAGCGTTATTTTTGGAGATAACAACAAGGGAAAAATTATCGGCATTGGATCGGTCAGTAAGGATAAACCTTCTTCCATTAAGCATATATTTCTAGTTAAAGGTCTAAAACATAATCTCTTGAGCATAAGTCAATTATGTGACAAGGGAAATCTTGTTTTATTTGATTCGGATGAATGCTTAGTTTTTCGCCGTAGCGATTTTAAAATTATCCTTCGTGGTTTTAGAATGGATAACATCTATATGGTTGATCTCGAAAATTCTTCATCTGAGTATGTGAATTGTCTTATGAGCAAAGAAGATGATATGTGGTTATGGCATCGTAGAGTAGCTCACATCAACATGCATCTTTTAAACAAATTGGTTTCACAAAATTTAGTTATTGGTCTTCCAAATTTGAAATTAGAAAAAGACTCCATTTGCGATTCTTGTCAAAAAGGGAAGCAAACAAAAGCATCTTTTAAATCAAAAAATATTGTTTCAACTACTAGACCATTGCAACTTCTTCACATGGACCTTTTTGGACCATCTCGCATTGAATGTCTTGGTAGAAATCGTTATGCTTTTGTTATTGTTGATGATTATTCTAGATTTACATGGACACTATTTCTTGCTCATAAAAGTGAAGCTTTTCATAATTTTAAATGTTTTCTTAAACGTGTTCAAAATGAAAAGGACACAACCGTCACTTCAATAAGAAGTGATCATGGGGGAGAGTTCGATCACAATCTCTTTGCGGATCTTTGTGACGAACTCGGTATCGAGCACACCTTCTCTGCTCCACGCACACCACAACAAAATGGAGTGGTGGAAAAGAAAATAGGTGTCTTGAAGAGATGGCTAGAACCATGCTCGATGAGGCTAAGATTCCCAAACATTTTTGGGCGGATGCCGTGAGTACCGCATGCTACGTTTTAAACAGAGTAGTTATAAGGCCAATACTCATGAAACACCCTATGAACTCTACAAGGGAAGGAAACCAAATATCTCCCATCTTAGAGTACTCTGTTGTAAATGTTTTATTCACAACAATGGTAAAGATAATTTGGGAAAGTTTGATGCCAAATCCGATAAAGGAATATTTATTGGGTATTCTTCACGTAGCAAAGCATATAGAGTATTCAATAATAGAACCGAAACTGTGGAGGAATCCCCTCATGTTGTGTTTTCCGAAAATAATGCTCGCTTGGCGAGAAAGGATTCTGGTTTTGAACTTGCAGGTAGTTTAACCTCAATGAGTCCTCAAGACAAAGTACAAGAGGAAACTCCTAAGGAAATTCAAGATGAAATCTTGGAACAATTATCGGAGGAAGCGCCACAACTGGAAAAAGAAACGAAACTGCCTAACGCGTGGAGGACAATCAAGGACCATCCTCTCGAATAGGTAATTGGCGACATTGAACAACAGGTAAGTACTCGAAACACTCTTATGAACACCTTAGGACATACTGCTTTCGTTTATCAAATTGAACCTTCAACCATCTCCGAAGCAATTGGGGATGAATTTTGGACCTTGGCAATGCAAGAGGAGCTTAACCAATTCAAACGAAATGACGTTTGGGATTTGGTGCCAAGACCCGAAAATCATACCATAATTGGTACGAAATGGGTTTTTCGAAACAAACTAGATGAAAATGGTGTAATCACTAGAAACAAAGCTAGGCTTGTAGCAAAAGGCTATAATCAAGAAGAGGGAATTGACTATGAAGAAACATATGCACCCGTAGCAAGGTTAGAAGCTATTCGTTTATTGCTTGCTTTTGCCTCTTCTATGAATTTCAATTTATATCAAATGGATGTAAAAAGTGCTTTTCTAAATGGTGTTATTCAAGAAGAAGTTTATGTAGAACAACCCCCGGGTTTTGAAGATTTTAAATCTCCCAATCATGTTTTCAAACTGAAAAAAGGCGCTTTATGGTCTCAAACAAGCTCCCCGAGCTTGGTATGAACGATTGAGCAAATTTATTTTGGAAAATGAATTCATTAGGGGGAAAGTTGACACCACTCTATTTGTTAAGCATAAAAACAATGACATTTTATTAGTTCAAATCTATGTGGATGATATTATTTTTGGTGCTACTAACAATGCTTTGTGCAAGGAATTTTCTGATTTAATGACAAGCGAATTTGAAATGTCTATGATGGGTGAGCTAACCTTCTTTTTGGGGCTGCAAGTAAAGCAAATGAAAGAAGGAACCTTCATTTGTCAAGCTAAATATTGCAAAGAATTGCTAAAACGATTTGAAATGAGCAACGGAAAGGCAATGCCCACTCCCATGAGCACATCCGACCATCTAGACAAAGACGAGAAAGGTAAGGAAGTCGACACTAAGAAGTATCGAGGTATGATTGGATCTCTCCTTTATCTTACTGCTAGTAGACCGGACATCATGTTTAGCGTGTGCTTAGGCGCTCGTTATCAATCATGTCCTAAGAAGTCTCACCTAACTGCGGTGAAACGGATATTGAAGTATCTTGTTGGTACTGTAAATGTGGGTCTATGGTACCCCAAAGGTTCTTCATGCCAACTTGTTGGCTATTCCGATTCAGATTTCGCTGGATGCAAATTGGACCGCAAGAGCACTAGTGGCACTTGCCATTTGCTCGGTAGCTCTCTAGTTTCTTGGTTTAGCAAGAAACAAGTAAGTGTTGCGTTGTCCACAACCGAGGCTGAATATGTAGCCGCGGGGAGTTGTTGCGCTCAAATCCTTTGGATGAAACAGCAACTCTTGGACTATGGCCTAAGTATCGATCATATCCCTCTTAGATGTGATAATACTAGTGCCATATGCTTGACGAAGAACCTCGTTCTTCGTTCAAGAACAAAACACATTGAAATTAGGCATCATTTTATAAGAGATCACGTTCTCAAAGGTGATGTCGAAATTGAATTTGTTGAAACCAAAGATCAATTGGCCGACATCTTCACAAAACCTTTAGAGAAAGAGTCCTTCTTCCGAATTCGTAGTGAACTCGGGATTCTTGACTCCACATTGATCTAAGTCATGCATTGCATTTTCCCTTTCACATGATTACTAACTTGAGCGTCGGAGGCGTCTAACGTATTTCTGCAGGTATCGCCCTAAAAGCAGGGGGAATTATAAAGACTGGTGCAGAATAATCGATTCCTCTTTCGAATAATAGATTTCTCTTTTGTATATAATCAATTATCAAGTATCAATAATCGATTATGTTGACATTATTTGCTTTATTATCCCTTTTATGAAGTTGAAATTTTTGTTAATCAATAAACATGTTATTACTTATTTTGTTTTTTTTGCTAATGTCAAAAGGGGGAAGAATAAGGGCTATGCACTTAATACTTATTGGCACAAATTGAGGGGCAATTCATATGTTGAGGGGGAACTAATTGCATATATATATATATATACTTGTCTTGGATCGTCATTATGAATTACCATATCCCGATTAAGGTTTGCCATTATCAAAAAGGGGGAAATTGTTGAAACACGTTCTCAAGGCACTAAACTAAACGTGTATTCATATTTGTAGGTTTTGATAAATGACAAACGACGCGCAATTGACATATGACGAGGTCCAAGCACAAGCGCGCAAATGTCACGTAACGAAGTTCAAGCACAAGACAAATAAAGATCAAGATTAAACAAAGTTATACATGAGTCGTTCTTTAATTGTGATCTTGATCCGACAATTTAACTCAAGACTTGGCTTCTCTCGTAAAAATATTTTTATCAAATCATGCATAGCTAATTTAGAGCAAAATGATTTTAAATCATGCATATTTATTTTAGCAAAATGATTTTTAAACATGCCTCTAAAATCTGAACAAAGATAATCGATTATGTACTTATGATAATCGATTATGTGAAGGCAGTGTCCATCAGATTTTTGAAATCTGCATGACAATCGATTGTGTACCTTATGACAATCGATTGTGTTGAGACAGTGTCCATCAGATTTTTCAAAGCTACAAAATAATCGATTGTGAACCTTATGACAATCGATTGTGTTGAGGCAGTGTCTATCAGATTTTTCAATGATACAAAATAATCGATTGTGAACCTAATGACAATCGATTGTGTTGAGGCAGTGTCTATTAGATTTTTCAAGACTGAAAAATAATCGATTGTCCATATAACATAATCGATTATGTAAATGACCGTTGCCAAAATATTTTCAAACTCCGTCAGATAATCAATTATAGAATTTTAATAATCGATTGTTTGAAGTAAAATCTGGAAAAGATTTTTTGAACGTTGCCAAGTAATCGATTGTATATTTCTGATAATCGAATGTTTTACGTAAAATCTGGAAATGATTTTTTGAACGTTGCCAGGTAATCAATTGTATATTTCTGATAATCGATTGTTTTACATAAAATCTGGAAATGATTTTTTGAATGTTGCCAGTAATCGATTATACGTCTTAGATAATCGATTATGCTGCGTAAAATCTGGGAATGATTTTTGGAACAATTGGAAAATAATCGATTGTGCCAACTTGACAATCGATTGTCGTAGCACAAAATCAGCAATTCTTAATTGGCAATTAGGCAACGGTTATGCATGCTTTTGACACTATAAATACATCTTCAAATCAGTCTTCTAATAAGAACAACTGATCATATTATTGCTAAAGCTTGCATACTCTCTTATTCATCATTTTCTATTCAGTACATAAGTTTTTGAGAGCCAAATTCTTGACGAAAGTTGTTGCGTTCTTGAGCGTATTTATTTTACTCATATCTACTCTTAAGGAGAGTCTTGTTTTGAGTGCAAAGTGTTTTTATACACTTGAAGGGAAGTGTTAATCCCTTGTGTTGTAAGAAAGAACGTTGTGATTCCTTTGGTTGAAGTCTTGAAGTGTTGTATCTTCGAGCAAAGGTTGTTGAGGCTTGTGTGACTCAAGTTCTCAGTTTGTAACGTTTTGTTAAGCACCCGTAAGCTTAACGAAGTTAGTGGAAATCTCGAGAGAGTCTCTCGGGGACTGGACTAGCCACGGGTTGTGGTGAACCAGGATAACATCGGTGCGTTCGTTCCTTATTATTTACTTATCGCACTTATTTCATTCCTGCAATTTTTAAATTCCGCAAGTTTACGCTGTTTTTTATTATAACGCTATTCACTCCCCCCCCCCCTCTAGCGTTAAGCGTATATTCTAACAAAATTAACTTGTAAAATAAAATATAGTGTATGATACTTGTTCAACCTTGCTACCCCGAGACTCGTCAGGCTCTGGTGGTTCTAATGGTCCAGTTATTGAGGTGTGCTCCTCTGTTTACAGTCTGTATGGAAGGTCCTTCCTCCCCCTCCTCCTCGAGAACGACACAACAATCCATAGCGTCGTCTTCTAGGAACAAATTCTTCATTATTGCCGGCGCTTCCTCTTCTTCTGACCCATAGATAACATCGGCCGGTTGGAAAGTCTGTTCCAAGCGTAGTATTGGCTACTCCAACGAATATTAAGGACCTCTCCATGGTGGAGACCAGTGGTTGAATTCCTCCCATGTATACGCATATCCCAGACCGAAAGTGGTGCCATATTTCTTGAGCTTTATGTGCTTAGTGATTTCTTAGAGGTTTTTTGCAAGCCCCTTGCCTGGTTTGTATCCCCTCCAATTCAATATGCTTTCAATTTTGTTGTCCCACCATTTATCTTTGTCAACAACATTGACTCGCTCGATGTGGTGATAGGTCTCACCACCAAACTTTCTTATACCCCCAACTGCTCGAATAGTCTGGAAACTATATATGGGATTCCTACCGTCGTCGTGAATGATCACCTCCTGGTGATTCCACTCGAACTTTGCCGTCTGATATAGTGTTGATGCTACGGCCCCAGCAGCATGGATCTACGGTCATCCTAACAACAGCACGTCTATCACTTGAAAATCAACATCAAACCAAGTAGGCCACATTTGCAAACACCGACTAATCTCCCCAATGGTGGACCTTTGGCAATCGTCGAAGGCTTTCACGTTTATGGCTCCATCCTTTATCTCATGCAATCTCTTACCCAACGTCCTGAGTGTTACCAGTGGACAAATATTGAGGCTGGACCATCCATCGATTAGGATTCTGGTGATAAAATAGTCTTCACATTGCACGGTGATATGCAATACCTTGTTGTGACTCAACCTTTCTGGTGGCAGCTCATCCTCATGGAAAGTGATCTTGTAACTTTTCAATACTTATCCTACCATGTTAGTTATCTCTCCGCCGGTGATGTTGCTAGGCACATATGCTTCACTCAGCACCCTTAATGGGGCATTCTTGTGTGCATCAGAATTTTGTAGCAAGGCAAGGATAGAAATTTATGCTGTTGTTTTGTTTAGCTGGTAGATGAATGAGTATTCCTTGGCCTGTATCTTTCTCCAGAGATCATCTGTCCCGATCTCAGTGATGGGAGGCTGGTTAGACGCCAGCTTGCTAGACTCAACCAGATGTATTGGGGGTATAAACTCTACCAGTTCTTGTAATACCATGTGCCGCAATAGCCTTTCCAAACCTAACCTTGCCTTTCCTTCTTGCCTCGACTGTATAATCCCATGGTATAGCCTTTGTGTGGAATGGCGTCATGGCCGACATTGCCACTGGGATCGACATGGCTGGAGCATGTACCTTGGGTGGTAAAATTGCAACTTTGAATGGTGTAGGTGCATTTACTGGAGACACAAATTCGAGCTCAATTGATGCTGATGTCTTTTCAGAGGACGTTACTTCAAACTCAAGTGGCACGGACATATTACTTCGGCATCCCTAGATGGTTGAATCTGGACCACGATCGGACTAAGAGTGACTATTGGTTTCTTTGGGTCGTCAACTTCTATGATCAAACCGATCGATCCCTCGGGATCCCAATCATCCTCTATTTCAATCATGTGAACGCCTCCACCCTTGTGGTCTAGCAGAGGATTATTGC
Organism: Nicotiana benthamiana; assembly: GCA_034376525.1. NCBI lineage: Eukaryota > Viridiplantae > Streptophyta > Magnoliopsida > Solanales > Solanaceae > Nicotiana > Nicotiana benthamiana. Next base: position 110,837,824 of record CM067331.1, read on the forward strand.
GGACATTTGGATCAGGTTATTTTGCCATGATAATCTTATTATCGATTAAAGTCTTGATCTTGTCTTTCAGGGAATGATATTTGTCAATGGTGTGTCCTTTCAGGCTGGAATGGTATGCATAGGATTTAATGGGATTAACCCATTGAAAAGGGTTCCCAAGAGCAGTAGGGATAGGGGGACATAACCAGCAGCTTTGAGTCTTTCATACAACTAGTCAATAGGTTCAGCAATAGTTGTATGTAGTATTGGAGGCCTTCAGTCAAAGTTTGGTCGAGGTCTAGGGAACTTTTGGCGTGCAGGAGGGATTGGTAGTGGGATGGTTAAGAATTGTAGGCTTGGTAAACCTATGCGGGTTGGGAATGTCTGGTTAAAGTAGGGTGATATGTGGGAGGTGGCGGTGATTGATAAGTGGATGGTAGAGTTTGGTAAGAGGATGGGGGTGCTTGGTAGTTTGGAGTAGGTTGATATGTGAGTGGAGGCATTGGGTAGGTTTGGTATTTGATGGGAGATTTGGCTCTCTATGCCACCATTACGGCTCCTACGTCCCTCTTCTTGGACATACCTCCTGACTGTAAGGCCTTGTTTGTAGCTTGCAAGGCCTCGAAGTTCATAACCATATAGCTTTTGATGCCTTCTTCTATTCTTTCTCCCAGCATGATAATGTCAGCAAACTTTTGGCCCTCGATCATCACCAGCCTTTCATAATACTGTGGGTATCCCAGACAAAGAATTTTTTTCATTTGTTCTTCCTTTAAGGCAGGTCTAACCTTAGGACCTTCATACCTCCAATGATTAGCATACTCGTGAAATGTTTCAGTAGGCTTCTTCTTTAGATTCTGGATATAGAACACATCCAGTACATTCTCAGTTTTGAAGCTGAACCTATCCATAAAATTGGATGCCATGCTTACCCAGCTCGACCACTTCTTTGGATCTTGGCTAATGTACCAAGACAAAGCATCTCCCTTCATGCTCCTCATAACAAGCTTCATATGGATTTTCTCATCTCCTCCTACTCCAACCAGCTTGTCACACTATCTTCTTAAATGGACCCTTGGGTCCTCTGTACCATCAAACATCTCAAACTTAGGAGGTTTGTACCCCTCGGTCAGTTCGACATCGGGTTGTATGCAAAGATCTTCGTAGTTCAGCCGTTCAATTCCTTTACTTCCTTCAACGCCTTGAATTTGTCTAGTCAATTTCGTAAGTTCTTTGGACAGGTGATTGATGATCAAGTCTTTATAATCAGACTCGGGTGTACTTGAGATGGGTTGGGTGGAGTGTGGCATAGTCTCCACATAGATGGGGGTGTTATGGTGGGTGTGGTAGTGGTCATTTGTGGAGTTCAGGGGCTCTGGGATGAGCAATGGAGTATTGTTTGAAGTATGGCATATGTTGCAGTAGTGGAGAGGAGAAGGATGGTTTTATGGTTTTGGGATAATTTATAGTTGTGTGGGGTTCTAAGTATTTGCGAAATTAACATATAGAGTTGTGAGGGAAAATGATAGATTTGCCAGATTCCGAACCTGATCAAGTTCTGCTTAGAATTTCAGTAGCTTTTTTTCAAGTTGGGATGCGTTTTCCATAGTACCATGACCATAAGTGACCTCTACCCGTTCAATTGTGTTCTCCTTTCTAGCATTGTTCAAATCTTCCATCTTCCCTTTGTTCTTATATTTGACAGGACTGAGAGGAGGAGTGGGTGGAGGGCCCCTGGATCTTGTAGAATAATATGATGTTGCCAGAGTGCACGAACTAACCTTTAGGGAGAGGAATAACAAAACAAAAAGGTAACCAAGTTACTGAGGATCATAAAAAATATTGCAATATTTAAACACATAGTGCCGGAATCTAAAGGGTGTACAAATTTAGGAGCCTCATTGTGCCCGAGGTAGGCCTAGTGAGAAATTGATTTGGAGAAATTAGGATGCTAAATACCTCATTTTATTGACAGAAAAATAGACAAATCCCAATTGACATTAAATAAGCAGGAAATGGAAATCACTAATGGCCATCGGCCTTATTAAATTTTATAAAGTGATAAGAAAAATTCTTATCTACTTGGTCCCAAAAGGACCTTCCCCAGATTCGACATCCCTGGCTCCGTCGAATAACTTTCCTAACTCGCGAAGTCCCGAAAATTGAATCTCCATGAAGGATGGTAGATTTCCAGATATTTTCTGATGAGAGTTTTGTAACTAGAACATAGATAGATCTTTCCACCCGCTTAGCAACCTTGGGTGGACGTTGGTGACCATATCGAATATGGGAACTTCGTGCCTCATATTCTGCAAAATAGAAGGGCTAGACCCTACCCCCACCAAACTCGACTATTTAACGTCAAAATTAGCATGACGCAATCGAGTTCTCCAAATAAATGCACAGAATGTGACAATGTCCGTTTTAAGTTTAAGGAAACCCAATGGAATATGGACAAGGCTATCTTAATGGATCATTATATGGACAACATAACTGATCCGTCTAGGTTTGACCATGATGCATGCAAAATTTGACCAGACAAAGGTTTCTATAGGGTTTTAGACTGGTACCCTTGTGCAGACAACTCGAGGAGGAAGGCATGGAACCGTTAACTACACCGTTGATCGATTGATTTTACCGTAAATATGCCTTTCCAAATTTAGGGGGTAATAAAATAGAAAGAGAGCAACCACTCATTATAAGCGTTGCTATGGTATTTGTTTGGCACGAGTGGAGTATGATGTTGAGCATGATTATGCAATAATTAAAAGCATGTTGTCACGTATTTGCATGTTAAGAAAGCAGTTTATACAACATTTTATAAATTAAAGCAGCAATGAAGGAAAGCAGTAAAGGAAAGAAACAAAAAGACATGTCAGTTTGCAATCGGAAAGGAAATTGAATACTTAAAAGAAATAAACAAATAATTGCGCGTAAAGAAGCATAAATTCTCAATACTAATCTAAGATGGTAAAAGCCTAAAAATCCCAAGCAGAGTCGTCATACTATCGCGTCCCATTTTTCCTCCGCGTAAACCAGGTTTATGATACTTGGAGGGACAACTCGTTCCTTTTGGGAACTGGACTTTGAATTTACAGAGTTGCCACCTAATGATTAAAGTGCATTAGGACACCAAAAGAGTTTGATTTGGATAACCAGAAATAGGATAAGGGCTTGAAATTATTCTAAGGGAAAGATGTTAGGCACCCCTCAGAATCCACTAGTGTGGTTCCCCGCCAGACAATTATTGTGAATTGAGGTGAAATCAACGAATAGGCAAATAAGGCTCAAATAAGAGGGGATTTCAACACATAATAGTTTGAAAATAAACAAAGTTTGAAAGAACAATTAGAAGAGCTGATTCTTTAAATAAGGAGTTAAAACACTGAAAGAAAATAAAGAATAAAGGGAGGGGGTCCTAGGTTTATTACAAATATGGATCATCCCATCAATGTCCGAAATCACTCCTCAATGGGGGCTACACATGACATTATCGCGTGGTTATCAAATCCATGTCTACCCTCCCCACCCCATTAAGGTATTTAAAGCGCAGATTGGTCTCGATTACTTATTGCATGCTATTACCCATCCTGCTCCCATCAGTCCCGGAGGCACTTAGGACTGCTAATACTAAAAAGGGAAGGATATTAGGCTTATTTGGAGTTTCAAAGGTAAAGATTCTAAGGAGACATACAAAACACATATTGCATATTTGGGGAAAACATGTAGACAAACAAAGGCTCATATCTACCTCCTTAAAAGAATAAAGCATATAATTAGCATGACTTGCACATACTTTTTAGGTCTGACTAAAAATACCAAAGACGAGAGAGTTTAAATATTGAGGCAGATTAGTTTATTACATAACTCAGATAAGAAGTCAAAATCAGACCTGCCTGTTGGTTGTAATGATTAATAAAACAGATTTAATTTTTAGAGTTATTATTCTAAGGCTTGCCTAGGTGTTCAGACGATGATCATATAGGCATGGTATCTACTGAATTCAGAAGGGGATAAGACAGTAAAACTCGAAATAAATTATTTGGAATCACATGGGCATGCTTGCTAAACTTTGTTAAGTGAGGGACTTAGACTATCAAAAGAGGTGCAGAATAAAATAAATTGATTACATGTTCTGCAAATGAAAGTATCCATTATTACTGATTTTACATCCAGCATTAAGCAAAGCAAACCAGATTCATTTAGAAACTCCAACAAGCATGTTTTCTACATGTTGCTGATTTTAGACACTTATAGACGTGGTGTCGAAATCCAGAAAACCATATAGACAGTGTACCTAACTGAAGTACTTATTTTAAACCTTATAGGAATAGTATCTAAATGCAGTTTGAATTATGCAAAACGACATTAGAACAATCCTATAGGTATGATTTCTAGGTAAAGTTTGAATATGCAAAATTATAATAGTCTTATAAGCATAATTTCTAGATGAAGTTTGAACATTCATAATTATAACAGTCCAATAGGCATCATTTCTAGGCGAAGTTGAGAATGTAGAAATTAAAACATTCTATAGGCAGAATTTGTAGGTAAAGTTTAAGCATGTAGAAATTAAAACACCCTATAGGCATAACTTCTAGGTGAAGGTAAGTATGCAGAAATTAAAATACCCTATAGGCATGATTTCTATACTTGCATGCATAGTTTCCCACCCCTTTTCACTAGCCAAACCACAAAGGTTTATTACAACTTATTAAAAACCAGAATAATAAATTACATCAGAAAAGCTCAAAGAAAAGTACAACTAGAGGAAGCCTCATTCTTGACTTCATGTCTGAGTTATGAGATAGACCAAATCAAAGACCATTGATCCAAAGCCTTTCTCCAATTTGAGTGCGTCAAAGTTCCCTAAGAGCCTCAATGGGACTCAGGGCAGGGCTCACACCGAAATTGTATCACCAGAATAGGGACAAGTGCAGTGTGGAAGTGCCAGCCCTCAAGTGTCCAAGTTCAGAGGAAGCTCAATGTGTCCCAAGTCAAGGCTCACAAGAGGGGGCAGGACTTAGGTCTAAGAGAGAGTGCAAGTGCAGAAATAGAGCTTTAAGAACTAAAGAAGTTAAGAAGAGGGAAAGAAGTGGTGGGAAACAGTTACAGAGTGAAGGATTTCATAAAAAAAGGGTTCGGGATTAGGAACTGCAAAGAGCCTATGTACTTAGACATTTGTTGATTTTGGGCATGCACAGCAGTGCTGTTATGCTTACAAAATCAACAAGAATACACAACATATGATGGTAACATAGAGGTTATGATCCTAGAGAATCTAGTTTGAGTCATAGACAACATATTTTATTACTTCCATGCCTCAAACAAGCCATCAGTATCAAACACATTGGGGTAGGGGTTTAGGATGCATAATAAATGCAGAACATGCAGAGGGGAATTACAGCATATTTAGGATAAAGTATTGAATTAAATACAAGCAGTAGAGAGACAAGAAAACAAAAGTACAATACATTGTTGTGATGCTGAAATCTTAATGAGGACATACCAGTTCAAAAAAGCAAAAATATAGTAAAAAGCAGGTAACACGACTTCGAAGACATGCCACAAAACAATTAACAAGAGAGAATGTTTTTTCTTAGCGTGAGTGATTTTAGAACTCAGAGTGTTTGTAGGTCTGTGTTAATGAAAGAGCAGGGCATTTATAGTTTTAAAATAGGTAGAAAAATAAGGCAAGCATCATAGTTTTGTAGTAATTATGGAACTATATGTCAATTAAAATAAATCAGTATAAGACTTTCTTTAATTAAAGAGTTAAAATCAAACGCTAATGTGCAAAAAATATTTAAGGAAAGAAATCAAGTAGAGAATCATGTGCAGAATAGACAATTCGGGGTAAGTACATAGATTTTTAATTAAGGGAAGAATCTTTGAAATACTCGGTTAACCAAATAAGGTAAGAAAACAAAGTAAAGTTGCAGAATGTAGGAGCAAACGAAAATTTGTACATAGCAAATCAAGGAGTCAAGGATTTCAAAATCACTGACTTAAGGGGAGTAACATGGGTTCCCATGAATAAACCAAGTTGAAAAGGAAGAATCGTAAATTAAAAGGGAAGTTTTTCAAATCAATCCAAGAAACAAGGAAATTCAGTAAAACAAAGGAAGAATCATTTACTCAACACACGAGTGCAACCAAAATTACACAAGGAGTGAGTTGAAATTTGTCCCCAATTTAAGGTCATTTTAGAGGGAAATTTGGCATATAAAAGAGTGTATAAACATTATGCATGCAAGATATTGATACCCAATTTTTTCCTGTATGTTTTTATATGCAAAATACCTTTCAAAATAGTATGTATATACATATATAAGTATTTCCGAAGGTCCTATTATTTTTCTCAATTTTTTAAGATATTAAAATCAATGTTATTTGCCTACTTTATCAAGAAAAACGCAAATAAGTATTCTCAAAATTTGCATTTTGATAATTCATTTTATTGAATTCTGATATTTATACGAAAATATACTCCCTCCATTTCATATTAAATAAGGTACTTTCCTTTTTAGTCTGTTCCAAAATAAATGACGATTTCTGAATTTGAAAATAATTCAACTTTAAACTCTTCATTTTTACCCTTTTTGCCCTTAATGAGAAGCTTTTACAACCACACAAATAGCATGACCCCACAAACCTTTTACCCATTAAGCTTTTAAGACCGTAACTTTTAAAAGTCTTCTTCTTTTTTCTTAAACTCCGTGCCGAGTCAAACTACCTCAAACAATATGAAACGAAGGGAGTAGCTAGTATGATTTTTGTACATTTTTACGAATTTATTTAATATTTTTAAAATGCTAAATTGCATTAGCCTATTTTAATATTTAATTGCGCTTATAGTAATAAAATTGGCTCCAATATTTTTAATCTAATATTTACATATTATTAACTAACTTGGTACCTTTAATTTGTTTCCAAGAATTATTTTTATAATTATATAATTGGATCCAATATTGTTAATCTAATATTTTTATATTATTAACTAATTTGGTACCTTTAATTTATTTCCAAATATTATTTTATTATTTTTCATAAAATAAATAAGGAAAATGGCTATTTAAATGCTAGCCTATTTTATTTCGATTTTGGCCAGATTTGGCTCCTCTAGTTAGACCCAATTTCAAACCCCATTACCCATCCAACTCCTAAAATTACCCGACCCATAGCCCATCTAAACAACCCGCCCGGCTCCCCGATTAATCTTTTTGATCAACAGCCACAATTCTCCCTTTTCTTTTTAATTTACCAACACCCCCTAAACCTAAATCATTTTCCACCTACCAGTCGCCTCTAAACCCTCCCCCTATTCTCTCAAACTCTCTCGAATCTTCCCAAACCCTAGCCACCTCCCACCACTTCCACCCTAAAGCCACCGGAATCTATGGCTTCCTATGCCATCGAAGTCCTACACCGGCCTTCTACGACTCCTACACGCTTGGTTTTTAAAGATTCAAGGTCTGACCACAACGGAGCTTGGTCCAGGCTTTGTTTGGTGCGAGTGCTATGGCTATCTCCAACATAGCTCCGGCATGTCATGGTTGTTCAAGCTTAGTTTTGACCTCTCCGACTTAGATCAGTGACTTTTCCAAACCTTTCTCATTACTGGGGTTCTTTTGAAACCTTAACCCTTCGAGGTTTTTCTTATTCCTTTAGATCCATTGTGTATTTATGCATTCCCTAAGCTTTTAAATTATTTTCCTTACTTTTCTTTCAAAAACTACTTTCAAAACCATTTCTTTTCCGATCTAGGGTTTTCTTAGTAGTATTTAAATGTTTCTCTGACTTTCTTTTTCTTTTTGTGTGTATTTACCTCTACTGTGTTCTTGTATTTTCTTCTATCGTATTCTTGTATGCTTATTGAATATTTCTTCTACTGTATTTATCCTATATTGTGTTATTGTGTGTTTCTTCTATTGTATTTTCCATTATTATATTCTTAAAGTGTTTCTTATTAAGTTCCGTCTACTAAGCTCTGTTTAAGTTTCTTCCAAAACTTCTTAGCATGCTTCTTCTACTGTTCTTATCAATTTTTCCCGTTATGTTTTGTATTAGCATCTTCTACTCTATTTTTCCTTTGAGCTCTTCTACTATGTTTTGCATGTTACTTTTCTATCATGTTTTCTCATGAGTTTCTGTGCTGAAAGAAATATGTTAAAGTTTCAGTTCTTCTCTGAGATTTCTGAACCTGTTTCGATTTAATTACTCGCGCTCTCATCCTTGCACTCGATTGATGGCGGAAACCCTAGAATTTTGGGGTTCCTCCAAGTTTGGTTATGTAATTTTCTTGAACTGGGGTTTTCTTTCAAAACCCCTAACTCTTTTAGACCAGTTTCGAATCTCTGAACTCAGTTTGGACATCTTTGTGATTCTGAATTTTTGCTAAACTTTTATAAGACCTTTACATTGGACCTTTTGCATGCTACTGGATACTATTTCTCTCTGCATTACTGGCTTATGTGATAAACTACTACCTACTAATTTTGCAAACTCAACACATTTGTATGCTCTTTATGTGTGATGAATTTCCTTCTACTGGGTCTGATTGATTTCTTTCCATTGTTTGTTGATTTCCCTTAAGTTAAAAAACCTTTCTCAGATTTTTTGACTTGGTTCATTCATACAAATCTCTGACCTCTAATTTACTGTCTACTAATTGATTTTCTTACCTTAATTGTACAATCGCGTATTTCAAAATTCTGTACTTAAATAAAACTTCAATAAATTTACCCCTAATTGCCTACTTTGCACAAATTGCTTATTCAACTTCTTTCCTCAAATATTTTTTACCCGTTTGAATCTGAATTCCTTAATTAAAGGAAGTCTTGTGTGATTGATTATTAATTAATATTCAATTCCTTAACTAATTCTTACCTTATTTTGCCTGATTTTCAACACTATAAATGCACGACTCTTTAACACATAGCACAAACATACACAGTCTTCCTGACTCACACTTACACAATAATATTCTCTCTTCTTGTCTGCACCATGGCCTGTTTACAAGACTTTCTATTTTTCTCTACTTGTTTCTTTGAAACTGCTACGTCCTGATTTAAGCTTCAGCATCACAACAATGTGTTTACTTATAGTTTGTGTATCCATGTCTATTTGCTATATTTGTGGAGCTCGGTATTTCAATTAGCATGATACACTCCTTATTTTGTTTATGATATGAATCCCTACTCCCTACCCCCTTATATGTTTGAGCTATGATTTAAGACATGGCAATAAATAAGTTATTGTCCATGAATCAAATTGGGTCCTTTAGGATCCCAGCCTCTCAACAGTGTGTTCTAACATGCTTATGGGCATACTAGTATTCCCTATTGTTGGGTATGCCCACAGCCTGCTCTTGCCTCTTTCAACTTCCCTATTTCCCCTATCCCCCTATGTGTATTGATTTGTAACTGTTTCCCTTATATTTTTCCCTTTACAGCATTCTGTTTCTGCACTTGCACTCTCTCTTAGTCCCTAAGTTCTACCCCTCTCTTGTAAGCCTTGCCTTGGGACCTTGAGTTCCCTCAGAACTTGGACACTTGAGGGTTGGACCTTCCACAGTGCACTATGTATTAATCTGGTGATACATTTGGGTGTGACAACTGCCCGGAGTCTATATGAAACTCTTAGGGAACTCTGACATATCCAAATGGGAGAAAGGCTTTGGATCATGATCTCTTTGGAGTTGGTTTACTTCATATTTCAGACAGGAAGTCTGAATTAGGTTCTCCTTGGTTGTACTTTTAATTTCTGATGTATTTTCTTTTTTATCTTCATTTTGGGCTATAAGAATCTTGTAACAAACACTTGGGGGTGGCTAGTGAAAAAGGGATGGATAACTATGTATACGAAGGGTAGATATCCTGCCTATAGGTAAATTTATGAATTTATGCAGTTTCGAATAGATATCTTGCCTATAGGTTATCTCTGAATTTCTACACTCTCATATAGATACCTTTCCTATCGATTATATCTGAATTATTATATACATATCATGTCTATAATTACCTGGAAATCTGAATCCTGCACATGCACATAAAAATATGCCTATAGGTCTTTCTGAATCTTGCATATACATTCTTCATCAGGCAATCATATTTATAGGTATTAATCAATCAACTGCAACTAGATATAATGTTCATAGGCTTCAAATGAAATTCAACGCCAAGATATCATGCTTATAGGCTTTCTGCATTTTACCATGTCTGTTGAAAACGGTTTAAAATCAACACCCATAGAAAGCATGTCCATAGGAGTCATTAATCAAGTCTGAATTGCTTCCCTCATTTATAAGTCTAAAACCAGTAATAAATGACGACCATCAGTTGCAGAACTTACGATCTCTTCCTAAAACTTGATTTATTTAATAACTGACGACTTTCTTAAATCAGTATGTATTCAATTTATTTTATTTTTTCTGAAATCAATAGATATCATGCCTAAAGGACCCTCATCCAACACCTAGGCAAGCATTAAGGCTAAAATCATAAACTGAATCAGATTTTATTATCTACAACCAGCAGGCAAGCCTGACTCGGGCTTCTTATCTGAACTATGTAATAAATCAGTCTGCCTCAACCACTTATGTTTTACTCGGACCTTAAACAGTATGTGTAATTCATGTTAAATCATAAGCTTTCTTTGGTTTAAAGGAGGTCTATCTGAGCCATTCTCTTGTTTATGTGTTTTCCCCCAGTTTGCTATACGTGTTTTTGTATGTCGCCTTAGAGTTTTTGCCTTTGAAACTATAAACAAGCCTAATATCCCTTCCATTTAGGATTAATAGTCCTAACTGCCTCCGGGACTGATAGGATTAGGGCGGGTAATAGCATGCAATAAGTAAACGAGACCATTCTGCGCTTTAATACCTTTACAGGTGGGAAAGGGTAGAAATGGATATGATGACCATGCGATAACATCACGTGTAGACCCTCATTGAGGAGTGATTACCGGGCGTTGTGTGGGGTGATCCATATTATTTATAAACCTAGGATCACGTCCCTTTGTTTCTTTGATTCCTTGTTTCTTTTTCTAAAATTTAAATTATTTCTCTAAGAAAAAGTCAGTCTCCCTTTCATTCTTTTTAACTTTATTTGTAACCATTATGTGAAAATCCCCTCTTACTTGAAGTTTTATTTGTATATGTGTTATTTGCACTTAAGTCACAACAATAGATTGGCCGGGAACCACATTAGTGGATCCTGAGGGTGCCTAACACCTTCCCTTTGGGATAATTTCAAGCCCTTATCCGATCTCTGGTTACTTGACTCAAAAACTTCTTAGTGTCCTAATGCACTCAAATCATTAGGTGGCTACTCTTAAATTCAAAAGCTAATTCCCGAAGGGGAACGAGTTGTCTTCCCAGATGTCATAAAACCCAGTTTCGCGAGAAAAAGGGGGGCGACAGCATGGCGACTCTACTGGGGACACTCTTTTAGGCTTTTACCATTTCAAGCTATTACTGTGACTCTACATTTTTTTATGTGCCTTTATTTGTTTAATCACTTTAAGCATTTCATTCCCTCTTCTACTACGAAAGTGACTTGTCCTTTGTTTCTTTCCCTTGTTTATTTTACTGCTTTCCTTTACTGTATTCCTTTATTACTATTTTAAATTATTGTAATTATTACTTTATGAACGTGCAAGTACATGACAACTTGTTTTAATTATTGCAACTGCATGTTTTTAACATCATTTTCCACTCGTGCCAAACAATATACCATATCAACGCTTATAATGAGTGGTTGCGCTCTTTCGATATTATCACCCCCTAAATTTGGCAAAGGTATATTTGTGGTAAAACTAGTCGATCAATGCTATAGTCAACTGTTCCGTGCCTTTTCCTCTTGAGTTGTCTTCTCAAGGGTACCAGTCTAATACCTCATAGAAACCTTACTCTGTTTAATTGTGCATGTATCATGGTCAAACCTAGCCAAGTCAGTTATGTTATCCGTATAATGACTCTTTAAGATAGCCTTGTCCAAAATCCACTAGGTTTCCCTAAAACCCAAATGGATACTACCATGTTTTGTGTATTTATTTTGAGAACTAAATGCTTTATGCCAATTATTGATATTTAATAGTAGAGTCTAATGGGGGTAAGGTCCTAATCCTTTTGTCTTGCAGAAGATTGAGACACAAAGTCCCCAGATTTGGCATGGTCACCAACATCCACCCCAAACTGCTAAGCTGGTGGAAGGATTTTCACTCTAGTGATTAGACTCACATTCAAAAGGAACCTATCCTCCCTCTTGGAAAATCAACCCAACAACAAGATCATAGAAGCTGCTACTTTGTTCTGAGATTGTGATAGGTCTGTGTTCCCCTTCGGAGACATTGAGATGACACCCTTGCTAGAGAAAATAGGAGGACTGGCGAGTGTGTCGTGGGAAACTCTGGGTTTGTTACTGACGAAAAACCCCAAGGGTAGAGGTTTTCTCAAAATAATAGGTCTAAAGAAGAATCCAGACTTGACATGTTTGAAAGAGTCGTACATTCCCTTTGACTATTTGTACTAGAGGTACGGTCACAGCAAATCTTACCGTACTTATCCTGATGAGTTTGCCCTTACATAATTGGGGCATATTCACCGAAGGGTCATTGTCTTCATGTTCTGTTTCTTGCGGATGATAGTGTTTCCAATGAAAAAAGCAAGAATTCATACCAGGCTAGCTATGGTCACCAAAACACTAATGGAGGGAATTGATGGACAACCATTTAGTCTCATACCAATGATCATTGCAGAGATATACCGAGACCTAGAAAGGTGTCAACAAGGAGCCAAACACTTTGATGGTCTTAATCTGCCACTTTAACTATGGCTCGTAGAACATCTCCAAAAGGGTGAGTATCGACAGGAAATCCATCAAAGGGACTAGGATGATCATATCGCTTTTCATCACCCAAAGCAAATGAATTGCATTCCCAACATGTTTGGCTAACCGGAGAATACTAGAGAATGGGTCGAACTCTTCGAAAATCTGAGTGAGGACCAGGTACAATGGATGTTCGAGTGATTCCCAACCAAGGAGTTCATCGTCCGGTCCAATGACGCACCTTTCCTGATACTAATTGGCTTAGGAGGAACGTGCCCTTATGTACCTCATCGGGTTATGAGACAAGCGGGTAGGAAGCAGGTTATACCTACCGTCGACAAGATGAGTCACTTCCGGGTTGACTTCCAGGATGACGATAGTCCTTACAAATGCCAGGCTCAGCACATGTGGCACTAAAAGGACACATCAAACCAAATAGATACCACGCAGGTTGTGCTCCCTATTATTCAGGCTGGTTGGAGGATAATTATAGCGGTCTGGGCCAGCCTAGGTTCGTTCAAGGTAACAGGATCATAGATGAAAAGGTCGAAGCACAGGTCAAGTACAACCATCTGCGAAAGAGAAACTGAGAATGTGAAAGTGAGCACTGTGAGATATAGGAAGCTAATCAAAAACTAATTGAAGAGTGGAAGGATATGTTTGTAAGCACCAACAAAAGATTAGTCTATTTGAAGCGAGGTATAGTAGAGTTGGAAAAGAAGTTTCTGAAAAGGGTCGAAGACTGTCGGACTGGTTGATAAGTTGGTATTTTACCGACTTATCTTGCCTTTAAACTATACTTTTGCTATGTTTATGGTGATAAAATCGTTCATTTAATGTCAATTACTTCTACTTTACAAGAATTTAGAAGTGATGTCGAAGAAACCAAGTGAAAACAACTCAACATGAAGCCAAAAGAAGGGAAAATCTGGGCAGGGCCCTCTGAGCTTGAAAATGCGAGATGTAACTGGGAAATGCGAACCCAAGAGCAATACGGCAGCCATCGCAAATGCGAGATTAAACTCGCAAATGCGAACTCCAGTGGAATTTGGTAGCCTTCGCAAATGTGAACACAATGTAAAAAGGGGCAGCTTCACAAATGCAATATGAATCTCGCAAATGCAAGATCAGCTGGGATTAGAGGACTTCGCAAATGTGAAGAATTATGGAAAATGAGAACTCAGGCTGCCTAAGGCAATCTTGGGAATTGCGAAATTTTGTTCGCAAATACGAAGTGCGTGCTTCAGGCATGGGTAAATCTAGAATTTCACATTATTGATCCCCAAATCTTTTACTATCAAACTACGGTCATTTGAAAAAGCATATTTTGGCTTATTTTCATTCTCTTAGACTAGAAAGAACAAGTTGGAGGCTAGGGTTTTTCACAAACACACTTGGGTATTGAAGATTAAAGCTTGTGGTTAAGGTTTTCTTACCCATTTATGTTTGTTTCTTCATTTCCTTGCTTTGTATTGAATATTTAAGTGTATAGTATTTTATCCAACACTTGAATCTTGTTTATGGGAATATTCACAATTAAAGTGTGAATTTTATACCTTGTTGTGCTTATGTATTGGATGTTCCATAGTTATGAAGTGAGTTGTTGTTTCTTTAATTATTCTTGTTATTTAATGTTTCCAAAGGGATTAGCTAACCCTAGGACTCGCCCATTAACTCCGAATTAATTTTGGGAAGAATAGTTTGGGGTTGGGAAAGATTAATTAACAAGAATTTGAGGCGCTAACCCTGATTTTAATGATTCTACCTAGGGATAGGATTGAACTACTTGTAGCCTTTTGGGTGTGCTTAATCTTCTAATCGTGATTAGGGATAATTCAATTAGGAAGTCTTGTTAGTCTTCGGAAGAAGCTAATTAAGAATTATTATCCGTGGCTAATTAACATAAACTCGTTCATATTTGTAAAATCGTGAGATACATTGGATCGTTACTTGAGTGTAATTCCCGATGCTTTCATACTTGTAGTCATTGATCATTTTACTTGCTTTATAGGTTAGTTTACATTTTAGCATCTTAGATATAAAAACAATTGTCAACCCAAAATTCTTATTGTTTGGCACTGCGCGACTAGCGATAATTCTCTTACATTCCTAATCGCCTACACGTTGTTTTATGTGGGATTCGACCCCGACTCATAGTTGGGTAATTATATTGCTGCGTCCGTATCTATTGCTTTTTAGCGGTGGATTTGGACGTCACCAAAATTGGCGCCGTTTCCGGGGAACAATTTGGCATAATTTAGGTTGTTTGAGAAATAAGTGAAAGTGCTTTGATCCAAACTTGTTAATACTTGTGTAATTATTTTTCTTACCTTGGGTCTATTTTTCTTAATAGTTTCTTGTTTTTATTTTTAATCTCGAAAAAAATGGCATCATATAACGATAATTGGTCGGATGGGAGTTGTTCATATTTTGACGACCCTTGTCCTTATTGTGGTGGACCACACTCATGGAAACATTACTTAAATTCTTCCGGGAGTGGATTGTGTGCACAATATTAACCCCAAGGTTGGAGTATTTGTGATAAGTGTTGTTGCCAAATTGGTCATTGGGATTATTGTGCATATTTGATCTTCCCTTCCCCAAGCCCCTACTATGATGAGTTTGCTTCTTGTGATGAAAATCATAGGGCTACGGAAATGGAAGAAATTGAGCATGGCAAAATGGAGAGTTCAAACTCATGTTGGAGTGTCTACTTGAGGAAGGAAACAAAGAGCAAAACGGCTTGGAACATCTTTTGGAGACTAGTCTCCAAAATGACTTGGCACTTAAACGGTTGCCCTCGCAAATGGATGAGTTGATAGAAGCCTCAATGGCTCAAAAAGCCTCGGAAGTGAATAAAAACCAAGAGTCTCTCTTCGAGGTCGAAAATGAAAATCCTTCCTTGGCACTTGACCAAAACCAAGAAGAACTCCCTAATGCTCAAGATGAGAAAATAATGCTCATGTTGGAGACCATTCTTGAAAATGAGGAGAAGCACAAATTTGCATTCGAGGACTTGAGTCAAGGCTTGAATTACAATGATGAACACATCCGCACTTTGGCAGACCAAATGCAAAAATTGGTTGAGGCTCACTATGCCCAACAACTAGAGTGTGTGGAAGAAAGCCAAGAAGACTCCAATACCGAGGAAGAAAGTGAGCTTTACTTTGAGGAGTCAAGAATTGAACATCCACCAACCGACCCAATGAGTGTTATTGATGCCGGCAAAAATATGGAATTGGAGTCAACCGGTAAAAATGCAAAATGGGTTGATGTTGACTCTAATCTAGGGGGAAAAGAGGATGTCACGCTAGAAAAAATGCAAAGTGAAGGCTTGAAGTCACATTCCAAGAATTTTTCAACGTTGGGATTGTGTGGTGACACGAAAGTTAAAACCTCATGAATCAATGAAGGAGTGCGAGGAGGAAAAACTCGAGCCATACATTTTACAGTTTGAGGAAGCAAGAAATCAAAAGGACATTCCTCACTTGAAAGCCAAGAAGTGCAAAATGAAGATTTTAAGCATTGGCTCAAACATCAAATTACCACCCCCCATCGCTCGAGGTCACAAGCTTCCAAGCTAGGGGCCCAGTTCATACCGTCCAAGTGGCAAGAAAAGTGGTAATGTTTTTTGTGTCGTGCCGCGGCGTAAAATCAAGCGCTCCATGGGTGGTAACACCCTTTTCTCTTTTACATTTTTCAAATTTTTTAGTATACTGTGTTTGTTGGAATGCAGGGAGTTCAAAGGATCGGAAAAGAGCGGCAGGAAAAATGCGGTAGAGATGCGGCCGCAGAACTGATCAGCGGTCCGCAAATCCACCACAGAACAAATCAGAGAAGAGGCAAAATTGTCAAGTGGAAAATGCGGTAGAAATGCGGTCGCATAGCTGACTGGAAATTGCAGTCTGCATGTTTGAAAAATGCGGCGAATAAGGTCACTCTGCAGTCTGCATGTTCACTATGCGACCGCAGAATGGACAGCATTTGAAGCCTTCTAAAAATCCTTCAAGTCCCGCATTTCAAATTTCTCATCATTTTTGAAATTTTTGTTTTTTTAGAATATCTTAGAATACTATTTGTAACTAATCTGCCAAGTTTGAGAATTTTTGGAGTTGATTTGAGCAAGTCGGGATGATGCATTGGCAAAAGCCACTAGCTGACTGGAAATTGCAGGGTAGGGTTTGCATTTGCAAACAAAATATCGCATTTGCCAACTGGGCTGAATAGTGGGAACTTCGCATTTGCGATTTTGCTTTCGCGTTAGCGAAGAAGCAGTGAAACTTGGGACTTCGCAATTAGATGGTCCCAGTCGCATTTGCGACTTCTGTGAGGCTTTAATGCTGCCTTGCCCATTTTGAACCAAAATCGCTCTCACTCTAATAACATCTCAAAGTCTTGGTCTCTCCTCTCTCATCATTGTAAAGGCACAAAAGCTTCATCTCTCATCGCAAAAACTCAGGTATGAAAGCTTAAATCTATACACTCCCTTCTTCTCCATGTTTACTCTCATGTTTGTCTTGTTGGGTAACATGGAACCCTAGAATTTTAATGGGTCACTCTTGCCCTAAATGGTTGAGAATTGTTCAAAAAATTATCTGTGATTTCTGGGTGAATTTTGGTTGAGTGTGAGTGATTTTGTTGGTTGTAAAAATTTGGGGAAGTCTGAGCACCCAAGCTTGCGCCTTTAATGTGTTCGATGTGAGGCTCGAATGAAATTCGTGGCCAAAACCATTGTAAATTCTTGATTCATGGTCGTTTATGAAGTGTAATGCATGATATATGCTCGATTAATGATTGGGTTTGCAAAATAAAGCTTGGAATGGAAATATTTGGGCTGAGGAACTGAACTCTGGAAGAGGGGCTGCCTGGGACGATGGGAATTCGCATTTGCAATGATTTTTTTGAAATATCGAGATATGTCTATCCCTAAAGAACTTCGCAAATGCGAAGTTTTTCTCACATTTCCCTTAACTTTCAACTTCGCAATTGTGAAGAAAACTTGGGATTTGCGACATTTGCAGCCCAGCTGCTCAAAAGCTGAAAATCTTGGAATTTTTTCTAAGTCTAAGTTTCAACTGTCCGGTCATTCTTTTAGCATAATTGTTTCATTTTGCACTGCTGTTCATAGCCATACCATGTTTTCACTCTTATCACTTTTTGACAGGTAGTATAATAGCGGAAATAAACCCAAACTCCGAGGGATCCGTAATCGAAAACCCTTCGGAAGAAGAGAAAGCCTTTGATGAGCATCAGTTCCTGAACATGGAGTGCCAGGAACGGTACTACGAAGAACTGATTTCAAAGAAGGTGGTCCCGCAGAGTGGAATTGTGATAGATGATGTTGCAGAACGTCTCCCCGAGTTCTATCAAGGGCTAATGGGCATGTGATGGAATTGTTTTACCCCTAAACCTTGCCGATCCAATGAGAAATGGGTGAGGGAATTTTACGCCAACATCCCACCAATCAAATTGAAAAATCCCAAGATGATAATTCGGGGTCAAATGGTACGCTTTGGGGCTGAGGATGTGAACATGTACTACAATCTGCCCGATCATGACATGGCTCCTTTCAAGGAAAAGGATTGTGCTTCAGGAAAGTGGTTGTCCTCTAAACTCTGTCCGGGTGTAGATGTTCCTTGGACAGCTGAAAAGAAGGGGATAACATCAAAACAATTCATTGCAGAAGCAAAGATATGGCTGGCTATCATATGCAGTCATGTCTCACCTGTGACCAACATATGGAACATCCCAGTTACTCGAGCGTAAAGGGTAGCTTGCATCCTTGATGGAATTCAGTTGAAGATGGGCAAGATCTTTATAAGGGAGCTTGAGAGAGCATCGGATTCAAGATAGTCCTTCATTGATATTCCGTTCTCTCATCACTGAGTTATGCCAAATGGCCGGGTTGGAAGAAGCACTAGGGGACAATTGGATAGAGCCGGGAAAGCCTATTCACCCATTGAAGAAAAGAGTAGAGGGTGGTGCAGTGAAGCCCAAAAAGAGGAAGACATTTCTTCTCCTCATTGTGATCCGAGCAGTGTACCATCATCTTCAGCAGGAGGGCCATTTGTTGTGATCACTGAGGAGATGCAAGTGATTCGCGAGCTAGTGTCTGGCCTTCCCTAAGGACCTGGGGAAACATCTGAGGGATCTGCCAACATCTCAAAGAAAGAATTCCATAAATACATTGATGATCAGAAGAAGCAGGGGGATCACCTCAAGGCACTGGAAAAAGCATACACTGAGCTGGCCAAGAAACTAGGTGAATTGATCACTTCACATGGCGTTATGCAACACTCGCACACCCGGATGGTAAAAAGAGAGAAGAAAAGAGATAAATTCTTCACACAGATGTGGAAGGGTGTGAAGGGCATCTTCAAGGTCCTAAGCCTCAAGATCGGATACCATCGCGCAGAGCTGTGGAAGATGATGATGTTCCTGTTGAGTGGCACGAGGAAGAAGGAGAGGAGGATGAGGATGAGTCTGAGTTCGAGAGCGAGGAGAGCAATTGACGCAGTATACAGGGAGCATTCTCCACCATTTTCTACTATATCATGTTTAGTTGCATTGGGGACATTGCAACATCTTTGATTGGGGGTGGCTTCTTGCATAACTGTGATGTTTTGTTGGACATTTGTCGGATTAGTACCTTGACTGTTGTTCATGCTTTTCATTTTGTTATTAGTATGTTTTTATACCATGTGTATATTAGTATGTTGATATTAATTTGTTTAGTAGTTGTTATTAGTTAGCTTCTTAATTTTATTTATTTTAGTATTTTTTTGTTAGTGACGATATCCTTGATTTTCTTTATGACATGGTTCTTTTTCCAAGGATGCCAATTTTTCTAGTTGAACCAGGTAATTGTAGAAAATTTTTGTCGACTTTTCCCGATGATGGATGGATTGACAACTTTCTTAAGCGAATTAGTCTTTTAGTTAGAATTCGTTTTTGTTAATTGAGGGTATTAAATGGTTTATGTTGGGATTGGTGCCCATTGGTTGTGGCTTGCTTAGTACCAACATAGTTAATCCTCGGCATATGAATTGTTGATTGTTTAAAAAGAAAAACACAAAATATAATAATTAAAGTAGTGAGGTCATGACTTTTAGACTCAAATTTTGGCTCTTTGATTCATAAATTAGTATCTTATGCTATATGCAACCTCTTTCAGTCATTGGTTCCAATTGGATTTAGGATTGATGTTCCATTCGAATGTTCATGTGCCATGTGTGGTGAGATTATTTGTGAAGTTCCTTTGCGTTGCTTGTAGTCTAGAACTTGTCCAGAATGTGCTTCAAGGCGAAATCATAGATTAACTTGGTTCGAAAAATGATAGTAGGCCTTTCTTGGACTGCTAGTAGTGCCTAAAAATTCCTACCCGTAAATGTTTTCCCTAGATAACCAATTTTGAGCCTTTAACCTTATTCTTTGGCAACCATGTTACAAGCTTAAAGCCTTTGATCTTAATTGATATACCTATTGGCACCTTATCTCTCGGAGTACATTTAAAGTGAAAACATAGGCTAAAAGCCTAAGTTTGGGGGTGAATGGTTGGAAAAGTTGTGATATGGAAGCTACTGAAAAGGTGGAAGGTAGAAAAAAATGATAAAAAGTCAAAAAGGAAAAAAAGAAAGAAATATATATATATATATATATATATATATATATATATATATATATATAGAGAGAGAGAGAGAGAGAGAGAGAGAGAGAGAGAGAATAAAGTGAATAAAGTTGTGAATAAAGGGAAGATTAGGTGTGAAAAAAGGGTGGAAAATGTGTTTGAAGGAAGTGGACTTTAATTGTAAATTGTGTAGTGCTTGGGGAGGTTTTGAATCACTTTACCAAAATTGAACCATACCTTATCCAAAAGCCTAAACTACAACCCTTAAGTCCTAATTGATTTTGAACCGAGTTATCTACATTAGTGGAGGAATACATAAAGGGCAATCCTATGGTACTACATGTGTGCATTTGAAAATCTTCTTGAGAGAGTGTGATTTTTTTCCATTTGATATCCCATTGTTGCTTTGAAATAATAATTATGAGTGCGGGACCCTCTCTTAAATGTGAGGGCACATGAAGTTTGAGTTGTGAACTTAATCCCATTTTCAATTGGGAAGACTGACCAAAGAAAGTTGATTGTGATGGAGAGGCAAATTTTGAAGCTTTAGTGTCATGACTTGATTGCTACTCTGATTCGCATTAGTGCATGAGCACTTGATTATGCAAAATGCTTGATAGTTCATATGTTTTGGATTAATTGTTGGTACCAATCGAAGTCACGCATTTGTGCTTAAAGTATATCTTCTTGTTGGCTTGGTGTGATAAGGATATGAGGTTGTTTAACCACTTTGGAAGATGTTTTGTTGCTTTCATTGCTTGAGGACAAGCAATAGTTCAAGTTTGGGGGTGTGATAAGTTGGTATTTTACCGACTTATCTTGCCTTTAAACTATACATTTGATATGTTTATGGTGATAAAATTGTGCATTTAATGTCAATTACTTCTACTTTAAAGGGTGAATGTGATTTAGAAGTGATGTCGAAGAAACCAAGTGAAAACAACTCAAAATGAAGCCAAAAGAAGGGAAAATCTGGGCAGGGCCCTCTGAGCTCGCAAATGCAAGATGTAACTGGGAAATGCGAACCCAAGAGCCATAGGGCAGCCATCGCAAATGCGAGATTAAACTCGCAAATGCGAACTCCACTGGAATTTGGTAGCATTCGCAAATGCGAAGTAATGTTCGCAAATGCGAACACAGTGTAAAAAAGGGGCAGCTTTGCAAATGCGATATGAATCTCGCAAATGCGAGATCAGCTGGGATTAGAGGACTTCGCAAGTGCGAAGAATTTATGGAAAATGCGAACTCATGCTGCCTAAGGAAATCTTGAGAATTGCAAACTTTTGTTCGCAAATGCGAAGTGCGTGCTTCATGCATGGGCAAATCTGGAATTTCACATTGTTGATCCCCAAATCTTTTAATACTCGACTAGGGTCATTTGAAAAAGAATCTTTTGGCTTATTTTCAGTCTCTTAGACTAGAAACAACAAGTTGGAGGCTAGGGTTTTGCACAAACACACTTGGGTTGTGAAGATTAAAGCTTGTGGTTAAGGTTTTCTTACCCATTTATGTTTGTTTCTTCATTTCCTTGCTTTGTATTGAATATTTAAGTGTATAGTATTTTATCCAATACTTGAATCTTGTTTATGGGAATATTTATAATTAAAGTGTGAATTTTATACCTTGTTGTGCTTATGTATTGAATGATTTTTCTATAGTTATGAAGTGAGTTGTTGTTTCTTTAATTATTCTTGTTCTTTAATATTTCCAAAGGGATTAGCTAACCCTAGGACTCGCCCATTAACTCCGAATTAATTTTGAGAAAAATAGTTTGGGGTTGGGAAAGATTAATTAACAAGAACTTGAGGCGTTAACCCTCATTTTATAGATTCTACCTAGGGATAGGATTGAATTACTTGTAGCCTTTCGGGTGTGCTTAATCTTCTAATTGTGATTAGGGATAATTTAATTAGGAAGTCTTGTTAGTCTTCGGAAGAAGCTAATTAAGAATTATTATCCGTGTCTAATTAACATAAACTCGCTCATATTTGTAAAATTGTGAGATACATTGGATCGTTACTTGAGTGTAATTCCCGATGCTTTCATACTTGTAGCCATTGATCATTTTACTTGCTTTCTAGGCTAGTTTACATTTTCGCATCTTCGATATAAAACTATTGTCAACCCAAAATTCTTATTGTTTGGCACTGCGCGACTAGCGATATTTCTCTCACATTCATAATTGCCTACATGTTGTTCTCTATGGGATTCGATCCCGACTCATAGTTGGGTAATTATATTGCTGCGACCGTATTTATTTCTTTTTAGGTGGATTTGGACGTCACCACTGCTAAAGGAAATGAAGGCGGACATCTGGCCAGAGCTTACTTGCTATTAGGACTGCATGAGCTAGTGAAGTTGTTCGATGGAACCATTGATGCCGAGTCTGGGGAAGGTCCCTCTGGGACCAAATAGATAGGACTTTCCATTTCCTTTTTATCAAAATAATAAGGTCAATGGCCATTATTGATTTTGTCTGTCGTTTATCAATGAAATGTGGCATTTAGCATTCTAAGTTCTCCAAATCAACTTGTCGCTAGGCCTACCTCGGGCACAACAAGGCCCCCAAAATTAGGACACTGTTTATATTTCAGCACTATGTGTTTAAATATTGCAACATTGTTCCTAATGATCCTCACTAACTTGTTAGTTTTGTTTATTCCCCTCCCCAAAGGTTAGTTTGTGAACTCTGGAAACATCATCATATTTTACGAGATCCAGGGGCCCTCTACCTACTCCTACTCCCAGTCTTGTCACACACAAAAACAAAGGAAAAATGGATGATTCGAACAACTCAACTAAACGGGTAGAGGTCATTCATGGTACTCTGGTCCCCAATAAAAATGTATCCCAACTAGAACAAAAGCTGTTAAAGTTTCAGGAAGAACTTGATTAAGTCCGAAATCTGGAAAATCTATCATTTTTCCTCACCACTCCAGAGGTTACTTTCCCAAATACTCAAAATCCTGTACCTCCACAAAACATCCCAAAGCAATAAAACCATCCAGCTCCTCGCTACCACTGCAATACCTGCCATACCTTAAATAACACACCACTGCTCATCCCAGAACTCCCGGCTCTACAAACGACCACTGCCACACCCAACATAATACCCCCGTCTACATGGAGATTGTGTCGACTCTACCTAGACCATCTCAAGCACACCCCAGTCTGATGATAAGGACTTGCTCATCAGAAACCTGGCTGAAGAGCTCAAGAAATTGACTAGCCGAATTTAGGGCGTCGAATGAAGTAAGGGGATCGAAGGGTTGAACTACGAAGATCTTTGTATATAGCCCGATATCAAACTCCCCGAGGGGTACAAACCTTCTATTCGAAATGTTTGATGGTACAGGGGATCCCAGGGTCCAGTTGAGAACATACTATGACAAATTGGTTGGAGTAGGAAAAGACGAGAAGATCCGCATGAAGCTTTTCATGAGGAGCCTGAAAAGAGATGTTATGTCTTGGTACATTAGCCAAGACCCGAAGAAATGGTCGAATCGGGTAAGCATATCGTCTGATTTTATGGATAGATTCAGGTTCAATACTAAGAACGCGCCATATGTGTTCTATATTTAAAATCTGAATAAGAAGCCCACATAGACCTTCCGTGAGTATGCTACCCGATGGAGGTCCGAAGATGCCAAGGCTAGGCCGGCTCTGGAAGAAGATAAAATGAACAAATTCTTCGTTCGGGCCCAAAACCCACTGTATTATGAGAGAATGATGATGATCGAAGGCCACAAATTTTCTGACATTGTCAAGCGAGGAGAAAGGATCGAGGAAGGCATCAAGAGTGGTATGGTTACAAACTTTGAAGCCTTGCAAGCTACCAATAAGGCTTTACAGTCTGGTGGTACATCCAAGTAAAGGGACGTAGGTTTTGTAATGGTCTCGCAAAGTACCAAATCCCCTATCAAATACCAAACATATCCAATACCTCCAATCACATATCAGCCTACTCCAAACTACCCAGCAACATCACCTGCTTACTAAACTCCTCCACTCACTTATCAATCACCTCCCGCATATCAGCTCACTTCACCCAAATACTCCCAACCAGCACATGTTTACCAAGCCTACAACACCCAACCATCACACTATCAATCACCTCTCCCACGTCAAAACATCCCTAGACCTCAAAAACATTTCCCTAGACCTCAAAAGAATTTTGACCTCAAGCCTCCCAAATAGTATACCGTCATTACTGAACCGATTAACCAGCTATATGAATGGCTGAAAGTTGTTGGTTATGTCACCCATATCCCTACTATAACCCCTAAAACCCCTTCTCAGTGGGTCAATCAAAATAAATCATGTGCATACCATTCCGGCATGAAAGGACATACCATTGATGAATGTCGCTCTCTGAAAGATAAGATCCAGACTTCGATAACAAGACCATTGTAGCAAAGGATCCTGCTCTGAATGTCCAAAATAACCCTCTGGCAGACCACAAGGGCGGAGGTGCTCACATGATCGAGATAGAGGATGACTACGACCCCAAGGCATCAATCAGTTTAACCATATAAGGCGACGATCCAAAGAAGCCAGCTGTCACACCTCATTTTTCACTACACCCCCCGAAAGGAGTATAATAAAAGGAGTTTTTCCAATTAAAGGACAATCGAGACGGGATTATTTCTTAAGAATTCAGAGTTGCCACTTGGGAGATTTATGGTGTCCCAAGTTACCGGTTTAAATCGCGAATTGAGGAAAAGGTTTGACTCTATATTACAGTCTGCGAATACAAAAATTCGGGTAAGGAATTATGTTAACCCGGGAGAAGGTGTTAGGCATTCCCAGGTTCCGTGGTTCTAGCACGGTTGCTTTGATCATACTTGGCTTAATCAAATTGTCTGGTACTGATTTTAAAACCTATGTGCATTTACCTATTTCACCGCTTTTAATAAAAAAAATTATCTTGAAACGGGTTACGTGTACGTATACCCATTTGTTTGGTGCGTCAAAAATCATGTCACGCGAACGTGTCCACAATTAATAACGCCTTATTATTATCAAGAATGTTTGGACGAATTTGGGCGAATGCATACTCCGATTTTAGTTTTAGAAATCGTAATCATATCAAACGAACAAGTCCACAACCACTATATTATATTAAACCTCCTAAAGAAAACTACGAACATTTGTCATTTTTATATCTAGAATATAAAATTAATATGAGGGCCATGAGTTATCTAATTTTTTGCACTATGACACACCTCACTTAAGTTAATAGTTATCTTAAAACAAACACAATTTGGAGCTATTATTTGTATAACCGTTGAAGTTACGCCGGATCTTCCCGCATTTGGCCAAGTCCAATCCTAAACATAAAAATTAGTATAGACTCTATCCTCCTCATTATCACTATAAACTATCAAACAAATCAACTAGAAAAGGAAACAAAAATATTATAATCTAGATGTATAGTTTATTACACGGATACTTCTATAGTAACTACAAACCAATTCCTTGACTCAAATTTCTTTCTTTAATCTAATTAAATCCACCCAGCAAATTACGTAACAAACTTTAAACTAACATTAAAGAGAATAACCTAAGCACATGAGAGCACCTTCCTGATTTATCAAGTAGGGAACTCAACAAACAGTAATATCCCACATTTATTGACTTAAATTTCACAACTGAAGGCATGTATTAATAAGCATGGTAACAGAATAAAACGAGAGTGGAATAAATGAACCTTTCTTCAAGCATTATAAATATATCAAGAGGAGCCAGTTGGCTTACAAAGAAGACAAGAAAAATCGTCCGACACGATTGAATGCAAATGGCATCGTCGGACCACGCTGGAAAATCGAAACAGAATCAACCTCGGCTCGAATGAAAGTCCATCTCGCCACTAATGAACGGCATGTGGAGATGGATTCAAGCCAACTCAAATGGAACCCCAAACTTGAACCGTCAGATCGACTTCGATGGAAAAATTTTCTAACTCGAACGGATATGCTCGGAGTTCTTAAGGCATGTTTTTCGGCCAGTTGTGTGTGTGACTGCTACAAGTTAGAGAGGAAGGTGAGGATGGGGTCTAGTTCATCGATGCTAATGGTTCATGCTTCAATATGTTGACTCGCTGAGTGGGTGTGCGTATGTTTCCAACGAGTTCAGGGGTGGATGTTGGTTCTGTTACGGGCGGAGATGAGTCTGATGCGAGCAGTCGGAGGAGCAGGTGGACTAGTGGCTCTTACGGAGATGGAGCTAGTTCTGGATGTGTTCATGAAGAAGAAGAAGAAGGAGTCATGGGTGTTGCGACGTTGCTGGTCCATTTTGTTCTTGCTACAGGCAGCAGCGATGGGGCTGTGGGAGGTGCTTTCCATCGAGCTGGTTGAGTGTTAGAGACGGTTGGTCGTGGCTGCTGTCAAGGTCGGGTGGGCGGCTGTTTTTGGGCTCTCTAGGGTTAGCTCTTGTGAGGAAGATGAAGGTTCTCCTAGGTTTTGTTCCATGTAATGAGGAAGATGGCAGCCATATCTTTCTAGTTGTATTCTTCAGGTTTTTGTGTAATGTCCAGGTTCTATAGGGTCAAGAAGAAGAGCTGATGGCTCTCTTGTGTTCTAGCGACTGATTCTCTATTTTCAGAGTGTTAGTGTTATTTTATAGGGGATAGGGATTAGGTTAAGGGTATGTACCTAAAAAATATGGGTTAGGGAATTGAGCCAAGGACTAAAAAATGGACTACAAAATTTATAAAGACGGGGCAAACCAACCTAAAAGTAATTTCTCCTTCTAAAATTATGTACAATTATAATATAAAAATATAAAATTAATTTTATTTAATTGAACTAAACTATAAAATATAAAATTATTTTATATGTTTTTAAGATTATATAAAAAAAATAAAGATAAGGTATTATTTTTTGTTTTTTTTTTATTTAAATTTACGAAAGATATGTAAACTAAAATATTTTTTGTAATTTTCATTTTTCTTGTACTAAAATAAAGTTAAAGCGTCAAAATTAATTGAAATAGTGCTATTAGGCCTAAATTAAATATTTTCATGCTAAAATATAAAAAATCTTGGGGAGGGTCAAAAATCACATGTCTACACCAGTAGTCACCCTTAATCCGATTGTGGTCCAAATTCAACCTTTTGGGGATGCCGAGGTAAACATGTCCATGCCACTCGAGTTTGAAGCACCATCCTCTACAAAGACGCTAGCACCGATTGGGTCGAGTTTATGTCACCAGCAAACGTACCTACACCCTTTGAAGTTGCAATTTTACCACCTAAGGGGCCTGCTCTGTTCAGAGTACGGATAACCACGCCAATTCCAGTGGCAATGTCGGCAGTAACACCATTCCACACAAATAACATACCTTGGGACTACACAGCGGAGGCCAGAAGAAAAAGGAAAGGTCAAGTTCGGGAAAGCCATTGCGGCACAGGGTATGACAAGAACCGGCAGGGTTTATACCCCGGAGTATTTAGCGGAATCAAGCAAACGGTCATCTAGTCAGCCAACCATCACTGAAACAAGGCCCGATAATCTCTGGAGAAAGATACAAGCCAAAGAATTCTCAGTCATTGATTAGCTGAACAAAACACTGGCACAGATTTCTATCCTTGCTTTGCTACAAAGTTCTGATGCACACAAGAATGCCTTGCTAAGAGTGCTGAGTGAGGCATATATACCAAGTAACATCACTGGCAGAGAGATGGCTAACAAGGTAGGCCAGGTATTGGAAAGTCACAAGATCACTTTTCATGAAGATGAGCTGCCGCCAGAGGGGTTGATCAGAACAAGGCATTGCACATCACCGTGCAGTGTGAAGATTATTTTACACTTGGATCCTGATTGCCAGGGGGTCTAGCATCAACATTTTTCCGTTGGTGACACTCGGGATACTAGGAAGGGGTTGCATGAGATCAAGGACGGGGCCATCAATGTCAAAGCTTTCGACGGATCCCAAAGGTCCACTATAAGGGAAATTAGCTTGTGTTTGCAAATGGGGCCTACTTGGTTCGATGTTGATTTTTAAGTGATAGACGTGCCGGCATCTTACAATCTGTTGTTGGGACGACCATGGATTCATGCCAATGGGACGTATCGTCAACACTACATCAGGTAGTGAAGTTTGAGTAGAATCACCAAGAGGTGATCATTCACGGTGACGGTAGCAATCCCATATATAGCTGCCAGACTATCCCGGCGATAGGAGGCAGAAAAAGGATAGGCGGGGAAACTTATCACCATATCAAGCGAGTCAACGTCGTTGATAAGGACAAATGGTGGAACAACAAAATTGAAATCATATTGAACTGGAGCAGATATGAACCTGGCAAGGGACTTGGCAAGAATCTCCAAGGAATCACTAAGCCCATCAAGCTCAAGTAACATGGCACCACCTTGGGATTGGGGTATGAGTACACTTTGGAGGAATTCAACCACTGGTCGCCACCATGGCACGGTCCCTACTATCCATTAGAGCAGACAATACCACGCTTGGAGCAGACTTTCCAATCGGCCGAAGTTATTTATGGGTCAGAAGAAAAGGAAGCACTGGTAGCAGTGAGAAATTTGTTCTTGGAAGATGATGACATGGATTGTTGTGTCATTTTCGAGGAGGAAGGGAATGAAGGCCCTTCCATACAGGTTGTAAGCAAAGGAGCATGCCTCAATAACTGGACCGTCAGAACCACCAGAGCCGGAAGAGCCTTAGGGTAGCAAAGCTGAACAAGCATCATGCACTATTTTTATTTTTACTAGTTGACTTTCCTTTCGCATTTTAAATTTAACAAGAAAAAGCTCCAATGTTCAAAACAGTTATGGAATTATCAAAGAACTTTGATTTTTCTTATAACTCTTATTATTTTCTCTCATTACTCATTACTTTACTTACACATCATTACTTTTACTTGTCTTGATAAATCAATGACTGTGACATGCAATGAGACAGCGCAACAATGGATACAGATTCAGAGGAAGATGACATACCAGAAGAGATTGTCAAGGAAATTGAGAATTTTTAAAACAGACCAAAGTCCAACCTGGATGAGGCTGAGATTGTTAACCTAGGAGACAAAGAAAATATCAAAGATACACGAATCAGCATTCACTTATCATTGTCAGAAAAGGAAGAGTACACAAAATTTCTAAGAGAATATGAGGACATATTCGCCTAGTTGTATGTTGACATGACTGGTCTGAGTACATCTATTGTGGCACACAAACTACCAACTTCTCCGACATGCCGGTAAAACAGAAGCTTTGAAAGTTCAAGCCAGATATGAGTCTGAAAATCGAGGAAGAAGTCACCAAGCAGTTTAAAGCCAAAGTCTGAAGGGTAGTGGAATACCTGAAATCGTTAGCTAACATTGTGCCAGCGCCAAGGAAGGACGGGAAGGTTAGAGTATGTGTCGACTATCAGGATCTCAATCGAACTAGTCCAAAAGACGACTTCCCTTTGCCGAACATACACATCCTGATTGACAATTGTGCCAAGCATGAGCTGCAGTCATTTATTGATTGTTTTGCTGGGTACCTTCATATATCGATGGATGAATAAGATGCTGAGAAAATGGCTTTCATTACGCCGTGGGGAATGTAGTGCTACAAGATGATGTTAGTTGGGTTAAAGAATGCAAGGGCCACCTACATGATGGCCATGACTACCATTTGTCACGATATGATACACAAAAAGATCGAGGTGTACGTAGACGATGTCATCATTAAGTTAAAGAAGGTCACTGCTCACATGGAAGATTTAAGGAAATTTTCAATAGACAGCAAAGGTACAACCGAAAGCTGAATCCAACAAAGTACGCATTTGGGGTTCTTACTAGAAAATTACATGGGTTCATTGTGAGTCGCTGGGGAATAGAACTTGATCCCTCGAAGATCAAAGCCATTCAAGAATTGACACTGCCAAGGAACAAGAAAGATGTAATGAGCTTCTTGGGGAGACTTAACTACATCGGTCGGTTCATAGCACAATCTATAGTTATCTGTGAGCCAATCTTCAAGATGTTGAAGCAGGATGCCTCCACCGAAAGGACTGATGATTGCAAAAAAGCTTTCGACAGAATCAAGGAAGACTTGACAACACCACCAGTCTTAGTCCCACTTGAACCAGGTAGACCTTTATTACTCTACATTGAGTGTTAAAGGGTGCCTTTGGTTGCGTCCTGGGGCAGCATGATGAAACGGGAAAGAAAGAACATGCCATCTATTATCTCAGCAAGAAGTTCACTCCGTACGAAGCCTAGTATTCTCTGCTAGAACGCACCTGTTGTGCTCTAACTTGGGTGGCTCAGAAGCTGAGGCACTACATCTGTGCCTATACTACATACCTCATATCAAGGATGGATCCTTTGAAATACATCTTTTGAAAGCCCTTGCCAACCGACAAGCTAGCCAAGTGGCAAATCCTATTGAGTGAATTCGACATTGTCTATGTAACTTAGAAAGTAGTCAAGGGACAGGCATTAGCGGATCACCTTGCCGAGAATCCGTAGACGGAGAATATGACTCCCTGAAAACGTATTTTCCTGACGAAAAGGTATCATTCATAGGAGAAGATATTGCAGAATCCTATGATGGTTGGAAAATGTTTTTTGATGGAGTAGAAAATTTTAAAGGAGTTGGCATAGGAGCAGTACTAGTATTAGAAATCGGTCAGCATTATACGGTATCTGCCAAACTCAGGTTCCTGGGCCCCAACAATATGGCGGGGTACGAAGCCGGCACCTTAGGGCTCAAGATGGCTATTGACATACACATTCAAGAATTGCTAGTAAATAGACATTTAGATTTTCTTATACATCATGTACGAGGAGAATGGGCAACCAAGAACTCCAAGATACTCCCATATCTGCACCACGTGCAAGAACTGAGAAAAAGGTTCACAAAGACGTAATTCCAATATTTTCCCAGAATCCAGAATGAGTTTGATGATGCGTTGGGTAACCTATCATCCATGACACAAGATCCGGACAAAAACTTCATTGATCCCATTCTCGTAATGATCCATGATCAGCCAGCTTACTGTGCTCATGTCGAAGAAGAAGCAGACGAAAAGCCTTGGTTTCATGGTATCAAAGAGTACTTGGCAAAAGGAGAATACCTAGAACTTGCAAACACTACTCGGAAGCACACACTTTGAAAGTTGTCCAACAATTTCTTTCACAGCAGAGGAATCCTATATAGGAGGACTCCTGATTTGGGATTATTAAGGTGTGTAAACGCGAAGGAAGCATCCAAACTGCTAGAAGGAATCCATGCCAGAACCTGCGGACACACATAAATGGTTTTGTCTTAGCCAAGAAGATACTCCGGGCTGGTTATTTTTGGATGACTATGGAAATGGACTGCATCCAGTATGTCCAAAAATGCCACCGTTTTCAGATACATGCAGACATGATCAAGGTATCCCCAAACGAGCTTAATGCAACAAGCTCACCATGGTCGTTCGCCGCCTGGGGAATGGATGTTATCGGACTAATTGAACCTACCGCATCAAACGGGCACAGGTTTATCCTATAGGAATTGATTATTTCACCAAATGGGTTGAAGCAGCATCTTACAAAGCATTGACTAAGAAAGTCATGGAAGATTTTGTCCGCGACCGTATCGTTTGTTGGTTCAGAATTCCAGAGTCAATTATTACTAATAACGGTTCCAATCTCAACAGTGACATGATGAATCCTTGTATGATACCTTTAAGATCAAACACAAGAATTCTACAGCCTACAGACCTCAAATAAACAGATCTGTATAAGCCGCCAATAATAATATCAAGAAGATACTGAGGAAAATGATGGAGAAGCATAAATAGTGGCACAAAAATCTATCATTTGCTTTATTAGGGTACACCACAGTCTGCACATCAACCGGAGCAACCTCTTATATGCTGGTTTACGATATAGAGGCAGTCATTCCCGCCGAGGTGGAAATTCCCTCCTTAAGGATCATATAAGAAGCTGAGCTCGACGACACAGAATGGGTGAAGAGTCGTTATGAGCAGCTAGCTCTTATAGATGGAAAAAGAATGAATGCAATTTTCCACAGGAAACTTTATCAGAATAGAATGCCCAGAGCTTTCAATAAAAGAGTCAAGCCGAGACAATTCAAACTGGGCAGCTAGTGTTAAAGAAAATTTTTTCACATCAAGATGAAGCCAAAGGGACATTCCCTCCCAACTGGCAGGGTCTGTACATGGTTCACTAGGTTCTGACAGGAGGAGCCCTCATACTTGCATAAATGGATGGAGAAGTTTGGCCAAAATCGATCAATTCAGATGCAGTTAAGCAATACTATGTGTAATCTTTATGCTTTCCTTTATGAATTTGAACTACATCTGACCTGATTCCCGTTTAAGAGGGTATACGTAAACAGCCTTATGGGTTCAGTCACAATTTAATAAAATTTTCATTTTCCCCCACAATTGGAAACTGGGGCAGAATTTTGAGAAGGCCCCTCAAAATTCTGAAGTAATTTCAGCCAAAAATCGCAAGAAGAAAGGTTACAATTTCCTAAACCACGTCACAACTGTCGGTTAATCTAAAACCTTTCTTAAATATATACTTATGGCATAATATTACAAATTCATACATGTTTATTATCAAAGTCGCTTGTTCAGCAACACTACCCCAATAACGCATATTGTATCACCGGATCAAAGACAAACAGGTCAAGTAAGCCAGCGGGAACACAAACCAACCTTCCCCCTCTACAAACTCACAATTTTTCATTGGATGTAGGTGCTAGAATTGAAAAATATCAAATATACTATCACGAGATTCACATGCTCAGAAATACAACTCTCAGAACCATTGCACTTACTCACAGCTACTATCCGCACGTAGTGTCCCTAGTAGACACAGTATCCCCAATAGTGGCGAAAATTCTACTATCATCTGCCCATTTACTTCTTGCATAAGGCTACCATTCTGCCTTCTGAGGTTAAGCTCTACCTCTACCTGCATTTTTTGCATTGCATAAGGCTACCATTATGCCTTTCGAGACTAAGCATTGTCTCCCTCTGCATTTTTGCATTGCAGAAGGCTACCATTCTGCCTTCCAAGACTAAACACTATCTCCATATGCATTTTCTGTGTTGCATAAGGCTACTATCCTACCTTTCAAGACTAAACATTGTCTCCACCTGCATTTATGCTGGCATGGCTGAAATATCGTCGTTTTATTTTACACTTGCATCGACTGAAACATAGCCACTTTATTTATGCTTGCATGGCTGAAATATCTCCGCCTTATTTTTACACTTGCATTGGCTGAAAGATCGCCACCCTCTGCATCTCATGGGCTGAAAGATTGCCAAATTGTCCAAAGGCGTCATTGTTCGGAGGCACCATTTTCATAACCCGAGAATGACATGTCATGGCCTAAGGACCCATTTTATCTTTTGATATAATTATTCAAAGGCATCATAGTTTGGAGGCATCATTCTCATAGCCCGAGAACATCATTTCATGGCCTGCAAATCCTTTACTATACGCATCATGGCCCAGGACGTCATGGTCTAATGACGTCATCCTAACCGTCCAAAGACAACATTCATTGTCCAACGGGAACTTGCATCATGTTTAAATTCCCGTACAATATATTGCTTATTTTCACGTAAACCATCGAGCGATGGCCGTCTCACCAGGAGTGATTCCACTCCAGTTCTCGCAGCCCTATTGGACCTTAAGCATCCATCCCAACCTGAATATTGCATCCATTCTTGAAGGTTCTCCATCGGCACATTTAGCCAACGGATCATGAACTGCATATGGCCTAATTCATATAAAAATTAGGGACATGCAATCAGCCCAGAAGTTAGGGCATGGCCTAACTTCTTCAAACCGCTTCATTTGGTCAAAAATGGTCATCATATCTTTACCCGACAACTCTTTCTTCCTTCCCGGATAAAAAGGAGCAGCTGTTGATACCCAATTTTTCCCTGTATATTTCCATATGGAAAATACCTTTCAAAATACCATGTATAACATATATAAGTATTTCCCAAGGTCCTATTATTTTTCTCAATATTTTTAAGATTTTAAAATAAATATTATTACCCTAGTTTATCAAGAAAAACCCAAATAAGTATTCCCAAAATTGGCATTTTGGTAATTCATTTGTTGGACTCTCATATTTATACTAAAATATAGCTAGTATGTGTTTTGCACATTTTTACGAATTTATTTAGTATTTTTAAAAGGCTAATTGTATATAATTGCAATATTAGCCTATTTTAAGATTTAATTGTATTTATAATTACAAAATTGGCTCCAATATTTATTTAATATTTATATATTATTAATTAATTCGGTACCTTTAATTCATTTTTAGAAATTATTTTACTATTTTTCATAAAATAAATAAGGGAAAATGGCTACTCAAATGCTAGCCTATTTTTATTTCGATTTTGGCTAGATTTGACACCTCCAATTAGACCCAATTTCAAACCCCATTATCCAGCCCAACATCTGAGATTACCCTACCCATAACTCGTCAAAAAAACCCGCCCGGCTCCCCGTTTAATCTAGGTCGTTGATCGAAATGATCAACACCACAATTCTCCCTTTCCTTTTCGAATTTACTAACACCCCCAAACCTAAATCATTTACCACCTACCAGCCGCCTCTAACCCCCCCCCCCCCCATTCTCTCAAACACTCTCAAAGCTTCTTAAACCCTAACTGCCTCCCAACACTTTCACCCTAAAGTCATCAGAATCCATGGCTTCCTATGCCATCGGAGTCATACACCGGCCTTCTACGACTCCCACGTGCTTGGTTTTTAAAGATTCAAAATCTGACCACAATGGAGCTTGGTCTAAGCTTTGTTTGGTTCGAGTTCTATGACCATCTTCGACCTAGCTCCGGCATACCATGGCTGTTCGAGCTTAGTTTTGGCCTCTCCGGCTTAGATCAGTGACTTTTCCAAGCCTTTCACATTACTGGGGTTCTTTTGAAACCTTAAACCTTTGAGGTTTTTCTGATTCCGTTAGATCCATTGTGTATTTATGCGTTCCCTAAGCTTTTAAATGATTTTCTACTTTTCTTTCAAAAACTACTTTCAAAACAATTTCTTTTCTAATCTAGGGTTTTCTGAAAATTATCTAAATGTTTCTCTGACTTTCTTTTTCTTTTTGTGTGTATTTACATTACTGTGTTCTTGTATTTTCTTCTATCATGTTCTTGTATATTTCTTCTACTATATTTTTCCTATACGGTGTTCTCGTGTGTTTCTTCTATTGTATTTTCTATTATTATGTTCTTAAAGTGTTTCTTATTAAGTTCCATCAACTGAGCTCTGTTTAAGTTTCTTCTAAAACTTCTTAGCATGCTTCTTCTATTGTTCTCATCAATTTTTCCCGTTATGTTTCGTATTAGCTTCTTCTACTTTGTTTTTCCATTGAGCTCTTCTACTATGTTTTGCATGTTATTTTCTATCATGTTTTCTTATGAGTTTTTATGCTGAAAGAAATATGTTAAAGTTTAAGTACTTCTCTGAGATTTCTGAACCTGTTTCAATTTAATTACTCGGCCTCTCATCCTTGCACTCGATTGATGGTGGAAACCCTAGAATTTGGGGGTTCCTCCAAGTTTGGTTATGTGATTTGCTTGAATTAGGGTTTTCTTTCAAAAATCACTAACTCATTCAGACCAATTTCGAGTCTTTGAACTGAGTTTTGACATCCTTGTGATTCTGGCTTTTTGCTAAAAATTTCTAAGACCTTTTGCATTGGACGTATTGCATGCTACTACATACTACTTCTCTTCTGCATTACTGACGTATGTGATAAACCCCTACCTACTGATTTTTCAACTCAACACGTTTGTATGCTCTTTGTATGTGATGACTTTCACTCTAAAGGGGCTTTAGAATTTATGATTGGTTCAGACATCCTTCTGAATAGGTCTGATTGATTTCTTTCCATTGTTTGTCGATTTCCCTTAAGTTAAAAAACCTTTCTCAGATTTTCTGACTTGGTTCATTCATACAAAATCTCTAACCTCTAATTTACTGGCTACTAATTGATTTTCTTACCTTAATTGTACAACTGCGTATTTCAAAATTTTGTACTTAAATAAAACTTCCATGTATTTACCCCTAATTGCCTACTTTGCACAAAAGTGCTTATTCAATTTCTTTCCTCAAATAAATTTTACCCGTTTGAATCTGAATTCCTTAATTAAAGTAAGTATTTTGTGATTGATTCTTGATTGATATTCAATTCCTTAACTATTTTCTTACCTTATTTTGTCTAATTTTCAGCACTATAAATGCACAACTCTTTAACACACAGCACACACATACACAGTCTTTCTGACTGACACTTACACGATAATAATCTCTCTTCTCATCTGCACTGCAGCCTGTTTACGATATTTACTATTTTTCTCTACTTGTTTCTTTGAAACTAATACTCCCGATTTAAGCTTCAGCATCACAATAATACATTTGTTTATAATTTGTGTATCCATGTCTATTTGTTGTTTTTGTGGAGCTCAGTATTTCAATTAGCATGTTGCTTTCCTTCTGTTTGTTTATGCTATGAATCCCTACTCCCTACCCTCTTATATGTTTGAGTAATGGTTTATGACATGACAATATATAAGTTATTTTCCATGAATTAATTTGGATCCTTTAGGATCCCAGCCTCTCAACAGTGTATTCTGACAGGCTTATAGGCATACTAGCATTCCCTATTGCTGGGTATGCCCACAGCCTTCTTTTGCCTCTTTCAACTTCCCTATTTCTTCTATCCCCTATGTGAATTGATTTGAAACTATTTCCCTTCCCCTTTTCCCCTTTCAGCACTGTGTTTCTGCACTTGCACTCTCTCTCAGTCCTTAGGTTTTGCCTGCCCCGTGTGAGCCTTGCCTTGGGACCTTGAGTTCCCTTTGAACTTGGACACTTGAGGGTTGGACCTTCCACATTGCACTATATCTTAATCCGGTGATATATTTGGGTGTGATCACTGCCCAAAGTCCATATGAGACTCTTAGGGAACTCTGACACATCCGAATGGGAGGAAGGCTTTGGATGACGATCTCTTTGGAGTTGGTTTACTTCATATTTAAGATAGGAAGTTTGAATCAGGCTCTCCTTGGTTGTACTTTTAATTTCTGATGTATTTTTTTTTTATCTTCATTCTAGGCTGTAATAATTTTGTAACAGACTCTTGGGGGAGGCTAGTGAAAAAGGGAGGAATAACTATGCATGCGAAGGGTAGATATCCTGCCCATATGTGTATTTCTGAATTTCTGCACTTTCATATAGATATCATGCCTATTGGTTATTTCTGAATTTGTGCACTCTCATATTGATATCATGCCTATAGGTTATTTCTGAATTTCTCATATAGATATCATGTCTATAATTACCTGGAAATATGAATCCTGCATATGCACATAAAAAATATGCATATAAGTCTTTCTAAATATTGAATATATATTATTCTTTAGGAAATCATGTTTATAGGTTTTAATCAATCAACTGCAACTAGATATTATGTTCATAGGCTTTAAATGAAAGTCAACACCTAGATATCATGCTTATAGGCTTTCTGCATTTTACCATGTCTGTTGAGAAGGATTTAAAATCAACACGCATAGAATGTATATCCATAGGAGTCACTAATAAAGTCTGAATTGCTTCACTCGTTTATAAGTCTAATACCAGTAATAAATGACGACCATCAGTTGCAGAACTTACAATCTCTTGCTAAAATTTGTTTTCTTTAATAACTGACGACTTTCTTAAATCCGTATGTATTTAATTTATTTCATCGTTTCTGAAATCAGTATATATCATGCCTATAGGACCCTCGTCTAACACATAGGCAAGCCTTAAGGCTAAAATCATAAACTTAATCTGATTTTATTAGCTACAACCAGCAGGCAAGCTTGACTCCGGCTTCTTATCTGAACTATGTAATAAATCAGTCTGCCTCAACCACTTAAGTTTTAATCAGACCTTAAACAGTATGTGTAAGTCATGCTAAATCATGTATTTTCTTTGGTTTAAAGTAGGTGTATCTGAGCCATTCACTTGTTTATGTGTTTTCCCCCAATTTGCTATACGTGTTTTTGTATGCCGCCTTAAAGTTGCCTTTGAAACTATAAACAAGCCTAATATCCCTTCCCTTTAGGGTTAGTAGTCCTAACTGCCTCCGGGGCTGATAGGATTGGGGTGGGTAATAGCATGCAATAAGTAAACAAGACCATTTCGCGCTTTAATACCTTAACAGGTGGGAAAGGGTAGATATGGATATGATGACCACGCGATAACATCATGTGTAGCCCCTCATTGAGGAGTGATTACCGGATGTTGTGTGAGGTGATCCATATTAGTTATAAACCTAGCCCCTCCTTTTGTTTCTTTGATTTGTTGTTTCTTTTTCTAAATTTCAAACATTTTCTCTAAGAAAGAATCAG
This sequence comes from Nicotiana benthamiana, assembly GCA_034376525.1. Classification (NCBI taxonomy): domain Eukaryota; kingdom Viridiplantae; phylum Streptophyta; class Magnoliopsida; order Solanales; family Solanaceae; genus Nicotiana; species Nicotiana benthamiana. The sequence goes on from CM067331.1 coordinate 110,876,674, forward strand.
TCTCCCTTTCGTTCTTTTTAATTTTATTTGTAACCATTATGTGAAAATCTCCTCTTACTTGAAGTTTCATTTACCTATGTGTTATTTGCACTTAGGTCACAACAATAGTTTGGCCAGGAACCACACTAGTGGATCCTGAGGGGTGCCTAAGACCTTCCCCTTGGGATAATTTCAAGCCCTTATCCAATCTCTGGTTAGTTGACTCAAACCCTTCTTAGTGTCCTAATGCACTCAAATCATTAGGTGGCGACTCTTCAATTCAAAATGCAATTCCTGAAAGGGAACGAGTTGTCTTCCCAAATGTCATAAACCCGATTTTGCAAGAAAAGCGGGGCGCGACACAAGGCTGAACTCATGACAAAGAGAAGCATCATGCAAAGCAAACACAAAGTCAGTTGCTAATGAACTACCGAAACATGGTAGTTACATAGGTCAATTTTACCAACTCAGTAATAGAGAAAAGAGAGAGTATCAGAAGCATGTAAAAGGTCAAGTAAAAAGACCTTTCTGAAACATAGTCCAGTTCCAATGATAGCAGGAAGTCAAAATCACATAAAGAAATAGAGGTTGAAACGAAAAGGGTTTCAAATCTAGTCGAGCAACAGATGAAGCAGCTTCATAAGCTCGAATAGGTCCAAAGAATTTAGGGTTTTGAAAGCAATCGAATTCAGAGCATGACAAACAAGTAAATCACATAGCAATAGTCTCAGAACTCGAACGAATCCCAAATTTTAGGGCTTTCACTATCAATCGAGTACTGAGATGAAAAACACGTAAATCAAACATAAATAATAACAAAATAAATTCAGAAATCTCAAAAGGTTAAGGCTCTTAACATGCATCTTAAGTATAAGAACGACATAAGGAAACACAGTAGAACATGTATAAAAATAAGGGAAAGCTTCGAAATAATTTAACAAAACCCTAAATTGGAAAAAGATAAGGGGTTTTGAAGCTAAAGTTTTAGAAGAAACTTTGATAAAACGTTTAGAAGTCTAGAACAAACATAGATCTAAATAGATATGAAAGAAATAAAAAGAACCTCAAAGTTTAGGGCTTCAGTAGAAACCCAAATGATGAGAAAGGCTTAGACAATTGTCGATCTAAGCAAGAGAAGTCAAGAACTAGGCTTGAATAGCCATGACCGACTGGAGCAAGGTCAAAGATGACCGGAGACAGCCATAAAAACTGACACTGGCCAAAGTCTGGGCCAAGCTTCTTCAAGGTCTGGCCTTGAAACCATCGTACTCGAACATATAAAAGCAAGGGGATGGATACATGCCTCCAATGGCTTCAGAAGCCATGGATTTGGGAGATTTTCAGGTGGTAGCTAAAAGCGGCCGCTAGGGTTTGGGAGGGGTCTGAGAAAGAATTGGAAGAGAATAGGGGTTCGAAGGCAGCTGCAGATGAGAAATGACTAGGGTTTGGGGGTAATTGGGAATTAAAAAGGAAAGGTTTAATGGTGGTCGTTGATCATTTTGATCAACGGCCTAGATTGATTGGGAATCTGGGGGGTTGTCTAAAAAGGGTCGGGTAGGCCTACGATTTGAGCTTTTAAAATACTAAACAAATTTGTAAAAATTTGCAAAATTCATGTTAGCTATGTTTTAGTATGAATATGAGAGTTCAATAAGTAAATCATCAAAATTATAATATTAGAAATAATTATTAGGCTTTTTGGATAAAATAGACAATAAATTACTTTAAAATCTTTTAAAAAATTAAGGAAAAAAAACAAAACGTTTGGACATACTGATATATATACATACATATGCTATTTTAAAATTATTTGCATATAAAAATATTTAGGGAAATATTAGGTATCAACAATAATCATATAGGCATAATTTCTAGGTGAAATTTGAATATGCAGAGTTATAACAATCCTATAGGCATGATTTCTACCCTTGGCATGCATAAATACCCACCCCTTTTCACTAGCCAAACCCTAAATGTTTATTACAACTTATTACAAATCAGGAATACCAAGTACATCAGAAAATACAAAGAAGATAATTACAACCAAAGGAAGCCTGATTCTTGATTTCATATCTGAGTTATGCGATAGACCAACTCAAAGAACACTGATCCAAAGCCTTTCTCAGACTTGGGTGTATCAGAGTTACCTAAGGGCCTCAATAGGACCCCGGACAGTGCTCACACCTAAGCTTCAAAATCAGAATAGGGACAGGTGCATTGTGGAAGTGCCAGCCCTCAAGTGTCCAAGTTCAGAGGGAGCTTATGGGTCCCAAAGTAATTCTCACAAGAGGGGGGCAGAACTTAAGTCTAAGAGGGAGTGGAAGTGCAAAAACAGAACTTTAAGAACTAAGGAAGTAAATAAAGGGGAAAGGGGTGTTGGGAAACAGTTACACAGTTGATAACTCTACACAAAAGGGTCAAGGGTTGGGAACTTAGTGCAGAGAGCCTATGTACTTAGGCATTAGTTAATTCTGGGCATGCACAGCAATAGGGAGTGATGTTATGCTTAAAAAATCAACCAAAATACACAACATATAATGGTTATGATCCCAGGGGAATCAAGCTTGAATCATAGACAGCAATACTTAATACTTTTCATGCATCAAACAAACCATCAGTATCAAACACATTTAGGATGCAGAACAGGCAGAAGGAAATTACAACATGCTAAAATAAGTACTGGACTAAACACAAGCAGTAGGTAGACAAGAAGGTAAAAGTATTAACATATTGTTATGATGCTAAAAATCCTAATCAGAACATACCAGTTCAAAGAAGCAAAATACAGTAAAGCAGGTAGCAGGACTTTGAAGATAGGCCATAGTACAAGTAACATGAGAGAATGTTTTCTGAGTGTGAGTTCAGAAACTAAGAGTGTTCGTGTCTGTGTTAATGAAAGAGCAAGGTATTTATAGTTTAAAAACATGTAGAAAATAAGGCACGAATCATAGTTTAGCAGTGACTATGGAACTATTTACTAATTAAAATTAAATCGGTATAAGACTTCCTTTGATTAAGGATTTAAAATTAAACAATAATAGGCAGAAAAATATTTAAGAAAAGAAACCAAGTAGAACGCCATGAAAAGAATAGACAATTAGGGGTAAGTACATAGGGGTCCAATTAAGGAAACAACTATTGCAGAATCTGTGAAGAAACTCGATTAACCAAATAAGGTAGGAATTTGCAAAATATGGAGACAATTAGCTCCCAGTAAATAAGGGAGTCAGGGATTCAAAATTATTGATTTGGGAGAATAACATGGGTTCCCATTAATATATAAATAAACCAAACTAAGGACAAGAGAATCAAAATTCTAAAGGGAAGTTTCCAAATCAATCCAAGAAACAGGGTAATCAGTAAAACAAAGAAAGAATCAATTACACGAGTGCAAAAAAATGCATAATGAGGTTTGAAATCAGTCCTAAATTGAAGATTATATTAGAGGGAAATTTAGCATATAAAAGAGTGCATAAACATCAGGCATGCAAGGCTGAACTCGTGACAAAGAGAAACATCATTCAATAGCAAACACAAAGGCAGTAGCTAACGAACTATCAAAATATGGTAGTCACATAATTCACAACCTCAGTAATAGAGAAAAGAGAGAGTATCAGAAGTATGTAAAAGGTCAAGTAAAAAGACATTTCTGAAAACATAGTCCAGTTTCAATTATAGCAGGAAGTCAAAATCACATATAGAGACAGAGGTTGAAACAAAAAGGGTTTCAAATCTAGTCGAGCAATAGATGAAGCAGCTTCAGAAGCTCGAATAAGTCCAAAGAAGTTAGGGTTTTGAAATCAATCAAATTCAGAGCATGACGAACATATAAATCAAATAATAAATAGTCTGAGAACTCGAATGAACCCCAAAGGGTTTTCACCATCAATCGAGTATAGAGATGAAAAACAAGTAAGTCAGGCAAAATACTAACAAAATAAATTCAGAAATCTCAAAAAGGTTAAGGCCCTTAGGAAACACAGTAGAACATGTAGAAAAATCAGAGAAAGCTTCGAAACAATTTAACAAAACCCTAAATCCAAAAAATAAGGGGTTTCAAAGGAAAAGTGATTAGAAGAAACCTTGAGAAAAACGTTTAGAAGTTTAGAGAAAACATGGATCCAAGCAGATATAAAAGAAATCAGAAGAACCTCAAAGATTAGTCTTTTAGTAGAAACCTAGATGGTGAGAAAGGCTTGGACAATCTTTGATCTAAGCATGAGAAGTCAAGAATCAGGCTTGAATAACCATGGCCGACCGAAGCAAGGTCAAAGATGACCCGAGACAGCCATAAAACTAAGATTGACCAAAGTCTGGGCCAAGCTTCTTCAAAGTCTAGCCTTGAAACCACAGTACTCGAACACATAGAAGCCAAGGGAGGTAGATGCAGGCCTCCAATGGATTTGGAAGCCATTGATTTGGACGATTTTAGGTGGTAATAGAGGGTGGCAGCTAGTTTTTTTTTAAAATAGATTGAGAGAGAATTGGGATTTAGAGGCGGCCGGGGTGTGAAATGGGGTTAGGGTTAGGGGTCGTTTGAATTAAAAAAGGAAAAGGGGCTTTGATCAACGACCTAGATTGATCGGGTACGTGGAGCGGTATAACGGGGCTGGGTATGGGTCGGTTCATACGGGGATTGGGTTAGGGTAATTGGGGTTCAATAATGGCTATAATTGAAACATAACTGGTTGCATTTTAAATAGCCACTTTTCCCTTATTTATTTTATAAAACATAGTAAAGTTATTTCCGGAAATAAATTAAGGGCACTAAAATGATTAATAATGTATAATTATCAAACTAAAAATATTGAAACCAATGTTTATATACATAAGCGTAATTAAATCTAAAAGAGGCTAATATTGCAATTATATGCAATTTAGTTTTAAAATAATAAATAAATTTGTGAAAAAATATGCAAAAAATACACTAATTATATTTTAGCATAAATATGAGAGTCCAATAAATAAATAACCAAAATGATAATTTTGGAATAATTATTGGTTTTTTCTGGATAAATGGAGCAATAACAATATTTAAGAATTAGGGAAAACTAATAAAATATTTGGACATACCTACATATGCATACATAAGCTATTTTATAAGTATTTTGCATATTAAAAATATATAAAAAAAATTGGATATCAACAAGAAGTACAAAGTTGGCCCAAACCATCCTTAGCTACAGAGATCCGTAGTTTTCTTGGCTTGGAAGGTTATTACCATCGATATGTTGAGGGATTTTCATCAGTTGCAGCACTTATGACAAGGCTGACCCAGAAGGGTGCTCCATTCATATGGACGAAAGAGTGTGAGGAGTGCCTTTAAAAGTTCAAGATAGCTTTTACATAGCCCAATATTGATACTGTCTACATGTTCGGGGTCTCATACTGTCTACTGTGATGTCTCGAGGATTGGCCTTGAAGCTGTGTTGATGCAGGACAGAAGGGTGATTGCATGCGCGTCCAGACAGCTAAAGGTCCATGAGACGAATTATCCTATCCATGATCTTGAGTTAGTTGTTATTGTTCACGCCTTGAACATCTGGCATCATTATTTTTACGGTTTTCCTTGTCAGATCTACACTGATCACCGGAGTTTGCAGCATCTATTCAAGTAGAAGGACCTTAATTTGCGTAATATGAGGTTGTTATATCTTCCGAAAGACTATGATATCACTATCTTGTACCACTGGGGGAAGGCCAATGTGATGGCCGACGCTTTGAGTCATTGAGGGGAGAGTTTGAGGAGTTTGGCTTATCTACCAGCAACAAAGAAGCCCATGGTGATGGATGTTCAGGCCTTAACCAACCAATTTGTGAGATTGGTTATTTCGGAGCACAGTCGAGTCCCAGCTTGTGAAGTTTCAAGGTCTTTCTTATTTGATCGTATCAAAGAGCGTCAGTATGATGACCCTCATTTTTTTGTCCTTAAGGACAAGGTTTTGCATGATTGATAAATAGGTATTTTACCAACTTATCCCGTCTTTAAATTTATATTTTTGCAATATTTGGTTGATAAAATCATGTGTTTAATGTTATTTACTTCTATTTTACAGGTTGTATGTGATTTAGAAGTGATGGTGAAGAAAGCAAGTGAAAACGAGTCAAAAATAAGCTAAAATGGACAATAAAAACCTGCCCACTGATTTACCCTTCACGAACGCAAAGGTCAAACGCGAATGTGAAGAAGGAGAAAGCCATACCTTTGCAAACGTGAAGCAAATCGCGAACGCGAAGCAGCATAACTCAAAACTTCGCGAAAGCAAAGAGGAAACTGGGCAATTCTGGAACTTTTCATTTTTTCCCCCAAACCATTTAATACACGATTTTTCTCATTTTTAAAGAATATTTGGCTTATTTTTATCCAGTGTAGGAGGCAACCTATGAGTCCGAGCACGACATGTAGAGTGGTTATCCTCACCTTTTCATCACTTCAGGTATGTCTCAATGCACGTCCGAGGATGAAAGTTTGTTTTAAGAGGGGGGGAAATGTAACAACCCGACCGGTTGCATTGTGTATTTGAGCCATGTTTCCCCTTTTTATGCTTCACGCATGTTTATTTGTGGTTTCATGACTTGCGGGGTTGGTTATTCTCGTTTAGGGAAGATTGTTGGTTGATTTGGACCCTTTGTTTATTGGTTTAAAAGCTTAAGTTGAAAATATTGACCAAAGTTTAACTTTTGTGAAAATCAACTTGGAACGGTGTTTTGATAGCTCCGATAGGTTTGTATCATGATTTTGGACTTGGGCATATGCCCGGAATAGAATTCGGAAGTCCCCATGTTGATTTTTCTTGTTTTGCCGAAAGTTGGAAATTTGTGGTTTAAAAGTGTTTCCAAGTTTGACCATAGGTTGAATTTTTTTCTATTGGATTTTGAATTTTGTTTTGGACTTGTAATAGGTCTATTTTGATATTTGGAACTTGTCTGCAAAATTTGGTGTCATTTGGAGTTGGTTTGATAGGATTCAGACGCTTGGTTGCAATTCTAGAGGGTCTTGGGTCTTCTTAGAAATTCATGTGTTTTGATGTCTTATTCGTGGTTATAGATGTTATTTCTCTATTCGATCACATGTGCGAGTTTGTATGGTATTTATAGACTTGTGTGGATGTTTGTTTAGAGCCCCGAGGGCTCGATTAAGTTTCTAACATGTTTCAGAATAGTTTTGAACTAAATCAGGTTGCTGGCATGCTGGTGTCTCTGATGTTGCAATTGCGAACACTAGCATTGCAATTGTGATCATAGTAGAGGGGCCTCATGTATTGCATTTCTGATGCCTTGATCGCATTTGTGAAAGTTATGCTAGACTATATAGTATCACATTTGCGATAATTTCGTCGCATTTGTGATGGGACAGGCTTCACAAATATGAAGCCAATGTCACATTTGCGACTTTCCCCTTGGGCTATCACGGGCCACAATTGTGAGACTTTCTTCGCAATTGCGAACCCATGTTGCAATTGTGACTTTTTCAGCTAAACAAAATGTTGGAAAGTCTGGATTTCATCTCATTTTAGAAATTAAGCTCGGTAGGAAGTGATTTGGAGAGAGGGTTTTCAATCATTGAGTAAATAGTTTTTAATCAATTTCCAACTATATTTCATGATTATATATGAGATTTAACATCAAATTTATGAGAATCAAATTTTTTTTAGGGATTTTAGTCTAAGTTTTGAAAAATATATTTTGGGTTTTGAGTGTCAAATTGGACTTGAAATTGAAAACAAATACATATATAGACTCGTGGGGTTATGGGTAATTAAGATCTACCCTTGGATTCGTGTTTTGACCAAGCGGGCACGGGTTGATTTTTGTTGACTTTTGGAAAATTGTGTAAAGATCAAGCTTTATTTATCGTATTTGGTTTCTCTTGCATTGTTTGATGTTATTAACTCATATTTTGTTCGATTTGAGTCGTGCGGAGGCAGATTTTACGGGAAAGGCTATTCTTAAGTGTTGGTTTGGCCTAGTTGAGATAATTATCTTGTCTAACTTTGTGCGGGATAAACTACTACTTAGGATTTGAGTTGATTGTGTTATTTGAATTACGTGGAAGACGTGTACATAGGGTGACAAGTGTTTACATTGTCTTATACGTGATATTTTGATCAGTTTAGACTCTTAGGATTCTTCCATGCATTTAATTGAATTTGACATGACATGTTATATCTTCCATTGTTGAATTTTCTCTCACATTCTCTATTTGACGTTGTTATCATATGTTCTATTTTCTTATTGTCGAGTTTGCTCTTATATGCTTTAGTTAAAGTTGTTGCCTCTTTTATTGTTAAATTATTCTTATTTGAAGTTGTTGATTATTAGAATATCTTTCCTCGTTGAGTATTCCTCATTCATTTTGTTATTATTGAGATTCTTGTTCACATTGTTGGTTGAGATGTGGGTTATATGTGTTGGTAACATTGGTATTGTTGATTTTTGGCAAGTGTTTTAGCAGTTAGGCATGTGTAGTGCAAATTGATTATGGTGTTGTGATATTGATAACATGTGGTCGTATAAAGATAGGGGTTGATACGTATGCAGTGAGATAAGGTAAGATTTATATACGTGTTGCTAGTAAGGGAATTACTTGAAGTCACACGATGGGGATAAGGGGGCTAAAACGCGTGTAACTATTTCGGGAAAATGTTTTCAAAATAAATTCAAGGCTTATGTGGTGGTATAAGGAAGATTGTGATTGTGACTTGTCAAATGAGATTCTAAGGTGTGGTACCTCGGTTAATTTTCTTGTTGTACATTCCATGTTAAAAGGCTTGATTTGAACAGTCATTATCTTTATCCTTATGTTTTTTTTTATTGTATTTTTACGGTACTAGATCACTTTTTGTCCCTATCATGTGTTTGTTCATTTTGTTGTTCTATCACGAGTTCACTCTTTGTTTCCTTTATTTCCATAAATTTCGTTGTTATCCAATGTTAGTGTAATTCTTGTTGTCATTCATTTCCTCGCTTTTCTCCAATAGACTATATTATACTATGTTCAGTTTTCTTGTCCTAGTGGGTGTCTTGACCTACCGAGGTTAGGCTTAATACTTACTGGGTACCATTGTGGTACACTCATGCTACGCTTCTGTACATTTTTGTGCAGAGTGATTGATCAGTTATTTTCGGAGACTTCAAGGCACACCTTCCCGACATTCGCAGGTCTCGAAGTCACTTTCTGCTTTTAGTTGTATTACTATTTATTTTCTATTTGAGATATTATTGTATTTCAAGGTTACCAATGCACTATATGTAGAGTTTATGACTCGGTTCCACCAGATTTTTAGAGTTGTTGACAGTTGTATCTATTTGATTTTACTATGATAGATTACTAGTTTAAGTTGATATTTAAACCGTTATTTTTGCTAAATATTGATGTGTGTTATGCTTACCTAGTTTTAGAGACTAGATGTCATCAAGACATCCTAAGGTGGGAATTTGGGGTTGACACTGAAGTTTTAGGAAATTCAATATAAAATTTCAGCATATATAGGTCTGTTGTTTTGGCAAATACAGTACAAATGTCACGACCAAAATCCCAACCCGTCTTGATGGTGCCTAACACACTGGCCAGACAAGCCGAAATATAACAATAAAGACCTAAAAAAGAAAATTTACAGAAATAGCGTAAGTTTGAAATTTCAATATGACAAGATACCACTAATACAAGATAAATCCCCAAGAAACAGGTAAATGCAAAGTCATGAGCTCTACAACTGAATACAAGTCTAAAACTAAATAATGATACTATCTGAACTGAAACAGCAGTAGATAAGAAAAGACAAGTCAAAACTGCAATCAAGAACGCAGCTCTACCTCGCCTTTCGAAGCTTAGTCCAATAAGCAAATCTACTACTGATAATTGGTCCCCACACCTGGATTTATAAAATTAAGTGAAGAGCGTAGTATGAGTACAACCGACCTGATGTACTAATTAAGTATCGTAACTAAGCTAGGCCCGATAAAGGAAGCAAGAACTATCTATGATACTAGCTATAACATGTACTGTTTCATCATTTTTAACAAGTAAAAAAAATAGTGAAATCAAGTCATAAAGCACAGAAAGAAGCATCTATGTGTGTATCTGTACAGTTACTCAAATACTCTGCTCAGTCAATATTCAGAATATAGGGATGATATGAAATTAAGTAAGGTAATTAACCACGAAAACACAAGATCCAATCAACACACTGGATAGACTGTCCTCAATATCCGCATGTACACCATCAAGAGAGAAACATGAGTGGATGAACCTAGGGGATGGTTCCATATCCACACCCTGCGCGGACAACTTATATTCTAATAATATCAATATCTGGATCCACACAGACAACTCGCGTACTGTACACACAACTCACATACAAATGATCACAATCCGTCCGGTGTGCTCACGTGCTACTAGTCTAGCTCATAACATAGAGAAAGCAAATATACGAGAGCACGTGTACATGATCAATGATTATCAATTTTCAGACTCCTAGATTGGTATAACTAACATGCTATAGTGTAGGCATGTGCAATGTGTGTTATCATAGTTAAAACATAAAATTTCATTATGAAATAGCAGTTTCTCAGTTTAAACCTGGAAAAAATAACCTCAAGGAAATCTCAAATATGGTACAAATAGCCATAGAGTGGCACAAAAAGGAAAAACATATCAGCTTGAAGCTTAATAATCGATTCAAGGCATGTCATAGCCTACGCACTACCCCGAGCATGTAAATAGTCTCCTAGTGCACGCATATGGGCTCAACCCCACCCATATGAATCACTAATAGCATGTGAATATCACAAATAATTAAGGCAACTAGTGCCTTAACCAAGTTTAGATAAGATACTCTCAAGCAAGCCAAATCACTCCTCTAACAAGCCCTTATTGTGCGTATCAATCTCTGGACATCTCGAATCTAGCTAAAACAACGCAATACCATCAACAAAATCCATAGGAAGTAATCCAAAAAGATAAAGCTAAGAGATTTAACTCAAGTCAAAACGTCAACCCAAAAGGTCAACCCCCAGCTCGTACCTCGGAAACTGAAAAAATTAACAATTTTCGAACACCCATTCAATTATGAGTCCAACCATACCAAAATATCCAATACCAACCAAAAATCGACCCTCATATCCTCCAATTTCACTCTTCAATGACATAGTCCAAAAATCCCCAAATTCTAACTTAGATTCATTAACATTAGGTGTAATAATCAATGGGTATTTAATATGTATAATCAAAAGTGATTAAAAGTCACTTACCTCTTCAATTAGGATGAGAAATACTCCAAAACGTGCCTTAGATTGAGTCCTACAATTCCAAAAATGAGAATGCATGGAAACCCTCAACTTTAATACACTGCACAGTGATCCTCACTTCAGAATGCTCAATTATTGCACTTGCGATACCCTTTTTGCGGAAAAAGTCTCGCTTTTGTGAAATCCAATTAAACCCCTACATGCCGCTTCTGGGTTCTCCTCGCGCTTCTTCGCGTTTGCACCTGCGGAAGTCTTCCGCAACTGTAATCCCCAGCCTAATCTGCTTCGACGGATCTTTCCACTCACTTGCAAAAATCCCTTAGCCACTCCCAATCCCTCTTCCCCATCCCTCTAGTCGCATCTGCGACCAAGCCCACCACAAGTGCAATAATACTAGCAATCCAAAACCATTCAATAATGTTTTAAGTCAATATATAGATCATTTAACCACCCGAGGCCCCCGAGGCCTCAACCAAACATACCAAAAAGTCCTAAGTTATAATACGAACTTAATCAAAGCCTCAAATCACCTCAAACAACATCAAAATCATGAATCACACTCCAATTCACGAAAAATGAAACTAATGAATTTCCAACTTCTAAAACTATTACTGAACCATACCAAACCAACTATGATTGACCTTAAATTTTGCAAACAAGTCATGAATGATACAATGGACCTATTCCAACTGTAGGAAGCGGAATCCAAACCCAATATCCATAAAGTTAACTCTCAATCAAACCCCTCAACCTTCAAAACCTTTAACTTTTAAATTTTTTGCCAAAAAGCACCAAATCAACCTAGAGTCCTCCAAATTCAAAATCCAGACGTACGCCTAAGTCTAAAATCACCATACGAAACTATCAGAACCGTCAAAACTCCATTACAGAGTTGTTTACACAAAAGTAGAACTCTGGTCAACTCTTCCAACTTAAGCTTCCAGCTTGGGACTAGTATTTCAATTCACTCTAAAACATCCCCATAACCAAGCCAACTACCCCGAAAAGTCACATAACTACAACTGAACGTAGAATAAGAAATAAACAGAGGAACGAGGCTACAATACACAAAATGACCGACTGGGTCATCACATTATCCCTCTCTTAAACAATGTTCGTCCTCGAACATGTCTAGAATCATACCTGGATTCTTAAATAGGAGTGGATAACTACTCTGCTTCACCCGCTCGGTCTCCCAAGAAGCCTCCTAGATCACCTAACTTCTCCATTGAACTTTCACTACTACAATATTCTTTGATCTCTACTTTTGAACCTGCCGATCTATAATGGCCACCAACTCAATATCAAAAATGAAGTTCCCATCTAACTGAACCCTGTTGAAATCCAAAACATGTGACAGATCACCATAGTACTTTCAGTGCATAGAAACATAAAACACTAGGTAATCCCGATAAACTAGTGGTAATGCAAGCTTGTAGGCCACCTCTCCAATCCTCTCAAGCACCTTAAAAGGGCTAATATACCGATGGCTCAACTGGCACTTCATCTCGGACCTCATCACACCCTTTGTGGGTGAAAATCTAAGCAAAACCTTCTCACTTACCATGTATGTAACATCAAGAACCTTCTTATCAGCATAGCTCTTCTACCTAGACTTTGTTGTATGAAGCTGATCTCGAATCAACTTGACTTTCTCTAAGGCATCCCAAGTCAGATAAGTGCCCAACAACCTAGCCTCTCCTGGCTCAAACCAACTAACTGGAGAACGACATTGCCTCTTATATAAAGCCTCATAAGGAGCCATCTGAATATTCGATTAGTAGTTGTTGTTATAGACAAACTCTGCAAACAGCAAGAGTTGATCCCATAAACCCCGAAATCAGTAATATAGACACATAGCATATCCTCCAAGATCTAAATGGTTTGCTTAGATTGTTTGTCCATCTGGGGGTGGAATGTTATACTCAACTCAACCCATTTTCCCAACTCTTGCTGCACTACTCTCCAAAATTGTGATGTGAGTTGCATTCCTTGATAGAAAATAATGGACACTGATACACCATGAAAACGAACGATCGCACAGATATAGATCTGAGTCAGCCATTCTGAAGAATAGGTAGTCACAACCAGAATGAGATGTGAAGACTTGGTTAGTCTATCCAGAATAACCCACATTGCATCGAATTTCTTCAAAGTTTATAGGAGCCAATAACAAAATTTATGGTAATTTGCTCCCACTTCTGCTCGAAAATCTCTAGTCTCTGAAGAAAATCATCCGGCCTATGCTCGTACTTCACCTACTGACAGTTTTAAAACTAAGCACATACCCTACTATATCCTTGTTTATTCTTCTCCACCAATATATATTGGTCATACGAAGTTATGTCGGGTGGCACACATTCTGAAAGACACGTTGCAGCCACTCTTGAGTCAATTTCTCCATTATTCCAATTATATAGTTTGGATCCTCTAGATATATATATTACTTCTGAGATTGCGCACGTTCATTTCTGGTAGAGGATATCCTAACCGCAAGGGTCCAGATGGATACTAAATTTCGAGATATGTAGTGTCCACCCAGAATCGCGCACGAATATCATATCCCCCCTAACCGTGATCAGCGAGGTACATGCCTGATGCAAATATTGCCAATAAGATCTAGCTATAATACCATGGGATGTTATAAATATCCCTAACTCCAGTCTTGTAATTCTTCTAAATTCTTCTTCTTCTTTTTTACGCAGTCATCAAGAATATACCACAATTACTGTATTAAATATCAGTCAAGTTCTGTTCAACCTATCTGATATTCAATAAGAGATTCTAGCTACTCTCGCTTTTACTTTAATAAATTTCTATACATCTCGTATTTACTAGTTGTTATCATCCCTTTTTTCTTGTTCCAAATTAACAAGGACCAACTTAATCACATTAAATCAATTGCTTGAGGCCTAAGTTTATAAACTCAATTAAATTTTAGGGTAAATAATTACAAATACTGTAAAACCTAATGAGCCATGAGTAAAATAAAGAATCAAAAACCTCTATGAGCGTCTGTTGGTCTAATACTTGGGTTCATCAAATTGCATAATCAAACTATCGTTGACTTAGTGTGATAAATTATTGCGACAGAGGGATATGACTATAGAGTTAGCCCCTTATTTGTAAAAATTTGCAAGAGAAGAAAACATAGTAATTAATACGTACTATAATAACCGTTTGCTAGGAAAAATTCCAAATTTTAGGTGTGTTAGGTATAAAGGAAAATATTTTTTATGGACATGAAAAATGAGTGATTTTTATTACTTATTTTTTCTTGTTTGGTTGGTGACTGAAAAATTTTTTTCAAATTTTTTTTAGTGCTTCGTTAAAGATTAGAAAATATAAATGTGCTACTTTTCTCACCTTCCCCCTTCCCCAATTACCCATGTTTCCTTGCCCCCACCCCTCCCCAAATAAATATTTTCACGACTCTATTTTTTCTTTAATAATTTAATTATTCTTCTAAAACTTCACACAAATAATCTATAACTATAAAGAAAATACTTTTTTAGTTGAAAAAGAAAATACTCTTTATTCTACATAAAAATAAAATAATTATTTTATTATATATATATATATATATTATCTATATCATGAAAAAAAATACTTATTTTATTGAAATAAAAAATATTTTTTCTCTATCATGGAAAAAATATTTTTTTTTAAATGAAAGAAAATATTTTTTCCATATTATGAAAAAAAGTATTTTTTGTAAAATATAAAAGTTATATCATGAAAAAAATACTTATTTATTGAAACAAAGAAAATGTTTATCACATAAAAAGAAAATACTATTAATAATATTTTTATTTAGAATAAATTAGAGAGCGAGAGCGGGGAATGTAGGGTAGAGTAGGTTAGGTGAGGGTGTGAGGTGGATTGGTGGTGATAGAGAATAGAGAGGAGAAAATTGAAAAAAAAATTAAAAATATCTTTCTTTTTTTAGTAAGAATAAATAAATAAATAAAATATGTTTCAAAATATTTAAGTCAATCAAATATAAAAAAATTTAAAAAAAATTTATAAGTCACGGTAAAAATATTTTTCTACCTGCCAAACACACCCTGTATTTTGTAAGAATTTGCAAGAGGATATAGTCTCTTCCTCTTTCTATTGCCTTCCGCGTTCACTTCTCCCTACCCACACAACCCCCTTTTCCTGGATACACCGCATCCCCCCACCCGCCCCATCGGAGCCTACAAGATTTTCTTTTATTTTTTTGTGGGTCAAAAACCCTAACTGGATTTCCATCTCAGGTGATCCACAATCTAATCTGAAATTCAACAAACTTGGCAGTGAAACAATCAAGCATTATTGGATTAGAGGAAGTTGATAGAGAATGGATTCGAGCAGGAGGGCGGTAGAGTCATATTGGAGATCGCGGATGATCGACGCAGCGACCTCGGATGAGGATAAAGTGACTCCTGTTTACAAATTGGAGGAAATCTCTGAGTTGCTTGGATCCTCTCATTCCAGTATTGTTAAAGAAGTCTCTGAGTTCATCCTCAAACGTCTCCAACACAAATCCCCTATTGTCAAGCAAAAGGTTTCCTCTTTTTTTTTTCCTTTGTTTTGGATGTCTTTTTTCTTGATTTTAATTGGGTTTCTGTGTCTGAGTTTCTGAATTCAGAAATATTTTGATGGATTAATATGATTTGAGTTCGAATGAATTAGAGGAAATAAGAATAAGGAAATGGATATGGTTCCCATTTTTACTCTACTCGCCGAGGGTCGATTGGAAGCGGCCTCTCTGCCCTTTCGGGCAGGGGTAAGGCGACTACATATTACCCTCCCCAGACCCCACCTGGTGGGAGTATACTGGGTAGTAGTTGTTGTTGTTGTTGTTGAAATGGATATGGTGTGGCTGTAGTTGTGGCGTTGAGTTGAGTTGGATTGAAAGGTAACCCTTTTGTTGCGTTTAGTTTATGTAGCTGATTTTATTGGGTTCATGTTATTGGAACCCGGTGCATTTTGTGATTGATGTGGTCTTAAGGATGAAAGAGAAGTGAAGCGATTATGGTGTATCCATTGGTATTGGGCTGAGCTACTTCTGGTTAGATTTACCTTTGTCATCTGGTGGGTTTTGTGACCCCTTTTTTGAGCTTTAGCTTCTGCTTACTTTTGCTGGTCACTACTTCCTTTTTTTCATGTGGTTTTGAATGATTTTTCTCTTGGGTTTGTTAGCTTAGTGTGAGAGAAATTTGGGATGCAGAAGAATGTGATTGTTGATTGATATGGTTGATTTTGAGCTCTATTTTGTACCCCCAAAAAATGAGACGAAAAAGTTCTTTAGGGAAGAAAGCATTGATAGTTTGGTGCTCTTGCAGAGAATTACATTTTCTGTTCGAGATCCTCTATTAATGCTTATGTAACTAATAAGAGAATGTCATGATCTTGGAATGTAACTTATCGGACCCCTTTCTGCTCTATGCAGGCTCTAAGAGTGATCAAGTATGCCGTGGGAAAATCTGGTGCTGAGTTCAGAAGGGAGATGCAAAGGAATTCAGTGGCTGTACGTCAGTTAATTCACTACAAGGGCCAACCGGATCCGTTGAAGGGTGATTCACGCAACAAAGCAGTCCGTGAAACAGCACAGGAAGCATTATCTGCTCTATTTTCTTCAGAAGAGAGCAAACCTGCTCCCACAGAAACTCTTGGTGGTCGAATACAAGGCTTTGGTAATAACAACTATGAAATGCCATCGGATGATAAGAAATCTTTCCTCAGTGAGGTTGTTGGTATTGGAAGTGCGACAATAAAACAAGGACTTAATACTCTTTCACAATCTCCATCCCTGAAAAAGAATGATTCTGGAAATTACAGGAGTCCAAATCTTCAGAGATCATTGACAACTGAAACTGACCATACAGAGAGATATGAAGGGATTTCTTTTCACAGTGACAGTTCTCGGTTTTCAAGAGATGCTGCTTCTGGAAGTTGGAGTCAAGATCTTCAAGCATCTCAGATTGAAACAACCAATGTAGATTCAGGTTTGAGTTCTGGTGAAAAGACCCGAGAAGAGAAGTTGTTAGAAACTATTGCAACATCTGGTGGAGTTCGTCTGCAGCCAACTCGGGATGCACTTCAGGTTTTCCTTCTGGAGGCGTCAAAATTAGATGCTTTGGCTTTGACTCAAGCCCTTGAATCAAAACTGCAATCACCGTCGTGGCAGGTTTGTCTTTGTACTGTTTTGCTCTTCTACGTACAGATAGTTACTATGGTAAAGGGTCAAAAATACCCCTCTACTATTGAATATTGTTTAAAACTACCCTCCGTCATACTAATCAAGGCAAAAATATCCCTACCGTCTTACTATTGAACAAAAGTACCCCTATCTTAATGGAGGTGCCACGGGGCAGCAATCTGATAGAATTGGTCCAACCGAATTTTTGGTAAATTTACCCGCCCAGTACCCTTGAACCCACCTAAAAAGGACCTATAGAAATGACACGTGGCTAAACAACACCAAAACTAAACATAATAAGTGGTGAACTTCACCTTTAACACCAGAAATTACCGCCGGCAACCAAAGCCATTACACTCTGGCCACCAACCCCTACACACAACAACCATAACACATGCTTAGTACTAGAATCACCGTTAGCAGCTAAACCCATTTAGTCCTAAGTTGTACATCCAGCAATCTTCTAATCGCCTCCGACAACCAACAAATCGGCAGTAAAAAGTGCTCCAAATGAAGATGTGGATCGAGATGTCGCTTCACATTGCTTCGATACCGACATCTCGGATTGTAGTTCGTTTCAACCGTGGGAAGTCCTTCAAAAATACTCTGAACCTTGTTTCCTGTGAACATGAACAGAATCCGACGAGCCTCATCCGACTGTTCTAGCAAATTTTGCTCCATCAGGATTCTTCCGCGAAGTCCAGACTCCCACTTTGTGAAAGCTCATATCGTGTCACTATCTCAGATTCCATGAATCTAAAAAAACAAAATCCGGCAAACTTGACATCGGCGGCCCTGGAGGTTCCGCCCATTCTCGGCCAAACAACAACAACAATAACATACCCAGTAAAATTCCACTATTGGGATCTGGGGAGAGTAAAGTGTATGCAGACCTTACCTCTATCCTGAAAAAGGTAAAGAAGTATCCGGAGACTCTCGGCTCAACAGGAGAGACAATAATATAAGAAAAGAAACAAGAGAAAAGGCATGTAACAACAAAAAGATGTCAAAAAGAAAATAACAATAACGAATAAGTGAAAGGACAACAACACAAAACTATGGAAAACAACAATGTGAACACAACATAGACCGCTAAAAAATATAAACAAATCTCTATCAGACTATCCGGTACAAAGAGGGAAGAATTCTTGACTACCCCCAAGCCTACCACCCTAATGCTCAACCTCCACATGTTCCTATCAAGAGCCATGTTCTAGGAAATCTGATGCAACGCTATGTCCTGCCTGATCACCTCACCTAAGCCCTCTGCCTCTTCTCGTACCTACCAAAGTTGCTCACACCTCCTAACCGGTGCCCCAATACTTCTTACGCCGCCCTCTGCCCATTCTTGGCCAAAGTTTGCTATTAAGTAAAACAATTAGTGATCTATTTTTGTTCAAAATTCTTTGTTAGGGCTTATCCAAATTACAGATTTGGTGGTAGTAACTTATCCAAATTTTGAGGATAGATATGGTCTATGTTGTGTGGACTTTCCAAAATGTAGCCGCGCCCGTGTCAGATCCTTCAAAAATGCACTACTTTTGGAGGATCCGACACGTATTCGGCCACATTTTCGGAGAGTCCGAGCAACATAGGATATGGTTACCATTTAGATTTGAGAAGATGTTTCCTATTTTATTTGATAGAAGAATTGGGTTTTGATTATGTTAAACAACATGTGTTTGGAGAGGAAAGTGTGCGTTGGTTGTTATGGCTTCACCGGTGGTGGAGTGCAGCCAAATGTGAGGGTATTTTTGTTCAATAGTAAGATGGGAGGGGTATTTTTGCTCGATTAGTATGATAGAGGGTAATTTTAAACAATATTTAATAGTAGAGTTGGTATTTCTTACCCTTTTCCGTAGTTAGTATGGGAAGCATTTCATTGTAATTGATCTTCTTTATGTAGAAACTTGAGCCGTTTTTGTTTTCGGCACTGGCATCTGCGCTTAATCTCTTATTTAAACTGATATACTGCTGATTAATGTTGTGATCAAAATGGTTCACATATTTTTATTTGGTCTGCTTTTTTTGCAGGTTCGTGTGAAAGCAATTTGTGTCCTCGAGGCTATCTTGAGGAAAAAAGATGACGAGTACTTTGGTATTATGGCATCTTATTTCAATGAAAATAAAGATGTTGTGGTGAAATGCTCTGAATCTCCCCAAGCGTCATTAAGAGAAAAGGCAAACAAGGTAAGATTTTCCAAGATGAACACACTGCAATTCCTTGCCCTCTTCGAACTCCTCCAGTGGAGGAAACACATACACATAAATATAAATGCAAAGATTTATGTTTATAAAAGGAGAGAGAGTATATTATATGTGCACATGAATTCTACAAGGTTCGTGGCACAAGGTTTTATAGGTCCTTGCTTCGTTGCTTTCTATTTGCAGTTACAAATATATGACCTCATTGTTCTGCTTAGCAAAAGTGAGAAAATATGACACATAAAGCTGTTGAGCCATTGTGGAAGAATTAGAGCTATAAATGTAATTTATATTTAAAAAAACGTAGGGAAACAAAGATGAGGGAAAACATTATTCCATGATCATCCATTTCATTCACCATTTTGATTCTGAGAGTTACAGCTTTGAACAAGGTCACCCTACGACAGATTTAGGTCTAAGGTGTGAATTGTGATATTTAAATAAGTTCTTTTGCAGAGTTGATTTGTACTTCTCTTAGCTTCAGGGGGGAATGAAAAGAAAAACTTTTAATGTGCATATCTTGACATCTTGCAACAAATTTATGATAACATTATGTATCTTCCCTATTTAAAGTCGTCTGATGAATATGGGCAGGTCTTAAGTCTTCTGAATGATGGACGAACAGCTGATTCTGTGCCTCATGTAGATAAGTCAGCAAGGGCTGGTGCCCCTGCTGTTCAGATGCCCGACTTGATAGACACAGGTAGTTCTGATGATCTGTTTGGAGTAGATGATTTAGCAAATATGCAGAGTGGTGAAGGGATAAAAATTGCATCCACCTCTGGCGCCCCTCTGGTTGATGATCTATTTGGAGACAATTTGAGTGGTGGCGTGACTTCCAGCCAGCAGAAAAATGATGATGACCCCTTTGCGGATGTCTCATTTCACACCAGTAATGAGAAGGCCCCTGAAGCTGATCTATTTTCTGGAATGACATATGACAAATCAGATGCTACTGAAGTCCATTTGGCTGTCAATAGAACTGGACCTGAATTGTTTGACATCTTTGGTCCCAGTGTTGAAGTTCCCCAGGAACCCAATAATCCTAGGAAGGAAATTCATGATTTAATGAATAGTCTCTCTTTGAATAGGAATGACTCATCTAAGAAGCAGAATGGCATCTCAAGGGGAACCTATCAGGATATGCGTCAAGATTCCACTATTGATCCTCATCATCAGGCTTCGAATGATGCCTTGAACAGCATATTTTCCTCCCAGGCTGGTGGAGCAAATTCAAATCCCATGTTTCCTTTGGGTGCTATGCAGTATAACTTGCCTCCTAGCTTCGTATTGAATCCATCGTTTGCTCCTCAGGCTCTAAACTATAATGCCATAGGTAACGTGTTTGCTCAACAGCAGTTCTTTGCAACACTTTCCAGTTACCAGCAATTAGCTACCATGCACCCATCCACTAGTGCTAGTCATGCCGCTGATTCTGCTGGAGGTTATGGTTCAGCTCTTCCCGATATCTTCAATCCTAGCATTTCTAACCAAACTCCTACTTCCTTGATGAACACTTCAAAGAAAGAAGATACAAAAGCATTTGATTTTATCTCGGTAAGTTTGGTCCTTGTGTACTTCAATTTTTCTATTATTACTTTGAAGATGCATTGAATTGTGACGGCCCTAGTGTGTCCCTGATTTTGAAGGTATGCCATTAACAATTATTCCTTTTGTTTATCTATTTTATTTGGCCTAAATCACCCCCCCCCCCCCCTCCTTTTCCTCCACTCCAAAAAGATGAGGTCCTCCGCCTTTATTCTTGTGGTGATAAATGAGGTCCATTGCCTTGTCCTTTTCCAGGCCCCCAGTCATGTAAAGATTAGATGGACTTGGAAATACTCTGGCATCATAATCCAGCTATTCCTTTTCTTTTGATGTACTTAGATATCTCATTGTAGGGCTTCTCAGTGCTTCATCTTTTTTTGTCAATGATGTGAGCAATAACGTTTCTCAGTTCTGATTGTGTGCAATAGCATCTTTTCCTAATTGAGAAAACTAGAAAACTTCATATTAGGACTGTATGACTCTAATTTTGTTGCCATGGTGGATTCCTTGTGTTTTTTGCAGGATCATTTGGCTGCAGCTCGTGCTCCAAAGAGGGTGATTTGAGTGGTTATATCTCAAAGCAACCCAGAGTATGCTGCTTATAAGATTTAGCAATGCACAATTTGAAGCAGGAATTTAATCTGTAAATGTTCTTTTGAAGCAGTGATATCAATGTGAAAAAACCAAATATTTCCAATAATGATTATTCTGCATGTGTTAGAAAACAGTGTATTGTTCAGAATTAGCTTTACCTGAATGAACAGAAGTTTTTGTCTCCAGTGTGGAAATGGTGATTGCAAAGGTGTAGGGGGGCGTAACATATTGTTGTACTGAGATGAGGATAATTATTGGATAATTTGCTGTTTGGTCTTTTGTGCAAGCCTTAAAGTTTCAGATTTTGCAACTGTGCACTTCATTGCCTCCCTCTCCCTTTCCCTCTTCCTCTCTTTCATATTGTTCTTGTAGCAAAGTAGAGGTGAAAATAGCATGTGCTAACCAGTTTTCGGGTCGGTAAATCAAAAAATAGTCTGCACTTACAAAGTTATTGAAAAATAACTATTATTTAACTTGAAACGCGAAAAGTTCCAGCGTAATATGTTATATTATGGAGCTCTTCATGCGTATAAACTTTTATCATATTATGTTTGATTTCTAGCAAATTATCAACTTCAACATATTATTTTGGAATTTCAAATTATGTTGGAATTTTCTGGATTTTTAAGAATATTTTTGTTTAAATTTTATCTTTACATGAAAAAATAGCTAAATTTTGATTAGTTTCGAAACTGTGAATATTTTTCAATTATTATTATAAATTAGGCTATTTTCCCCCCAAAAGTAAGGCCTAGTTTATGAATTCAACCTAGTCTCCGACACCCCTTGCCCATATACTTTCTTTGTGCTTTTTTTCTTTTTCTTTTTCAGGTTATCCTGATAAGGTTTGTCCCTAAAACATATTTACTGTTGGGGGGAATACAGAGTTGCTCTTGTGAATGCCAAACACTCGTGATAATGTTAAATGCGAGATTTGATTAAAAAAACAAGTTTCTTTCAAACAATTGATTAGGAGCCTCATCGTAACACAACATGAATGTGGATGTGTAGATATCACTAAACCAATGCGATTTTTGTTTAGATTTGAGTATAGACGACGTATACTTTTGATTGGAGGCATACCAGCAATAGTGTAGTTTGAAGGTGGCATAAAGTAACTACTATACTGCAGAGAAAATCCTACTTCTCTCTGCAATTTCCGCATCGCCATTCCCCAAGTTACTAAGAAATTAACTCAGTTGACTACTCCATCCCAATGGGTCGTCTCTTCGATTCCCCCAAACCACTGGATATTAGAAATAACATAGGAAGATGACATTGTATAGGCAGTCTTAAAAGAATAATCGGAAAAAAATATGTATATTTTTTGTATATTTTTGGTATATACTTACATTTTTGTATGATATAGAAAAATATGTAAATTTTATATACTTTTGTGGCTACCAAATATAAATAGTTTTCCCTGCAAACTAAAAGTAATCTTTGTCCAATAACAATAATAGTCCTACATGCAACCCCTTATCACGCCCCCTTTTTCCCCTCCGCGAAGAGAGAAGTCCGTGTTTCGATATTCATGGGGGTGATAACTCATTTCCTTTTGGGAATTGGGTATTTGAAGAGTCGCCACCTGATGAAATTATGGTGTGTTATGGCACCTCGAGCGATTAATTATTGGATTGGTTTACATTACAAGAGATTAGGATAAGGGCTCAAAATGACCTCGAAGGAAAGGTGTTAGGAACTCCTCTTGATCCACAACTGTGGGACCCAACCGAACTTATACTTACGAATTAGTCCATTAATATATAAATAGTTGAATCAAATAATTTACAAGTAAAGCACGTTGGACGTTGTATAACTCAAATAATAAGACAAAGGTTTTGAACAAGTTGTATGCGTATAAAACAAAGTTCTAAAACAAAATGAATTTTGAGGAAAGGAGGAGTCCTAGGTTGGTTAGCCTATAAGATCACCCCACACAATGTCCGGTAAACACTCCTCAATGAGGGGCTACATGTGACATTAGCGCGTAGTCATCGTATCCCATATCTACCATTCCCATCCCCTTAGTGGTTATTAAAGCGTGTGTTGGTGAACGATCTCTATTACGTGATGCTACCATCCCTTCTTAATAGTCATAGAAGAAATTTAGGACCTCTACCTATAGGTAATTTTAGACATACCCCTAAGGTTTTAAAGGTGAAAATACTAAGGCGACAGGCAAGAACGATTAGGACCTTAGCACATAAAAAGCAATTATAGGCTCAAGTTTACCTCCCCAAAACAACACACATAAGCAACATGACTCAAACAAAATAAAGGTCTTTTGTTCAACAATATCCTAAGACATGATGTCTAAGTGAATATCAAGACGCAGAAGATAGGCAGTTTATAAACTCAAGAGTAATGGCCCTACCAGTTTGCCTACTGGTTTGTTAATATTGTTAAATCAAAACAACGCTAAGTAACAAAAATAGTTGCAGAATTTTAGGATTTTGAAAACGCCCTATAGGCTTTCTTAAGCGGGGAATATTGAGAACTGCATTTTATATAGTAAAACAGGGCAAGTTTTCTTAAAACAAACTCTTGAATCCTTATAGGCATGCTGTCTAATGATAAATTAAGGCGGTTTTAGAAAGAACTCATTTCAGGGGAGAATAAACCACTAATTAAACTAGTTTCGAAGTGAACTAATCGTGGACTGGATTGATTTATTTAAGCTAAACTAGTCTAAATCCATAGGCAGAATTTTTGGTATTGTTCCCGATAGGCATGATATCTAATCGTTTAAAAACTTATTTTAGAAGCTTGCAAGCATGATAAAAAATGAAAACACGTGTAAATACTCGTTATAACAGAAGTTAAACTGGACCATATCCTATAAGCATGGTATCTACTCATGAAGTGGACTTTAAGACCTATAAGCGTGATTATTGTTATTGGAATCACTTGAAATCTATAGGCATGATTTCTAACATGGTAAGGCAAGTATAGCAAATATATAAAGTCCTATAGGGATGGGTTCAACTTTGTAAGGCAAATAAGCAAAAATATAAAGTCCTATAGGCATGGTTTCCACCCGTATTATCCCACAAATATGTAACTACCTACCTTTTTTCACTAGTTACCCTAATATTCGTTTACAAATTATTATAGACCATATGAATGAATTACATAAGTAGATAAAAAATAAGAAGTTATTTTATAGGGAGCCTACAAGTAGGCCCATATTTCCAAAGCCTCCAACATCCTCAAATGCCCAAATTCCATAGACAATATCATTGTCTAGGTGCATCAAAGTCCCTAAGGATCTCAAAGATACCAGGCAGTGCTTACACCTAAACTTGGTAACCAAATTTAATAAGTGCAATGTGGAATGGCCAGCCTCAGTATGCCAGAGTTCAGAGGGGTTTCAAGAGGATCCCAAGGCAGTACACATACTGGAGAGGGCAGAACCTAGTGACTTGGGAGTAGAGTGAGAGTGCTTGACACAATTTGAAAGGTTTTGGTGGTAAAATAGTGTCAAAGGGATTTGTTTGAAATAGTTTTGTAAATAAGAGAGTTGCTTAGTAAAACTACTTTTGAGAATAGTCAAGTAACTCAACAAACAGCAGGTCAGTCAAGCAAGCTCAGCAAACACTCAGGGAACAAAGGGAACAATTAGGCAGGTATTATGACACATAATATGCAAAAGTAATTTTCCCTTAGTGCATGTAGTAAGACAAAGATTCAGGAGTGTGAATTAGAACACAATTACAGAACCAGAGATGCCTAGGGGATTCATGGGAGTGGGTGACAGTAGGCTATAGGATTTTACACTAAACATGGCTGAGCATAATATTAAAATAACTTTGGAAATGACCCAACTATAACTAGTAGACACGCATTAAAAAGAGTAGAGTCAAGTCACTAGTTCATGAAAGCATGGTGAAACAAAGAGATTAATTACATGCTGAACAGCAAAACCATAGGTAAAAACAAATCAAGTACATGATGACATGAAACATTAAAAGAAACATATTGCTTTTGGGCTTGAATTGATAGCACAATATACTAGTATAGAGACAGTAACCACAAGGTGAAGAACATGATAGCATAATAATTAGCCTTGGATTACAGCCGGCTAATTCAAATGGTAGCAAGTAACAAAGAAAGAAAGCGGAAAGCTTTTTAGGGTGAGGGAGAGAGTTTTGAACCAATGTATTCGTGTATTTGTGTTAAGAGAGTGTGTATATATAGTGGTTCGAAATTAGATAAAAATAAGGCAAGAATCATAGTAGCATAGTAGTTGTAGAACCAAATACTAATTAGAATCAAATCAATGCAAGTACTCCTTCAATTAAGGGGTAATCACTCAACGGTAATAGACAGAAATTGTTAAAGAAAGAAATCAAGTAGAGCCTCAAGTACAAAATAGGCAATTAGGGGTAAGTACATAGGGGTTAAATTAAGGAAACAGATAATGAAGAATCGGTAAAATACTCGGTTAACCAAATAAGGTAAGAAAATAAAACAAAGTTGCAGAATATGAAAATAATTGAAAATCAGCATATAGTAAATTATAGAATGAAGTATTTGAAAACACTGATTTAAGGAGAGCAATATGGATTTCCATGAATAAGCAAAATAAACAAGTTAAAACAAGAGAATCTAAGTATAAAGGGAAGTTTTCAAATCAAGCCAAGAAATAGTGAGCTCGGAGTAAATCAAAGAGAGAGTCATGAGTCATGTTTTAGCATACAAATAGGTGAGATAAGAGTGACCAAACATAGCAAGCAAAGAAACAAGTCTTGACCAGTCAAGACGAACACAAGCACATAGAGCTGACGTAGGTTAGGCATAAGAAACTTGGTAGAAATAGATTCAAGGCAATATAGTCACAGAAACTCAAACAAGGAACGATCAATCATGCTAATACGCATAATTAAAGGAAGAAATCAAGAAAATCAGGGTTTCAACATAGACGAGTTAAAAGGGTAGTAAAATCATAGAATCAGTCAAAAATATGCAAGAAATAGTAGTTTAAACATAAAGAATCAGTTTAAATAAAATTTTAGAAGAAGTTCCGAAAATCCTAATTTTAGAAGAAAACAAAAACACTTGAAATTACACGGTTCTTATAAAGAGTTCCAAGGAAAGTGTAAAATATCAAAAAAACAAACTCAAATCATTTTAAATTTGTACAGATCTAGGAGATGTAGCCAGAAATTAGGGTTTCAGAAGAGACCCAAATAGAGATGAAAGAACCTATCTAGAATCCCAAGGATCGTAACAAATACAGCATGATTTTGCTAGAAATCACACTGGAGTAGCCAAGAACAGACAAGTGACAAACCATAGGTGTAAGTAGGCATGACACTAGGCCCTTGAAGACCTTAGAGAGGGCAAGCATGTCATTAGATGAGACATTGAAGGCTTAAGAGTTGATAGGAAATCACTAGAAAAGACCGGAGAAGAGAGGTTGGCGGTTAAAGGGGATACGGTTAGGTTGAGTTACTGAGAGAGGAGAGAAGATGAGAGAATACATAGGGGGCAGTCTCTGAAGAATGAGATAGGTTTATGGTCATTTAGGATTAAAAAATGAAGGAGGTAATATGGGTCGTTGATCTAACTGATCAACGTCAATGATTTAATTAGTTTTGGGTCGGGTAGATGGGTTTAAGGTCTAGGTCGGGTAGCTTAATATGAAATTGGGTTGGGTATTGGGCTTAATCAAGACTATGATTGAAATAAAATATGGCTATATTTTAAGTAGCCAATTTATCCCTATATAATTTATAATAAATAACAGATAATTTTGCAAAGATTATTTTGTGTACTAAAATGATTTCAAATAGATATTTAATATTTTAGAAATATTGAAGATCAATTTTATACTGGAAACAGTCTCTCTGCCCTTTCGGGTAGGGGTAAGACTCGTCTATATATTACCCTCCCAGACCCCACCTGGTGGGAGTATACTGGGTAGTTGTTGTTGTTGTTGTTGAAGATCAATTTTATGCTTATAAATGTAATTGTATATTAATAAGGTTAATATTGCAATTATATGTAATTTAGCTTTAAAATACAAACTACAGTTATAAAAATGCACTAAAAATATCTTAACAATATTTTGGCATAAATATAGGATTTAAATGACTAAATCACCACAACAATAATTTGAGAGATAATTATTGGAGATTTTATGAGCAAGAGAAGGAAATAAATCAATTTAAAATCTTTGAAATAATAGAAAAAATTATAAACCTTGTGCATGCTTATATATGCATATATATGTTATTTTGAAAGTATTTATGCATATAAAAGATATAGAGAAAAATTGGGTATCAACAGCTTCCCCTTTTTACTTGGGAATGATGAAATACTTTTCGGGTAAAGAAATGATGGCCAAATTTGACTGCGCTTAGATGTTTTGAAAGACATAGGCCAGATTCCGATCTTCTAGTTTCCTATATATCCCTGGTTTTACACGAATCATGCCATGTGTAGTCCTGGATTCTTTGGTGGAATATACCAATGAAGTGATTGCAAGAACGGACACGCGATGCGGAAGCAGTTACGGTGAGTGGTTAAGGTTTAGGAAAGTTGAAGAAGCTGGAGCTAAATCGCTCCTGATAGGATAGCGGTTTCATGCTGGTTACCTGCAGATAAAAGATGCTACAAACACGTATTTGAAAAATTAAACATGATGCAGATTCCTTTTGGACCACGTAGGTTGTCTTAAGACAGTTAAAGATGATGTCCTGCTCCATGAATTGTACGATGAGGGATTAGTAGGCCATGAAATGATGTTCGAGCCATGAAGATGGTGCGTCCAAACCATGACGCCTTTGAATAATGATATGCAAGTTTGAGAGATCCTCAGGCCATGGCATGGGGTCTTTCGGCTATGAGGATGATGCCTTTAGACTATGATGGTTTTGGATTGATTGGTGATATTTCAGCCCATGATATGTGACGTTAGTAATACAAGGCTTAGTCTTGTAAAATGGAGGGCAGAGCTTAGCCTGGTTGGAAAGCAAATAAAGAATGCTTAGAAATAAAGCAATATTCGTGCAAAGAGGGATATTGCTTAGTCCCATGCAAATAGGGAGGCAGTGCCTAGCCTTAATGTAGGTATGGAGTCAAGGATTATACTCATACAAATATAAAGGCATGGATTAGCCTCATGCAAATAGGGATACAAGTATTAGACTCATGCAAATAGGGAGGCAGGGATTAGCCTCGTGGAGTCAATGATTAGACTCGTGCAAATATGAAGGCAAGGATTAGCCTCATGCAAATATGGAGTCAGGGATTAGACTTATTCAAGTAGGGAGGAAGGGATTAGCCTCATGGGGTCAGGTATTAGATATGCAAATTGAGAGGCAAGGATTAGCCTCATGCAAATATGGAGTTATGGATTAGAATAATGCAAGTAGGGAGGCGGGTAGCCTCATGGAGTCAAGGATTAGACTCATGCAAATATGGAGGCAAGGATTAGCCTCATGTAAGTATGAAGTCAAGGATTAGACTCATGCAAGTAGGAGGGCAAGGATTAGCCTCATGCAGGTGTAGAGTCGGAGATTAGATTCATGCTAGTATGGAGGCAAGGATTAGCCTCATACAATTATAGAGGCATGGATTAGCCTCATGCAGGTGTGGAGTCAGGTATTAAACTCATGCAAGTATAGAGTCAAGGATTAGCCTCGTGCAATTAGGGAGGCAAGGATTAGCCTCATGCAGGTGTAGAGTCAGGGATTAGACTCATGCAAGTACGGAGGCAGGGATTAGCCTCATAGAGTCAAGGATTAAACTCGTGCAAATGGGGAGGCAAGGATTAGACTCATTCAAATACGGAGTCAGTGATTAGACTCATGCAAATATGGAGTTAAAGATTAGACTCATGTAAGTAGGGAAGCAGGGATTAGCCTCGTGGAGTAAAGGAGTAGACTCATGCAAATGAGGAGGCAATGATTATCCTCATGCAAATATGGAGTCAAAGATTAGACTCATGCAAATATGGAGTTAGGGATTAGACTCGTGCAAGTAGGGAGGCAGGGATTAGCCTCATGTAGGCGTCGTCGTGTCATAGATTAGACTCATGAAAGTATGAAGGCAATGATTAGCCTCATGTAGAGAGTAATTAACAAATAAAAGTAGTATATGTCTTAGCTGGAGATATATTCGGTATCTGATGGCCTGACTGATAGTGAATTATCTTTGTGTATTCATGTTTTGTGAATGCTATCGTAACATTGAATGTGTCTGCATTCAAAGAAAACTGTAAGTTTTGTGAGGGGAAAGGTTGGTTCGTGCTCCTCTCGGCTGGCGTTGCTTTGCTTCGTTCTGAAATCCTTTCAAGTTCCCCTGGGTGACACCTGACTGTTATAGAAAGAGAATTTTTGAAAATATGAAATTATTGATAAAAATAGAGTTGTTTAGGAAATGTATTGATATATCAAATAATTTTTGATGAGCTAGTAGCTGCAACACATCCTGAAGGCATTGCAGCTCCCTCGTATTGGAATTTTGAGGGTCCTCCTCAAAATTCTACCCCAGTTTGGTAGATGATCTTTGACCGTTTGCGGGTAATGGATCTTGCTGGATTTTTTCGAAATTTTGAGAATCCTTCTCAAAATTTTGCCCTAGTTTCTTAACTGATTACTGACTTTCTGGCATGTGATGGCGTTGGCTGGACTTGCTCCAGAATTTTGAGGGTCCTCCTCAAAATTTTACCCCAGTTTCTAAACTTGGGGAAAAATAGAAATTTTATTGTGATATGACCGAACCCATAAGGTTGCCTACATATCCCCTCTTAAAAAGGAACCAGGTCAAGCGTAGTTCAATTACATCACAAGAGAAATGTAAAATATATCTTGATTGCATCTGAATTGATCGATTTTGGCCAGACTTATCCGTCCATTTTTGCAAGTATGAGTGTTCCTCCTGTTAGTACCCTATGAAACATGTACAAACCTTGCCAGTTAGGAGTCCCTTTGGCTTCATCTTGATGTGGGAAGATTTTTTTTAATACTAGCTGCCCTAGTGAGAACTTCCTTGGTTTAACCATTTTGTTGAAGGCTTTGGATGTTATATTTGGATAAAGTTGGCCGTGACATACTGCGTTCAGCCTCTTTCTATCGATAAGGACCAATTGTTCATAGCGACTCCTTATCCACTCTGTGTCGCTGAGTTCAGCTTCCTACATGATTCTCAAGGAAGGGATCTCTACATCGGCTGGAATGACAGCCTCGGTACCATAAATCATCATATATGGAGTTTCTCCGGTTGATGTGCTAACTGTAATGTGGTATCCCAACAAAGTGAATGGTAACTTCTCATACCACTGTTTGTGGTTCTATACTATTTTCCTTAGTATCTTTTTAATATTTTTGTTAGCGACTTCTACGGCTCCATTCATCTGCTGTTTGTAGGTTGTGAAATTATTGTGCTTGATTTTGAAAGCTTCACACATAGCTTTCATCAGATCACTGTTGATATTGGCGTCATTGTTAGTAATAATGGACTCGGGAACCCTGAATCGACAAACAATATGATCCTTGAAAAAATGTGCGACGACTTTCTTTGTCAGGACCTTGTAAGATGTTGCCTCTTTCCATTTTGTAAAGTAATAAATGGCTACCAGAATGAACCTGTGTCCGTTTGAAGTAGTGGGCTCAATTGGATCAATAACATCCATTCCCCATGCAGTAAATGGCCAAAGTGAGGTTGTTGCGTTGAGCTCGTTCGATGGCACTTTTATCATATCGGTATGCACTTGACATTGAAAGCATTTACGAACATACTGGATGCAATCTATCTCTATGGTCATCCAAAAATAACCAGCTCTGAGTAGCTTTTTTGCCAGGACGAAACCATTCAAGTGTGGGCCACAGGTCCCGGCATGTACATCCTCAAGTAGCTTAGAAGCTTCCTTAACGTCGATACACCTTAATAAACCAAAATCAGGAGTTTGTCTGTACAAGTTTCCTCCGCTATGGAAGAAGTGGTTTGACAATCTCAGGAGTGTGCGTTTCTGGGTGTGATTTGCATGCTCTGAGTATTCTCATTTCGATAAGTATTCCTTGATGTCATAGAACCAAGGCGTTCCGTCAGTTTCTTCTTCAATATGAGCACAATATGCCAGTTGATTATGGATTCTTACCAGAATGGAACCAATGTAGTTCTTATCTGGATGTTGTATCATAGATGACAAAGTGGCCAATGCATCGGCAAACTCATTCTGAATTTTGGGCACATGTAGGAATTGTATCTTTATAAACCTCTTTCTCAATTCCTGCACATGGTGCAGATATGGCAATATCTTGGAATTCTTGGTGACTCACTCTCCTTGTACCGTGAGCACAAGCAAATCTGAATCACCCATCACCAGCAGCTCCTGAATGTTCATGTCGAGTGCCATGTTGAGCCATAGTATGCAGGCTTCATATTCTGTCATGTTGTTGGAGCAAGGAAATCTGAGTTTGGCATATGCCGGATAATGTTGACCCATTTCTAATACCAAAACTGCTCCAATCCCCATCTCTTTAAAATTTGCGGCTCCGAACATGCTCTAACTGTGATATGCTTTGGTAATGTCCTCTTCTACGAATGACACTTCTTCATCAGGAAAATACATTTCAAGGGTTTGTTCTACCAATGCTTGTCCTTTGACCGCTTTTTGAGTTACGTAGACGATGTCAAACTCACTTTATAGTATCTGTCATTTAGCCAACTTCCCAGTCGGCATGGGTTTCTGGAATATATACTTCAGAGGATCCATCCTTGATATGAGGTATGTAGTGTAGGCACATAAGTGATGCTTCAATTTCTAGGTTGTCTGGTCAAAGCACTGCAGATGCGTTCAACTAGAGAATACTGTGCTTCATAAGGTGTGAACTTCTTAGTCAAGTAATATATGGCTTGCTCCTTTCTTCCTGTCTCATCATGTTGTCCCAAAACACATCTGAAGGTTCAATTTAATACATATAGATAGAGTATCAAAGGTCGTCATGGTTCTGGTGGGACCATAACTGGTGTGTGGACGGGTATTCCTTAATCTTATCAAAAGCTTTTTAACAATCCTCTGTCCATCTTGTTTCGGCATCCTTCCTCATCATCTTGAAGATGGGTTCACATATGACTGTGGACTGTGCTATGAAGCGATTGACATAGTTGAGACGTCCTAAGAAGCTCATCATATCCTTTTTGCTCTTAGGCGGTGGTAACTTTTGAATAGCTTTGACTTTAGACGGATCCGGTTTTAACAGTATACACCCCATGGTGTGATGGAAGCTGTCTTATCTGAATCATTTTCATCCATCTAAATCTGGTGATAACCCGTGAAGAAATATACAAAGGATTGGAGTTCATTCTTGGCACATTACCGATCAAGATGTGTATATTTGGCAGTGGGAAGTCGGCATTGGGACTTGATCTATTTAAATCCCAATAGTCAATACATACTCTGACCTTCCCATCATTCTTCGGAACTGGCACAATGTTAGCTAACCAAGCTGGATATTCAACCACCCTAAGAACTTTGGCTTTGATCTGCTTGGTAACTTCCTCATTGATTTTCAAACTCATGTCTGGTTTGAACTTTCTTAGTTTCTATTTTACTGGCGGACACATGGGATTAGTAGGAAACTTGTGAGCCACTATGGAAGTGCTAAAACCAGTCATATCATCATATAACCAGGCAAAAATGTCCTCATACTCTTTTAGGAAACGAATGTACTCTTCTTTCTCTATTGGTGACAAGTGAATGCCGATACAAGTCTCCTTGATGGTCTTGGAGGCTCCCAAATTTATTGCTTCGGTCTCGTCCAGATTGGACTTAGGCTTAGTCTTAAAATTTTCAACCTCTCTGACAATTTCCTCGGGTATCTCATCTTCTTCCTCTGAATCAATATTCTCATGTTGTGTTGCCTCATTACATGTCACATTCACCGGTTCATCAGAAAAAATAATAATAACACTATAGAAAGGAAAAGTATAAAAATAGTAATGAATAATGATAAAGGACAAATGCATTAAAACTGAAAAATTGTTCAGACAAAGCTTAGCTCAATGAATCGAGCATTACTTTGAAACAAGCAAATCTTAACACAAAATTACTAGGAATCTTAAATGCCTAGAACGGATACAGAAGTAAATTCTGCCAAGCTATCCAAGGACTCGGCGGGGTTGTGATAGTGTGGCGGTCCAGTTTTTAAGAATAGTTTTATTCTTCACGGTCTGAATTGTAAGGATTTCTTCCTCTTTCTAATCAATTATGGCATTTCATTCCATGTCTTCATCCTCCAAAAATAGATTCTTCAACCCATCTAGCGCTTCCTCTTCTATGGTCCCCCATATCGTATCAGCCTAGTGTAAAGCTTGTTCTAAATGGGGCATTGGCTGCTCTAAAGGGTAATACGGTCCATGCCATGGAAATGATCAATTTATATACTCTTTCCATGTGTACTTGTATCCAAACCCAAAGGCGGTACCATGACTCTTCAGTTGTATCGGTTTAGTGATACCTTGGAGGTTCTTTCCCAACCCTTTGCCGGGTTCATATCTGGACCATGCTAGATGCTTTCTATATGTTGCTCCACCACATGTCTTTCTAGATGGCATTGACCCGTTCTATATGATGATAGGTCTCCCCTCCTAGCCTCCTTATATGTCTAATGGGCCAGGATGGTTTGACTGGTGTAAATGGGGTTACTTCCATCCCCGTGAATGATCACCTCCTGATGATTCCATTTGAACTTCATGACTTGATGATCATGGAAGGCACTGCTCTAGCAACATAAATCCATGGCGGGCCCAACAGAAGATTATATGAGGCTGGCATGTCAAGCACTTGAAACTCGACATTGAATCAAGTTGGCCCCATCTACAAGCAAATGTTGATTTCCCCGATCGTGGCCCTCTAGACCCATCGAAAGCTTTCACATGCATGCTTACTACCTGTATTTCATGGAAACTATTGTCCAACCTCTTCAAAATGTCCAATGGACAAATATTTAGGCTTGAACCTCCGTCGACCAGGAACATGGCAATGAACTTGTCTTCAAATTGCACTGTGATATGCAATGCTCGATCGTGATTCAAGCCTTCGGGCGGTAACTCATATTCGTGGAAGATACTCTTGTGGATCTCCAGTACTTGCCCAACCATGTTGGCCATTTCTCCACTAGTGATGTTATTGGGTACATAAGCCTTGCTCAGTACTTTTATCAAAGCATTCTTATGTGCCTCTGAATTCTACGATAGTGTTAGGATAGATATCTGGGGCGGGACTTTGTTCAGATGGTCAACAATAGAGTACTCCTTTGCATATAGTTTCCTCCACAAGTGATCTGGTCCGGTCTCAATGATAGGTTGCCTAGTAGTGTCCTCCTTACTTGAACCTCCCAGGTGTTTCGATGTGTAGACTCTTCTGCTTCTAGTCATTCCTTGTATGGCGACATATTCCTCTATATTGGCATTCCCTTTTTGCCAAGCCTCAACAACATAATCCCAGGGTATTGCTTTTGAATCAAGCGGATGTGTGGTTGATACCGTCATAGTGAAAGGTGTGACCACTTCTATCTCAAATGGAGCGGGGGTGGCTGCGGGCGGTGCTCCCTCTACCTTGAATGGAGTTGATGCAGTTACCTCAACCTCGATTGGAGACTGAGTCTATACCATAATAGGAGTAAGTGTGATTACAACTTTAATGTTATCGCCTTCTCGAATAAACCCAATCGACCCATCAGGGTCCTATTCTTCATTTGTCTCTATTACATGTACACCATCACCTCTATGATCAGTGCGGAGATTATTATGGACATTAGGTATGTATTCCTTTTCTTTTATGACCTTGTTGTTAATTAGAGTATGGATTTTATCCTTCAGTGTTCGACACTCAGCAGTGGTGTACCCTTTCACACCGGAATGGTACGCATAAGTCTTCTTCAGATTGACCCTTTGGGATGGGTTTTCTAATACCACAGCGGGAACACGAGTGATGTAACAAGCAATTTTTAACCTTTCATACAGTTGGTCGATGGGCTTAGTAATGCGGCATATTATCTGGGCGGCTTGCGGTCGAAGTTCGGCCTGGGTCTTTGATAGTTTTGGCAAGCTGGTGATATTTGGTATGTGGGTAGATGTGTTTGATATGTGAGTGGAGGTGATTGATATAAAGGTGTTTGATATGAAGGTGTTTGATATGAAGGTTGAGGTGTTTGGTAGATAAATGGAGATTTTGGGCTATGAGCCACCATTACTGTTCCAACCTCTTTCTTCTTTGATATTTCGCATGATTGTAACGCCTTATTTGTGGGCTTGTAGTCCCTCAAAATTTATTAGCATCCCGCACTTGATTCTTTCTTCGGTTCTTTCTCCAAGTTTGATAATGTTAGAGAATTTGTGATTTTCGATGACCATCAACCTCTCATAATAGTGTGGATCATGTGCCCCGACGAAGAATCTATTCATCTGTTCTTTGTCCAAAGAGGGCCTGACCTCTGCCGCTTCCGACCTCCAACGAGTAGCATATTCACGGAAATTCTTGGTAGGTTTCTTTTTAAGATTCTGAATGTAAAAACATCTGGTGCATTTTCTGTGTTGAACCTAAATCGGTCCATGAAATTTGACACCATGCTTACCCAAGTGGACCATTTCTTGGGATTTTGGCTGATATACCAAGACAAAGCGACCCAAGTATGTCTCCTCATAAAGAACTTCATCCGGATCTTTTCATCTTTCCCGACCTCGACAAGTTTGTCACAATAGGTCCTTATGTAATCCCTGGGATCATCGAACATTTCGAACCTGGAAGGTTTGCACCCCTATGGCAGTTCGACATCCGACTGTATACACAGATCTGTATAGTTCAAACCTTCTATTCCCTTGTCTCCCTCAACACCTTGAACTCGGCTTGTTAACTTCTTGAGTTCTTCAGTCATGTTTTTAATAAGCAGGTCCTTCTCGGAGGATTCCATTGCACATGAAATTGGTTGGGTATAATTAGGTGCAATTCCACATATATAGGGTTTCTTTGATGGGTGCCAGGAACTTGGGTATAGTGATGATCATTGGTGGAGTTTTGGGGATCATGAATAAGTGGTAGTGTGTTTTGGGGAGTCTGGTAAGTGGTGGTTGGAAGGTAATGAAATAGTTTATGGTTTTGTTGCGACGGAGCTGGTAATGGGTTGAGATTATAGGGTGGAGTTGCGTATTGATTGGTACGGGAAGATTTTGTGGGTGTTGGTTTTGTGTGCTTTGAGGAGGTGCTGGTTTTTTAGTGCTCTGTTGGTTGATGTTAGGGACATTCCGGGTAACTGACAGGTTTTCCCAGTTGCGAACATGCTCAAGTTATCCTTTCAGTTCTAGTATCTTCTGTTCTAGTCTCAAAAACAGAACATTTGGGTCGGAGTACTACAACCATCTAAAGTCTATGCGTTCTCAATATTCTCTTTTTGGATCCCACTCAAGTCGTCCATTTTCGCTTTTCCTCTACCTTTCGTATTGCTTGGAGGATGAGGAGATGGAGGGCCTCTGGATCTGGTATGATACGCTGATAAGGCCAGTATAAGCGAACCAACCTAAGGGGACGTGAATAACAATAAAAAAAATAAGAAAAAAATAAGAGGTAACAAGACAATGAGGATCCTAAAATGTTTGCAGTATTTAAACACATATTGCGAAAATGTAAATTCATATCCTATTTTGGGAACCTCATTGTGCCCGAGGTAGGCCTAGCGGCAAATAAACTTGGAGAACTTTTAACGCCAGTAGGCTATAGGATTTTACACTGAACATGGCTGAGCATAATATTAAAATAAATTGGGCAATAGCCCAGCTAGAACTAGTAGACAAGCGTTAAACATAGTAGAGTCAAGTTACTAGTTCATGAAAGCATGTTGAAGGAAAGATATTAAATACATGTTGAACAACAAAATCATACGTAAAAACAAATCAAGAACATGATCAACTAAAGTATTAAAAGATATATATTGCGTTTAGGCTTGAATTGAAATCAGAGTATACTAGTGTAGAGACAGTAAACACAAAGTGAAGAACATGATAGCACAATAATTAACCTTGGCTTACAACTGACTAATTCAAATGGTAACAATTAACAAAGAATATAGCATAAAGCTTTTTAGGGAGAGAGAGAGAGAGAGAGAGAGAGAGAGAGAGAGAGAGAGAGAGAGAGAGAGAGAGAGAGAGAGAGAGAGATTTGAACCAATGTGTTCGTGTGTTTGTGTTAATGAGAGAGTGTATGTAGTATTTGAAATTAGATAAATATAAGGCAAGAATCATAATAAAATAGTAATTATGGAGCCAAACACTAATTAGAATTAAATCAATGCAAGTACTCCTTCAATTAAGGGGTAATCAACCAACGGTAATAGACATAAATTATTAAGGAAAGAAATCAAGTAGAGCATCAAGTACAAAATAGGCAATTAGGGGTAAGTACATAGAGGTTCAATTAAGGAAACAACTAATGAAGAATCAGTAAAATACTCGGTTAACCAAATAAGGTAAGAAAACAAACAAAATTACAGAATATGGAAATAATCTAAAATCATGATAGAGTAAATCATGGAAACAATGATTCGAAATTACTTATTTAAGGACATCAATATGAGTTTCCATGAATAAGAAAAATAAACAAGTTAAAACAGGAGAATCTAAGGAATAAAAGGAAGTTTTCAAATCAAGCCAAAAAACAAGGAACTTAGAGTCAATCAAAGAGAGTGTCATGAGTCATGTTTTAACATAGAAATAGAGTGAGATAAGAGTAACCAAACATAGCAAGCAAATAAGCAAGTCTTGACCAGCCAAGACGAACACAAGCACATAGAGATGATAGATGTTAGGCATAAGAAACTCAGTAGAAAGATATTCAAGGCAAAATAGTCACAAAAACTCAAACAAGCAACGATCAGTCATGCTAATACGCAGAATCAAATGAATAACTCTAGAAAATTAGGGATTTCAACATAGGCGAGTTGAGGGGGTAGTAAAATCATAGAATTAGTTAATAATATGCAAGAAATAAGAGTTTAAACATAAAGAATCAGTTTAATTTTTTTTTAGAAGAAGTTCCGAAAACCCTAATTTAGAAGAAGTTGAAAACACTTGAAATCACATGGTTCTTATAAAGAGTTCCAAGGATAGTGTAAAACAACAAAGAAACAAACTTAAATCCTTTTAAATTTGTACAGATCTAAGAGATATAGGCAGAAATTGGGGGTTCAGAAAATACCCAAATAGAGATGAAACAACCCGTCTAGAACCCCAAGGATCGTAACAAATACAACATGATTTGCTCGAAATCACACTGGAGTAGCAAAAAACAGACAAGTAATAAACCCTAGGTGCAAGTCGGCATGGCCCTGGGCCCTTGAAGACCTTAGTGAAGGCAAGCATGCCATTAGATGAGCCATTGGAGGCTTATGAGTTGATGGGAGATCGGTGGAGAAGACCGGAGAAGAGAGGTCGTCGATTAAAGGGTTAGGTTGAGTTACTGAGAGAGGAGAGGAGAGGAAAGAATACGAAGGTGGCAGTCTCTGAAGAATAAGATAGGGTTACGGTCATTTAGGATTAAAAATGAAGGAGTTAATACGAGCCATTGATCTCTTAGATCAATGGCCATGATTTAATTAGTTATGGGTCGGGTATGTACTAAAATAATTTAAAATAGATATTTAATATTTTTAAAAAATAGAAGATCAATTTTATACATATAAATATAATTGTATATTAATAAGGCTAATATTGCAATTATATGCAATTTAGCTTTAAAAATACAAACTGCAGTTATAAAAATGCATAAAAAAATAACTTAATAGTAATTTGGCATAAATATAGGATTTAAATGACTAAATTACCATGATAATAATATTAGGGATAATTATTGGGGATTTTATGAGTAAAAGGGAATGAAATAACTCAATTTAAAATCTTTAAAATTATAGAATAAATTATAAACCCTATGCATGCTTATATATGCATATAAATGCTATTCTGAAAGTATTTATGCATATAATAGCAAAAATTTGGGCATCAACACCCCTCATCTTCCTTTAAGGAAATTATTATCGAACAGTCGAATAGAGTACATTAATATGCAACCCATCGATTTCGCCCCTACTCCAATGAATGCTAGATTTTAATGAAATCATTACGCATGGGAAAGATAAAACAAAATTGAGGCTTTCGAGATAACCTGTCAATGGAAAAGTTGCAACGTATCTACTACCCTTGGAAATACTCGGTTATTACTAAATCACTTGGTTAAAGAATCCTCCATAACTATCTGAAAAAGAAAAATTCAAGAGTTGTGGTAAACAACTAAACACTTTTCTCTAATTGGCATTTGGTGCGGACTATTACATTGTCAAGTTTAGCAAAGAAGATAATATAATTAATGTCCTGCACCATGGATCATGGTTCATTAATAACCATTTTCTTGTAGTACAAAAATGGATGTCAAACATTAATGCATCGGAAGCTAAACCAGTAATCTCAGTTATTTGAGTTTGCTTACCTCAACGTCTTACAGAATTTTATGATGGCATTGTGTTGTAAAAAATTAATAATGCAAATTAGCCAAATTTTAAAGAGAGATGCTTGTGCATCAATCAATTTAAGAGGTTGTTATGCGAGGGTATATGTTGAAGTGCCGCTGAATAAACCAGTTAAGTAGTTTATGTTTATTGGAGAATATTGTTTACTCCTTAAAATGGATAACAATAAAATTTTTACACGGTTTAAAGGATAGTAATTTAATTTAACACAAATAATCAAAGAAGAGTAAATAGTTGAATTAAAATGAGATAAAACAACCAAACCAAAGTGACATAGTAATTTAGCTTAAATACCAACGACTGGTATCGATTGAGTCCTAAAGATAGAGATCATATCCGAATAAACGAGTTAATAACTGAAGAACACTTAAAACAATTGATGAGAGCCAAAGTAAATTTTATTGCCTTGTTATGCATGAAAGCAGTCCACAAAAAGTAAAAGTGTCCTCCTCTTTATATAGTATATGATATTTAACCATAGTATAAGTCTAAATAAGGTACAAATATTTTCCTTCCTTATGTCCCATGAAAATAAAATTCGCAACCAATACCGAGCGTGATCTGCACCGCAATACGAGGCTAATGTGGGATATTTTAGATCCTCGTTTGCCTCCTTTAACCGCCTTTTATTTAACCTCGATTCTTCACCTCGCTTGAGCTTGATTCCCTCCGGGTTTAGCCGTGCTCGAGACTCGTTATATCATTCGTCCATTTTTGGTTCTAATCTGTAGGTATCTTTGGTCTCACCCGAGCCAATAACCAACAACATCGTTTCTCGTTTTACAATGGAGATTACTCGGGGGCACTGGCCTTTGCCCTCTTATTCTTTTCCCCGGCCACAAAGGAACGCCTTCTATTTGGTTGCTTATTCTCCGGGCGAGGACTCCCATATCCTACTTATCCCGAAAGGGAAGTCTCCAAAGTGGGATTGTATATTCATTCAGTCTCCGACGAATGAAACACCTTAGCCCGACGTAGTTCCGGAGACACCTGCTCGAGTAAGTGCCTCATGAAGACTTCGCCATATCAGCAGGATCAGCCAAAACGTCCTCCTCAGGGACAATAACTGAGCCCGCATGTGGACCTGATTTCAAGGAAAAGATATAAGAGATTAGTCAAAATTTCACATGAAAATTTGAAATAATTTGAATTTGACTTACTACGATTTTTGCCCTTCCGCACATATTTAGGGGCTAGTTTTTTCCACAAACGAGTTTTGGGCGTTTTAACGTCTAAAATCTTCTGAACCCATCGGTCCAAACCTTCAACCACCGGTGGGATCCTTCGAGTTGCTGAAATATGCGAAGGATAAAAGATCAATATGACTATAGAATGATATTTAGTAAAAATATCAAACAAAGGGAATCAACTGTCAGAAGCCTACATAGGGAATTATAAAAATCCCCGCTGAAAAAATATTTCTACCAACTTCCTGCTAACACAAAATTATGTCATCGAAAAGCATGGGGACTATCTATATAAGGTAAATATAATATGCAATATGGAATCCACGACGAGAATGACTGATGACCGAACATAGTATTCCACTTGTCACCGGAAGGAATAACGTTCATAAATGCGTGTTAAATGCCATGCGTCCGCTAGCACTTAATAAGGAATATTCTGCAACATTAAGAGCAATGACCATTTACTAGGAATTTGGCATTTATGTACGATATTACATCTTCATCAATGATCCCCATGGTTGATATTAAAGGAGGGCACGATCGTATGACCCCTTTCCTAAACACAACTATAAAATTAGTAAGCTTAATTATTATTGTATGGGAGACGAATTTTCTGGCCAACTTACACTACAAAATTTAATACAATTTTATTTTCTTGCTTTTTGATTTTATTGTTGATGTACCTGGAAACCTTATTACCGAAACTGTCATCTCTGCTCTTTCATCTACGTTTTAAGGGTAAGTATTGCTTAATTCTCTACTTATTCTATTATTTTCAGGATCAAATTAGCTCACTTGTCTAGAAACCACGTATAAATTCAACTGTATCGTTTTACGGGTAAGGATAATGTACAACAAATTTAACTAAATTCATTTTCTACGCATATTCAAAAGATATTTAATACAATTACTACGCAGAAAATTATTTTTATCATTTAAAGAAATATTTTATTCTATTTTAAGTTAATATATATATTTTTAATTGATAGATATTATAAATACGTGCAGTATACTAAAACTAATTAAAATAAAAAAAAGGAACCCTAATATATGCAAACGCTGT
Source organism: Nicotiana benthamiana (assembly GCA_034376525.1). NCBI lineage: Eukaryota > Viridiplantae > Streptophyta > Magnoliopsida > Solanales > Solanaceae > Nicotiana > Nicotiana benthamiana. Next base: position 110,919,211 of record CM067331.1, read on the forward strand.
ACTTACAAGTACTTAAAAGTGAAGTATAGTCGAAGCTAAAACAACAGCACTTCATGGGTCTCCCCAGATCTCAAAGCAAATCCAGCGACTGTCGATTACCAATGTCATGCCATAGTGCTTTTCCATTTTAGGACTAATTACAGTAATTTCCCAAAATAGGCGGTGGTTTCTTTTTTTGGTACAATAGGCGGGACTTTTCGAAACACTTGTACGACTTCCCCCCTAAATTTCTCTCACCCACAGTTTTCCATCTCTTTTTTGCCCTACCTTTTAAGTTTTACTAACTCTTAGCGAAACCCTAACCCGCCAATAGTTTTTCCACCTCATCTCTCTTCTATTTAAGTTTTAACTTTTAAGTAGATAGATAAATACTACTTTGGTCATAGTTGAAAGAATTTGAACTGCAAACGCGATGAAGGACAGGGGAAGAAGGCAAGGGTAAGATGGTAAAAGAATATCCGCCATGAATTGCGGTTCCTAACGCGCCGTTTCATCTCAAACAGTCAGGAAATACTGGTAGTAAAAAAAGGTTCAGCAAAGATTACTTATTTACTGAGGGAGGAGGAGATCAAGGGTGCGTAAACAGTTTGGGTTTTGGGGAGGAAAAGAGCTTCTTGAAAAGGGGATAGTAATTGTAATCGGTGAAGGAGGAAGAGTGAAAATAAAGGAAAGTGAATGGAATTCCCATCGGACGCTGTGAGTATTATGGAGGAAGAGAAGGAAGTTGGGGATACTGAGGGAAAGTTTGCTTCTTTGGAGGAAAATTTAGACGTTAAAGAAGAAGGGAAGGTTTTGACGGAGGTTAATGATCGAAAACCAAAAAGAAAAAGAGGGAGACCCCCTAAGAAAGATAAGGAAAAGAAGATTTTTTCAGAGGAGAATATTGTAATGGAGGAAAATGTTGATAAAGAAGAATCTGAAGAGAAAAACAATAATCTTGTTATGAGGGGTAGGGCAAATAATGATGTGAATGGAAAACAAGGGGAAATTGATAGCGAGAGAGAAGAGGAGGAGAAAGAGAAGGGTGATTCTGATGAAGTGACTTGTGGGGAAAGGAGTAGGAAAAATAATGATGTGAATGGAAAAGGAGAGGAGGAGAAACAGAAGATTGACTCCAATGAAGTGACTGGCAGAACAAGGAAGTCAAGTCAAATGGCTATGGAGAAGTTAAAGGGATTTAATCAGCAAATGGCTGAATGGGATGAAGAAGACCGCAAAACAGGTAGAAAAAGAAGGGGTCAAAGTCGGAAGGGTGGCAGGAAAACAGAAGATAATGGTGATAGTGAGAAAATTGGAAGTAAAAAGCGAAGAAGAAAGAGGTCGAAAGATGCTGCAGAGAATGGTGATGGAAGTGGTGGAGATTCTGCAGAGGAAGAGAGTAGAGAGCAGCAGAGAGAAATGAGTAAAAAGAATAAGGCTGAGGGAGAAGAGAAAGTGGAAGGATCAGAGTCCCGATATTCTACTCGTCAAAGGAAAGATGTGCACAATAATGCATTAAATCCCCGAAACAGAAAGAGGAAGGATGAGAATGTAAAAATGTTAAACATTATTATGAATTCTTGATTTGAAAATCTCATTTAGTTTATTCCTTTAGAGTATGAGTACTAACCCCTAATTATCGCTGATTTGAAATCAAAACATGGACAGGGGAATGAATTTGAATCCAACATGTGTCATCAGTGCCAGAGGAATGACAAAGGAAGAGTTGTTCGGTGCACCAGATGTACAACAAAGCGATACTGTGTTCCTTGCATGAGCAGATGGTACCGAAAACTTTTACCAACTATAATATAATTTTCATTTGTCTGAGTAACTGTTTTGAACTTTTAATTGTAAGTTGGACTTGCAAAGAGACAAAATACTTTGCTCCTTGTGATGACTTTACTTGAGCATTTGTCTCTTGATGAGTGTTATATTATCACGATTGATAAGATGCTAAGCATGAAAGAGCACTTTGACAACTTGAAGCTTTATATATCCAGTCTATTTTGCCCAATGTTGTCTAATGTCAACTGCAACACCAATTTTCGTTCTTATGTATAGTTTATTTTTCGTTTTTCTTATCAGAGCCTTTTACCTTTATGATGAATAATAGGTACCCTGGGATGCCTGAGGAGGCCTTTGCAGAGTCTTGTCCTGTTTGTCGTCAAAACTGTAATTGCAAATCATGCTTGCGGTTGGACGGGCCAATAAGGGCTGGTTTCTTCACCCATTCCACTTTTATTAAGTTACTGTCCTATTTTGCAAGTTAACAGTGTATAATACACTCTTCTTATCCGAAATTTTCTTGCAGACATTGAAGAACTTAAAATTTGAGATTTGCGAAGAAGAAAAGAGTCTATATTCTAAATTTATCTTGCAAAAACTTTTGCCTTTCTTGAGAAGATTCAACGCAGAGCAAGTGATGGAGATGGAGATTGAAGCTAGGATTCAAGGTTGCATTGTCTCCTTTAAGATAGGATGCCATGATAGTTCAATATACTTTTTCGTGTGATATGCCATATTCTTTTCATCTGGGCAACTGTTAGTATGCATTTTAGTTGCTGTTAGGTGATATATATATATATATATATATATCACCTAACACCTAGAAAAGATAACAAAATAGCAACTTCTCTTCCATGTATATGCAGTGTCGAGTATGAAAGGTTTTGAAGAGGGAATACTCTTATCTAGTTAGTATTTCCTAGATAAGAAAATATAGTTCCGCATAGTAGGTAGAGAGACGATTTGTGCATTGGATTGTGTTCCCTTATGGCAGTTATTTATGGTAGTTACTGTCTGATATATTTGCATGCTATTTTATTTGTGGTTCTTATGTTCAGCTAATTATTTATGCTATTTCTGCTGGAGTTACTAATGCTCTTTTGTTTTTGTTTTTGTTTTTCTCTTTCCTTCACTGAGCCGAGGGTCGATGGGAAACAGCCTCTCTGCCCTTTCGGGTAGGGGTAAGGCCTGCCTACATATTATCCTTCCCAGACCCCACTTTGTGGGACTATTCTGGGTAGTTGTTATAGTAGGTAGAGTGAATACTCTTTCCAGGAAAACCTAATGTGTTAATGCATCTTCAACTGCTTCCTATCGTAACAAGAATCCCCCTCCCCCCATTTTTTTTTCATCTGGGCAGGGATACCAGTGTCAGAGTTAAAGCTGCACAAAGCAAAGTGTCAGAAGAATGAGCGAATGTACTGGTAAGCATTAAGAACCTCTTCTTTCCATGTCATTCTTTTGGCATTATGTTCCAGTACACTAAGTTGAGCAATGTTTTGTGCAGCAACAACTGCAAAACATCCATTGTTGATTTTCACAGAAATTGTTCCAGCTGTTCCTATGATCTTTGCCTTACTTGTTGCCGGGAGCTTAGAGATGGTCACCTTAAGGGAGGTGAAGAAGAAGTCATCTTGGAATTCACTGACAAAGGGCTTGGTTATTTGCATGCTGAGGAGGTACCCGGAGACAAACTTAAAAACTTAAGGAGGACTAGATCTTCCAAGAAGGAGATGGTTAAAAATGATTCAGTGGAAGATGCCAAGCTTGCATGTGAAATGGAATCTAAGGATAACGGAGGGCTTCTGTCAGAAAAATTTGGTGGTCCTGCTGGTGAGTGGAAATCGAATGAAGATGGTAGCATCCCTTGTCCACCAGAGAATTTTGGTGGTTGTGGTAAGGGAATTTTAGAGCTGAATTGCCTGCTGACAAAGCCTTGTCAGGTCACTGAGTTGTTGGCAAAAGCTGAAGATATTGCCAAAAGATTGGAATTGGAATACATGCCTGAAATTCCTCACGGACCATGCTTATGTAGAAAGTCAGTGGATGAAAATGATATGCAGAAAAGTAAAATGTGTAAAGCAGCATCTCGTGACGATTTTGATGACAATTATTTATACTGTCCAGCAGCTAAAGATCTTCAACAGGAGGATCTGAAGCATTTCCAATGTCATTGGCTGAAAGGTGAGCCTGTGATTGTCCGCAATGTGCTTGAGACTGCGTCAGGGTTAAGCTGGGAGCCCATGGTTATGTGGCGAGCATGTCGCCAGATAAAGAACTTAAACCATCCCCTTCTTTTGGATGTTATTGCTATCAATTGCTTAGATTGGTGTGAGGTCAGTTTAATACTTGCGAGTCTCACATTCATCAAAATTCTCTCCTTTTTTAAGTAATTTTTTTGTCTTGCTAATCAGTTACGGCGTTTTAGTTCTTAGTTTTGGTAGAGGTAGACATTTAGTTATTTTAGTTAAGTTTAACAAAATTTACTTTCAGAATTGTATCAAATATTCTGTCCATCAGTGCAGTGTATCAGTTTTTTTTCTCTTGCTTAGGACTTAATTATATTACAAATAGAAGTACCAATCAATACACAATTTATATCAAAATCTAAGCACTTGATTTTTAATACAAAGTGTTTTGTATGATTTTAAACTTTTTAGTATGTGTAGGTTAAAGCAACTTAATAGTTGTGATTGTAGGTTAAAGTATGTGGGTTCCAAGTATCTCTTTGAATGATTTCCTATTGGATTATGTTTGTTCTTTGCCTGGTATGTAGGTTAAAGTATGTGGGTTCCAAGTATCTCTTTGAATGTTTTCCTATTGGATTATGTTTGTTCTTTGCCTGGTACCTACCTTTACTAGTGATGACTTTTTCTGGAACTAGTTAAAATGCCATATAGTTTGTTTATGGTTTAACTTCTGAGCTACCTAACTCTTTGCTCGAGTAGGTTATTCTATTAATTGTGCATAATGCGGCTTTCTCTTTAATTCATCAACTATATGTTCTTCTGAGTGCTCGGAATCTATAGGTTGCTTGGGTTTAATTTTGTCTGACATAGTACAATTTAGAAGAATAACTTGATTAACGTCTGTTCTAATTTAGAAGTTGATATTTTTTCATTTCGAAACTTCATGAAAAATACCACTAGCCACATACTTTTTGACCTAATGGTAATATTCCCTTCGTTTCAATTTAGATGATGTAGTTTGATTTGGCACAAAGTTTAAGAAAAAAAACTTTTGAAACATGTGGTCCTAAAGGCTTAAAAGGTAAAAGCTTTGTGACGTTTTTGTGGCTATACATGCTTCTCATTAAGGGGCAAGTGGGTAAAATAATAAGTCTGAAGTCAAATTATTTTCAAATATAGAAATGTGTCATTCTTTTTGGAACAGACTAATAAAGAAAATATGTCATTTGAATTGGAACATAGGTTGTACAAAAATAATTAATACTGTTGCAGCCAGAGGATAAAGTTCATGACTTTGAATAAAAGCAAAGTCAATACATATGAGATTGAAGGAGTATGGAGGGGAGCATTATTTTTTTTCCATTTACTCCCTTTGTCACATTTTATGTGGGACTGTTTGGCTAGACCTGAACTGTAAGAAAGACTTTTGAATTTGTGGACTAAAATAAGTCATAAATATTTGTGAATAAAATACCTCAATAAGTGTAAAATGAAAAAATTAAAGTTAACTTATATCTAATATGAAAATGTGCCATTCTTTCTTAGACAAACTAATAAGGGAAGTGTGTCTCAGAAAATGGGACAAAGGGAGTAATACATGGTGCTACTTCAGCTTACTAAGGACATAACCCTTGATAGGAGAGTTGGGAGGTCAAGGATTAAAGTAGAGGGTTAGTAGGTAGTTTATAGTTGTTCTCTTATAGTCTTAGTAGTATGCATCTCTCTTCATATTATTAGATTTTTATTATGTATGTGGTTTTGTTCGCCTCAGGTATTGTATTCCATGTTGCTATTATTTGGTACCACTTATCTTTTATCTTTTCCTTTTTTTATTTTCCATCTTTCTCCTTGCTTTCCTCTTCTTCTTAGGTAGGGGTAAGGTCTGTGTACAAACTACCCTCCCCAGACCCCACTTGTTGGGATCAAACTGGGTTTGTTGTTGTATTCTTGTACTTCGAAACAACAACAATCTACCAAGTATATTCTTACAAGTGGGGGTTTGGGGAAGCTATTTTGCAAGAAGTATTGAATAAAGGATGAAGAATGAAGTAAAAGATAAATCACATTTTTGTAGCACGGACTTTGAAAAACTAATACTGAATTTTATTTTCATCATATTGAGCCTTTTAAACAGGCCTCACATAAAATTGATGAGGTTAAGAAAAACTAATCTTAATTAAATACGAATAGGAATAATGTTAATAAAAACCTATTCTAACTATAATAGAAAAAAAGGAATTTTAGTAGGAATGTGATACCAACTAACAATCCTAGTTTGACTAGAACTACAAATATAATCCTACTAAAATAAGAATCAAATTACTAGAAAACAAGAAATAAGGAATCTTAATCTTATGGAAAAGAAATCCTAATCTTGAATGAATTTTTGGATTACTTGAATTTCTTGAATTCTTAGTCTTCTTGATCTTGCATCATGTCCTTAGTAAGCTGAAAAGCACTATATCATGCCTATCGCCACTCCCCAATACTCTTTAGGTCTATCCTTGCCCTTCCTTAGACCCACTATGTGCAATCTCTCACACCTCCGTACTGGGACATTCAGACATCTCCTTTCCACATACGTATACCATCTCAGCCTCACTTGTAGCTTATCCTCTACGGGGCTACCCCTACTTTGTTCCGAATATCTTCATTATTGATCTTGTCTCTCCTAGTATGCGCATACTTTCACCACAACATTCTCATTTTGCTATTTCCAACTTCTGGACATAAGAGTTTTTAATTGGCCAACAATCCGCCTCATATAACATAGTCGGTCACGTAGAACTTATCTTTAAGTTTTTGTGGCACATTCTTATCACATAAGATGCTATAAGCAAGCCTTCATTTCATCCATCCTGCTCCAATATGATATCCCCATCAATCTCCCAATCAATTTGGATTACTGATCCAAGATGCTTGAATACATCCCGCTTGGGGGTGACCTAAGTGTCAAGCCTCACCTACACTTCATCCTCACGAGTTACTCCACTTATCTTACACTTAATGTACTCCGTTTTAATCTTGCTTAACTTGAACCCTTTAGATTCTAGTGTTTGTCTCCATACCTCCAGCCTCGTGTTAACTCCATCTCGCGTCTCGTCAATCAACACTATGTCATCTGCAAATAACATGCACCAAGGCATCTCCTCCTAAATGTGCCACGTTAATCCATCTATTCTTTTACTTTGAAAGCAATCGAAAATCTTATAGCTTAATGTGATTCCCAAAAGACTTTGTAGGACTTCACATGCAGTGGAGCCTGTGATGTTCAATGTTTTACAACATTTTTCTTTCTCCATTTTAGTTTCTGAAGTTAGTTATTTGCTGTATACTCTCTGCATGAAAGTTGATGATTATGTTATTTCTTGGAACTGCAGGTAGAAGTTAACATCCACCAGTTCTTTAAGGGGTATATGGAAGGTCGATTTGATGATGCAGGCTGGCCCCAGATTCTGAAGTTGAAAGATTGGCCTCCATCTGATCTATTTGATGAACGATTACCTCGTCATGGTGCGGAATTTGTTAGCAGTTTGCCTTTTAAGGAGTACACACATCCACAAAGCGGCTATCTGAATCTTGCTGTCAAACTGCCAAAAGAGTCGTTGAAGCCTGACATGGGACCAAAGACATATATTGCTTATGGAGTTCCTCAGGAGCTGGGGCGCGGAGACTCTGTGACTAAGCTGCATTGTGATATGTCTGATGCGGTATACCTGCGCTTTCCGTCTCTTCTTTTTTTGATTGCTTAGGTTTTTCTCTCTTTCTTTTGCTTATAATACTGCACGGTTATGTACAGTTGGGGTTTTTCTTGAACTTGAATATAATGTAGACATATTCATGCTATGCAGTTTATTTGCAAGGATTGCTGTAACCTTGACTTATCCCACTGGGTTGTTGTTGCTGTAACCTTGACTTACGTTAAACTAAGAGAAGCTAGGTAAACTGGTTGTACATGCTTACCCATGAACTGGAAGTCCTGAACATGTATCCCAGAAAGCTAAATCGACCTTAGGTTCTCTAATGTGGCTGAACTTATGTTTGAGACTTGAAGAATAATAAATGGTCATACATTCTGTTACACTCCTTACTGAGGGATATTTAATGTCTGCTTGAAGGGTGTATTTTAATATATTGCAATTCATTTATCTACCCAAAGAGTGATACTAAACTGTTAACTATGTGTTTTCTTATGTTGTCAGGTTTCTCTGTTAAAGTTAGTTGCTTTCAATTTATTTTGTAGGTGAATGTGTTGACACATACTCAAGCAATAACCTTAAAGCGTGACCAGCTTTCAAAAATGCAAGAATTGAAAATTAGGCATGCTGCTCAAGATAAAAGGGAATTTCAAATGTCTGAGGACGAGAAAGAATGTGAAAATGAAGCATCATCTGAGTTGATTGAGGGTAACTCTGTCCTAGGCGAGAGACATAATAGAATAGATAAAGGAAAAGCTGATGTACTTCCAGATCAGAGCTTGAGTATTGGACCACATAGTGGCAATCAATCAATTATTGCATCTGCTTCCTGTGTCAAGCCAGAGGGAGATACTGATGCTGAGGTGGCAACAGATGGTGCGATCAATACAACAAGCACTTATGAAGCAAGTGGAGGAATTAAGATTGATCATGGTAAAAGTGATGAGTGCAAAAATAACCCAGCATTTAGAAAAGATGAAGTATTTGCGGATTTAGAAGGCGGTGCACTCTGGGACATCTTTAGAAGGCAAGATGTTCCAAAGTTAGAGGAATATCTCAGGAAGCACTTTAGAGAATTCAGGCATATCCACTGTTCCCCAGTGCCACGGGTATTAATAAAATTTACTAAGCTTTTTACTTAGAAATGTGAAAGAGAGTATAATTTTTTTTTGGGGGGAGGGGGGGGGGGTTTGATTGAGTTTTTTGGTTATCCTGTTTCTTTTGTTTTTTGTTTTTGTTTTTCCTTTCCTTCCCTGAGCCGAGGGTCGACTGAAAACAGCCTCTCTGCCCTTCGGGGCAGGGGTAAGGCCTGTCTACATATTACCCTCCCCAGACCTCACTTTGTGGGACTATACTGGGTAGTTGTTGTTGTTGGTTATCCTGTTTCTTTCTTTCACATGTTCCAGAGCTCTGCAACATAGTTTTGACGAATCAATGGTTACCTGTAACTGAGTCTGAAATACATTACATGTCGGTAGAACTGAAACCAAATCTAATCTGTAGCAGCGAAAGAAGAAAAGAGCCTAGAGAGTGTGCAGTTTCAGCAAGAAAGCCAGAGTCTAAATTCCTGAATTGATGTGCTGAAAATATTCTTTCAGCTATCCAGTCTGAGAGTGAGGGGAAACAGGAATGCTACAGACTAAAACGACCACCTATTTTCCCCTTTTCAACCAATCCATCATGTTATTTACCTTGACAAGACAATGAGCTGCAGTTACTGCTGCTCTTTTGTATAGACAGCTTTGGAATCTGTTTGCTCACCTAGGAAACAAGAAGCTATCATGTTAGATCATGTGATATTTACATTTTGAACAAGGTTCTTTCCTATATGGGACATCAGTTTTTCCAAGATAGAGATCAAGCATAATTCTAAATCTTCCAACTGGTTTGACTTGCGCGTAGTTGTTGTTCTACTAGAGGAATTTGGGTGGTTTCGAAAGTGATCTTTCAAAGTTCGGATGAGGAAACATTTATGACAGATGTTTCTCTTGTTCAAACCCATATAAATGAAGTTTGGTTTAGTCTTTATGATATCTGTATGAAGATGGTTTTGGTAGGTTTTCGGTTTTGTAGAAAATGTCTATCACTTCATTTTCTTCCAATGTTAAAGAGTTTTTTGGTCTATGTTGGGGTCCTTATCCTCTAATATAAAATGTTAATCGTTACATTTTTCATCCTTATGATCTGCTATGCCTCCTGTATATATCAACTTTTTGGTCTTATAGGTTATTCACCCTATACATGATCAAACATTTTACTTGACTGAGGATCACAAAAGGAAGCTTAAGGAAGAGTATGGTTAGTGTTTCGTATATGAATTTCATAGCTTGAGTTCTACCTATTTAACGAGTAAAATTCTTTGTTTTCCTTCTAATGGATTTGTGTATATTTTGTATTTTGCAGGAATCGAACCATGGACCTTTGTTCAAAAATTAGGGGATGCAGTTTTTATTCCTGCGGGCTGCCCTCATCAAGTTAGAAATTTGAAGGTGCGAGTGACTTTCTCTCCCTCTCTTTCTATGTTTCACATGCATCCACCCACACACACAAAAACTTGCTCACACACTTTGCTATGATCTAAGTTGCTCGGACATGGATGTGTGTACGACAAGGGTGCAAATCTGGAGGTCGGATCCTTCGAGGTGTTAATTCGATGATTCGGGGATACACATCCTAGTATGGATAAAGGTGTATGGATCCAGCTAAAATAATTCAAAAAACGATTTATCTCTAGATTATGAGAAATTTTGTGGAATACTTATTTATTGCTTGTAAAGTGTTGATTTCTGTTTTATTTTTAAGTTGTAGATAAGTAAAGGATTGAATTTCTTGATAAAGTAGGCTATTTTCTTCAAATTTACCCTAGTTTTGATTCTGATTTCAGGAATCAAATTTTATCTTGTCCCGAATTTTTCCTTCTGTTATGGTCGAAGGTTGTTTGACCAGATCTGGTATGGATTTCATACCCACACCCTTTAGTGTCGTATCGACACAGGTGCAACACCTAAATTGTCGTGTTGGGGAAACTTAGGCTATGATTGAAGTGTAGTTAGCTATAACAAAAATCACTATGATTGAACGTCATGGATTTCAATACAAAGTTCTTCCATAGACTAACAATTCTAGTAAGAGAAAGTTGATTGGCAGCATAGTAGGCACGATGGTTGAGGACAAGTATGAGGTTAAGTTCAAAGGAGTAGGGTTGGAGGCTAATGTTTGGTGAAATAGAATTTAGCTCGAGTGAGTGGGGTGAACAAGGGAGTAGTTGGATATTCATATAGTGATAGAAGAGATACATGTTGGTAACAATACAAGGGTCGGGTAGGTTGATTTTAGCCTTTTCGAGGGTTGAGTTTGCTACGCTTGCATTGTTTTAGGTCTCCAGATAGTTTTGAAAACAGTCTATGCAACTTCCATCGCAATTATATGCAATAGGGGCAGCGCAACCTATATAGACATACCTATTAGGCTAAAAAATGTATTTGAGGAAGTTGCATTAAATTCTTAATTATGCCTTAGTGCAAGGTAGATTGATTCAGACGAAGCCTTAATGGCAAATGAGTTGGTGGACCAGAGAAGAAAGGAGGGAACCCGGAATTTTATGTACATTGGATCTCGAAAAAGTTCATGACCATTTGAGTGGATAATTTTTAAATTATGTGATCATGGAAATGGCTTCAGGAAAACTGTAAGAGGTAGATTGGTGTTGCATAAAGTTTTTTGTTGTGGAAGAGAAAATTATGTTTTATGGATCAAGTTCTATGGTTATAGAGTTTTTGAGGAAGATATGGATAGAGTAGTTAAGGAGGTGGTTTAATGGGAGTATTTGCAGTGTCTGGGACATGATGATGTTCGAGTCCCACCTCTATTATGTACGAATGACACCGTGATGTTTTTATAATGTTGAAGTATATCAACTAAGCTTTACGTAAGTTTTTATGGTCTCTAGCTATATCAAGATCGAGAATTAATGTAAAGAAGTCCGCCTTGGGATTATCCTAGGAGAAATAATGATTGAGCACAAAAGCTCAGGATTGGTGCTAAATGTTCAATGTTCATCAACGTTCAACGAAATGAACGTTGAACGAACGTTGATGAACATTGTACATTTAGCACAAAAATTTAGGGTTGGTGCACTCTCAATGATTTATCTCTGTCTTCACGAGAAACATTGCACAAAAACCAAATTGTCCTTTTCCAAAAAGGGGAAAAGTTGAGAAAATATTAGGAGGCGATAAAAGAAGTACTTGGTAGAAAGGGGTAATGAAGTACTGATCAAGAGTACACTATCAAGCTTTATTACTTATTATGTCTCTTAAGCATGCATTGCTCAGTGTGGTTGAAAAGCTGAAGAGGTTTCAAAAAGATCCCTCGTGGGAAATAATGAAAATGCAGGATAAGGTTGTGTACGATAGACCCTTGTGGTCCGTCCCTTTCTTTGATCCCGCGCATGACGGGAACTTACTGCACTGGGCTGCTTTTTTAATTAGTGGTGGTTACCTCCTAAAGGTTTAGGGTAAGAGTAAATGCTTTGAGATTTAATATAGCAAGATTATGTAAGTAAGCTTAGGTAAGGAGGGTCAGACGTTATGGAAGACATTGAATTTGGAGAAGTGCGGAATACATGATGGTAGATGGAGGTTCTTGGAACAATTTTACTATGGAGGAAGATCATGGTGGGATGTAAAGTATTAACGACAACATCTCTTTAAATTGAGGAAACGAGAACAACATTTAGAAACACATGGTTTGTGGTACTAAGGGTTGTTTTCCTATCTATATAGCATATTGATTATCGAGTTAGAATGAGATGCCGATGTCAATTTAGTAAATCTATAATTCACGCGATAGTTGAGTGCTTTGGGATTCATGAGAAAAATATATGATTGGAAAGCAGTTTATCTTTTAAAAGTGATGGAGTTACCTTATGAAACAATATAACACGGTTATAATTTTGCATGTAGAATTGAAATGGATGTGATATAAAATTTTATCTATGAAGTCCTTACCATTTGTTACTAAGAAGTGAGAGTTTGAAGTTCCATTACTTGTTTGGATTTCGGGAGCAGATATGCTTTTTCATGTAGATGGCAACTAAAGCAATGCTTCTAGTGGTAAAAAAGTATGAGTACAAATGAAGATAATGTATGTTTGCCGGTGTTTCACGTGCTGAAGTGGAAAGAAGAGGAGAAGCTTTAGAGGATACACATGTTTGGAGTGTATAAAAACTTAGAACTTTGTTTATAAAAGTTGCTAGTCCCTCCATTCCAATTTGTGTGGCAACATTTCTTTTAGTTCCTTTTAAAAAGGGTAACAACTTTCTAAATTTGAAACAATCTAACTTAAACTTCTTTTTTTACCTTTATAATATTTTGCAGGACATAAATTTTATGGAATATTCTAAATAGAGCTGTTAATATGGGCAATGTTGGGTGATCCCGGCCAAAACTACGTGAGTTTTGTGCAATTGACAGGCTTGGCTGGGCTGGCCCACCTAGCCCTTTGTGGGTTGTGGGCCCCCATTGGCCGGCCCATCATTTTTTAAAATATAAGTTATATTTTTTCTTTAGGCTTTAACCTAAAAAAAGATTGCTATTTAAAAGTTAAAATTTTATTGGAAAAATTTGACAAAACTTAATAACTCTTTATATTGTTCTAATATATCATAATAAACATTAAAAAAGCAAAAGACAAGGCTATATTTCATTCATTAAAAGTCAAAACTCTGAACAAACAATTCAAGAGAACGTCCATGACGCTGATTAGATATCTAATGCATCATCTACATCAAACACATCTGAATACGGTTGTGAGAAGGTTGTCTTAACATCTTCACTTTCATCAACATCTACATCTACAATTCTTATGTAATATTAATTAGTTAAATAATAAGATTAATTAAAATTTTAAATCTAATTAACGTTTTAAGACTTTGATTGAGCTTAATAAACTTTAATGTGTGATGCTCTTGTTATTTTTGTGTAATGTACTTTTTATATTTTATATACGCATTTTTATTAAGCCCGGTGGAGTTCTGGAAATGCATGGGTAGGTCAGGAGTGGAGTGGCTCTCCAGGTTGTTCAATGCGATCTTCAGGACCAAAAGGATGCCAGATGAGTGGAGGTGGAGTACAGTGGTGCCCTTGTACAAGAACAAAGGGGACATACAGTGCTGCAACAACTATAGGGGTATCAAATTAATAAGTCACACCATGAAGGTCTGGGAGCGGGTGATCAAGGCGAAGGTGAGGGAGATGACATCTATATCTGTGAACCAGTTCGGTTTCATGCCGGGTCGCTCTACTACAGAAGCTATCCACCTTGTCAGGAGGCTAGTGGAGCAGTTCAGGGATAAGAAGAAGGACCTGCACGTGGTGCTTATCGACTTGGGGAAGGCGTATGACAAGGTCCCAAGGGAGGTGCTATGGAGGTGCTTGGAGGCAAAGAGCGTGCCGGAAGCCTACATCGGAGTAATCAAGGACATGTACGATAGAGCTAAGACTAGGGTCAGGACGGTGGGTGGCGACTCAGACCATTTTCCAGTGGTTATGGGGCTCCATCAAGGATGGGCGCTTAGCCCTCTCTTGTTTGCCTTGGTTATGGATGCTCTAACCCGACATATTCAAGGGGATGTGCCTTGGTGTATGCTATTTTCCGATGACATAGTCTTGATAGACGAGACGAGGGTCGGTTTTATTGAGAGGTTAGAAAAATGGAGATAGACTCTCGAGTCGAAGGGTTTCAAAATAAGCAGATCCAAGACAATACCTGGAGTGCAAGTTTAGTGCCGAGCCGAGCGAAGTAGGCATGGACATGATGATTGGATTTCAGGTCATCTCCAAGAGGGACAGTGTCACATATCTTGGGTCGGTGATTCAGTGGGATGGAGAGATTGACGAGGACGTCACTCATCGTATAGGAGCGGGGTGATCAAAGTGGAGGCTTGCATCTGAAGTCCCGTGTGACAAGAAAGTTCCACAGAAACTTAAGGGGGCGGAGTGCTGGCCAGTGAAGAACTCTCATGTTCAGAGAATGAAGGTTGCAGAGATGAGAACGCTCAGGTGGATGTGCGGGCTCACCAGGTTAGATATGATTAAGAATGAAGTTATTCGAGAGAAGGTGGGGGTGGCCACGGTGGATGAGAAGATGCGAGAAGCGAGGCTGAGGTGGTTCGAGCATGTGCGAAGGAGAAGTCCTGATGCCCGGTGAGGAGTTGTGAGCGGCTAGCGATTGTCGGCGTATTGCGAGGCAGAGGGAGGACTAAGAGGTATTGGGGAGAGATGATTAGGCATGACATGGCTAGAATGCGGGTTTCCGAGGACATGACACTTGATAGGAAAGTCTGGAGGTCTAGTATTAGGGTCGTAGGATAGGGGCTCCTAGAGTTTTTCGTACTCCTCACCCGGGGTTGGGTGAGGCTTGGCAGGGCTATCCATAGATTATTTGTGTATTGGATTGTCTCCCTTATGGAAGTTATTTATGGTAGTTACTGTCTGATATTATTGCATACTATTTTATTTATGGTTCTTATGTTCAGATAATTATCTACGCTATTTCTGCTGGAGTAACTAATGCTTTTTTGTTTTTCCTTTCCTTCACTGAGCCGAGGGTCGATTGGAAACAGCCTCTCTGCCCTTTCGGGAAGGGTTTAGGCCTGTCTACATATTACCCTCCCCAGACCCCACTTTGTGGGACTATACTGGGTAGTTGTTGTTGTTATTTTTATTAGGCCCACGGGCCTGCCCAACCTAGTCAAACCTCACGGGATTACTCAGGCCGGGCTTAAAAGCCTCATTTTAAGGGGAGAAAACATAACTAGACAATATCTAAGAAAATTTTACAAAATCTTAGCAACAATAAGTAATTAACAAACATGACGGCTAATTATCTACATTTTTGGCCGAAACAGTTAAAGCTACACCAATTCAATTCCTAAACTATTGCCCATAATATCATATCATCTCCCATAACAGCTAAGTATAATGATGGCAAGGCATATCATATAAATCAAGAATTATTTTACCGAGAATCTATAATGCATTATCAAAATTTACACCCTATTCATTCCTTTGATTTGTCTTTCTTCTACAATGCAAACACATACAACAATCGTCTATTTATTCTTCAATTATCATATTATTGTTGTTCCATAACCTACTAAATAATTTTTTAATAATAAATACTTGTGGTTTAAAAAAAGTATGTAATATATATATTATATATACACACACACATGTAGACTCTATTATTTTGCATATTATTATTATTATTATATATTATGTATATTTATACATATATATTGTATTACTATTAATTACATCGTTATTAGTGGTATATCCATATTATACAATAATTTGAACATGGGTTTTTAATCATACATTGATTGACTAGATGAATATACAACTTATTTTTGGAGTGTATTAAAGAATTTACAACTTATTTTTGGAGTATGTTAAATTATCGGCCAACAATTCCCTTTAATATGAGTACAAATGATTTTGTTTGATACAAAACATATACATTCATATATATACACACACACACACACACACACACACACATATATATATATATATATATATATAATTCAACTACATATATATATAATTCAACTACATAAGATATACATAATAAAATTTATACATTCAAAGCAAACTTGAACAAAATCTTCAAAGGAATTGAAAAATGATTGGGGTCGGTTTGGTGCTAGCATGCATCCTTTTATTTGTTCGAACTTTTGAGAACGAAGACTTCTTTTTCTTTTGGTTTTCTTCTCTCTAGTCTCGATCTATCTCTAATTTTTTGTTTTGTGCGGGGCCTGTTACTAAAAGGCATCCATGGTTTTCTTGTTTCTTTTTTCTCTTGTGAACCTGTTGAAATTTAGAATAGAAAATAGAAGGAAAGAGAGTGCATGAAGACATAAATATGGATCCCATGATTTGTGCATTCTGTTACTCATTAATTGTGTGCATAATTTTTGCAATATGTAAATATTGTGAAAAAATGCTATTTATGAAATAAACAAGAAATGATATCATTAGCTTAAATAGTTTTTCAAGATGCTTAGCCTTGTATTTTTCTCCATTTTTAATGGGCTTCAAAAATTCTAGCCCAGCCCTGTACTTAATCTCGGGTTGGGCTTGGCTTGACCTGGCTTAATGGGCCATGCCCATATTGATGGCTCTAATTTTAAATATTTTATAACTACCCAAATGTTATTGCATGTTTATGACCATAAGTTTTAAAGTATTTCTTTTTTTTTTAACTTCGCGCATTTTCGAATTTTGCCACATATATTAGAATGGAGGGATTATACTGAGGGGTTGCTCTGATGGTAAGCAACCCCCACTTCCAACCGAGAGGTTGTGAGTTCGAGTCTCCCCAAGAACAATGTGGGAAGTTGTTGGAGGGAAGGATACCGGGGGTCTATTTGGAAACAACCTCTCTGCCCAAGGGTAGGGGTAAGGTCTGTGTACACACTACCCTTCCCAAACCCCACTAAGTGGATTATACTGAGTTGTTGTATATTAGAATGGAGGGAGTATTACAGTGCCAAATGTCCAACCATTGTATTTTGCATTGCACCATTGTATCTCTTCCCACAAAGTGCATGGGTCTACCTTTGGGGTGAAAGAGACATATCATGGACAATATCAAACGAGGTTGAAGATGGGGAGAAAGTTGGCATTAGAAAAAAATTATCTTTTGCGGGCTTGGTAGACTCACTTTGAAAAGGAATCCGTAGCGCCTTCCTTGTTGCACCATCATTGTTCCCTACTCTGGCACATGTTTTGAAGTGTGGATAAAACAAGGAGAGAATTTCTTTGATGGGGTAAGAAGAAGCTCAATTCTTTTTGTCTTGTAAATTAGAAGAATTTTACCGAGGACAAAAAAGTGGTGGCATTGGAATGAAAAATCTCAAGAGTCACAATGAGAGTCTTAATAAAATGGATTGGAGGTTCCAAATAAGGTGACACTTGATATTAGGTTTGTGGATGGATCAGATCGGATAGAATTTAGAGAATTTAGCACATTTCTGGTTCTACAAAATGCAATTCGAATTCGATCTGAATTAATGTCGGATTAGATAGGATTTTAAAGTTTGGATTGGATTATTATTTTGGATTTTCAGATCGGATTGTACGCATTATAGGCTATTGCGAATCTAATTAGCTAATGCATCTGCTTTATTTGCTTCTTCTGTTCTGTGCTAATCCAAACATCTCTGGAGGTTCGAGTTGTGTCATGCCTCTAAGTTGCAAAACTCATACTTGTATATTTTCTTTGTAGAAGAGGAAATACAACAAGAAAAAATCATGTTTCTGCAATTATGTGGGGACTATGGTGCCAATGTAGCCAAATCCATCAATTGTAAAGGTAATAACTTGGAGGAAGATGTAAATGAAGTATTGGCTTTTCCCGTAAGGAACATCATAGCATCCACCGATGAAAGGAAAGTTGCAAATCCAATTTCTTATGGTAAAATCCATCAGATAACAAAACAAAATCATCATAGCAAGATAAAATTAACTGAAATCCTCAACAAGAATTCATTAATAGATTACACAAAAGTGTTCCAAGTTCCAACTTCTATGGCCATCCCACTCATTCCTGGCTCGCTTTCAAGTTCAGTTAAGAGTCTTCGTGTTTCTTAAACTATGTTTGTTTGCACAAGTAGTATTAAGTTTTAAGCTAATGTTATGGATGAATATATGTGATATATTATAAAAAGCATGGTAAGATGAATCTAACTTAAACTTCGAATTCCACATTTGAATTAGAAATTTAAAATTGCTTTTTTGTAATTTAACATGTTTTTATTTCATACCTCACCTAATTGTAGGTATTTTAATTAGTTTCATTTCTATTAAGTAATTGCTTGTATTAAATTATTTTTTCCCGCATTGCATATAATTTATGGATTTGACTAGTGGCAAAGCTAGAAATTTTTCCACGGGTGTTCAAATTTAAAAGAATTGGAAAAAATTTCTCAATATGTGTTATATACTTCTAAAATGTAATATTTTACCCGTATTGGACACCCACACTTGAGTTAAAGCAACTTAAAACTTTGAATTTTAAGTCTGTAGGTTTTGATACTATCTACGCGTTTCACTTTTGACAACGCGGTGCTGTATATATTAATAGCATTTATCAGCACTTTTTCTAATTGCATTTGTATAGCTTATTTTTGAAATGCTTTGGTATGCTCATCTAATGCATCAACAGAGTATGGGCGTGTCCAATGTGGTAGTTCTCGCAAATTTTAACTGCAAGTTTGGAGTTTGAAAAATATTCTTATATTGTCTGAATGAAATTCATTAATATATTTCTAGTGTTCATCTGGTTGTTTAAGTACTTGCTTCCCCATCCTGTAGTGAACTTGGACCATCATTATGTAAACTGCATGAGCTTTTAACTTTACACGTGATTTTGACTTAAAATACTTTCACCTTTCTGTAACAGTCATGTATAAAGGTTGCTCTTGACTTTGTGTCTCCTGAAAATCTTCACGAGTGCATCCGTCTGACTGAAGAGTTCCGCACTCTTCCCCAAAATCACAGAGCCAAGGAAGACAAGTTGGAGGTACATTTATTTGGATAAGCAGTTTGTGTTATTTGCTTGCTCCTTTTTGTTCAGGAGTACGTATAGTATCTTTTTTTTGGGGGGGGGGGGGGTTGTGTGTTTAAATATGGTAGTTTTCTGCTCTTGTTATCCATTGGTGTTTTATACTTATAACACTGGTCTCGATGTTCTGTCGTTTTCTTCTTTAGCTTTCCAGAATTTTGACCATTCTATTCTGTTATAAAATGACATTGAGTTGAATTATCCATTGGTGGAGAAAGTGTGTACCAGAAATATGGTAGTTGTCTGCTCTTATTTTCAATTGATGTTTTATACTTTACACTTGTCTCTATGTACTGTTGCTTTTTCTTCAGCTCTCCAGAATTTGGGCGTTTTATTCTGTTATAAAGTGACATTGAGTTGAATCATGCATTGGAGGAGAGTGTGCACCAGATGAATATAGCTTTAATCTTATAATTAATTGTTGGTTGACATATGGTCACATATTAATTATAAATGAGATACTTTTATCTGTTTCAATCTGTTCATGAGGAAATGTCTTGGGAAAATTGTACTTATTTTATGTGTATTTATGTTTTCATGGTGGTTCCTTTATTGTGACAGGTGAAGAAAATGAGTATTTATGCAGTGACAGAAGCTCTAAAATGCTTGGAAGAACTTGCGAAGTAGGTCTCGTTATCCTTTTCTTTTGTGCAACTCTAGCATTATTCAACCTATAACAACCCAGTTTCTATGAACTTATCCCATATTTTGTGGTTCCGTGCTTTATATGAACGTATTATAGCAATCTACACGTGAGCATTTGTTTCCTGGTGCTTGCTGCTGAAATTTGCAAAAGGGTGGTGCTCATGTAAAAAAAAATCTCTTCATCTCCCATGCTTCAACTTTTTTGTGGGAAGAACTGAGTTTTATCAGTATTGAAGTTGAAATTTATTTTCGTGCAACGAACATTGGGATCCAAAAAATTGTCATTGCTTACAAGCTATAATCATTTGCAATTACTTAGTTACTTTTGGATTTCAGTGTTCACCCTTTGTATCTATTGTCGCTTTTGTTAGATCTTATCGTGGCCAATCCTGTGACAGACAAATTTTGTGTTTTGATTCGTAGGGATTCCACTGACAAGGGTGAGAACAGAAAATCAGAAGATGATAGAGAAAATTCAGCAGATGATCATGATGATTCAAAAGATGAGACGAGACAAGATTCAGGTTGACGACTCAATAGCCCAAAGGAGGATTTTGAAATGGATTGACGAAGGCTAAGTGAAGACGCCCTTTTTGGATTATGCCTGCACGTGATTATCTAACTTAAGATGTATCTAATAGTTAATCTCTTTGGTGTGTAGCCTCTTTCTTCTAACCTGACCCATGTTTGTTTAGTTTTGGGGTTTTCTATGTGCATTTCAAGTTTATTATGTTAGTAATTCAATGAAAACTGTCCTGACAGGCTATGCTTTGTCTACCTAGTCCTTGCTATTTGCTTTTAGCGTAAAGTGTAAACTCGATGTCGGTTATGTTGAAGGTCACATTACCTTGAGTTTCATTGAAAATTTGGAACATATTCTAAAAGAATTGAGTTCCCTATTTAATTTCTGCAAAAAATTTAGAATCCTTTCGATTGGAAATTCTTCTTTTACAATTCAAACTTATACTCCATTGGTCAAATACATTAAATGGTCCCTCATAGTTGGCTCCAATAATTAAGAACCTACCTAGATGTGTACCTATTAAACACAGAATCTGACGTGGCAAAGAAGTTTTCTTTAGTTACCAAAACTGTATCTATTAAACACAGCTTCAGAACTGGCAATGAATTGTTCATTAGTTTCCTTTTGGCGCATGAGTTAATTTTCAAGTATTATTGTCTCTTTTCTTTATCCCAAAAAAACTCGCATTTTCTTATTCCATTGTTGCCGCCGCTCTTCTGGTAGTGTCGTGCCCAGCACACTTCTTCTACTTTGATGAACATATAAGCTCAAATAGAGAAGCACAAGTAGAGGCTATGTTTTCTACACCAATAGAGGCTTATTGGGCTCATAAAGGTGCTATCATGAATTTAAAGTGCTTACATTAATTAGTGTGAGTTCAATTGATGTTCAAGAATCTCAAGAAATTGAGACAGTCCAAGAATTCATTCAATTGGGATTTCTTTTCCTTTAAGATTAGGATTTTTCCCCCTCAAAGATTAGGATTCCTTAATTCTTGTTTTAATACGATTATATTTGCAATTCTAGTCAAATTAGGATTATTAGTGGGTAGTGTATTCCTACTAGAACTCTTTTCCCTCTTTTAGTATGGATATGTTTCTTTTAGTTATATTCTTATTCTAGTTTAATTAGGATAATTTCTTAACCTTAAATTTTACTTATCATAGGGGCTATTCAAAGAGCTCAGTATGCTAAAAATAAACATTGGTTATTAATTTTTCTACGCTCTTGCTCAAAAGCGTGATTTCTCTTTTGGTTGACTCTTCTTTCTCTATTCAATGTTTCTTGGAATCTTGTGAGACTGAGGAACGACTGAGTAAGATTTTTTCATTATACATTCTTCTTATATGAGTTTGAAAAATGCTTTCGCTAGTTTTGTAAAAAACTTTATCGGAGTGCTTTTGTTTCCCTTCTTCTTTGTGCTTGAGATGTGCAAATTCTTGAAAGTACATCAATTTAGTAGTAGAGCACATGTTCCAGGTTTGAATTCATGAATTGCTAACTTGTTCGTCATATTGCCAGATAAGAAAACAACATGCTCGAGATCCTCTTCAATTGATGAACAACTTAATATTAGAAGATTAAGAACTACAACCCTTGAACGAGACAATGAAGAAATTAATGTGCAGCTAGATACCTTACAGAAATCAATGTAGAATCTAACTGAATGAATGTTCGGTGTTTCCAAAATTTAGGATTCAGAATACTCGTATAATCAAGGTAGTGAAGAATATGCCTATGATGAAGTTCAATATCAACATGATAGAAGGAGACCTCAGAGAAGGCCACACATAACAATCGAGAGATGCATCAATCTTGATGATATTAAGTTTGAAATTACGGAGCATGATGGAAAATCTTAAAATGATGAATTCATTGATTGGCTTATAACTATTAAGCATGTTTTTGACTATAAAGAATATTCGGATGAGCAGACGGTCAAGCTTGTTGCTATAAAGCTTAATGGTTATGTATCGTTATGGTGGGAAAACCTCAAAAGGAGCGAAGCTTGCAGGGAAAATACGAATTCACACTTGGGAGAGAATGAAACGAGAATTGCGCAAATAGTTCTTGCAAGAGACATACGAAGAAGAATCTGTCATGCCCCGAAATCGGGGAGCGCGACCGACGCTCAATCAAGATAACCCGCCCGAGCAAACCTACTAGATTTTCTTTTCCCCAACTCGCCAATAATTAAATAATGGATACATTTCATTAATTATACAATGGGATAGTGATAGGCTACACGTACTTTGGTTATAAGTACTTTACTTTATATTTTGATGATCTAACAAACTTACTATCCATAACTAGATAAGGAACCTGTTACACATTTACAAGACCTCAAGATTACAAGATTCCACGTTGGGATTCAGCTTGCAAATATGTTTCAACTCTTCATAGTGGAAGGAACAACTGAGGTACCATGTCCCTACCAGTTCCCGAGGAGACTGTACGAAGTCAACTTTCCAGCTGGAAAGTTGCTGCCTGCACACGCTATAGTGTAGGAACAATGCTGCAGTCAACTTTTCAGTGAAGACTTTTTACCTAACTTGCTTACATCATTGTAAGTGATGTCACACATGTATATATGCATTCAAGGGAGGTAAAACTCAACACTTGAACACTTAGAGATTTCACTGAAGCTCACTCAAGTGACAATTCACCTAGCAAGTTTCAAGTGCTTCAAGAACAAAGAACAAAACAACGATGAACCAGTTCCCACATCGAGTTATTATGTGTCCTTAGTTGAGTTGTGACTTTGTGTTAGTTATTCAAATTGTAATTCTTATCTAGATTATTTAGAAGCATTTTATAGGAATATCTTTGTAAACCTTAAACTAGTGTGTTTGAGTCTTGACTAGAGTTAGTCATGTTGTAAATTCTTTGTAATAGAGTTTATTTCAAAGTGGCTTGTAATAGAGTATTAAAAGTTAGTGAAGGATTAAGAGTTTAATTCCTAGGTTGCATAGGTTGTATGCTGAAAGTTGCTCAGTAGTGAAGTTGAAATCCTATGAGGCTAGGTCGTGTTTTTCAATCCCGTTGAGCTTGAAATTTTTCACGTAAAATTCCTCTTGCCATTTAATTGCAACTATGTGCGTGTGTGCTGCATCAGATAGTTACATGAACCACTCCAGTTTAGTACCATTAGTTGCTTCTTTTATAAGTCTCCAAAATAATAGATTTCACAACCATAGATTAATGGTGGAAGGATGTGATACAATTACAACATCTTTAGTTTAACCTTCCCACACCAATACAAAACCCACGCTATGTATATAGAGCCTCTAATAGATACAAAATAGTACAATGATAATGCCTACAATAACGCTCCGGCTATACCTCCAACCACAATAATACATACGGGACAAAAGATGCACTACCCCCAATGAAATTGGCTCACTAAGTCAGCGGGAAGAATGAATACCACTATCATTGGTCAATGCCTTCCGCTGTAGAACCCCAAAGATCCATCTCCCTCCACCTTTGCAGGTGGGAAAGAGCTAGAAGGCCAATTGAAGCTCGAGCCATAACGCGACTCAGGGACTAGTTCCAGAACAAGTCTACATGATCGAGAGCAATGACGAAAAAAGGTACAAAGGGAATAAATTTTTAAAATTTTTCTTATATTACATACCAAAAAACATTCTCCACCTACAAGAAAAACAGTTAATAACACCCAAGGGCAGAAAGAAACACTCTGGGAAGAATCATCTCCTACCGCGAGGACTTCTCCATTGTATCGACTGCGTCAGAAACGTAGAGATTAGCTCCGTCAAGTATGTCGTCAAGAATGTTGGCGATAAAGCCTTCCCCTCCGAAAAAAGTACTAGTCGTGGCACCAATCATCCTCTCAACATCTCTCAACTTCCCCGCTGAGATTGGGTAGTTTCAAAGAAGGCCGTTCGGATTTCCAACTCCCTCGAAGGCCCCAGCATCACCTATCTGAACCTATAGCCTCGCTAGCAGAAGCTACATCAAATCTGGCCGTGCGATTCGAAGTCACATCAGCCTCCTCTTCAAAGATATCTGGCTACTTAGCATTGCTAGTCCCAGCCGTTTCGGGCTCAGTAGCCTCCAATGGGGGCACCTATGAATCCCTCTCGCAAGGCCTCACTCTACTCTTCAACGAGTTGCCATCATCATCTCCCCCCTCGAGAGTAAGGTTCGGCTCGGAGGTTAAAACATCGATCTCATCGGGTCGAGCAATGGCCATCCTTATTTTCCTTTTCTTATTCGTTCCAGGCCCCAAGGCATCCAGTTCATCATCAGTAGATGGCCTCATCAGCATATTTTCTCTAAGGCCTACACCAATATTATAAGTGTGATATGCCATTGATTGGTGTTCGGGGGAATACAAAATACGAGAACACATGTAGAAAAGAGACATCACTGTGGTTCTTGGCCACCTAGCCCCTCTCGGTCATGATGGTCCAGGACTGGAGACGATATGGGAACCTTCTATCCAAACATTCAATCTACCCGCCAAGTCTAGTTCCTTCTCAGGGTGCCAAGAAGAAGCTGGAGTAGCCGCAAAGAGGTTATCATGACACTCGAAAGAAGAATTGAGAAACGTTTAAAGGTAAAAGTACCTACAACTATCATTCCACCATTCGGGAAAGGGCATCCACCAGACCGGGATGATATCCAAGGTTCACACTCGAACAAATCTTCTCATCAACCCCCGTCCTTCCCTTCATTGACGCTTGTGAAGAATGACTTTTTAGACTATTGTCGAAGCTTGATCAATCATTGATACCGCCGAGGGAGGTACAATTTGATCAGATGGTTGAGGGTGAAAACTTCACCTGCGACCCTTTTAGTAAAATGCCTGAGCATCTACATAATCCTCCAACAAATGAGGAGATCTGGCCAAGGGTCACTCAATATCGAATGCAGAAGTCGAGGATCACCGGATCAATTTCCAAAGGAGGAGATCCAACAAATTAGTCGAGACCCAGGGCGAACGGATAGGTGTATACGTAAAGAAATCCATCCTTGAAACCGGTAATATCGTCACTGGAGGTAGAAATTTCTACTGTCACTGGTTTACTCCATCGACAGTCCTCCTCACTCTGTCAACATCAATCACGATGCTAATATATCGAGATACATGTTTGAATCTGCCCGGTGTAGACGTATGAGTCTTGACATCAAAATCTCTTGATATATCA
The DNA here is from genome assembly GCA_034376525.1 of Nicotiana benthamiana. NCBI lineage: Eukaryota > Viridiplantae > Streptophyta > Magnoliopsida > Solanales > Solanaceae > Nicotiana > Nicotiana benthamiana. Next base: position 110,944,835 of record CM067331.1, read on the forward strand.
AATTCGAGAGTGGTCCACTACCCTAATGAAGGAATCCATTTATTTTCCCCCTAGTCAACTGGGACGATGGCGTAGTGCCATTCCAACGAGGAACCGTCCTATAAGTCCTAGCCATGATTAATGGTAAAACCTTTTCGAAAAAAGAGAGAAAGATGTGAATGTATCAAATAGATTCTATTTCACGAGCTTGGAGGAAGGGCAAATATGAGGAACACCTAGCGATCAGAGAATTTTATAGGAATCAATTGAAGAAGTAGAAGGGACGAACCTGCAGCAGTTTGTGGACTCCTCAATTGCCGCATTTGACGGCGACCCAGCATGGTTCCCTGGGCTATAGCATTTAATGTTCTTATGTGGATGACGTCATAGTAATAATAGCCTCGAGATGATGATTCAACATCGTTTCCTATCACTTTAATATAGGAAACGCGGAGACTATCTGTGTGTTGTAAAATCGGGGGAACCTATTTCCCGTCATTGAGGTATGTTCAGATTATCCTAACAACACGTCAAGGCCACAAGGTCGTAATCGAGCTCCTTATCCCGAAAATCATTTGCGGCTCTGTAGTGGCTCGAGGATCAAAGGACCTGTCCGCTACTTAGCAGAAGTCACGAAGATGAGAAACTCCCGAGGAGATAGCTAGGATAAATAGGTTCTAGTGTCTTGTCCAGACATCCCATCACCATATCTTTACATTTAATGCGCCTTGTACTATTACGAGTCCCCTCGCCTATATAAGGGGGACTCACCCTGCCTTGTAAGGGACTGATGTTGCTCCCGTTCTCCAAAAATGCAATAATATCTCTCTCTATCACTCACCTTCTTCTCTTTCTTCTATATTGTATATCTTTATCGACCTCAATCTCGCCTTAGTACTTTATAGCTTTATCATTTGTTCTTAGTTACTTTGCTTAATATTGGTGATGTAGAGCCTTGCCTAGCTATATGTTTACTTTTTATCCCCTTCCCTATTGCCTTTGATAGCCCAAGATAGGCTCGAATCTCGGCCCTGAGGTATCTACTGGATGACATTACGACCGGGCAGCAGCCCCTTGCTGGTTCAATTATTGCTTTGCTTAACTTGATTTTCATCCTTTTACCTCATGCTTTTGTACTAATTGCCCTAACAAACTAGCTCGACAATAGATCACATATTTTTAGAGTCCCATTTACAAATTTAATTGTTATTACCATTTTCACGATAAACACTATCTTTTCTTGTCACATTCCCTCCAACCTCGCCCAGAGCCCACTCAGCTCCTCCTCCTTTCAAGAAAAAAAAGGTCTCCGAATCCTTTTAACCCCGAGGTGAGATTCTCGACCTCCTTCTTATGACATGTAAGCTCATCTTGCAACTTTGAGATAGCATGATCATATATTTTATTAGCCTACAATAAAACAGAAGAGTCAGAAAAACAAAGAAAAATACATGAAATAGGAAAAGTATACATAAAAAAGGTATCACTATTGTTAGAGCATCTCCGCCTTCTTGATAGCATCGAGAGCATCGAGATTAATGTCCTCACTGACTCCATCAAGGAAGCTTTCAAGCACATATCCCCACTTGTGAGGGCCCTCCATATTGGTGACATTTGGGTTCTGTGTATCGCCGAATTTCCCGGGTGAGAATCAGGGACCCATATCTCAGAAGGTCAATTCCTGTTCCTAAAAAGCTTTGAGCCCAGGCCCTTTGGAGTCATCAGCAATGTGTTCCTTAACAGGGACTGTACCACGTCTGATTAGGAACTCGTGGACCGTATCCACACCCTCCTCGATGGCCTCGATAATATTGGCTCGAGTCGAATAAATCATTCTCGATTTAGCCGCCCTCGGCCCAGCCTTCTATGGGGAATCTGTGCCCGACCTCGTCCTTTGTACCAATAAAAGGCTATCATCATTGTTGTCATCTTCCTCCTCACTACAAGACTTGCCCCAGTAACTGAATTCAACACATTAGCGTCAGCTCAAGGCCTACGTGATTTGGGCTTCTTTGATGTAGGAGATTCAACAACCGCCTCTTTCTTCCTCTTCTTACCATTATCAGGCTTTGAGGTCTCTTCCTCGCTTCCGGGAGGCGGTCTCATCAGCACTCCATCACCAAGGTTTTCACAAGAATATTAATCATAGCTTGTCAACACGGAGGGTATACGAAAGAGATATTGAAACATGGTAGAGGAGACAACAAAAGGCTTAAAGTAATTATTGGCCGGCCACTGCATTTTTGCCAAGTTGGGCTAGGAATGCTTGAGATAAGGGAACAAAGTATTCAATTGCCTAATCCACCCCGACAGGTCATGAATCACTTCGGGATACCAAGCGGTAGCTACATAAACAAAGGAAAGATCATCTTTGAGAAGAAGGTAAGAAGCCGGTAAGGCATGTTCGGGGGAAAGGCCCTTACGCTCCATGTTTCACTTCTCATGAATGGCATCCTTTTGACCAGGATGATATCTGAGGTCCTCACTCAGAGAAACTTGCTCATCTATCCCCCTTCCTTGTTCTAATTAATGCTTGAGAAAAATGGCTTCGTGGATCCAGGGTGAAACTTAATCAAACCTCGAAAAAAGTCGAGGGCTATATAGTCTAATCAAGTGGTCAAGGGTGAAAGTCACAGTATCGACCGTGTTGGATAAATAATAGAGCATATAGAATATCCTCCAGAAAGATGGATAAATTTGGCCAAGTGTCACTTTATACTTATGACAGGAGTCGAGAGTAACCAAATTTATCACCAGGGAAGAAGGATATGAAGAATTGACGGGACCCAAAGTGAATGGATATGTATATACATGAAGAAAGCCAGCCTTGTGGTACGTTATGCTCTAATTAGAATGGGGAATCTCAACCAGCATTGTCATTTACTATTTACAGTCTTCCCTCAATTTTTGTATATTAGTCACAATGCTAATATATTGGGACCTTTTTTCGCGTCGGCCCGTCGTAGATAAGGGTCTCTCGATAGAAAAATCATTCAAAGTATCAACCTCGGAAGGGATACACTATTCAACAGTAGGGCTTCTTTGGGTTTGCCCTTGGATGTTCCAGATGAAGAGGCAGAACCCTCTTTTCAAGGCACTATTTTAGAGGTTCTAGCCATAGTGGTGGAAAGGTCTTTTTGGGAAAGGAAGTGAGGAACCAAGAATGAAAGAAAGAAGAATATGAAAAGGGATGACCTTGGCTCTGAAAGTTTAAATATGTTGCAAAAGTGTGAATCACTAAACGGTTGATGTATTTATAGAAGCCATATGGGAATTGGAAAGAACAAACCAATAGCGATTCGTGGCTTCTCGATAGTCATGTTAACAATGATCCTTGCGCGGATTTTTGAGTTATGGCATTTAATGCTCTGATAGGCTAATGTCATGATGGTAATGTCTAATAAGTATGAATTCAAAATGGTTTCCTATCATTTTATTCTAGGAAACATGGGGATTATCTGTACGCGGTAAAATTGGAGGGGCCTATTTTATGGTCATCATGGTGCTTTGTAGGCACACTTTCTAGGGTTCGAGATAGAGCTCAAGGTACAATCTCGTAGGGTTTCCAAATGCTTATCTCTGGGGCAATGTGGACCGACATCTATGATGGAGAAATGGGAAGTTTCCTAGGTACTTGATTGAGGCTGACATGCTAGTATGAGCCCGTACCGTGGCATAAAATGACTGTATCCTCCACGTATCTTTGTAATAAATAGACACTGTACTACGTTTGGGTTCCTCCTGATATATAGAGGGAATCCTAGTCATTTTGTAGACAATAAACAAGGTACAACATTACTCATAACATTTAATACAAGAACATTATCTTCTCTCCAACTCAAACATACTTTCTAGTTGATCCTATTGCTTATATTTATTGTTTTACATACATTTATTACATTTCATTAATTGTTCATCATTTTATTGCTTACTATTGATCATAAGGAGCTACCATCGCAGCTCTTATAACTGTTAATCCTCCATCGACTGCCCATAGTCAGGCATCCGACTCAACCTCGAGACCCCGTATACGCCAGCTCAAGGCCATGATCTCAAGTCATTTAGTTTGATTATTACACTATCTACAAGCTCTTATCTTATCTTCTAATCTTTCACTTAGCATCTATTGCCTAACAACTAGCATAAAAACAGATCACGTATTTTTAGAATAAAAAAGTCAAATCTAATTGTTATTACCATTTTTAAGGTATACAAATTATAAATATAGTGCTAGAAATAAGTAACAAGGAAACTTAGGGAAGATTTTGAGTGGAACCAATAGAAAGAAGAGTGCACTTGCATTTTAATAAAACTCCACCAGCGGCAAGGCAAAAGTATTTAGGGGTGAGCTATCCTCTGATGATTGAAGTGCGTTGAAGGAATTTCCCTTAAAAGTTAAATACACGATGTGTTAAAGTTCTTAGCAGGTTAGCCACTATATCCTAATATACCCTACACGTTCCTTAGCCCACATTACAACCATAATAAATTCCTAGTTCATTTCGGACCAAGAGAGCCTACATTAATAGAGGTTTAGATAATGGGCAATCTTATCATACCTTTTGCGTGCATATAACTTCTATGAGAGAGTGAGTACCTTTTCTTTGTATGTGTGAGTCCTTAAATTTATATTCGATCATGTGATTTGGATGTGTGGATTGCTCACTCTTTTGTTTTATTGTGAGGGCACATGGATAGGAAATATTATAATACTTTTGTGTTGGATTAAGTATTCTAGCCTCGGGTGTATTGTGACACTGTGTTAGTTTTTGAGGCTAGGATTATTATAATCATGTTGTTCCTGTATTGGATGTTTAGAAATTGGGCATAAGTATAGGAAGTATATTTTGACAGCATATGCTAGAGCATAATTGTTGCTATAAACTATGGTCATAAGTGTAGTGTGCTGTAAATGTATGCCTTGTTGGGTACTTGAAGAGAAAGTGTTTAGTTGGTTGACTCGAGGGTGAGCAACATTTAAGTGCGGGTTGTTGATGTAGTGCGGTAATTCCATATATTTTGGCGTTATTTACCCTACTTGCATGTTGATTGGAATCTAATTTGTGCGACAATTGTGCTTAATAGAGTTTATTTCACGTGTAGGAATGCTTGGACATGAATTGGAGAAAAGTTGCACAAAATGGTACCTATGAGCTACAAAATGGAGCAATCAAAGAAGACGTACAAGGCAATAAAAAGTTATGGCCATAGACATTGCAAGGCATTGTCTAGGGACGTGTAATTGGCACCCCCACAGTGCCTCGCGCAGAAGCATTCGTGCCATAGATAGTGCCTCTCGTAGAAATATTGGTACGCCAGATGGTGCCTCACGCCAACAATGCTATTCAAGCCAATTTTATTTCCTCCTTAGTTTTTGACGTGGACACGTTAACCCTACCTTATAAATACCTCAAACTTACTTTTTTAGGGAGAGATAGGACGTTCTTAGAGACGGAAGTAGGCAAGAACATACTAGGAGCAAGGAGGAGAATTCTTCTATGAGCTTTTCACTTCCTTCTTCCTATTTTTTTTATTGGTTATGAATTCTAGTACTGTACTTTTGCATACTATTAAGAATAGCCAATTTGTTATTGGGTGTTTTAATGGAAACTTTTTAAAGATAAGTTCTATTATGTTTTTCTGTAATTGAACCGTTGGATTTCTCTACTTGTAACAAACGTGTTTAATGCTCTTGATTGAATGGACAACAATTTATTGTTGCCTATTTAGCGTGTATTGCTTGAGAGATGGTACACATTTAGGTAATTTTTGAACAACATCACTCCTAACATAAGTGAGAGATCAATGCGGAGGGTTTAATAGCGGGATAATGAAACCTTGATACGATCATAGTGAGTGATGAATTAGTGCTAGCTAGTGTAGTTCAATATACTATGCCTAGTAAATTGTCGTAGTTTCTCAAAGAGAATTACGAAGCTTGAAGTACTCACGATAGGTGGAGAATATTTATGGAAATTTGTAAAAGCCATAGCGATAAGGATTTTGACAATTGGGGAAATCATAACTCTAGACCCCCTTTAATGTTTTCTCCAAAGCGTAGTATCTTTAGTTGTTAATCTACTAATCTATTTTGTTAGTTCCTTAGATATAAGAATCTTAATATTCAGATATTAGGAATTATTCGAGCTTGTCTTCTTACTGATAGTAAAAAGTTATAGCGAAAGCTTAGTTCTCTGTGGGATCTGACTCCGGACTTTTAGACCAGATTATATTGCAGCGATCGCTTATCCTTTTTAGGACTACACTTGGGGCGTAATCAAATTTTGGCGTCGTTTCTGGGGAACAAATGGTGTAGTTGTGCTGTATATAACTATATTTCAAGTTTGAACTTTTATTTTGTTTTCTTTTTTTTTTTAATTTTTTTATTCTAAATGTTGATTTGAGAAATATGGCATCATGTATTTGTGGGAGTTAAGGTGTTGATAATTCTACTATCGATCTCATATATTTTATGAAGGAAACCACCTATGGAAAAATTATAAAAATATTTCTGAGAACGAGTTATGTGCACCAACTCAATATTATTTGTGAAATATGTGATGCGTGTGGTTGTCAAAATGGTCACTTTCATGGTTGTGCTTATATTTTCTATCCTCGCCCAACTCTTACTATGATGGTTCTACTTTTTCTTGAAGTTAATAGGAACAAAGAACTCAGAGATGATGACCTGAAAGAGAACAAGGATATGCTAAAAGGTACTTTCTATGAAATAATAATGAGACACAACTGCAGATACAAAGATAAGTGGCAACTATTCTCAACTTAGAGGGTGAAGTGAGTCAACACATTGAAGCTTTTAATATTCAACAAGTTAATATCATGTATAGTAGCCTGGAGCAGTGTGCATTAGAGACAGAAATGGAGGTGCTAATAGTAGGGTCCCGAGCATAACACCAACACTCTAGCCAGCTAGAATTTGATGATGTCAATGTTGAAAAAATGATACTAGAGTCAGCTAAGGACATTGAGGATACAAATTTAGTTGACTCCGGTACAATTTGTGTCGACGAGGTTAGAAATATTGAGGTTCAGCTATTTGAGCGTGTCGGACCTTATTCCAAACACTTTTCTACATTATGTTCGGATGGTGAAATGAGAATTGATCCTTGTGAGTATAAAAAGGAGTCAAAGGAATAGGTAGATGAGCCTTATATTTTGAAATCTTCAAGGTCGTGTAGGCAAGGTGACACACCCGGTCGAGAGCGAAAAGGAGCATATGATTTACTTAATTTTTGGCTCACAAGAATCTGTACCGCCCTAAGAGCATAATCATAAGCTTAAATTAAAATTTGGGGTTCAACTCATAAGCTCGAGGTGGAGGCAAAAAGTAGTCCATGTATTATATTCTTACTATTTTTATAGTGTCATATTGGTTCTTTTAGAGCATGGGAAGAATAGCTATTGGAAGGATGCGACAACAATCCAGATGGTTAGAACTAAGTGTGGGTACCCGCACAACTAAAAATACGGGTGAAGTTTAAGTATCCCATGAGTTGCTAGTTTTTTGGCCTTTGGTCTATGAGGGAGTTTCTTTTACTCTTTTAATATTTATGTTGTGTATTGGGTAAAATGCACAAGTTTAAGTGTGGGGTGAGGAGATTTTCTAAGTGACTTTCTATGTTATTTTAGTTGCGTTAGTTTAATAAATAATCTTTTATATACAAAAAAAATTGCACTTTTCACAACGATGGATCTCCTAGACAATTTACTTGAGGGATATAAAATCCAAACAAGAAATACAAAAACAAAATACAAAAAAAGTCTCTTTATTTTTTCAAGGTAGTTATAATTCCCTTTAGTTCTTCTTCGTGCCTCAGTTCTTTTCCATGGGATGTATCTTGAACCGGGTAGTAGATTTATTTTTTATTTTTTAGTTTTAGAATAGTATCTATAAAATAAAGGAGAAGAACTGATGTGATTTGCACTTTATGACTTGTTTGATGGTTGCATACCTATATTCTTGCATGTGTTTTGCCTTCTCTTAGCTTTAAATATATGATAATGTGTTGATAAAAAATGAATAGCATGTGGTATGAATCCTATGTCTCGGTTGCTTGACTTTTGTTCACTTTGTGTGTTATGCTTAATATACCTCTTGTCTTTGTGAATACTTATTTTATTGAGAGTCCAAATGAAACCGTCCTAAGTGAATCATGTGTCATGTGTTAAGTGAGTTCTTTGCATATTCCATGTTATAGAATTTGAATCTAAAACTTTCCCGAAATGTGAATTTAATCGATATCCTAGTTGTTGCCCCGTTTGAAAAGTTATGTTAGGCTTTTTTTGACCTTTTTGAGTTTTGTTGTGTATAACAAATAAAATCATCCCTAGTTACCCTTTTGAGCCTATAAAACTTTCTTTTGGCACCCGCATTACAAGCCTATCCCATTTTTCTCTTAATTTAATCATTTTGATCCTTATACCTTTTAAAGAACTTGAAAATTAAAGAGATTGCTAGAAAGTAGTAATTAGGGAACTTGGGGTAGCTTTTGAGTGAAACTAATAGAATAAAGAAATGTGCACTTGTATTTTCATAGCACTCCACTAACAGCAAGACAAATACAAAAAGAAAATTACAAAGAAAGGGAAGAACACAATAAATAAATAATTAAAGGTTTCTTACTTTTGCTAGTGAATGTGATATGAAGTTGTGTGTAAAGTGTAAGGCCCTGTAAAATTTTTGCTAAAAACACGGGATTTCGCGGTGCTAAGATAGACTTATGTGTCTCGCAAACTCTCTGCGGTACAAACTTTTTGGATTGAACAGTGCATTGGGGAATTAAAAGAAAATGTTGGCAGAAGAAGGCATTTCTGCTGCTCACTATGCGGCCGTAGAATGGCTGCAGAGTAAAGAAAAAACTTGAGCAAGAACTTTGTACCAATTAGTAGTCCATTTTGCGGTCGTGCAATGATTTTGCATGCCATACACCAATCTCATATTTACAATAGAAAATTTGTCGAAGGGAAGTTTTGCGGACCTCAGACTGGTAGCAGAGTGAAGCAGAAAAAGGCAATTCTCGAGGAACATTATGTAGCCTATTTTACGGACTGCAAAAGAATTATGTGGTCGCATATGCAACCACAGACCTATGTCGAGGCATCTATTTTTCTTATTTTTGGACCTGACCCAATTTTGGATCATTTTAGAAAGATAAAACATACACTTCAAGAGAGAGGGAGTGACATAGAGTGAGAAAGGGAGTTCCTAAGCTCTATCCACCTATCCTTGCTCAAACATTGGAATATTATCAAGTAAAACTCACTAGGTTTTCATACTAAAGGTAAGATTCTACACCATAGCCCTTAATTCTGAAAGTTAACAAAAAATGGGTTAGCAATCTAATTTGGAGTTGTTTACATGCATGTGTCAACAAAGAGTGTAGGAAGATTGTATAATAAATAAAGAATAGGTTCTGGGATGATGGAATTCTCCATAGAAAGGTTCTTGAACCTTAATGCACACCTAGTGATTAACCATGTCGATCATCTCAGGGCAGTTCTGCAGAGTCTTCTTCAACACTGATTGTATGCAAAGTTTTAGAAAAGTGAATTTTGTCTTGAATCTATTACATTCTTGGGTCATGTCTTATAACTCCAAAAGAGATTTGCAGTTTCTTGGGCTTAGCAGGGTATTACAGGAAGCTTGTCAAGAGTGCCCTACTCGTGCCTCTCCATTGACTAAATTGACACAGAAAGAGATTAAGTTCCAATGGTTCGATATTTGTGAAAGGAGATTCCAGGAGTTGAAATCAAGATTGACTAAGGCATCGGTGTTGACCCTGCTAGAGGGTACAGATGGGTTTGTGGTATATTGCAATGCTTCAAGGAATGGGCTTGGGTGTTTACTAATGTAACAAAACAAAGTTATAGCTTATGCTTCTAGGAAACTCAAAAATCATGAAAAGAACTATCTAACACATGACTTAGAACTTGCATTGGTGGTATTTTCATTGAAGATTTGGTGTCATTATTTGTATGGGATCCATGTGGATGTATTCACTGACCACAAGATCATTCAACATATTTTCAAATAGAAGGAATTGAATTTGTGGCAGATGGTTGGAATTACTCAAAGATTACGATATCAATATTCTATACCACTCGGGAAAAGCCAATGTTGTGGCTGATGTTCTTAGCTAAAAATATATGGGTCTTAACTCACTTGGAGACATATCAAAGGTCGTTGGCAAGGGAGGCTCATCGGTTGGATAGCTTGGGAGTTTGTCTTGCGGAATCTAGTGAACGGGGGCTGATTGTTAAATATAGGGCCGAACCATTGGTTGTGGGCATGTCAAAGAAAAGAAACACAGTGATCCATTTTCGGTGCAGTTGCATGAGGGGATTCATAAATATAAGTTCATAGCTTTTTCTCTTGGCATGGATGATGGTACATTACGATACCAAGAGAGATTATGTGTTCCAAAGGTAGATGGTCTTCGACAAATAATCATGGATGAAGCTCACACTTGTAGGTATTTTGTGCACCTAAGTTCTACAAAAATGTACCGTGGTCTCAAGGAATTCTATTGGTGGAATGACATGAAGAGGAATGTAGCAAACTTTGTGGCAAAATGCCCAAATTTTCAGCAAGTGAAGACCAACCATCAAAGGCCCGACGGGTTGGGACAAAATATAGGAATTCTAATGTGGAAGTGGGAAATTATTAACATGGACTTTGTGGTATGACTACCACGCACTCCATAGAAGTATGACTCAATTTGGGTAATTGTGGATAGACTCACGAAATCAGCACACTTCTTGCCAATTAAATCTATCGACACAGCAGGATTATATGCTTAGTTGTATATCAAGGAAATAGTCAGGTTACATGGCCCTTTGTGAGCACGTGATTTTTTCCTCGCGTGAAATACTCCTACAGAGTTCCTAAAATTAGGATTTTCTTTCAATTATTTGTATTTTAGGAATTAATTGTGTAATTTTCGTGTTTGTGTGTGTATTGTGTGTATATTTAATCTACAAAAACACAAAAATAGTGCATTTGCATTTAGAATCCAATTTTGTATGTTTAGGTTTATTATTTAATTAATACTACAAAAATCAAGGAAAATAACAAAAATATCTCTTTTTGTATTTTATTTTACTTTCGAATTCATTATAGTCTTCTTTTAGTTTGGGACTTAACAAATTTTTATAAATACTATGAGGGTTGATTAGTTTATATTGTTAAATTAATTTAGTTTTATGGTTTAATTTTGGTTTTGTTTTAATTTGAAAAAAAAGAGAAAAGAAGAGATAAAAAGAAAAGAAGAGAGAATAAAAGAGATCGGGCCATTTCTCATATACCCAAACTAGTCCAATTTTTAAAAACCCAGAAACCCGACCAAACCCACGAATACCCGGCCAATACCCACCTGTAAACCGGTCCACCTTGATTAGCCTTGATCTCAGCTATTGATCTCCCATGATCCAACGGCTGAGAACTAACCCTTTTCCCCCTTATAATTGTCCCAACCGGGTCAACCTACCCCAAAAAGGAAACAAAAACTCATCTCATTTCTCCTCTCACCCTCTCTGAAACTGAACCCTAGCCACCCTTGTATCCCCTTGTCGTCTCCGCCGTAAACCGCCCACTGGAAATCGCCTTCGCCGGTGGTGATGGTCCAATCGACCTCCTTTTTACACCACACATGTTCCTTCACCTCCCCATCCTAAATCTCCACTCCATCTTATTCGAATCACAACCTAGCCCTTCGAATCTCAAATCGAAAATTCGGTCAAGACCCTAATTTCCCCAAATTACCTCAAAATCACCCCAAGTCATCCTCGACCTTCCCTCATCATGGTTTCACCTTTGATTTCCAAAATACCCTGCCAAAAACCTAGAGTTTCAAATCTACGAAGAGTCAAAAGCCAGTCGATTGGGTTCCCTGGCTCGAAGTTGTCCAAAGTGCATGCTAGTCAGTTCGTTCTTAGTAAGAACAACTGATTAACATTAATTTTGATTCACTTTCACCCAGTAAACAATCTAGATTCGTTTGAAGTTCTTCTTTAATTTTATGTATTTTTCTTTGCCATTTTTTTATTTTACTTTTTCTGAGTGTCATCTCCATCTCTGTTCTTTTATGTTTTCTTCCCTGTATATAGTTTTAGCTAGTTGTTTGATTCACTTTATTTGTCCAGTTAGTTAAGTCTTTTACTTTCATTGTTCGAAGTTCAATTGTGTTAGTTGAATTTTCTGAATCTCAGTAATCAAAGACTGTTTAAGTTATTAATTTTAATGAAAATAGCTAAGTTAGGTTGGTTAAAATTAAGTGTTTGTTTCGAAGTGATTGGTTATGTGATTTAAATGATTATATAGGTTAAAATTTCATTAATTATTTAGAGTTTAATAGTTCTTACTTGCGATTCTTGTTAATATTAGTTTCAAAAGTTCTCCTGCATGTTCATCTCATTATTACATTTTTTTGTTTTCTTGTTCATATCAGTAGTTTAAGTTTTAGCTAAAGACTTGTTTGGATCAATAGTTTTTGTCATTTGATCCTCCTGTGTCTAGCAATAATAACCTGTTGTTGTTAGCCTTGATTTCCCAATCTTTAGAAACCTGAGGGACTTAAATGAATATAAATTTCTTGTTAGGAACTGCAATAAGCAGTGGCTTAAAGGTTAAAATTGGATTTTCACAAAGGCTGAATATCAGAATTTTCTAGAATAAAGCAAAGTTGTCCTTATCTTTTAAAAAATACTGGTTTTGGATAAGGAAAAAGGACAATACAACTGTAAAATATGTTGTACTAGGTCAGAATATTCTTTTCTCAGATGCTCTTTAGGAATTCTATATAAAGAAACACTCTATCACTCTCACACAAGATTCTTTTGGGCATTATTTACTGTACACACAAAAAACCCACTCTCTCATCTGTTGAAAACAGGTTTCAAACCTTAAGAAAACGTTCCTCCTTTTGGTTCTTTTGAAGAGCTGAAAATGAATTGAAGTAAAGGGATTTCTTTTGGTCGTCTTGAGTTGAAATTTTTGAGTTTTGAAAGCTGAATTGGTTTATGATTTGGTATTGTCTACTGCATGCTATTGATCACTACTTCTTGGAAGAATCAGTTTCTTTTCTCTTAGCTTTCCTTTGGTCTTATTTGAATCATCTCTAGGTATATAACAAAGTTTTTGTCTATGAGAATGACTCTATTGGTGCAATCAGAATTTGTTCATAACTATGACAGTTCAGCATGTGTTAATAGTAGGAATTAATATGCTTGTTCATTATTTCTTTATCAACTTTCCATGTGTTTTTCTGTGCATTTAAGCATGTAGAAAAATGTTGTTAAAAAGCATGAATAGTAGTATTTACTTTTAGTTTATAATTCTTTCTTTTCCTCCTTCATTTTATTCTTTTCTGCTTTCGTTTATCTTCTGACTGCTTGATCATAAGATGTAGCCTATTGGTTTAGCCACCATTCAGTTGGACCAATTGGCTGAGAAGTGGGATTTACATGATTGGGAAAAAAAGATGAGGTTGTTATAATTTTGAGTTGAAATCTTTAAAGATTTATGTGTTTAACGTTCAATATGGTTAAAATCATGAACAATCATCTTCTTTTATTACTATTGCATTCATCAGCTTTAACCTAGGACTGTCAAGGTAAGTATGACTGAAGCAATCTTGTGAATCTGACCTTTTCCCATGGTCAGATTCATGAGATACTTGGGAAACAAGGCTGATTCAGCCACAAGGAGCCTCATGTTTGGAGCCTGGGCAGGTAGCTTTGTAGGAAGCAGCTATGTAGCTGAGTTCTTGCAAATTTGGCACATTGGATTTGATGAAGTAATGAAAGGGAAACATGTAATCAGTAAAAGCCTTTATTTTTACTGTATTTTGTTCCTCTAGAATTCTTTAGGCTATCAGCTTTAATGTGCTAGATTCTTTAGCAGTTTAAAATTCATTGTATAATTTTTGGACTTATAACTTTGTAAATCAGACTGTTAATTTAAAAATCCAGATTAGTTATCAGTAAGCCTACGAAAGTGAGCTATTTTGTCTGTGCAAAAAATGTATCTAGATATATGTGCGAAGTTTGGCATTGGGTCACAATTAGGCCCAAACCTTGGGCCTATTCAATACAAGTCTGATTTGAGCCATTTCGGCTTCAACATTTGGACTTCACGAGTTGACCCAACATAACTTAATTTGTCGAATGCAAATTTTTTTTCTCTATAGTTTGAGTTTTAATCCGTTATAGTTAATCTCCAAGTCAGCTTTTTGGTATCAATTTTCCATGAGAACATTTGAATTTAATTGGATCTTCAGTAACCAGTTTTTAGCGTTAGGCTGTTTGGAAATTAAGTTACCTGGACTGTGCATTTTAGGGTCTGTATTTTTAAATCGGGATTTCCAAATTCAGGCCATCTGTGAGCCCAAAGTTCAGCTCTCAAAGCTGATTCAATAGCAGGCTTTCGCCGGCCCATTTCCCCTAGGCCCAAAATATTTTAAGACCTCTTCATAATTATCTAGCCTTGGTTAAGTTTAAATTAGTCTCCTAGGTGACTTTAATAAGCTCTCCTAAAAAAACATTTGAAGTATGCCTTGTTAAACAAATCTCTTAAGCTAATGGCCCTCGTATTAGTTTCATAACTTAGACCTAACAAACATCAAATAATCGTAGTTTGCTTTAGGCTCGATTTAGGCTAGTATTGTGATTATGTATACAATTAGCGTAACAGAATTGCAATTTTAACTCTAAAAAAGACTCGGAGGATGCGTTTGCGCAATTTCAAATAAACTTCTCTTAAAAAAATAAACAAACCGTTATTAATTGTGGACACATTCGCGTGACATAATATTTGACATGCCAAAAGAAAAGAGTATACGTACGTGTAACTCAATTCTTCAATTACAAATAATTCAAGTGATTTAAAAGCGGTAAAAGATAAGTGCACATAGATTTTAAAAATAAGTAATTAGACAATTTATGCCAAGTATGAATTGCTAAGTGACCGTGCTAGAACTGCGGAATCTGGGGTGCCTAACACCTTTCCTCGGGTTAATAGAATTCCTTATTTAGAATTTCTGGTTCGCAGACTTCAAAAGGAAAGTCGAAACTTCCTCGGTTTGAGATTTAAAATAAAATGGTGACTTGGGACACCATAATTTATTCCAAGTGGCGACTCTGATATAAATAAATAAATAATTTCATTTCGAATAATCTCACTTAAATTGGAAAAACTCCCTTATATACACCCCCATCGGGGTGTGTGTAAAAAAGGAAGTGTGACACCCTTCGATTTTTATCATTTCGGATCGAGGGGCACAATTCACAAAACTTTTGGAAGAAATTTCAGCAAGGTTTGGGTACTCGGGTTAATCTTAGTACAACCTTTCATACACAAACTGACGGGCAGGCAGAGCGGACCATTCATACGCTTGAGGATATGTTGTCTGCTAGTGTTCTTGACTTTAAGGGTAGCTAGGATGATCATTTGCCTCTCATAGAATTCACCTACAACAATATTTATCATACTAGTATTCAGATGGCACCATTTGAGGGGTGACGTGATAATATATGTAGATCTCCCATTGGGTGGTTTGATATTGGGGAAGCTGAATTGATAGTGCCATACCTCATGCATCAGGCTATGAAAAAGGTTAAGATCATTAAAGAGCGGTTGAATACTGTTCAGAGTCGTCATAAGTCCTATTCAGATGTTCGTCGTATAGATTTGGAGTTCAAAGAAGATGATTGGGTATTCTTGAATGTCTCCCCATGAAGGGTATAATGCAAAAACATACTTATGGAGCTCAAGCTGATAAATAAAGAACTGGTTCCTGAAGTCTAATCTGTTAAAGTTCTTTAGATAATATGTTAAGTCAAGTATTCAAAATTATAATATATTTGCTTTGAGAAATATAATAGTAGGTTAGTGAAAAAACTTTGATTTTTTAAGCTTCTTGAATTAGTTGTAGGACTTAGGGTACTTGAGTTAGTCTCCTTAGTTATAGTGTTATAACCTGAAACTGATCTTTGAATTTTAGTGAAATTTTGAGGAAACTCCTATTGGGCGGATCGTATTTTTTTTACTCACTTGAGTTAGAGGTTTTCTACGTAAAATTCTCTGTGTTGGTTTTTCGCAATTATTTCAATTTTTATCTATTTTCATAGTTTCAAGAACCAGGTTCTTTTAAATCGCAAAATTCGGGTAAGACACAATTCACTCCCTTCCCTTTATTATGTCGGGGTGTATCCTAAAATGGAAGATTTATTATTTGAAATTGATTGCAATAGCTTTATTTCACGATATTGAGTTATTTTTTACTAGATTTGAGTCGTTTTGAGTTGGATTTAAAGAAAAGGTGATTGTTGATTGATAAAAGATTATTCGGTAAAGGTAAGTCTCTTGTCAATCCTTGAATTAGGAGATTTTCTCCATAGACGATTTATTTGCTACTTATTACTAGATTTAGGATCTGCATATATTCGAGACTTTGACTACCTCCAGTGGTATTTAACGAGCGTTCTGCTTGGTCTGGATTATGTGAAAGTATTATCATGTTTCAGTTGATTCTATGACTACATGATGATTCAAAATTATGATTTAGAAGCATGCTTAAAGTTATGACTTGTTGAATTGGGCATAAGGAATAGTTAGTTTTCCGTGTTGAAATTTATTATTAATCCGTAGGCATACACTTGCCTTATTTGCTTCATGATTTGGTGGGTATATGGCTTAGTTTACTTATGTTAAATAATATGATTATACTTATACATGTTGAAATAACTTATGAGCCGCTATAATAAATTAAATTACATGATTATCCATAGCCATATAAGCTTTTAGTCGTATTTTTTTATTGTTATGCCTGGTACTTTTTTATTATACTTATTTCATAATATATGCATGAGCCGAGAGTTGGTTATTGCGGAAAATTGAGAATTTTAGCACTACGGACATTATGAGCACATATTGGTTATTGGATAATAATCAGTGATTGGAAATTAATCAACGCTTGAATATGGATTTGTCCCTCCGAAGTCACGTGATTACTCATATTATTTGGACCAAGTGAGCATAGGCATCCGAATTTTTGGTGCTTGATTTGGACATATGGCTTGTGTCAGGCACATGAATTTGGTACTATGAGACAATCTTGAGCATGCATATCAATAACTTTGGCTCATGCAGTAGTCCTGTATAACTATTTTTGACATGTATCATGTCTTTATTTGAGAATGAGGTGTTAATATCTTATTTGATTTCCTTTATCTATAAAGTATGGCTAAATTCCGTATGAACTGTGTTTTGAGCTTTAATACTTATTTCATGATGGGTGCCTTATTTTGTATCTTATTTATGTTCTCGCCTTATTATTGTATTTTTAATAAATATTGATATCGATCCTTCCTTACTACTTCTTCGAGCTTAGACTTAATACTTACTGAGTGTTGTGGTTTGTACTCATACTACACTTTCGCATATTTTTGTGCAGGTTTTGAGATGTTTTACTTGATCCGATCCACAACACATGTTGTCCCCCTCCTTACTTGTCTATTTATGTCTATATATATAATCCCACTTAATGGGGTCTGGGGAGGGTAGTATGTACGCAGACCTTACCCCTACCCTTGGGTAGAGAGGCTGTTTCCAAATAGACCCCCGGCATCCTTCTCTCCAAGAACTTCCCACCTTGCTCTTGGGGAGACTCGAACTCACAACCTCTCGGTTGGCTCACAAGTTCAACTTTTATAACTCAAAACTCCGGGATAGTAATCCTAGAGTTCGAAGCTTACGAACAAACTATTCTTCTAGACGCTCTTCCTTTTTTGGCTTCTTGTTCTAACTACTATTTCCATGAAGCAACAAATATAATACTAATCTAATACTAAAGCTTTTGTCGGTGAAAACGTAAACAAAGAAAGAAACCATAGCAACTAAAGAGGACAGCAGGAAAAAAGAAAAAGAGCAAGGGATTTAGAAAGCTTACTATGATTTGGAACTGATACCAATTATTCAAGAAACTGAAAAACTAACACCTGGGTTGAAACACATGATTCTCCTTCAATAGCTAAAATGAGAACCATAAAATTTTCAAAACATACCAAAAAATCCAATCAGCTCACATCGTCATTACTGAAGTAGCTAAGTACGACTAATTACCAAACATGAAAATCCAACGGCAAAGAGGAAGGAGCACCGACCGCGTAATTTAAAAGAGAAATAGCTTGAGAAATATTTGAACTTCTTCACAGTAAGAATTGTTCTGCAATTTCACATCCGCAGGGTTTTGAACTCCAGCATATCATGTAGAGTTTCACTAGTAAGAATTTCCCACTCCAACACAATGTGTTCAAGGGTATCTTTGTCCAAGTTTTATTTTAGCATTAAAATGTGCCGATTTTCCAACTACTTGCAAATGTTCGCTATTTTTCAAATTACAGCTTCAGGAGTGTTCAACCCCCGCTATTATTACAAAAAGTAGTTTTTCAACCTCCCGCGCCCATTGCCATCCCTACATACTCCTCCAATGTGTTGGAGTTAGCCGTGTAAAAAGCAGCGTAATTATGGACATTATTTAGATTCAATACTATGCAGCATCAAAGTCTTTCATAGCAAAACTCACAACATTGCAAGCTATTTTCCAGTTGCTTCACACATACTAGGCAGAAATATTAAATGTAGACATTTGCCACTGAATTGTTCTTGCTTCTTAGGGATTTAATTTCAACATTGTATACAAACAATTGGATACACAGAATTGTTACAACATGGACACGGGATTCATATGACAAGAGTTTTCGTGCAAGAGGAAAATTTACAGGTTGTCTGTAGATGCTGAAAGCTGTAAAAGGATGGTAAACCTTGGAAGATGAATTTGCTCTTCTTTTTTCCTTCTCTTTATTGTCGAACAATACTTGATCTTTCCTGCCCTTTTCTGTCTATCAGGACCCTGCTTCATTCCAAAGTACTGTGTATCTCAGAAACCTGCTCACTGACCTCAAGAGAATGAAATGAAGGCTTTTTTGCTGCAAAGACTAAGAAGAAATATATGGCAACAGAAGAGTCGATACTCATTCTTAATGACTAACATTCTAGAACTTTCTTAATTTGTTCCCAATTTGTGTCGTTTTCAACATCTCAACAGGCAGCCGCCATTAAGTGTATGTGTATGTGTATATGCATGTGTAAGAGAGCAGGGATGGGAGGGAAGAGATTTTCTTTTCAAAGAGGAAAGTGGAGAGTAGGAGACGTGGCTAGGGGAATAAGGGCAATATACCCCACTGGTGCAGGAAGCCTTCTCCAGTTGTTACTTCTAGCACCAGCAGCACAAGAACTGCCAACATAGCAGCTCTTCCGTTCCACGTTTCTGCACTTTTTGTCCAACCCCATTCCCAGACTGTTACAGGAGGTGGTAGCTCCCTGCGCTGTGAATCATATACTGCCAATAGCTCTTCCACGCTGCCAAGAGGAACCAATGACTGCAAATAAACACCAATAGCTTAAATTAGGTTCAGTTTAGCCACTGATCTTTGAAAGCACTGAACTTTCTGTTCAAACTTTTATCCTTAAAAATGAAACAAGGGAGGGAAGTTTTCCCTTTATTTCAATCACATATTGCAGTTACAGCATAAAAGCCAGGTGCCCATGGATTTGCTGCAGTTATGCAACGAAAGGCTTGGAAATATGCAAATAGACTAGGAAGGTCGTGGAGGTGTTACAGAACCTTGAGCACAGCTGAACACTCACCTCTGTCCCAACAAGTCAATGGAATGTGTTAGTTGATCAATGTCCTATGGCTGAGTAATTTGTTCAAATCCTTCACTTGGTACATAGAAGTGTAAAAGATCTGGTTGCAGATCTCATAACGAAACCAATGTGCTTGACAAGTAGAGCCTCACTTTGTACCGATCAACTAAAAAGAAATGAAGTCTAGCCATTTGGGAAGTAGTACCAATAAATCGCAAGTGAATAAATATTAGCAGTATCCCTCCCCATGTATCCTATTACTTAATATAATTCACAGTCGACCATATTTTAGATTAGCAAAATAATAGAAGTTGTTTTAACTCAAAATGAGAATGAATTGAACGTTAACAAGACTGAAGAAACAGAATTGTCAAACCAGGGACGATCTATGAAATAAAGGACTCAGAAGTGTAGATGCTGCCTGACAAAGCTGGAAAATCAATGATACCTTGGCCAAGCAGAAAAAGTTCTGCCATAACTCAAAATGAGAATGAATTATACTTTGCTCAAACTGAAGATATGGTCTAAATCGGTCTCCTCGAGCCTGGTTTGGTAAGTTCAGCACAATTATTCAGAAGTTTGACATGACTCGAACTGAAGCTAATCACTCCGTGTTATATCGACATTCTACTTCAAGTCTTGTATTTCTCTGGTAGTCTATGTTGACAATATTGTTATTACCGGCAATGATCAGGATGCTATTATTAAATTGAAGCAACATCTCTTTCAACACTTTCAGAACAAGGATTTGGGCATATTAAAGTATTTTTTGGGTATTGAGGTCGCTCAGTCTAGCTCACGTATTGTGATCTCACAACGGAAGTAAGCCTTAAACATTCTTGAGGAAACAGGAATGACAAGCTGTAGAGCCGTTGTGGATCCGAATTTTGAACTTATGCCGAGACAGGGAGCCGCTTACTGGTTGATAAATTAAAGTATCTTACATTGACTAGACCTGACATTTCCTTTCATGTGAGTGTTGTAAGTCAGTTTTTGGATTCTCCCTGTGATAGTCATTGGAATGTAGTCCTCCGCATTCTTCGGTATATAAAATCGGCTCCAGGAAAAGAGTTGTTGTTTGAGGATCGAAGCCATGAGCAGATTGTTGGATACTCAGATCCTGATTGGGCAGGATAACAACAACAACAACAACCCAGTATAATCTCACATAGCAGGATCACCTTATGATATTCTACGAATATTGTGTTTTAGTAGGAGGCGATTTGGTGTCTTGGAAAAGCAAGAAACAGAATGTAGTTGCTCGGTCTGGCACAGAAGCAAATATCAAGCAATGGCTACGGCAACATGTGAGCTAGTTTAGATCAAACAATTGCTCAAGGAGTTGAAATTTGGTGAAATAAGCCAGATAGAACTTGTGTGCGATAATCAAGATGCCCTTCACATTGCATCAAACCCAATGTTCCATGAGAGAACTAAACATATTGAGATTGACTTGTCACTTCATCAGAAAAAAGATACTCTCAGGAAATTGCTACAAAGTTTATGGAGTTAATGATTAGATTGCAAATATTTTCACTAACTCCCTCACTGGTCCTCGTATTAGTTATATATGTAATAAGCTCGGCATATATAATTTGTGTGCACCGGCTTGAGAGGGGAGTGTTAGTTACTTCCTCCGTTTCAATTTAGATGAGGTAGTTTGATTTGACACAGAGTTTAAGAAAAGAAAAGAAGATTTTTGAAACTTGTGGCCTTAAAAGCTGAAGGGGTAAAAACTTTGTAGGGCCGTGACATTTCTGTGGTTATAAAAGCTTCTCATTAAGCTGAATTATTTTAATTGTAAAAATGTGTCATTCTTTTTGGAACAGACTAATAAGGAAAATGTATCACCTAAATTGAAATAGAGGGACTAGTTATTATCTAAATAAGCATAGTCCTACATGGAATAGGAGTAATGTAGGTATTGTGTATTGCTATAAATAGGGGAACATGGAATAGGAGTAGTATAGGTATTGTGTATTGTTATAAATAGGAGTACTTGAATTATAGTTAGAGCACATCAATAATAGAATATTTTCCCGCATGTTATTTCTCACGAACACTAGGTGATCTCTTCCGATCTGCCTAAGCATTAGTGGACAAAGTTACCTGGTAACTAAGTTGGTGGAAAGTAGCAAGTACCCGGTGAAATAATCAAGGTGCATGCAAAAAGGTACATCGTTATACTCTTTAACACACAGAAAGGGGGGGGGGGGGGGGATATAAAGTGTGAAACCACCACTGTTCCTACCCAAAAAAAAGCTACACTGAAGTACAAATTCTCAGAAAATATAGTTAATGAATAAAACATGTGTAGCTTATCCAAAAGAGGACAATAACTGTAAGAGCAGCAGAAAATAAGAAATCATTTTTCCCTTCATGTCTTTTAGCTCAAGTAGAAAGAAACGGCCTAGTGGAAAATGTATGGCAGAGTAAAAAATTGTGGATTTGCTGCGAGACTGAGATGGACCTTTTCACATTCCATCAGACTAAGTTACACTGCTTAGTGTCTATGCCGTTGGTAGATGATCAGATTTTTGGAAGAGCCCTTCCTTCACTTTAGATAAAGAATTGGACCAATAAACAATAGGGCGCAAGTAGCTTCAAATCGACAAGGGTGAAATCAGGGGCTAATCTACCTTTCCCCTTTTATTATTAAAAATTATATAATAACATAATTTTTTATAAAGGGCCGCTTCTCCTATGTTGTGTAAAATTCACATCAGGCTTCCATATTTCAGCCCACTGGCTCCATCTACAATAACAGAAATTGACAGCATCCAAGGAAACCAATCAACACTCGAAACCAAGGACCAGTCCTTGGAACTCCTGGAAGACTAATGACAAAGTCACAAACAAGAAAACATCAAGAGAAGCTCCAAGGCTTTGAAGTGAAGATCAAGAAATGCCTAGTAATGGGGAAAGAGTTGAAGGATTTAGAGGGATTTCACAAGCATTCAACAAATTTAAAGTCCAACTTGTGGAGTTAGACAAGAAACAACACTTAACAGCTTGGAGAAGCCCCCTTTACAAGTTGCACGGCTAGCCTAGTTGATGCTAGATCATCAGCATGACAAACATACCTAGTTGATGCTGGACCATCAGCAAGACAAACATTATCTTATTTGGATGTTTTTATACTTAGTTTTATTTATTAGACATAATTAATAAGTGATACATGTAGTTTATTTTAAGTTTTGTTGGCTGATTTCACTAGTTTAGGCATGTGGGCCAAATTCAGAAAGGCCTAGGCTTGTCCTATGTTATAAGTAGCCTCTAAACGTGAAGAGCAGATTATGAAGTTTTTGCATGACTAAAGGTGTTTCCTTAGATGAGACTTAAGAAACCCTAATGGTTCCTGAAAACTTTATAGATTATCCATTCAAGTGAGTGATTATCCTTGAGGTAATCTGGTTTCCTTCTTGTTTCTTGATATCTTAGGTTCTTAATTGGTAATTTATTGGAGTAGTCGTGTTTTTATACACTTCATTGCCATTAATTTCTCAATTTAGGGTCAAGATGCCTTTTTTTGATGTATCTTGCTAGATCTTGAAATATCTCGGAATCTGATTTCGTGCTTCTTGTGTACTTTATTCATTGTTCTCTGAGTCTTGTGTTTCTTCCTTTGGTTCTTTATCTTGATTTCTTCTTGTTCTTTATTTCAGTCACTGTTCCTGTTCTTGTTCATGTATTGGATTCCATCTTGGTTTAGGAATTGAGTTTTTTTTTAAAAACATAATCCCTGCGGTATCAGAAATCTTAATAATTTCTTAATCACAGCTTTGGAGTTAAAAAGCACCTGACGAGCTTCAAGATTTGAGACTGCCATTGCTCCAACATATGGAAGACTTTCAATCACTGCATCTGCCAAATCTGAGATGAAAGTGGGTTCAACACCTAGGGCAGGAACACGTGCCCAATTCTGTATTCCAGACTCCAATGCTAGCTCCTTGTATTCAACATCAATTTCCTCTAATGTCTCAATATGTTCACTTACAAAACTGTGATAACATTTAAAATTAGAAACACAAGCAATTAACATGAAAATAAAGAGACTAAGCATCATCAATTATATTGCCTAAAAAGCCAACTTTGCTTACCTTATTGGCACGGCAAGAATACTCTTAACCCCTTTCTTCCCAAGCTCAATTATTGTCTCATCGGTATATGGTTTCAGCCATTCAACAGGTCCAACCCTACTCTGCATCAGAGCAAATAACTTCATGGAATGGCCAACTAAATGGTATTTACAAAACTCAGTCATGGCAGTCTAAATGGGGGAAAAAAGGTGCATCTCGATATACAGAATCACAGTAAAGCACATCAGTCAGGAAGCCATGTATTTGAAATGCCACCAGTGAAGATTTTCTTTGTGTTCCTCCAAGAAGATAACTTATCAGTGGCAGATAGGAGGAACATTACTTGACCACGGCCTCTATCGCCAAGTAAGTAGGAGAAGCAATGTTATACTATATGTTATGTGCTAGCAAATGAGCATATGAGCCTCATCTATCTGTCTAATCTAATAGTGTATCAGTTGACAATAGCATCATAAACAAGCACCATGTTACCCTTTAAAAGGTATTAATCAAGTAATAAGAGAAGCACCAAATAAAATTTTTTTTTCCAATGGGAACAGATAACACCACATATATTAGAGCCCCTCCAAGTTCACAAAACTGACATCAATGAAAGGCTACAGTACCTTTCATACATAGAGGTGTTATGCTTATAACATGAAAGTGTTCAGTACTCATGCCTCACGCTCCATATTAGCTAACAATATTTGTAATGCAATTATTATGATTATTAAACTTGCTTTTTACCTTGTCAGCAACTAGTAAGTTCATGTAGTACATTGTAATACTTCACTAGATAGCAATTAGTCCCCTCACCTATTGTTGAAAAAGTGTGGACAAAAGAAAAAAAGCTCTTTCACCTTCCTAACAATAGTTATGCACGTACCACCTTTTCAAAGTAAGCTGGAGTGCTTTAATATTTTAGCCTCGAGTTTACCATATAATTTAGCTATCTTATGAACTTTCAATATTGAAGAGTACAATGAAGAAATATTTGCAAACCGTGCTTGTAATGCAGTGATACATTATCACTTCCGTTTTTGAAAAGCAAATAGGGTTTGGGAACTGGTACATGGGAATCTTGCTCATAGAAAACACCACATTCAAGTAGTAGGGGAGAGGGATGGAATAGCTGTCTTTAATTGTGTACCAACTTAACTCAGAGCTTTCTTATACATGATTGAATTATGAGCCCAAAAATAAAATGTGCAATCAACTAGAGTCTTAGTTTCAAGAATGATTTAATGCATAAACATAGACAATGTTGCCTATGCAAGTAAGTTTTAATATTATTAATCATAAAACTTAAGTATGCTAATAGATCTGCAGACGTACCTGATAGGCCAAAGTATATGCGTTATGTACCCTTCTCTTCTCAAGTTCTTCCATTATTAAGTCCACACATTCCTCCATTTCAGCCTTGTATGGATCACCTGCTTCCTCTACATATGCAAGTGGTACCCCATGAGCACTGAAGAATATCATCACCTGTGTATATGAAGCTAGTTAATAAGGAAAGAGGTAAGCATAGAGGGATATCATACTACTTTAGAAGACTCTGCTTTTATTTTGTTTATAAGATATCAGACATTATTTCCTAAATAAGACATGTTGGGGAGCAGGAACAGAATGCCGTCAAATCAAGAGAAATATTTGGTCTAGAGTGCCACCACTTTTCTTTTTGTTTTTGATCCTTAATCTCTTCAACCGCACAGAGATTTTTCCATGACACTTTTTTTTCTGCCATAACCAACTCTATATAGGTTCAAGAGAAGATCTTCAAGCAAAAGACTTCAGGGACAATGATACACTAAATCAAGAGTGTCACAGTATCATGGCAAAAATCTGTAAACATTAATTACAGAAGAAAGCAAAACTGGTAAGTCAGCCAGATGTAGTTATAAACAAAAGACTTAGCAGGAATTTTTCGACTTTTAAGTAATCAAAGCAAAAATACAAATACACCAACACTTTGCTGCCTCGCGTATAAGGAAAGATAGGAACTTTTTTAAGGAAAATGAACACTCTTTTCACGAGGAAAGTATAGCATGAGCCATTGAAAAATAGAGATGATACTACCTCCCCAGGGCGTTCAAAACTTTTCAGCTCTTTTTCCATCAAATCTGCCATCGCTTTGATATATCCTTCCCGTTGATACCATGAGGGTATTACTGTGTGTTGCATGTTAACAAGATACTCATCCTCCCTAAAGAAAATACTCATTGCTACATATATTATTATGACAATTGCAAATGGAATGTATTCTCCGAGCGAGAATATAGGTATGTTTATTACCGAAATATACTCTCTAAAAGGCGAAGGCTTGAACCACTCGTAGATATTGAAAACTGTGGATAAAGAGGGAGAACAACAAGCTTTGTGATTCCATCCCTTTTAATCTGCAAAAAGAACAGAAAAGGGAAGATAAAAAACCAATAGCTCAACTTTAATTCTATCCTAGGTATCTCTATTGTGCTTCAAGGAAAAACTGGAAATACGAGAAATTATAACATAGCTTCATCATTTTAAAAAGGGGTACCCATACATCTTGAAGAAATCAGGAAAAAAATTTGAATTTTGATAAAGGATCGACATAGGACTTCGTAAGACAAAGATATCATTAATCCACATTGATTTTATTCATGGACAACTTCTTAAACCAGTCTCAGTACTGATATTTCAGAAACAACTGCCTTCCTTTCCTTTTACACCTGAAACCACTGCCTTCAATTCCTATATAGTTCTTCTGCCATAGCAAATCCGCAAGTTTTAAGACCCACAACATTCATATCATCCTTCTACATGCTTTAGTTATTAATTGTTTTCATTAGGGTAAAGAAAAGATAGCAGAATGTTCTCCATCGAGTCAATTACAGACATATGAGAACCAATTCAGTTGCATGCTTCTGAGGATATTTTGCACTAATTCTAGGAAAAATTTGACTTTCCGAATTTGCCTTACCAGTCCCATGGACCACACCAGCCAATGATCAAATTACAGAAGGAAAATAGGAGCTTTCTTCCGGTAAGGTTTTATTAGCACAATGAGTTGTTCAGCTAAAAGTATTAACTTCCCCTTATCCCCCGAGAACAGCCTTTGACTCTACCTACAAAGCCAAGATGGATAAATCTTGGGCAAAATTGACAAAGTAAGGATGCCCTATGCTTGGCCATTACATAGTTTCTATTAATGAGAGTCAAAAACAAATGTATAACCATAATTAATCAGGGAAAGTGCTACACAAACATCATGAAGGTTGATGATGAAGCAATAAAGACCATTGCTTCAAAAACGAACAGATGAAATCACGGATTAGGGCTCTGAGAACAAATTACCTATTATAAGGACAAGAAAGATGGATCAAAAACTAGTGTATACAGAGAAGATAATGTAAAAAGATTTCTCCTATTGCATAATCTTCAAAGGAATTTCAGTTTTGCTTCTAGATAATGTACAGTTCATTTGTCTGACACTTGAAGTAGTAAAGTACTCTAGTTTCTGTCTGCGACCTGCCAACATAAACTTATGAGCTACGGGCAAGTTTCTTTTCTGTTTCTCTCATTTCAAGAGATTTTCCCAAGGTCCCAGTAGATAATATCCGTTAAAATGCTTTATTGGATGCATTTAACTTGATTTGATCTGCTTTATAACTCAATATTTCAAGGAACTGCAACCTCATTGTCACCTTTTGTCTGTGTGAGCCAGCAACATATATTCATCTACAAAGTCTTCCAGTAGCAGACAATCGCCAAAGGGAATTCCTGGGACGTGACTTGACACCCTACATTTAGTCTAATGTTTCAAAGATCATACTTAAGTATTGAGACAACATTTTCCAATCATAGAGCCAGTTACATGTCAATCATAGTTTTACTTTTATTTTTCGATTTTTAATAAATAAGAAACCATCTCATTGATGACCACCAAGATAGTGCCAAAAGTTGCAGAGTTTTTTTGCAATGAATATCAAGAAAATCTAATAAACTAACTATACAAAATAGAATATTTAGTTAAATCAAATATATAACTAAATAAAGAGAGCTCCTGATCTTGACATTGGTTTTGTAGCTTCTTCGAGATTATGATATTCCCTCTCCCAATCATCAAATATTAAACACATGGCTGCTAGCTCCCCAACATCTTTCCTCTGTCTATCCGACATTGTTCAACCTTCACGTTGCTAGGTTTCCAGCTCTCAGCCACTGTAGGCAAGCTGTTAACCAGACAATAGACAAAGTGCCAGAATTCAGTTGCAAACTCACAATAAAGGATCAGAGCATTAGTCTCTTCCCCGCCCTTCTTTCACATGCAACCCCAGCTTAACATTACATGTCCCCGGTTTCTCAAATTATGTGCTATGAGGATGGCATCCCAATGCTGCACTCTATGCAAATGAAGCTATGGTTTTGGAGTCCAGTCATCCAAATACCCTTTTGAATAAGTTCTGCTGCTAAACTGACAACTGGTACATACATTAGGATCTCACTGAGAAGCTTGTCTCCCCTGGAGATCACACGGCTATAAATGATGTGAAGAAGATGCTCCAATTCTTCCCACTCCCAATCCTAGGTAGGTTTCCAAAAGATATGTCCAAAGATGTTTTGCATGTATTCTTGCTATGTAAATCCTCGCTGTTGCCTCCTCCTTCATCACTACCAATTAATAAGCAAGGAAACATATCCTTTAAACAACAGAGAAGGCCTAAAATGCCCCGAAACTTTGGGATTTGGTACAATATTACCTTTCGTACACCTATCGGGCTAAAAATGCTCCCGACGTTAACCTTTCGGCTCAAGTTTACCTTTATTTCTAACAGTCTCCTTATACTCGGGGGTATTTTTAGCCCGATAGATAGATGGAGGGTAATACGGTACCAAATTCCATAGTCAGGGGCATTTTAGGCCCTCTTCGTTTTATATATGACCACATTATTTGGCATTTGCATGAAATTTGTCTTCTTTATATTTTGTGGGCCTCTCTTGTATAATGCAACAATATCCAATATTCATGTGACATTGTTGTAGAAGAATTAGTGGAAAACATTACCAACTGTAAATCTTCATGAGCTTTTAGTTGGTAAATATGGAATTGCATTGAGATTTTTTTTTCTAGGCAGTACTACCTATGAATTCGCAGAAAACCAATCACAATTATCGCTTCCCCTTCCCCATAATTAATGTTTATTAATAAGTATTTTAATAGTAAGGTATTAATGTCACACCGCTTGGAATTTTTGCATTCAACAAATCTTAGAGGCTTAGCCACAAGGCTCCCACGGCTTCTCCACTAAGCTTGGTGAAAAACTCATGACGTTATGTTCCATCATGTAATTAAAATTCTCTTTACTAGATAATTCTATTAACAAATTATCTTGCATGAATCGAAGTCATATTGTTGAGCTCAAGTCCTGCAAATATTATCTTCCCAAGCAAAACCCTTAAAATGTAAATGATCCACTGATGCTAATTTGTTTCTAAGCTTTCATAGTATTTTGGTTAAGCATAGATTTTGATTATAAAAAAGTGATTTGCACCTCTCTTTGGCCAAGAAATTTACTCTTTTTTTTTAAATCATTTTTTGGATTTTTTTTATTTGTTCATTCTACAAAGTCTATAAATATTTAATGTTTTGATACTTTTTTGTTTCCATCCTTTACATATTCCATATAAATCAAAGGAAGGTAGAAACTCTTTACCTCCCCCACATTAGATTACTCCTCCGGTTAAATTCTTAAAATGATTACGTAGCTGATGTGTGGCTTAAATGCTATACCTTTATACCGTTATTTACCTTAAATGATTACGCTTTGATGTAATCTTGATGATGCATGCAACATTTGGGCTTAGTTAATTTTATTTTATGTGTAAGAATATTTGGACATGAAATATAGAGAAGATTGAGTGAAATGGCACCAAACAATGAAGTAGAGCACAACATGGAGTTAGTACTTACACGTCGCAAGGCCTAGTGAAATTGGTGCCTTACACGGGGCTAGCCGAGGAAAGTTTAGTGCCTTACATGGCGCAAGGAGAGAACTTGGCGCCTCAGATACCACAAGGCACAGCATGGCGCGGAAAGTGCGCCGCCTCCTACAGCGTCTCACAATAATACCCCTCTGTCCGGGAAAAGTTGGACTCCTTGTTGGTTTTGGACTAGGACACTTCGACCCTAACATATAAATACTCCCTACGCTGGTTGTTGAGAGGGTGAGACATTATTGAAGAGAGAAAAGACCGCTGGAACATATGCAAGCATCGGATCACACTAATTCTTCCTCCAATTCTTTCTCATTTATAGATTAATACTTTCAATTATTAATATTGTTAGCATGATTATGAATAGCTAAATTTCAATCTAGAGTTTCATTGAACCTATTGAAAGATGAATTCTCGTTATATGTTAATATAATTTTGCCTTTGAAATTATCTATGTGCTTATTTTAGTTAATTGAAGAGCTCTCAATTAACGGCCTATTTAGTGTGTATTGCTTGAGAACGTATGTATATTTAAGTTGTTGAACAATGTTACTTTCAAGGTATATGAGAGATCAACACGAAGGGTTCAAACGTGATCATAGTGAGAGCAAGCTAGTGTAATTAAAAAGAATATGACTAGTACATTATTGTAGTTTTTTGAGAGAGAATTACAATAAGTCGAGTGCACACGATCAGTAGAGAATACTTAAGTAAAATTATAGGAACGCAGCGAGAAGGATTCCAACCACCATACCAACCACTTCTATGGTCAGACACCAATGCACAACCACTATTGCCAACTACTTGTACCACCGGCGCCCCCCCCCCCCCCCCCCCCCCCCGAGCTACATCGCACAACAACCACCACAATTGCCGGTCATCTCACCAACCACACTACCACTAGCCATAACCCTACCAACTACCTCCACTGCAACCACCTCCATCGCAAGATACCACGACCAACCACTTCCATCATCAACTGCCCACTACCAACTGGCCCTTGAACAACCACTACCACAATCACTTCTAAGATTAGCCGCCACTGCATAAATACCATCGCTGACCACATGTACCACTAGCCACCTTCATCCCCAAGCTACATCGCACAACTACCACCAACAACCACCACCATCATGTGTCATTACCACCAATCACATCTAACACTAGCCACTGCACCGCCAACTACCTCCACCACCATCTACCCAACCTCCATGGCTAGCTACCACGACCAACCACCTCCACCATCAGCCACCTAACCACCATGACCAACCACCTCCACCGCTAGCTACCACAATAAACCACCTCCATAGCTAGTCTTACCCACCAATAACTTATACCACATCACCAGCCCAACCTCTACTGCCAACCACCACTAGCAACTACAGTACGATCACTGCAAAAACACCACTGCTAGTCACCTGCACCAATGACAACCACCACTAGCCACCACCTCAAAATTGACATGGTTGAAGACCACCACAACTAACATTTAGAGTGTGATTTATCAAACAAATAGTTTCTACAACACCATATCAATCAAATGTTTCTCTAATATTTTGTTGATATAACATTTAACTATGATTATTGTTTTTAAATTCTCTATTAATTAATTTTTAATAAAGATAATATATTCACACATTCAGACGCAGAAAAAAAAAACAATCATAATTATACAGTATCCAGATTAGACACAATTTGTAAATAATCAATATGTAACTAGATTCACATTATCTTTATCTTAACAAAAGCAAATGGGTTTAAGCAGCTTCCTCACTCGGCTTAGCTTCAACTCGGGACTGTTACACAGCAAGATAGAGAGATAAGGCTAACTCGTCTAATCCCTTCGCGAAAGATAAAAGCCTCTTCTCCAAGCCATATTACTCCCTCCACCATCCCTTTCCACTTCTGTGCCACTCCCACTTCTCAGTACCACTTATGCTCCGGTAAAAAATTTTGTTTTAGATTTCTTTTTATACTTAATCATGAATGCATGTCTGGCTAATACCAACTTATTAGTTAGCTGATAAATTATTATTTCTTTGATATAGCTGTAGTAAATTTGATCCCTATCACTCTATCGTCTAGCCCAAATTATGTGATATGATTCTGTAGTAGTGTAGCCAGTCTGAACCTGGCTCGTACTAACTGCTTCAAACCATAGAACACATAAACAACTACAAAAGGAAAAGGAAAAGTTTACAAAAGAAAATCAAAGAAACAATACCAGCTCAATGGCTTCCTCCGTGAATGGATGCCAGTAGCGCATACCAACATACACCTTTGCAGGCACATTCCTTTCCCACAGTGCTTTTCTCAAGGCTTCAGCCTACAAATAAAAATATTATTAAACAGGCAGAATTGAATAGAGGAGCCACGGAAAATAATGCACAAAAACATTGTAATTCTCATATACAAATCCACCACAGTAAACAGCAGCAAACAGTATTAGAGATCTCTCGGTAGAAAAGAAGTACAAATCATACTAAAAATAGCCATAGCAAGTATTTCCGCCATAAATCACTGGAAAATCAGCATGATCGAAAAATTTCACCACTATGGTAAAACGCTCTGACTTAACAAAGAAAATCCAGAGATCCACTACCATAAGCACACGTAAAATACCATTTATTCTTCTTTTAGCCGTCGTTGGACCAGCATTTCTTCTTCACTCAATCCTAGTTCTTAGAAACTTACCCATTAATCAAAAATCATGTATAATTATCAAACCATAAAATTCATGCCTGAGCATCAGTTATCCGTCGAAGAGGAGAGCCACCACCAATTGAAGCATAACCTTCTTTGCTCTTAGGTGCTCTAGCAACAGATATGAATTGCGCAAGTGGCCTTTGCAAAAACCGAAACAGCCTTGGCAATCGAATAATATCCTGTACAAACCAAACAATCCAAGTTAAAAACCATCAAACAAAAGAGTGAAACACAATAGCGTTCGACATATAACTTACAGGATCAGCAAAAAGATTGAATAAAAATGGCTGCACATCTTCAAGAGATTCCGGGCCACCAAGATTAAGCAACAAAACACCAATTTTTCCGTCACGAACAACATTAACAGGATCTGTGGACACTTGTTGGGGCCTAGAAGTGACCAATGCTGAAGGCATCATAGATGGTTTCAAGGAGCATCTAGCAGCTACTAGTGAACAATTTTTGGGTACCCTTAAACAAGAAGCTGCGGAGGGTACACTGCTTTGACAATCCACTTGATGGAATGGTGAATAGGATGTGCAGTTCGCCGGCGATGCAGATATTTCACGGCCGAAAATCACCGGCGGCGCCATTGCTGACTTGGCTGCAAAGGGGAAGACTGATCTGGGATAATGCTCTTTGTGGGGACTAAAATGAGGAGAGAAAAAATTTGACAAATCAGTAAGTGATGACTTTGATATTTTGGTCAGTGAATTTGTTGGGAAATTATTTTGGAAAAGATTTTTGGAGTGTAGTTGGTCTCCTCCACAAGTTCCGGATAATAACGGAACAGAAAATGGACGTACAAGTCCCTCTTTGCTTGTTTTGGTGTTCGGCAAGTTCGAAAAATTCTTTTCAGCCAAAACAAGCTTCCTATTTTTTATAACTTTTTAAATACTTTGACTATTTATTTTATTGTCAAATTCAAAAAATTATTAATTAAAACTTTATTATTTTTAGTCAAATAAAAATATTTAGCCTAAATAATATAATTATAAAAATAGTTATTCGACAGAAGGTAGGGGTAGCCCCGGTGGATGAGAAGATGCGGGAAGCGAGACTGAGGTGGTTCGGACATGTACGGAGGAGGGGTCCCGATGCCCCGGTGAGGAGCTGCGAGCGGCTGGAGATTGTTGGCGGTCGGCGAGGAAGAGGGAGGCCTAAGAAGCATTGGGGAGAGGTGATTAGGCAGGACATGACTAGAATGCAGGTTTCCGAGGACATGACCCTTGATAGTGGAGTCTGGAGGTCTAGAATCAGGGTTGTAGGCTAGGGGCTCATAGAGTTCTTCGTACGCCTCACCCGGGGTTGGGTGTGGGATAGCAGGGTCACCCATAGATGATTAGTGTTTTAGCTTATGTCCTCTTATGGTTGTTAGTATGGTAGTTGCGGTTTGTTATTGTTGCATGCGACTGTATTTATGTTTCTTATGTTTACATAATTATTTACGTTATTTCTGCGGAATTTACTAATGCTTTATTTTTTTTGTTTTGTCTTGTTTTTGTTTCTAATTTTGTCTTTGTTTTTGTTTTTGTTTTTGTTTTAATGCAGCTTTTCATTTTATCCTATACGCCGAGGGTCGAATGGAAACAGGCTCTCTACCCTTTCGGGTAGGGGTAAGGCTCGTCTACATATTATCCTCCCCAGACCCCACCTGGTGGGAATATACTGGGTAGTTGTTGTTGTTGTTGTTGTTGTAACTTTTATTATAAATTTTATTCGAAAAAAATTATCTAAAAAGTAATATTCTTAAAAGGGTAAAAAGATATTTTATTTATAAAAAAAAAGCTACATAGACAGAAAAATCCTCGTGGCAGGCGAGTGCACCCACACTTTTTTGTCATATCAGTATCTAGGGGGTAATAGCCCTCAAAAGGCCAAGTTGAGAGGGGTAATTAAGACCAGACATAGTTCGGGGATGATACTAATAATCTAAGTCAAATTTAGGGGTGCTTTAAGGTATTTTGCCTTTTTTTTAAGCCATATCAAGCTTTATATTCGATTAAATAATTTATTTCCTGTCCCTTAATTATTTTTATAATTCCAAAATTAACCTTCAAAATAAAGCTCATTTCTTCTCAGTTCTCCGTTCTTGATGTGCCATTCCTCCATCTCGCATCTGCCTTCCCTATGTGTAATGACACGACTAGTTGTTTGATGTATTTGAGTCTCGTTTCCCCTTTTGAAGTGTTATAACTTGAGTGGATGGTTGGTTTCGTTTCGAGGAGGTTTTGGAATGATTTGGGACAATTGGTTCCTGGTGTAGAAGCTTAAGTTAAAAATATTGACTAAGGTTGGACTTTTGTGATAACGCTTCCCTAGGATAGTGTTTTGATGGTTCTAATAAGTTCGTATGGTTATTTTGGACTTAAACGTATGCTCGAAATTAGATTCGGAGGTTCCTAGATTGATTTGGCTTGTTTTGCCTAAAGTTGGCAATTTGAAGGTTTAGAAATGTCCAAGTTTGACCATTGGTTGACTTCATAGCTATCGGGTTCAGATTTTGGTTCAGAACTTGAAATAAGTCTGTTTATCATTTGAAACTTGTCTGCAAAGCTTGGCGCCATTCCGAGTTTGTTTGATAGGAATCAGACACTTGGTTGTGATTTTGGCAATTCTTGAATTTCATTGTGAATCCTATGTGTTTTGATGTCTGATTCGTGGATTCAGATGTTATTTTGGTGCTTTGATAGCACGAGCAAATTAATATGATATGTTTGACTTGTGTGGATATTTGGTGTGGAGCCTTGGGACTCGGGTGAGTTTCAGACGCGTTTCGAATTGGTTTGGTCATATTTCATAGTTGTTGATGATGGGCAAATATTGCAGGTCTCGCAAATGTGAGATCTTGTTTGCATTTGTGAGGTGGGAACTGCATTTGCGAGGTGGATGGTGGCTGAGATGTTCGCATTTGCGATTGAGGGACTTTGGCAGGGGTGATCGATTTTGTGATCACATGATCGTTTCTCGAAAGAGCTTGACTTCGCAAATGCAAAGTCATGGTCACATTTGCGACATTTTCAGGGATCAACATGCGTCGCATTTGCGATGGTTCTTCCGCATTTCAGGTCACATTTGCGACTTCTGCTCCTGAACAAAAGTTTGGAATTTCGGGACTTAGTCTCATTTATCACGTTCTTTAGCCCTACACTCGGTTGGAGGCGATTCTAGGAGGAGATTTTTGTATAAAGTTTTTAGGCAAGTGATCTTGACTCGATTTTGATTATATAACATGATTATTAAGAGATCTAACATCTAATCCATGTAATTTGAAAAGAAATTTTGGGATTTTTAACTATGTTTTGAAAAATAAAAATTTGAGATTTGAGAATCTAATTGGACTCGAATTTGAAAACCAAATGCAGATATGGACTCGTGGGGTTATAGGTAGTCTAAATCTACCGTTCGTCTCGGGTTTTAATCGGGTGGACCCAAGGATAACTTTTGAAAAATTGAGTAAAGACCTTAACATTATTAATCGAAATTTGTTTGATATTATTAAGTCATTTTGGCTAGATTTGAGTCGTGTGGAGGTGATTTTAGGAAAAGGCTATATTAAGTGTTGAATTGGTCTAATTGAGGTAAGTATCTTGCTTAACTTTGTGTGAAGGAATTACCCCTTAGAATTTGGTTAAATGTCATTAATGTCACGACCCTAATCTGTACCCGGACGTGATGGCCCTATTGTAAAAGAAGGCTAGGTGATACAAACTCCCAAAAAAATCAATTTAATAGTTATAATAATATAACTTAAGCCATTAACATGCTATAAATCCCAAAAGAAAAGTAAAATAGGACAATTTGCGAAAACAACACAGCCCGACATCGGGGTATCACCAGTCATGAGCATCTAAACATTTGTCTAAGAGTATGAAAATAAGTAAGTAGTCTATTACAGAACTAATACAACGGAAGTAAGATAAGAGGGAGAAGCACTGGGCTGCAAACGCCGAGCAGCTACATAGTGTACTCCGAACCGTCTGATGGAAGCAATCAGCACTCACTAGCGAGACCCGAGACTCATGGATTGCACATAGGGTACAGGGAGTAAAGTAAGTACGCCAACACAGTGAGTAATAAAAGTTAAGGCATATAAGCCATAATTAAACATGTAAAACACAATAAAATGCTATAAAGAGACAGTATAAAACCAATTCATTGCAATAAAATAGTAAAAGCTTGTAAAACACCTTAGTTCAGTATAAGCTTCTTTAAAACGCATTTTAATAATTAAAAGGGTGAATGAGAAGCAGTGAGAAAAGATAAACACATAAAGTTAGTCCCTCGAGCAAGTACCAACAGAATCAGCCCTTCGGTTATCTCACAATTACTCGTATCAGCCCCTCGTGCAATAGCATAGAACAACATCAACCCTCGGGCTATAACACATCTCACACTGGGTATCCGCGTTCACTAGGAGTGTA
The DNA here is from genome assembly GCA_034376525.1 of Nicotiana benthamiana. Lineage (NCBI taxonomy): Eukaryota > Viridiplantae > Streptophyta > Magnoliopsida > Solanales > Solanaceae > Nicotiana > Nicotiana benthamiana. The sequence goes on from CM067331.1 coordinate 110,981,725, forward strand.
TAAACTCTAGGAGGACTCCTTTACGGCCCAAGTGCAATATCAAGCCATCTTGTGGCATAATCAAACAGGCTCTCGACCCCATATCAAGTCACCTCGTGGTGTACAACTCAGGCCCCCAGACTCATAATCATAAATCAGTGCAACACTGCTGTGCTGTGTAGCCCGATCGCATAATAACCTCACAACACATGCCCTCGACCCTACTAAATCAGAAATCTCTAAAAGCCACTCTGACAGAATTAAATATGATTCTCAGCTTAAAATATCATTTATGATGTTAAAACAGAATAACCATGACTGAGTTATGAGAATAGTAGAATATAGCATGATTGAGTACAAGTTTAAGGTCAAAACAGTGAGGAATAGTAGTAAAAATCCCCTAAGGATCCAAAATAGTTGGCACAAGGCCCAAATACAGCATTTAGCCCAAAACATAATGATTCTAAACAATTTTCAATCAAATATTTGGTAAAACAATCATACGGGACGGACCAAGTCACAATCCCCAGCGATGCACGACCTCACGCTCGTCATCTAGTGTGTGCTTCACCTCCAAATAACACAACAATGCGAAATTCAGGGTTCATACCCTTAGGATAACATTTACAATCATGACTCACCTCTATCCGGTTCAAACTAGGTCGCGTTGCCCTTGCCTCTTGATCGGCCTCTGGTTGCTCCAAATCTAACGAAAATCAGTGCATAACCATCAATATTGCAAGGGAACAAAGCCCACTTGAAATTAATCAAAATACAACGCAAATCCCAAAATTAACCAAACCCGACCCCGGGGCCCACGTCTCGAAATTCAATAAAATTTACATAAATAGACTCCTTATCTCCTCACGAGTTCATACATATCAAAAGTACTAAAATCCGACCACCAATGACCCCTCAAACCCTTACTCAAAGGTCTCCAATCTCAAGCCCTAATTCCCAATTTTTAATCCTTAATTTCCATTAAATTTCAAGCCACATAGTGAAATAACACCATAGAAACGAGTTTAGGGTCCAAAAACCTTATCTCTAGGAAATCTCCTTGAAATTCCTCTTCAAATAGCTCCCTCAAGCTCAAACCCACATGAAAATAGTTAATAATAACTCGAAAATTGCGAAGGAAATCTTTTATACTTTCAGACCCAGGATTTTCGCACCTGCGATCCATACATCGCATATGCGGTACCGCATCTGCAGTTAAAACACCGCAACTATAGATTTTCACTTAAACTCCAAGTTCTGCATCTGCGATCACAGCCTCGCACATGTGCTACCGCACATGCGCTTCTTTAGCCGCTTCTGCAGTCCTAGCTGATCTTCTTTTTGGCCGCATTTGCGGCTAATTTCTGTTAATACCCAATTTTCCCTATATTTTTTAAATATGTAAAATACCTTCAAAATAGCATATATGTGCATATGCACAATGTTTTGTTTTTTTATATAATTTTGAGGATTTTAAATCGATTTATTTTTCCCTTTTTTATCCATAAAATTCTCAATAATTAGTTTCAAAGTATTGTTTTGATAATTCATCTATTGGATTTCTATATTTATGCCAAAATATGGCTAAGATAATTTTTACATATTTTTTTATAATTACATTTAGTATTGTTAAAGCTAATTACACACAATTGCAATATTAGCCCTTTTCAGAATTTTTTTATGTTTTATATGCATATAATTGGATCCTGTATTTTTAAATTGCTAACTATGCATTATAAATTATTTTAGCATTTTAAATTATTATTTTTTCCCAAAAATTATCTACTATTTTTAATAAATTAAAATGGGGAAAATGGCTATTTAACTTATAGCCAAAATGGCTTTCAATTCTAGTCTAAATCAAACGAATCCCCAACCCAATTAATAAAACCCACTAGATCCAAGCCCTAACTAAAGCCATATCCGACCCGCCTACCCAATTCAATCTTGACCATTGATCATTCAGATCAACGAACCACATTTCGCCTTCCTAAATTAAATCCTAAAGACTGCCCCCCAATCTCTAATTTCCCCTTCTCATTCTCTTTCAACTGGTCTCCCATCTCTCTCTTTATCTCTAGTTTTCTCTAGAACCTTCCCTCTCCCCTCATCTCTGATGAACCTTATCCACCTTCTTCAGTCATCTCCTGCCTGAATCCATGGTGGCCTCGCCACCTACCAACCTTATGGCTCCCTCTTGAATGTGTGTCATTGTTTTGAGGCCTTCAAGTGAACTAGAGGCGGCTCACTCGCCTCCCATGGTTTCTCATGCCATTTTTCGGCCATCTATGGCCATTCGAGTAAGATCTATGACTTTTTCGACTAAAAATCGGTAACTTTTAAAGGTTTTCTCACCTTCTCTGGATTCTCCGAAACCCTAACTTTAAAGATTTTTCGATTTCTTTCATATCTATTTTAGATCTGTGTATATTATGAGCTTTTATGTGTTTTCCTCAAAGGTTTATCTTGATTTTCCAAAATGACTCTTCGTCTTCTAGACTAGGGTTTCTTAACCTCTTTTTTAAAATGACCTCTCCTCTGATTTTTAGTATTATCATACGACTTTTCACTAAGTTAAACGGTTTATTTATGTTTTTCTTCTACCTGATCCATCATGTTGAAAACCCTAATTACTTTGGTTTTTATCTGGGGTTCTGGAATTGTCTTTGCTCATGCGATTTGTATGTATACCTGTTTCAATTGATTTCTTTATGATTAGACCTTTTTCTTTGTTTATCTTGACTGATTCTAAGTTCTTACCGCTTTTAGCTCAACTCTATTAAAACCCTAATTTCATAAAGATTTTCTTCACTTGTTACTGTGAGTTTTAAAGACCTTTTTTCCTGTTTCAGTGTGATAGGTTGGTTTCTTCACTCTGGTTCTATGTGTTAGCTGTAACTACTTGACTTTGTTAAGGTCTCTGTTGACCACCCTGCTTCGAATGGGTTCCTTTTTGCTACTAAGTCCTTAGCCTACTTGTGTCACTTCTGTATGATTGTGTTCATCTAGTTTATTACTCTATCGATATGGCTGACCTTGCATGTCTGATACGCCTATTATCAAGCGTAACACTTTCCCCGTATGATAATTTCAAGCCCTTAATCTTTGGTTACCAAACGTAGTTCTAGATGAACCCTATAGGTGCCCTAACACACCTTAAATCATTAGGTGGAAACTCTTCAAATAAATTCAAACCCTTTTCCCAAAAGGAAAGAGTTGTCCCATACCAAAAAATGTCACAAACCCGATCCCTCCGCGAGGAAAGAAAAAAAAGGGGGCGTGACAACATGGCGACTCTGGGGATATTTAGGCTTTAGGCTTCTACCATTTCATACCATTTTTGTGAATTTGTAACTCCCCCCCACCCCCATGTGCAATTATTTGTTTAATTCCTTTAAGAATTTAATTTATTTTTCAAAAAGCGAAACTGACATATCTTTCTTGTTTCCTTCCTTTGTCACTGCTTTAAACTATAAAACTGTTGTAATTTATCACTTTGTTAACATGCAAATACATGTCAACATGCTTTTAATTTTTGCATAATCATGCTCAACATCATACTCCACTCGTTCCAAACATATAATATAGCAATGCTTGATGAGTGGTTGCTCCCTTCATATATCATTAACCGCCTAAATTCGGAAAGGCTTATTTGCAGTAAAACTAGTTGATCAGCGGTGCAGTTGACAATTTCGTGCCTTTCCCCTTGAGTTGTCAGCTCAAGAGTACCAGTCTAAAACCCCATAGAGACCTTACTCTGTTTAAATTGTGCATGCATCATGGTCAAACCTTGTCGGGTCAGTATGTTGTCCACATAATGATCTTTTAAGATAGCCTTGTCCAAGTCCATTGGGGTTTCCTTAAATCCAAATAGACATCATCACGTTTTGTGTATTTATTTGGAGAACTAAATACTTCATGCTAATTATTGATATCAAATAGTCGAGTCTGGTAGGGGTAATGGACTAACCTTGTTTGCCTTGCAGAAATATGAGGCATGAAGTCCCCAGATTCGACATGGCCAACAATATCCACCTAATATTGCTAAGTTGGTGGGAAGATTTACATTTTAGTGACAAAACCCTCGTCAAAAAATATCTAGGCAATCTACCATCCCTCCTAGAGATCCATGCAAACAACATAATAATAGAAGTTGCTACCTTATTTTGGGATTATGAAAAGGCCGTGTTACGCTTTGGGGTCAGCGAAATAACGCTTTTGCTAGAAAGATAGGAGGACTGGCCGATCTAGTGTGGGAAACCCTAGGCTTGCTAATGCCTGAGAAATGCACAGGCAAGGGTTTCCTAAAAATGATGGGGTTGAAGAAGAATGCAGAATTAGTATGCCTAAAAGAATCGTACATCCCTTTTGACTACCTCTATGAAAGGTAAGGTCACAATAAATCATGTCGTACCTACCATGACGAGATTGCCATCACGTCCTTGGGCGTATCCATCATAGGGTATTCGTTTTCATATTTTGCTTCCTGGGCCTGATCGCGTTTCCAATAAAGAAAGGGAGAATCCATACTAGGCTAGCTATGGTAACCAAGACCCTAATGGAGAGGATTGGTAGGTAGACATTCAGCATTGTACCCATGATCATTGCCGTCATATACCGAGCCTTAGAGAAGTGTCAAATAGGAGTAAAGCCCTTCGAAGGCTGCAATCTACTACTTCAACTTTGGCTTATGGATCATCTCCAAAAGGGTGAATGCCAGAAATTTAGCGAAGGGACTAGGATGATCACATCACTTTCCACCACCCAAAGCGAATGAATTACATCCCTGACATGTTCTCTCAGCCTAAGAATACCAAGGAATAGGTTGAGATCTTTGATAATCTGACTGAAGAACAAGGTCAAATGATGTTTGAGTGGTTTTTGACAGAGGAGTTCATCACCTGATCCGAAGGTGCACCTTTCCTGATACTGATTGGTCTGAAGAAAAACATACCTTTACATCCCTTTTTGAGTTATGAGGCAAGCATGAAGGAAGCAATTCATACCCAGGGTTGATAAGATGAGCCATTTTCAAGCTGATTTCCAAAATGATGATAGTCCCCACAAGAGCCAAGCCCAACACATGTGGCACTGTAAGATCTTAATGGGTAACGACATAATCGAGCCAGATATATATCATGCCGGTTGTACCCTTTTCTATTTGGGTTGGCTGAAAGACAATTTGGATTGTTTGGGCCAGCCATGGTTTGTTCGAGGTCACAGAATTATAGATGAAAAGGCTGAGGCACAAGTCAAGTACAACCAGCTGCGCAAAAGGATCCATAAATGCGAGAGCAAACACCGCGAGATACAAGAATCCAACCAGAAGCTGATCGAAGAATGGAAAGACATGGCTATCAGTGCCAACAAAAAGGTGGGATACTTGGGGCAAGGCATAGTAGAACTGGAGGGAAAGTTTCTCAAGAGCGTTGAAAACTGTCAAAGGGCTGAAGGGACCGAAGATGGACATCTAGCCAGAGCGTACCTATTGCTGGGACTTCGTGAATTGGGGAAGCAGTTCGACGAAGCCAAGGATGTCAAATCTTGGGAAGGTCTTTTTGGGACTAGATAGATAGGAATTTAATTTTTTTCGCCTTATGAATGTAATAAGGTTGATGGCCATTAGTGACTTTTATTTCTTGCTTATTTAGTGTCATTTTAGGATTCACCTATTTCTATCAATAAAATGAGACATTTAGCATTAATGGTTCTCCAAGTCTATTTGTCGCTTGGCCTAACTCGGGCACAAAGAGGTTCCCAAAATAGGACACACTCTATGTGTTTAAATATTGCAATACTTTTTATATCCTCACTAACTTGATTAACTTTTGTTTTGTTTTTGTTTTATTATTCCCCTCCCCAAAGGTTAGTTCGCGCACTCTAGCATCATTATCTTATTTTACAATATCCAAGGGCCCTCCACCCACTTCTCATCTTAGTCCCATTAAGCAAAGGCAAGAATAGAATGGATGATTTAAGCAATATCAGGAAGGAGAACACAACTGAACGGGTAGAGGCCACTAATGGCCATGGTATTCGGGTTCCTAACGAGAATATGTCACGGCTTGAACAGAAACTGCTAAAATTCCAGGAAAAGCTCGATCAAGTTCGAAATCTGGCAAACTTGTATTTTCCCTCAGCACCCCATATACCAACTTCCCCAATGCTCAAAACCCTACATATCCTCAAAATATCCCAAAATAACAGAATCATCCCGTTGCTCCACCAAAGAACCAATGTAACACTTTCCATGCCCCAAATAACACTCCATTCTCATCCAGAACCATAGAACTCCGCAAACGATCATTTGTACCCCCATACACCAAGACACCATAACAATCTTATCTATGTGGAGACCATGCAACACTACACCCAACCTATCTCATGCACACTTGAGTTTGATGAAAAGAATATGCTTATCAGGAACTTGGCCGAGGAACTTAGGAAACCAACCAGCCGGATTCAGGGTGTTGAGGGAAACAAAGGAATCAAGGGGCTGAACTATGAGGACCTTTGCATATAGCCTGATGTCGAACTGCCTGAGGGGTACAAACCACCTATGTTCGAAACGCTCAAAGAATAAGCGGATCGTAATCGTAAAGTCGTGGATCTCCTGATGGCGGCTAGCTGCTTTCTGCTCTCCTTATTAGTTTAGTGCCAACTCTGCTAGGTATAGGTAGGGAGTCTTCTACAAGCACATTACTGGTCGATGACCTGATTTTCGAAGCAGTCGAGATGCCTTTGCTAGGGGAACTTAACGGTACATGTGATCCAAGGGCCTATCTAAGGGCATATTGTGACAAGCTGGTTGGAGTAGGGAAGGATGAAAGGATCCGTATGAAGCTGTTCATGAAGAGTTTGAAAGGAGACGCATTATCTTGGTACATCACCTATGTGGTCAAGTTGGGTATGCATGGCATGTGACTTTATGGACAGGTTTAGGTTTAATACGGAGAACACACCAGACATGTTCTATATCCAGAATCTAAAGAAGAAGCCCACAGAGACATTCCGCGAGTATGCTACTCGTTGGAGGTCTAAAGTTGCTAGGTCAGACCCACCTTAGAAGAGGAGCAAATGAGCAAGTTCTTTTCCAGGCTTATGACGCGTACTACTATGAACGACTGACGATAATTGAGAACCATAAGTTCAACAACATTGTCAAATTAGGTGAAAGAATTGAAGAAGGTATTAAAAGTGGAACAGTTACAAATTTCGAAGTCTTGCCAGCTACGAATAAGGCTTTAGAGTCCGGTGATGTGTCCAAGAAAAGGGACGTCAGGGCCGTGATGGTCGCACAAAGAACCAAGTCTCCCCTTAAATACCAAGATTACCCAACAACCCCAGTCACATATTAGCCAACCTCAAATTACCAAGCACCCTCGTGCCAAGCTCTACCACCAACTTATCAGTCATCTCCAGCTCTTACATATCAACCTACTTCACCTAGTTACTCCCAACCGGCTCATATGTATCAAACTTATAATGCTCAACCGTCCCATTATCAATCACCCCCTACACGCTAAAATTTCCCTAGAACCCGACCTAATTTTGATCGCAGACCTCCAAAACAATATAAGCCATCGCTGAACCGATCGATCAGCTTCAAGAGAGGCTCAAAGCTGCTGGTTATGGCACCTCGTCCCTGCTACAAACCCTGAGAATCCTTCTCAGTGGGTTAACCCAAACAAGTCTTGTGCATACCACTTCGGTATGAAATGGCACACGATCGATGAATGTCACTCCTTTAAAGACAAGATACAGTCTTTGATTGATAAAAAGACCATTATGGAAAGGGAACCCACTCCAAACGTCCATAACAATCCTCTACTAGACCATAAAGGTAGAGGTATCCACATGATTGAAGTAGAAGATGGCTATGATCCCAAGGGATTAATCGAGTTGATCGCAGAAGGTGATGAACCGAAGAACCCAACAGTTACTCTCAATCCGATCATAGTCCAGATCTAACCGTTTGAGGACGCTGAGGTGAATATGTCTATACCTCTTGACTTTGAAGCAGCGCCATCCACAAAGACACCAGCACCAATTGAGGTTGAATTCGTGTCTCTAGAAAATGCACCCGCACCATTTGAGGTTGCAGTCTTACCACCCAAGGCACATGTTCCATTCGAAATAAGGATAGCCGTGTAGATCCCAGTGGCGATGTCAACCATGCCACCCTTCTATACAAATGTTGTACCTTGGGACTATACAACCGAGGAAAGAAGGAATAGCAAGGTCAAGATTGATGAAACTATCGCAACATAGGGTATGACAAGAACTGGTAGAGTCTATACCCCTAAACATCTAGCTGAATCAAGCAACCAGGCCTCCAATCGGCCACCCCTCATTGAGACAGGTCCGAACAACCTTTGGAGGAAAATACAAGCTAAAGAATATTCGATCATCAACTAGTTAAACAAGATGCCAGCACAAATATCCATTCTCTCTTTGCTGCAAAATTTTGAGACACACAAGAATGCTTTATTAAGGGACCAAGTAACACCACTAGCGGGTAAATGGCCAATATGGTAGGACAAGTGTCGGAAAGCCATAAGATCACCTTTTATGAGGACGAGATGCCACCTGAAGGGATGGGGCACAACAAGGTACTACACATCACCGTGCAATGCGAAGATTATTTCATCACCTAGATCATAATCTATGGAGGTTACAGTCTTATCATTTGTCCACTGGTAACCCTCAAGAAGTTGGGTAAAGGGCTGCATGAGATAAAGGAGGGAGCAATCAATGTGAAAGCCTTCGATGGTTCTTAAAGGTCCACCATTGGGGAGATTGGTCACTGCCTGCAGTTGTGACCACCCTGGTTCGAGGTTGATTTCCAAGTAATAAATGTACCCGCGTCTTACAACTTCCTGTTGGGACGGCCATGGATTCATGCTGCTGGGGCCGTAGCATCAATGCTGCATCAAGCAGTAATGCTCGAATGGAATCACTAGGAAATGATCATTCGCGGAGACGGTATCAACCCTATATACAGTCACCAGACCATTTCGGTGATCGGGGGAAAAAGGACGCTAGGTGGAGAAACTTACCACCATATTGAGTGGGTCAATGCTGTCGAAAAAGACAAATGGTGGGATAGCAAAATCGCGAGTATACTAAGTGGGAGTGGGTACGAACCTGGCAAAGGGCTCGGCAAGAACCTCCAAGGAATCTCTAAACCCATAAAACTCAAGAACATGACACTACCTTTGGCTTGGGATATGAATACACCTGGAAAGAATTCAATAGCTAGTGGCCACCATGGCACGATCCTTACTACCTATTAGAGCAACCAATATCGCATGTAGAGTAGACTTTCGAACATGCCGACATTATTTATGGGTCAGATGAAGAAGAAGCACTTGCAGCAGTGAAGAACTTATTTCTAGAGGACAGTGATATGGACTATTGTTTATTCTTGAGGATGAGGGGGAGAAAGGCCCTTCCATACAGGCTGTGAGCAGAGGGGCACATCTCAAAAATTGGACCATCCAGACAACCAGAGCCCGACGAGCCTTAGGGTAGCAAGGCTAAAACAAGGAATATTCACATTTTTATTTACTAAATAATTTTGTTTTCACATTTTTCAATTTCCGAATTAAGATCCTTAATGTTCAAAATAATTATTCAATCTATCAAAAGCATGTTTGATTTTTCTTATGAATTATTATTTATTGCTATCATTTTCCTCCTTACTTTACAAATACAACATTACTATTACTTATCTTGATGAACCAACAACTGTGACATGCAGTGCGACAATACAACAAAAGGACATTAATTCGGAGGAAGATGACATGCCTGACGAGATTGTCAAAGAAGTTAATAATTTTGAGAAAAGACCTAAGTTCAACCTGGACGAGACCGAGATTGTCAACTTGGGAGATGCAGAAAACGTCAAGGAAACACGAATAACATTCACCTATCAGCGTCAGAGAAGAAAGAATACACAAAATTCCTAAAGGAATATAAGGACATATTCGCCTGGTCGTATGATGACATAACTGGTCTGATTACGTCTATTGTGGCTCACAAACTGCCAACCGATCCAATGTGTCCATCGATAAAGAAAAAGCTCAGAAAGTTCAAGCTTGATATGAGTTTTAAAATCAAGGAAGAAGTTACCAAGTAGATCAAAGCTAAGATTCTCAGGGTGGTTGAGTACCCGACATGGTTAGCCAACATTGTGCCAGTGCTAAAGAAGGACGCGAAGGCCAGAGTCTGTGTCAACTACGGGGATCTCAACCGAGCCAGTCCGAAAGATGATTTCCCTTTGTAAAATATACACATTCTGATTGGCAATTACACCTAGAATGAGCTGCAGTCATTTGTAGATTGTTTCGCTGGTTATCATTAGATCTGAATAGATGAGAATGATGTTGAGAAAATGACTTTCATTATAACATGGGGAGTGTATTGTTGCAAGATGATGCCATTCGGCCTGAAGAATGTAGGGGCAACCTACATGAGGGCCATGACTACCAACTTTCATGATATGATACACAAAGAGATAGAGGTATATGCGGATGATGTTATATCAAATCCAAGAAGGCCAATGGCCATATAGAAGATCTAAGAAAGTTCTTTAATAGACTGCGTAGATACAACCTGAAATTAAACCCTGTAAAGTGTGCATTTGGGGTTCCTACTGGGAAATTACTCGGGTTTATTGTGAGTCGCCGAGAATAGAACTGGATCCATCAAAAGTCAAAGCCATTCAAGAACTACTATCGCCAAAGAACAAGAAGGATATGATGAGTTTCTTGGGAAGAATTAACTAGATCATCCGATTCATATCACAGTCTACAGTTATACGTGAGCCAATCTTTAAGATGTTAAAGAAGGATGTTGCTCTTAAATGGACCGATGACTGCAAAAAGGCTTTCGACAAAATCAACGAGTACCTATCAACACCACCAGTCTTAGTCCCGCCTGAGCTAGGTAGACCCTTATTGCTCTACCTCGCAGTGTTAAAATGGAGCTTTTGGCTGCATTTTGGGACAGTATGATGAAACAGGGAGAAAGGAACAAGCCATTTATTATCTCAGTAAGAAATTCAACCTGTACGAGGCCCGATATTCTTTATTGTAACGTACCTGTTGTACTTTGACTTGAGTAGCTCAGAAGTTAAGACATTACTTCTGTGCCTATACTACATATCTCATATCGAGAATGGATCCCTTGAAGTACATCTTTCAGAAGCCCATGCCCACTAGCAAGCTTGCCAAGTGGCAAATCCTGTTGAGTGAGTTCCACATTATTTACGTACTCAAAAAACGGTCAAGGGACAGGCATTTGCAAACCACCTTGCTAATACCCCATGGATGGAGGATACGAACCCATGAAAACATATTTTCCCAATGAAGAGGTATCATTCATAGGAGAAGACATTGCAGAATCATATGACGGTTGGAGAACGTTCTTCGATGTAGCAGCAAACTTCAAAGGACTTGGCATAGGAGCAACCATATTATAAAAAACCAGTCAGCATTACCCGGTGTCTTCCAAACTAATGTTCCCCTACACTAAAAATATGGCCAAGTATAAAGCTTGCATCTTAGGACTCAAAATGGCCATTGACCTGAATGTTTAAGAGCTGCTAGTGATCAGAGATTCAGGCTTACTTATACATTAGGTACGAGAAGAATGGTCAACTAAGAACTCCAAGATACTCTCGTATCTGCTTGATAAAGAGGTTCACAAAGACGAAATTCCAGCATGTTCCCAGTATCCAAAATGAGTTCGCCGATGCATTGGCCACCCTATCATATATGATACAACATCCCGACAAGAACTTCATTTATCCTATTCCAGTAAAAATCCATAATTAGCCAGCTTACTATGCCCATGTCAAAGAGGAAGCAGATGGAAAGCCTTGGTTTCATGATATCAAGGAATATTTGGCAAAAGGAGAGTAGCCAGAGCCGGCGAATCATACCCAGAAACGCACACTTCGGAGATTGTCCAATAACTTCTTTCACAGCAGAGGAATCCTGTATAAGAAGACTCCCAAATTAGGATTAATGAGATGTGTCGATGCAAAGGAATCCTCTAGGCTACTAGAAAAAATTTATGTTGGGACTTGTGGCCCACATATGAACGGTTTTGTCTTAGCAAAGAAGATATTTCGGGGGCGGGGGTTACTTTTGGATGAATATGAAAATGGACTGAATCCAGTATGTTTGAAACTGCCACCACTGTTAGATACATGCAGACATGATAAGGGTACCTCGAAGTGAGTTTAACACAACAAGCTCACCATGGCTATTTGTCACCTGGGGGATGTTATTGGACTAATCGAGCCTGCTGCTTCCAACGGACACAAGTTTATCCTAGTAGACATCGACTATTTCACCAAATAGATCGAAGCAGTATCTTACAAAGCACTGACTAAGAAAGTCGTGGTAGTCTTTGTCTGCGACCGCATTGTTTGTTGATTCAGTATTCAAGAGTCAATGATTACTAATAATGGCTGCAATCTCAACAACGACTTGCTGAAAGCTATGTGCAAAACTTTCAAGATCAAACACAAGAATTCCATAAGCCTATAGCCCTCTGATGAATGGAGCTGTAGAAGCCGCCAACAAGAATATCAAGAAGATATTGAGGAAAATGATAAGGAAGAATAACAGTGGCACAAGAAGTTATCATTTGCTCTTTTTGGGTATCGCACCACAGTCCGCACAGCAAATTGGGCAATTCTCTATATGCTGGTTTAAGGTATAGAGGCTATCATTCCCGCTGTGGTAGAGGCCCCAATTCCCTTTTACCCTATGTGTGATTACCGAATTCATTCACTTGCTATGTGTGGTCTTACCATGAAATGTTTGGACTCTATCTTACTAATGCAACTACTCTCAACCATTTCTATTACTGAATGCTTTCAAAAGAGACCTGTCAGCCTAGTTTTTGAATAAACTCTTTTCAAACATGTGTCCTGCACTTTCACTATACTATTAGAACACTAGGTTCTGTCCTTTTTATGTGAGCCATGCCTTGGGACCCTTGAGCTCCCTCTAAACTTGGACAAATGAATGCTGAGCTTTCCACACTGCACTTACTCTGTCTTCGCTATGAAATCTAAGTGTGAGCACTGCCCAGGATCTCTTGTGATCCTTAGGGAACTCTGACTCACTCGGATATGAGAGAGCTATGGAATAACATAGGCACTTGAAGTGATTTATTACATAACTCAGGGAGGAATTCCTAATCAGGCTTCGTATAGTGTAAATTCTTATTTTTCATTGCTACTTATGTAATTCATTTTAACGTTGGTCTGTAATAAAGTACTAGGGTTGGCTAGTAAAAAAGTATGGGGTAAGTATGCATGCTATAGTTATTAACGGTAAAAAACATGTTATTAGGTTTATGTTCCTAATTGCACAATAGAAACCATGCTTGGGGTTCATACATGCATTAGAAATCACTCTTAAGATCCCATGTTTATTGTTTCAGCATGTGCATCCTCACAATATCATATGTTGAAATCTGATAATGACTAACATTTTACATTTATGTTCTACGCTGCCATGTGCATTTAAAAATCCTGCTCTTAGGAAATTATGCAATCCTGTCATATGTATTTAGAAATCCTGCCTAGGAATTTTGCATCACGAGTTTTATACATGCATATTAGATACCATGTTTTAGGATCTAATTTGTACTTGCATTCACAGTTAGTTTAAACTGTTGATTAGAAAATAGGTAAAAAAACAGCTTCGCATTAGATTATTCTGTTTAAAATAAACTGGTGACAATCCTTGCATTTTATAACACCTAGAACGACATGCTCTTGGCAAAAATGACTTTTGAACTTCTAAATGGTTCTGGTAAATGCGTAGGCGAGCCTTAGGTATCCAATCTCTTATAAAATTGGAAACTCTCTCTTTATATGTATTGTTTAACGATTAACATGCCTAAAATCAGTAGGCAAACTTGATTCAGACTTCTTTTCTGATCCATGTGGTAAAGCCGATTCACTGTTGTAACTTTAAAACCCGGTTAGGATCTGACTGTAGACCTTAATTGTGCATGAGTCATGCTATTTATGTGCACTGTATGTGGAGGTATGTTTGAGCCTTTCATTTGTCTTCCATGTTTCTCTTAATTGAATTCCTACTTGTTATTGTATGTCACTTTAGTATTTTGCCTTTAAACCTAAAGGTCTTCCTAGAACCTCCTTCTTATAAGGTAGAAGTCCTAAATTCCTCCGGGACTGATAGGAAGGGACGGGTAACAGCATGAAATAGAGTTCGAGACCAACTCTCGCTTTACTTACCTTCACGGAGCGGAAAATGGTAGGTATGGATATGATGGCCGGTAAATTAATACCACGTGTAGCCCCTCTTTGAGGAGTGTCATAACGGGTATTGCATTGATGTGATCTATATTATAAACAAACTTACGACACCCCTTTATATTCGCAAATATGCTTAACTTGTAATCCTTTTTAAATCCTAGCTTTTTCATTAGTTGTTTTATTACACTTGTGTGTTAAAACTTAAATCCCCTACTATTTGAGCTATACTTGTTTACTTGCTACTGGTACAAACTCACAAAGCTGTCTGGCCGGGAACCACACTAGTGGATCCTGGGGGGTGCCTAACACCTTCCTCTTAGGATAATTTTAAGCCCTTACCCTATCTTTGGTTATCAAACGCAGTTATAGATGAACCCTATAGGTTCCTAACACACCGTAAACCGTTAGATGATGACACTTCAAAAAATGCAAACCCCTTTCCCAAAAGGAAAGAGTTGTGACATACCAAAAAAATGTCATAAAGCCAATTCCCTCTGTGAGGAAAGGAAAAAAAGGGGGAGTGTTCCTTCCGCTTCTACGGGTATCGCACATGCGACCTCCCAACCACAAGTGCGGTTATGACAACAAAAAAAATGCTTCAGCTTCCAAACTCAACTCCAAACTTTCCGTCAACCATCTGAAATCACCCCGAGGCCCCAGGACCTAAACCAAAAGCAAAAACAAGTCATATACTACAATACAAACTTATACCAACATTCAAAACACCTCAAACAACATTGAATTAACCAAATCACACCAGATTCAAGCTTTAGATTCCAAAAATCTTCCGAATTACGCTTTTGATCAAAAGTCTATCAAACCACGTCCGAATGACCTGAAATTTTGCACACACATCCCAAATACTTCCGGAATTCCATTCTGAACCTATATCAAAATCTCACCTATCAAGTGGAAAACACCAAAATTCCAATTTCACCAATTCAAGCCTAGGTCTACCACGGACCTCAAAAACACGTTCCAATTACACTCATAAGTCCCAAATCATCTCCCAAAGCTAGCCAAACCATCGAAATTAACATCTGAGACCTGTTTCACATAAGTCAACATACAGTTGACTTTCCAACTTAAGCTCACTCAAAAGAGACTAAGTGTCTCAAACCTTAGCAAAACCTCTCCGAACCCAAGCCAACCAACCCGATAACATAAAATACAACTGAAGAAGTAAATAAGAAGTAGAAATAGGGAAAATAGAGCAGTAACTCATGAAAAAACCTACCGGATCATTACATCCTCCCCCTCTTAAACAAACTTTCATCCTTGAATGGGTCAAGAAAACATACCTGAAGCTTTACATAGGTGAGGGTATATGCTCCGCATCTCTCGCTCGATCTCCAAGATAGCCTCCTCCATGGGCTGACCTCAAAACACCTAATGAACCGAGGACTCAATTTACCCTTCTTCCCAAATCTCATAGCACCCTTCATGGGTGAAACCTTCAACAGAACCTTCTCACCAACCATGTAGGACACATCCCTAACCTTCATGTCAGCATAACTCTTTTGCCTCGACTGCGCTGTACGAAGCCTCTCTTGAATCACTTTCACCTTGTCCAAAGCACCATGCACTAAGTTTGTACCCAATATCCTAGCCTCACTAGTCTCAAACCAACCAACTGGAGATCTACATTGCCTCCCATACAAAGCCTCATATGGAGCCATCTGAATACTCAACTGGTAACTGTTGTTGTATGAAAACATTGAGAGCGGTAGAAACTGATCCCATGAGCCTCCAAAATCAATGACACAAGCATGCAACATGTCCTCTATTATCTGAATAGTACGCTCAGACTGCCCATTAGTTTGAGGGTGAAAAGCTATGCTTAACTCAACCTAAGTACCCAACTCTATCTGCATAGACCTCCAAAACTGTGAAGTAAACTGAGTGCCCCTATCTGAAATGATCGAAACTGGGACACCGTGCAAACGAACAATCCCCCAGATATAGATCTCTGCCAACCGCGCAGAATAATAAGTAGTACACATATGAATGAATTGCGTGGACTTTGTCATATGATCCACAATCACGCAAATAGCATCAAACTTCTTCAAACTCTATGTGAGCCCAACTACAAAGTCCATAGTGATCCGCTCCCATTTCCACTCTGGGATATCCATTTGTTGAAGCAAGCCACCTGGTCTCTAATGCTCATATTTCACTTGGTGACAACTGAGACACCGAGCTACAAATCCCACAATGTCTTTCTTCATTCTCCTTCACAAATAATGTTGTTTCAGATCCTGATACATCTTCGCGGCACCCTGATGAATGGAATATCATGAGCTATGTGTCTCATCAAGAATCAACTCCCGAATGCCATCTACATTGGGCATGTATGTTTGGCCTGCATCCTGAAAACCCCATTGTCACCAATATTCACATCTCTGGCATCATCGTGTTGAACTCTATCCTTAAGGAGATCATCATACTGACACTCTCCGATGCGATCAAATAAGGATGACCGATAAATCACAAAAGCTAATACCCGACTGGGTTCCGAAATATCCAGCCTCATAAATCGATTTTCCAAGGCCTAAACATCAACTATAAGACGTCTCTCCCTAATAGGAATAAATTCCAAACTCTCCATACTCACCGCCTTTCGGCTAAAAGCATCGGCCATCATATTGGCCTTCCTCGGATGGTACAAAATAGTAATATCATTATCCTTTAGCAACTCCAACCATCTCTGCTGCCTCAAATTGAGATCCATCTACTTGAACAAGTGATAGAGGCTATGATGATCAGTAAACACCTCACAAGATGCACTGTACAAATAATGCCTCCAAATCTTCAACGCGTGAACAATGGCAACCAACTCTAAATCATGGACAGGGTAGTTCTTCTCATAGGGCTTCAACTGACGAGAAGCATAAGCCATAATTCTAACCTCTTGCATCAACATACACCCTATGCCAACTCTCGAAGCATCACAATACACGGTATATGAACCTGAAGCTGATGGCAAAACTAACATTAAAGTTGTGGTCAAGGCAGTCTTAAGCTTCTGAAAGCTCTCCTCAAACTCATCCGACTATATAAATGGAGCACCTTTTTGAGTCAACTTGGTCAAGGGCGATGCAATAGATGAAAATCCCTTAACAAACCGGTGGTAATAACCTGCCAAACTAAGAAAACTGTGAATCTCTATGGCTGAGAACGGTTTGGGCCAACTCTGAACTGCCTCTATCTTCTTTGGATTAATCTAAATAGTTGGACACCACGTGCCCCAAGAAAGCCACTAAACTGAGCCAAAACTCACACTTGGAGGATTTTCATAAAGCTTCTCCTCCCTCAATCTCCGCAACACAACTCTAAATGCTTCGCGTGCTCCTCCTGACTACATAATACACCAGAATATCATCAACGAAAACTATGACAAATGAGTCGAGATATGGTCGGAACACGATGTTCATCAAATGTATGAATGTTGCTGGGGAATTGGCCAGCCTAAAAGATATCACAAGGAACTCATAGTGATAGTATCGGGTTTTGAAAGCTATCTTATGAATATTCGATTCCCTGATCTTCAGCTGGTGATAACCTGAATGGAGATCAATCTTGGAGAACCCTCCGCTCCCTGAAGCTGGTCAAACAAATCATCGATACGAGGCAAAAGATACTTGTTCTTTGATTGTTACTCTGTACAACTGCCTGTAATCAATGCACATCCTTATCGTTCCGTCCTTCTTCTTCACAAATAGAACAGGCACACCCCAAGGCGACACACTAGGCCGAATGAACCCCGTATCAAGGAGTTCCTGAAGATGCTCCTTCAACTCCGCTAGTTGCATATGAAATGGTGGAGTAGAAATAGACTGAGTCCTTGACACCACATCAATACCAAAATCAATATCCCTATATGGTGGCATGCCTGGAAGGTATGTATGAAACACATTAGAGAAATCCCTCATAACACGAACATAATCAATATTAGGATTCTCTACAACGACATCCCTCACAAATGCTAAGTATGAAAGACAGCCCTTCCCAACCATACACTGGGCCTTGAAGAATGAAATTACCCTACTAGGAACATAATCAGTCGAACCTCACCACTCAATGTGTGGCACACCCAGCATAGCCAACGTCACTGTCTTAGCATGACAGTCTAATATAGCACGATAAAAAGATAGCCAATCTATGCCCAATATAACATTGAAATCTACCATACATAACAACAATATATCCACTCGGGTCTCCAAACCCCTAATTATCACCACATATGACCGGTACACATGGTCTATAATAGCAGTATCACCCACCAGAGTAGATACATGAACAGATGAAACAAGAGACTCACAGGGCGCATCCAAATAACGAGCAAATTATGATGACGTATAAGAATAAGTGGAACCATGATCAAATAACATTGAAGCATCTCTGTGGCAGACTAAGACAATACATGTAATATCAACATCTGAGGCAATAGCATCGGGTCTAGCTGGGAGTGCATAGAAATATGATTGACCCCCACTTGATCGACTGCCCCCTCTAGGGCGACCCCTAGCTGACTGACCTCCACCCCTAGCTGACTGGGTGGGCAATGATGAAGTAATTGGGCTGAGGCTAATGGCTGACTCCACTGCTGAGATGAACCCCCAAGATGAAGAGGATACTTCCTCCACATATGACCCAGCTCTCCACACTCATAGCAACTCCCCGGTGTTGGAGATGAGGACTGAGGGGAGCCTCTAGCACCAGAATGACTAGGTGATGCACCTGGCATAGAATAGCCCTAAACTGACGGAGCGTAGGATGAACTCTAGGATTTAAGGGAACTAAGTGATGACTGGCCCTGATGAGAACTGTGAGAACCATGAACTGATGACGCCCCACGATAACCTGTGCGAGCTGACTGAGCATGATTGAATGGACGACCTTTGCCATGCTGAAACTAATTTCTCAAAGGAGCACCACTATAACTACCAGATCCACGAGGCCTCTTGGCCTCCCTCTTCTCTCCCTCCCGGTGATGAACTGACTCAATCTCTCGAGAAATGTCAACAACCTCCTCAAAAATAGAACCACACACCCTCTCCCTATTCATGAGAATGCGAAGCTAATACGTGAGGCCATCAACAAACCTCCTAATCCTCTCCCTCTCTGTAGGAACTAAATAAACATCATGATAAGCTAACTCTGAGAATCTCATCTCATACTGCGCCAAAGTCATCTCTCCCTGATGCAACCACTCGAACTACCTAGGCAGATCCTCTCTATGAGACTATGGCATATACTTATCCAAAAAGAGAACAGAAAAATGCTGCTAAGTAAAAGGTGCTGCACCAACAGGCCTATGCCTCTCATAAGACTCCCACCGAGTGAAGGCGGCTCCAGAAAACTGAAAAGTAGTAAAAGAGACCCCCCTGGTCTCTAGAATACTCGTTGTACGAAGAATCCTCTAACACTTGTCCAAGTAACCCTGTGCATCCTCGCCCTCTACACAACTAAAAATCGGATGTTGAAGTCTACCAAACCTCTCCAACCTGCGTTGCTCATCCTCTAGCATATCAGGAGCTACATAGTCCTAACCAGCTGCAACCAGTTAGGCTGGATGTGACCCCGGTGTATAAAGTCCCTGCACGACCTACTCTGGTATGCGAGCGGCAAGAGTCTGAGTGCCTCTCCCGACCTGAGAATTGGCTGCAGTTGTACTAAGTGAGACCGCCTAATCTAGGCCAGTGCATACCGATAGAATTTGAGCCAGAGCCTCCTAAAGACCTGAAATCACAATGACCCAACCGGTACTGCTAGAGCATCTATAATTGGGACCTGATCCTCAACTGTGGCGGTTGGTGGACCTGAGGTGTTTCCCTAGCTGTGGTGCTGGCTACACCTCTCCCCCTACCACAGCCCCGACCACGTCCTCGGTCTCTACTGGCCATAGTTGGTGATACTGGTGGTTGTCCATCCTGACCAGTCGCTCGTGTTCTCACCATCTATGGGAGAATAGAATAACACAAGTTTTGTACTCAGATCAATGGTTACGCATGATAAGAATTTTAAGAATATGAAGTTTTCCTAAAGGTTCTGCAGCCTCCCGAGGATAAACACATACATCTCCATACCAATCCGCGAGACTCTACTAAACTTTCTCATGACTCGTGAGACCTATGTATTCTAGGCTCTGATACCAACTTGTCACGACCCTAATCTAGGCCCGGTCGTGGTGGCGCTTATCATGAAACAAGGGAAGTCAACACAAACCCCCCAAATATTAATTTAATAGTTATAATATTATTTAAGCCAATAACATGCTATAAATCCAAAAATAAAAGTGAAATAGGACAATTTGCTAAAATAATACAGCCGACATCGGGGTGTCACCAGTCATGAGCATATAAGCACCTGTCTAAGAGTATAAAAATAACTAAGCAGTCTATTACAGAACTAATACATGGAAAGTACTATCAGAGGGAGAAGCACTAGGCTGCGAATGTCGAGCAACTACCTAGTGTACTTCGAATCGCCTACTGGAAGCAATTAGCACTCGCTAGCGGGACTCAAAGCTCCTGGATCTGCACACAGGATGTAGAGAGTAAAGTGAGTATTCCAACTTAGTGAGTAATAAAGGTAAAATCAGTTGAGCGATAATAAAACACGTAAAACACAACAGAATAAAGAGGAAATATAAAACCAATTCAATGCAATCAATATGTGAAAGCTTGTAAAATACTTAGTTCAGCATAAGCTTCTTTAAAATGCATTTTAGCAGTTAAACGGGTGAATGAAAAGCAGTAAGAAAAGATAAACACATAAAGTCAGCCCCTCAGGCAAGTACCAATAGAATCAGCCCCTCGGGCTATCTCACAATCACTCGTATCAGCTTATCAGGAAATAGCAAGGAGCAACATCAACCCCTTAATCTATAACATATCTCACACTGGGTACTCGCACTAACTGAGGTGTACAGACTCTGGGAGGGGCCCTTTACAGCCCAAGCACAATATCAAGTTATCTCGTGGCATAATCAAACAGGCTCTCGACCTCATATGAAGCCACCTTGTAGCGTACAACTCAGGCCTCTGACTCATAATCATAAATTAGTACAATACTGCTACAACACGTAGCTCGATCTCATAATAACCTCACAACATAGTCCCTCAGCCCTACTCAGTTAGAAACCTCTACAAGCCAATCGAGCACAATAAAATATGATGCTCAACTCAAACTATCATTTAAGATGTCAAAATAGAATAAACATGGCCGAGTTATGAAAACAGTAGAATATAGCATGACTGAGTACAAGTTTAAGCCAAAATAGTGAGGAATACTAGTAAAAATCCCCTAAGGATCCAAAACAGTTGGTACGAGGCCCAAATATCGCATTCAGCCCAAAATATGTTGATAACAAATAGTTTTCACTCAAATATATAGTAAAACAGTCATACAAGACGGACCAAGTCGCAATCCCAAACGTTGCACGACCCCATGCTCGTCATCTAGCATGTGCGTCACCTCCAAATAGCACAATGATGCAAAATCCGGGGTTTCATACCCTCAAGGCAACATTTACAATCATTACTCACCTCTATCCCGTCCAAACTCTAGCCCGCGATGCCCTTGCCTCTCGAATCGGCCTCGGGTTGCTCCAAATCTAACCAAAATAAGTACATAACCATCAAAATATTCTAAGGGAACAAAGCCCACTCGAAAGTAATCAAAGTATAATGTAAATCCTGAAGGAAACCAAACCGGACCCCAAGCTCACATCTTGAAATTCCATAAAATTTACATCAATAGACTCCTTATCTCCGTACGAGTTCATACATATATAAAATACTAAAATCCGATGAACAATGACCCTTTAAACCCTTACTCAAAGGACTCCAATCTCAAGAACTAATTCCCAATTTTTTAACCCTTAGTTTCCATTGAATTTCAAGCCAAATCAGTAAAATAACAGCATAGAAATGAGTTTAGGGTCCAAAAAACCTTACCTCTATGAAATCCCTATTCAAATATCTCCCTCAAGCTCAAACCCGCATGAAAATGGTGAAGAATAACTCAAAAATCACAAAGGAAATCTTTTAAACTTTTTGACCCAGGATTTTTGCACCTGCATTCAATAAACTGCATCTGTGTCCAAAACACAACATCTGCTTTTTTTCACTTAAACTCCAAGTTCCGCATCTACAATCACATCCTTGCACCTGTGGTACCACAAGTGCACTTCTTTAGCTTCTTATGCGGTCCCAGCTGATCTTCTTCTTGGCCGTATATGAGGCTGCCTTCCGCTTCTAGGGGCATCACACCTGCGGCCTCCCAGCCGTAGGTGCGGTTATGACAGTAACAAAAATGCTTCAGCTTCTAAACTCAACTCCAAACTTTCTATCAACCATCGGAAATCACCCTGAGGCCCCGAAACCTCAACCAAAACCACAAACAAGTCGTATGCTACTATCCAAAGTTATACCAACCTTTAAAACACCTCAAACAACATCAAATTAACCAAAGCACATCAGATTCAAACCTAAGGTTCCAAAAATCTTCCGAATTACGCTTTTGATCAAAAAGTCTATCAAACCAAGTCCGAATGACCTGAAATTTTGCACACATATCTAAAATGACACAATGGACCTATATACTTTTGGAATTCCGTTCCAACCCCTATATCAAAATCTCAGCTATCAACCAGAAGACACTGAAATTTCAATTTCACCAATTGAAACCTAAATCTACTACGGACCTCACAAATACGTTCCGATCACACTGCTAAGTCTCATATCATCTCCTGAAGCTATAAAAACTATAAGAATTCCATTCAAGCCCTGTTTCACATAAGTCAACATACAGTTGATTTTTTCAACTTAAGCTCACTCAAAAGACACTAAGTGTCTCAAACCTTACAAAAACCTCTCCGAACTCGAGCCAACCAACCCTATAACACAAAATACAGCTGAACAAGACAATAAGAAGTGGAAATATGGAAAATAAAGAAGTAACTCATGAAACAACCGGTTGGGTTGTTACAATTAATTATACTATGTAAAAAACGTGTACATGAGGTGATGCGTGTGGCACTTGCTTTTGTGTGGTAATGATTGGATTAGACTTGTAGATATTAATATGCATTAAATTGAAGTTGTTGCTATGTGGAATACACTTCATTATTGAGTTACTCCCCATTTCCTTGTGTTGCTATTGAAATTATTCTATTCATTATTGTAGAGCCATGTGCTATGTATTATTGTGATGTTGTTATTGTTGTTTGGGAAATGTTTTTGCATATGAGCACATGTGGTTCAAGTTAATTTGTTGTGATGAGATGAGATGCGCATGCACCGATATAAAGGTGGTGAGAATTGATGCGCAAGCGGTGAGATAAGGGGGCTCATGTGCCTATTGCTAGTAAGGGAAAATACTTTATTATGAGGCACACACAGCGAAAGAGGGGCTTGTGCGCATGAAGCTATTTCGAAAACATCTTTTTTTAAAATGTGAATTTCATCGGCGTCATAAGAGTGACTTATGATTTGTGATTATGAGGTGTGGCACCTCGGGTGATTCTTGCTGTAAATGTTGTGTTGGAACGACTTGATGATTCGATCTGCCATTGTTTTCCTTTATTTATTTCACTTGTATTTTAATTTAATTTTGGTTAATTTATTTTATTATCAAATGTTTAAACTTTGTGGCCACTTATTGATTTTACTTTCCGTTGTTAGCTATATATTTATATTCTGCACATGTTTTATGTTTAGTTAGTGTCTTGACTTGAACCTCATCACAATATAGTCTTGATACTTACCGGGTACCATTTGTGTTGTACTCATACTATGATTCTGCACATTTTTGTGCAAATCTAGTTATCTCAGATCGTGCTGGATGATAGAGAGTTGAGTTGAGCTTGAGTTGCAGAGACTTCAAGGTATTCCTATTGTTCTCACTCACAGGCCTCGTAGTCACCTTTTGTTATTTCCTGTTACTGTTATTTGTATTCCAAAATAATAATGTATTTGAGATTTCTAGTGTACACTGAGTAAAGCTTATGACTTGGTACTACCGGTTTTGGGATTTAGGTTACATTCGTATTCCCTTTTCCGTTATGTTATGGCATTAATTAATTCTTATTTAAGTAACTAAGTTGTGTTATTCTGTTGATCTTGCTTTGCGATAGGCTTACCTAATTCTAGGAACCAAGTTCCATCACGATCCGAAAAGTAGGATTTGGGATCGTGACAAGTTAGTATCAAAGCTCTACGTTCATAGGTTTGACGAGTTATATACAAGTTTAGTAGAGTCTTGTAGATAGGTACGAAGACGTCTGTACTTAATTTCGAGAGGCTACGAAACTATTAGGAAATTCGACTTCTTTAATTTCTTATTGCGTGGATTTACTGATTTTGAAATTTGAGTTTTTATCTTTCTATTCTTTCATAGATAATGAGGACACAAGCTTCAGTTACTGATGATGTTGCCCTTGGCATCGGTATTGCTAGAGTTCTGAGCAGAGGATGAGGTAGAGGCGAAGCACGTGCTGCAGCTAGAGGACACACTAAGGCCGTGATTGAAAAGCCACTAGTGGCTCGGGCTGGGGAGAAGGCTACCCCTAGACTTCAGGAGACTTAGCACATTTTCTAAGCATGTTCGGCACCTTAGCTCAGGCGGGATGGATCCCAATTGCAGTAGCTACTTATAAGGCTGGGGGTTGAGATCATACTTGACCGCCTGTGCTACAGAGCAACGAGACCATGTTGAGTGATCACACCCAACTATGCCTCCTAATAGGTCTAGTAGTCGTTGCAAATATAATATGGCGTACAAGTATGGAGTCGAATCTCACATCGAATTAACCTACTAATCACAACCACTGGTTTTGCAAGAATTCAAGTAATCAACCTTCAAAAATATTGAATAACAATTTGAGTGTTTACTAACTAAGAGCACATTAATTAAAATGTAGTATATTATAACTAACAGAGCAAATGTTGTATACAAGATTTGAAAAAGTCTAGGGTTACAATTTCCCCAATCATTGGAATCTCTTCTGCTATATTTTCGATAAATTCGAATAAGTATTCTACCAATCTTGAGTACTTTGGGTGTCATTGTTCTTTCTCGAGAAACTACCAAAATTTACTAGATGTATTCTCTTGAAGTATGCAACCTGGCAATCATTCACCGCTCATTGCGATCTCACCAAAGTTTCGTTATTTCTAATCAGGCACTTAAACCTTCCGTATTTATTTTTTAAATACGTTAGGAGTGATGTTGTTTAATGACTACCTAAATTCATACTCTCTTTTAAGCAGTTACACTAAATAGGTACAACTAATTGCGATCTCTTCAATCAACAACAACGAAATATAATTAAACAAGTACAGGAAGATCAACGACAAATTTATATTGAACGTAATGGAAAATCATACTTCAATAGGTTCCATCGATGAGAGAGCTTAGCTACTCATAAATGTGTAAACAATGATCATGATGCTCAAAGACATTAAACTACAAAGTAAATAGAAATGGAGGAAAGAATCATATGATTCCTTTATCTATAGTGCTCTTTAGCCTTTTTCTTCTCCAAAATAATGTTCAACCCTTTCTCAACTTGTTTAGGGAGTGTTTATATGTTAGGATCGAGGTCTTTGAGTCCAAATCGGGGTTGGAGTCTTTTAATTTGAGAATTTTTGACCACCCAGCTACAGATCTCGCGAGACCAGGCTTATAGCGCGCCAACCTGGCTACATAGTTGGATACGCCTAGCCTATATCACGCTCAAGCTAGCTACGCTTGGGCTGTAGTGCGATCAAGCTAGCTATAGAGATGTCTACGCTTGGCCTATTGCCAATCTTGGATACATTGTATTTTTGTGCTCTTTTCTATCATTTTTGTCCCTTTTTTGTGCAACTTTTATTTGACTCTTTCTTCCGATGCTCTTACATATAAAACAACATAATTTAGCTCAAATGTCTCACAATTAACTACTAAAACAACAAAATATAGGGTAAGTAATGTACTATAAGTATAGAATTTTGGCCAAACAGCACCACCCCACTCTAAGGCGTTGCTCGTCTTCGAGTCAACCACTAATTCACACTAATCTAGAGCACTTTATTTTCTTTTAGCACATCCGAATCACACCATACCTATGACTGTGGTTGATAGCAACAACTAAATTTCAGCATATTCCTTCAATACACACTTTCCTTTACTCTATGCCATACTTCAAAAATATATTCAACACCAAGACAACATGCTTATAATAATCCTAGCCTCACAAACCAACTTAATATCACAATGTATTCATGGCTTGAATACTTAACATCATAGAGAAATCTAATAACGACACCTATCCCTTGCGAAATCATATGCCCTCACAACAAGAACAAAAGAATAAGTTGAATCAACACATTCGAATCAAAGGCTCAAATCTATTTTAAAAAACTCATATATATCAAAGAAATTCCTTTCTCTCACAACGACATCACATGCATGCACAAAGTACCGTAGGTTTGACCTTTATGCAACCCTCCACTAATGTTGGCTCGCTCAATTAGAACATTTTTATGATTGTAATGTGGGCTACATGACAGGTAGGATATATTTTTGAAATAGTGACTAATCCTCCTAAGCACTTTAACAAATCACATATTTCTTTAAGGCGCAAATTCTTCCATCCCAAGAGCTTCCCCTTTTTTCGTTAAGCACAATTTACTTCACACCTACTATCATGGACAATATATCAATTTCTTCATCTACATTCTTTTTTTCTTCTCAAATATGTTTTGTTTTCTTTTGTATTTTTTCTCTTCTTTACCCCCTAGTAGTCTATTCTTTTATAAAACATGTGCACGATTTATTTTTTATTGGTTCCATTCAAAAGCCACTCAAGTTCCTTCCTTACTTCTTTTAGAGCTCATTTTACAATTAAAGTGCTTTAAGAGGTAAACAGATCAAAACAATGACAACTAAGAATAAAGGGGTATATGCATATAATATCGTTGCTAAAATAAAAGACTATAGGCTTAAACGGGTTGACAAAGGATTTATTTATGGTAAGCATTAAGCCTAAAAAGATCAAAGAAAGCCTAAAATTATTTTTCAAACCGAGCATTACCTAAAATTCCACTTCAACTCACATGCGGGGCATTTTTTGAACTCAAATGCAATAAAATGGACTAAACAGTTTCTCATCACACATAGTACATGACTCACTAAGGATGACATTCCAACTCTCAAACAATTATAAGTATTCACGGAGCCACAAATATCAAGCATTAAGCACAAAGTGACACGAGCTAAGAAAAAGGATACATAGGGGTCAATAAACATGTTATCTACTCAACAAGCCATCATAAGAATTTTCAAACCATAGGGAAGGCAATATACATGCTAGAGCTTAAATATGCTACTATTAAACAAGTCAAAAGATGCTTATCAATCTAAATTTTCCCATCCTTTTATTCCCTAAATCCTAATCAACCCTAAAGATTAAAAAATTACTATCCACAACTACATCTCTAAAAATGAATCAAAGCACAAAGAAAAATCACATGATATTATTACTACCTAAAACAACAAAAGGACACACTTTTGGATTTTTCTATTTGTAAAAAAATACTACTTTTTTGTTAGACTTACTCCCTCACGAAAACTATCTAGGAGATCCAATAATTTATAAATATATAATCCTACTAACAAACATGACTGAAATTCAGCGTATACACCTAAAATCCAACCAAATATGAACTCGCAAAGTAGAAACAAGACTCAAAATTCAATAAAACTAAATATTCAAACAAACTAGATTAGAATGAATTCGATTTGTGGAAACTAACATGGAACAACAACTGAATTTTACAAGCTATTGCTTAAAACAGAAGCTAAACGAACATCGCTAAACTATCACGATACAAGCTTTGTATTCTGCCGTATTATTGGTACAGAAGAACAAAGTTGGGCCGTTGTAGGATGATGATGTCCAATAGGTGGGATGCGGATTGTCCCGATCCCAACTCCGTTAATATTGACAGCCTCATTGATCGCAGCCAACTCCGCACTACTAAAGAGTAGCAAGAGAGGGTCACAATAGCTTTTGCCCAATTTTGGGTCGGGATCAAATCCACAGAGAGCTAGGATTGGAGTTAACTATCTATCTAGCTTAGAATTGTGAGTCTGTTCTTAATTGATATTCTCATCATTTTTTGGGTTTTCTATAACAATCTAAGATTATCAACTACTAATTATAACTAATTATGCTAAGTGAAAATTGCAAAGAGTTGTATCTAATGGTTTAAAAGACACTAGGGTAGTGACTTTCACCTAGGTGGCTAATTGGCAGGTAATTACTTCTAAGGAATGCTTGATATGTTTGGGTAAGTATGCTATAACCGTTGCACGATTTTATCCATTCTCACACCTCTTGGTAGAGAGAGTGATTTTGCCCAATTAACTTTCTCAAGCCAAATGGGCAGGCAAATTTTCTCAAGCAACTAGGGTTCAAGTCGGGTAATTACTCTGTCGAGGTTTAACCCTTTAATAGGGACTATCAATTCTCTTGAGTCTATCCCAATTCCTTTTGGGTCAATTTTGGAGACGTAGGCTCTCTTTCTCAAGAAGAGCTAATTTAACTTAACACAAACCAGTGTTTGCAACCAGCAATTCATATATTAAACCATAAAATTGACCCAAATAACAAACACCCATAATCAATCTAGCCTTAATTTGCAACACCCATGAATTACCCACACTAGGGTTGAGCCACAACCCTAGCTAATGGGTTTAGCTACTCATGCTCGAAGAACAAAACGGAGAAATAGATGAAGAACAAGACACATTAATTAATTACTAAAGTAAAATACAAGATTCTAGCATTAAAACCAAGCTAAGATGCCAAAAAATGGCTACAAGTTAACGTATCACGAGTGCAGTTACTGTTCTGTAATACCTTATACCCTAAAATGACAAAATATTCTATTTATACTAAGTCGGAAAAACTAGAAAAAATTCCCTTGCAGTGTCAGTATGGGCGTAAAATATGGAGTGTGGCCGCATTAGGCTCTTGGCCTTCAATTCTTGGTTCTGAACTTGGGCTCCACGGACCGCATAGAATGGACCGCGGTCGCAAAGGTCTCTAATGTGGTCTACACAAATATGACCGCGGACCGCGCAGCTTCATCCATGGCAATTTTCACCTCTCTAAATCTCTCTTTTGCGGACCGCACAAAATGGTAGTGCGGCCACGGAACCTTCAGTGTTGACCGCGCAATATCGAATGCAGCCACACTGCCTTGAAACCCATTTTCCCAACTCTCTGAATCACCTAGTACGGAATGTACAAAGTCGAATGCAGCCGCACTAGGCCAGTTGTCCCTCGATTTGCGCCGATCTTTGACATTTCGTCACTTTTTCAGTCAATCCTGCAACCAAGCACAACTTATGAGCCTTTTGGGACTATTTTGTAACAGTTTATAATCAAAGCATTAGCAAGAAGGAGCATGAAATACGTTAAAATCCCTATTTATCAATTCCCCCAAACTTAAGCTTTTGTTTATCCTCAAGCAAACAAAATAAGACCCACCCCTTAAGGGAAATCCAAGTATTTTGAGCTATCCTAAAGTAACCTCACAAGCATCAATTGGGACTAACATTTGCCCTCAATAAGAATGAATTACTAACAACTTTTAAACTTTGAAAAACTATGGATCAAGTGTGACACAAGAGCATCAAGAGTTGAATCATTACATCTAAGAACTCTCTCAATTGCTTTGGTCGTTGTGGAACCCAAACTCACACATCCTCGACTCTCCCTAAGCAAACTTCACCTTTTTAGAGTATTAGCACACAAATCGAGGTTAATGGGAATTTGCTCGTCTCTCTCAAGGACAGGTCACAAGTCCGGCTCTTCGTACCATATGCTTGCCCCTCATGTAAGTATCCACTAATGCAAGCGTCATTCAACTCAAGATCATATAGGGATTTTGTGGAGTCAATGTGAAGGCTTTTGGTTTAGGGTAGGAAATGTTTGATCTAAATGGGTTCCATCTTCTCTGAAGCACTTCTTTTGATTCATTTGGAACAATTCTCTTGACTCGTTGAGTATCTCACTTCTTTTTAAGGGGTTATAGAGACACAATGGCACGCTTTCTTGTGCATTTCAAAACGTATCTCCTTTTTCAACTTTTCCACGCTTTTTTCTCTTTTGCTTTTCTTAAATCCCTTTTTATTTTTTTTCACTTTGCGCTTTCTTTTTTGTCTTTTTCTTTTTTTTCTTTTTCATTGCCTTCCTTTTTTTCACTTTTGTACCTTTTACCACTTTGTTTCCTTTCTCATCTCTCTCCCCAAACTTAGACTTTTGCTATTGCTCAAGGAAAGATCAGGTGCCAAGAGAGGGTATATCTTAGAACAGGTATAGGCTTATATCATTGGTTCTTGAAAG
This sequence comes from Nicotiana benthamiana, assembly GCA_034376525.1. NCBI lineage: Eukaryota > Viridiplantae > Streptophyta > Magnoliopsida > Solanales > Solanaceae > Nicotiana > Nicotiana benthamiana. Next base: position 111,012,417 of record CM067331.1, read on the forward strand.
AAAAAGGTTTGAGGCTCAAAAGGGTTAACTAGAGATTATATCATTGGTAGGCTATGGAATTTTTCAACTATCATTTAGATCAAGGAGAGCCTACAATCACCTCTCAAGCCAAATTTTACTTAATATTTCGCCTCAACAGAAATTGAGGGCAAGTTCCAGACCATTGGCTCAAGACTTGGACTCACAATTCGATTTCTCACCACACAAGCTAAAGCATTGCTAAAGACACAGAGTCGGGGAACTACAACAACCTTAGCAAGATTTGAGCACACAATGTTCCTGAAAGACGAGATGATGATTGTTGGTCAACAAGAGTCTCAAGGTCACGACTTTCACCATCCTAAGCACAACATTTTGTCTTTGACCATTGGATCGAAGGTAAATGTGCTCGTACAAAGTGAAGCTTTTCTTGAGGTACCTTTAACTACAAACTACCAAAAGTAAAGAAAAAAAATAGACTCAAACCCTTAGAAGGTTGTCACGCCATCCATCATCGGGAAGAGCCACCCGGTTCACACAATACTCCACCTTTGGAAAGAATCGTAGCATTAAGAAAAGCAAAGACTTATTGAAAGTGAAAAAAACAAAACAACAAGATACGAGCCCATCTAAGAAGCTAAAAACGACAGAAGAAACATTTTTTACGAAAATAGAAAATAGAATGAATATGTACAATAGGGGATTTGAATATACAATAGGCGATGAGTATATACAATAATGTTACTTTATATATAGACCAAAGGAAAGATGATAAAAGTATCCAAATGTAAAGTTATATACAGACCAAGTAAAAAATCAAAAAGGCATAAACTAAACCAGTATATATATACAATCATCAAAAGATAAAAATAGGGCGCACCCCCTTAAATAAAAGCTGGCATTCTCCCAAATGCCAACTAAAAAAATAAACACCAAAAAGAATAGGGAAAGGATATGAAGACTCCCTAAGCTATGTCCGTGTGCATAGGATCATCAGTGGTCTCCGGGTCCTCTGTATGCGCGAGAACCTTAGACTGGTTCCCGATATCTTGTTGCTCAATTGATGGGACCAGGGCCTGGACTTTGACAGACTGTGACTCAAGTACATCGTGTGCTTGACTGGAGGAAGCCTCTAGTGGTCCTCCAACTGGATGATGGCATCTTCTGTGCTCGGGATCATCCTCATCCTCTTTGGAGGCCTTTGTGACCGCTCCTGTTGTGGCTATGTTGTTGGCGTTGCTGCTAGAGCTAGGTCCTCAAATAGCAAGTCTAAACTTTATGGACTCCTTGGAGTCCCGTGTCTTTTACATCTTCTTGTGATCCATGGCAAGTTCCTTCAGAGCCTTGCCATGTGAATCTACTGCCTTAGCCAAGACACTCTGAGTATTAAGGATCTTTTCCTGGTTGGCAAGAATTTCCTTAAGCGCATCCTCTATAGACTATGGAATATGTACTGGCTGTGGTGCCGACTGAGCTGCAATGCTAGAAGTCAGGGATGACAACTTGGATGAAATAGTCACCATCCAGTTGTTCAAGCTATGAAGTGTCTGGCTCAACCGGTGGGCAGTGATAGGATGGGCCCGAGAAGATGGAATCCCCGGGAGCTGAAGTAGAAGGACTAGGAGGCAAGTCAGCTATAGTGGAAGGTCCAGGAGGAAACTAAGAAATAGTCAAGGCAGGATTAGTGGAGGGCTCTACCGCAACCGGCTTTCCTTAGGGTTGTCTGGCCCCTTAAAACTATACCATGAAAACGGAGACACGAGTTTGACCTTGATGTCAAAGCATCTCTTCTCCACTCCTAAGTCCCGAACATACATAGAAAGGGTATTGGGAAAAGGGTAGTTCCGGTCATGCTCGACCCCCACTGAAAATATGATGCAGGACATTACTGAAATCCTACCATAATCGATGCAACTAGAACAGCCTGGGCAAGCGGAAGAGTCTGATCATGGGTAGTGGGATCAAGCCGGCTGCACACAAAAAGTCAACCAACCCCTAGCCTCAAATTTAAGGGTCCTCTGAAGTATTTTGGCCCCGGTTGTCAACCAATCTGGAACAGTACCCCAGATTGCCACCAATGAAGCTAACCATGGATGAACCTCCTCGCCTATAGAAAACTTTTCATTGTAAAGGGACTCATCTTCTTTATTGAAACCCAGGTATTCATTGAGTGTCTTCCCGGTAAACACCACTTTTTTGTTTCAAACTTTGGTCACTTTGGTGACCTTCAAGATATGGGTAAAACTCCTTGACTATGTGTTCGTTGGCATTCACACAATCATCCAAGAAGTTCTCCTACTCAACTCGAGTCTGGGACTGTTTATGCACAATAGGGCTTACGGGGTAGAAGGTCTATGTCATCGAAGCTCCTCCCAAAAATCAGCTTTCATATCGGCCACCATTACCTAAACTTATGGAACGCCACCTGGCTAACGAATCTATCATCCCAAACTGCAGGATCTCTAGTCCGGGTAATACCTCCAACCTGAGGCTCACCACCCTCATGCACCTCCTCATCTCCTTGTACCTCCTCTTCACCTCCGTCTACATTCTCCCCAGATAATAAAGCTCTAGGGGAGGTTGAGTACTCACCACTGTTGGTTGTTGAGCCCTCAGACGACTCGGTATGTATATACTCTGGAGCTTGGGCAGGGGGTGAAAGAGGTGGAGTATCATCAGTCAATCTCATTCGTCCGTGCCAATAAGGAATATGGGCAGGAATATAATCTGAAGAAACCCCCTAAGACGGCTCGTACTCACTCCTCGACTTGTCAGCTGCCATGTCAGTAGCTTTTATCAATTTTCTAGTTCTTTTTATGCTCTCCTTAACTTGGGGAGTGAGCTTGATCACTTTTTTCTTTCCACCCCGGGAGGATTCACCTATGTTGTTTTAATCCTTTTTCCCCTTGTTGTTTAACCATTATCTGCAAGCATAAACATCTAAATTTGTTAGTATCAACAGAGACAGTGAAACAGATATGTATGATGCATTGTAGGATAGAAGCCAAAAAATTGCACACTAGTGCGAATCGCACAAAAAGGGGTGCGGCCGCACTGGGGCCACCACAGACCACATAAAAGCAACCGCGGTCCACACTGGGGTAAGATCTAGAAAACCACTCTCTGAAACTAAATATTGTGGCCCGCACAAAATAGCACTGCGGCTGCGGTGAGCCAGTGTAGACCGCACAAAATGTTGCACAAAATGTAACAGGTCAACTTTCAGAAACATTATCAGCGCGGTCCACATAAAATGGTACCGCGGACTGCATCGGAGCACCGCGGACCGCACAAAAAGAACCACGGTCCGTGGAGGGTGCTTATTCATGGCACTGGGTTAGGGTTCTTAGGTCTAGCATTTTAGTTCAATTCAAACCTAGTTAGGGTCCCTACTCAGTTTAACCAGTTAATTATGCTCACCAAACACATAAAATTTAACAATTCAATTGGACTAACTTAGAATTTGAAGATATACGGGAATAAAGAAGAAGATATGGGCTAATGAGAATGAAACAAAAGTGAAATTACAAAATTAAGCAAAAAGAAACGATTGAAATGCTACCGGGTGTGGATATGAAACGCAAGTAATCACTCTGAGCAAGAATCACATTCAAAGAATAAGATGAACAGTAATTTTTTGGACTCTGAGAGTAAATTTTTCAAAAAGGGTAACAAGAGCCCCTTTGGTCTATTTATAGAAAAACGTGTGGGACCCACTCTTACCTACTAGCGGGGCCGCACAAAATGGACCGCGCCCCCTGCTGGGTTTTTTCAGAAAATCTTGAGAAGGCAACCTCTGCGATGTGCACAAAATGACCACAGCCTCGGAAGTCCACCACAGTCCGTACAAAAATATAATGCGACCGCAGTGGAAAACTTTAAAGAGCTCTCTCATTGGCTCACACCAGTGCGGACCGCACAAAGTGCAATGTGGCCGCACTGGAAACTTCAGAGACTGAACAATTTCTCCACTATGTTTTGCACTGCATCAACTCAATCCCTACAACATCTCACAACCAATTAGTCCAAAATTCAAACCTAAACCACAAAGAAAATCAAGGAGAACAAGAAGAAAAAAGACGTGGGTTGCCTCCTAAGAAGCACCTGATTTAACGTCGCGGCACGACGTATGTTACCATGTCACTTGAGATGAATAAGCGTCACCACATGGCTTTCATTAATCTTTCCTAGATAATGCTTGACCCGATGCCCGTTAACTCTGAAACCCATTTTTGTTCTTGAGATCAATAGCACCAAAAGGGGTCACAAAAAAAACTTCAAATGGCCCACTCCACTTTGATTTAAGCTTTCCTGAAAACAGATGTAATCGGGAATTGAACAAGAAAACCAAATCACCAACTTTGAACTCGTTTCCACGATCATATTTTTTATGAAGGTACTTCATCTTTTCCTTATACAAGGATGAACTAGAGTATGCATAGAACCAAAATTTGTCAAGTTCATTGAGTTGTTCAACACGAAGATTGACTGAAACATCCCACTCAATATTAAACTTCCTCAAGGCCCACATGGCCTTATGTTCTAACTCTGCTATTATATGACATGTTTTCCCAAACACCAACTGGTACGGTGACATACCAATTTGGGTCTTGTAAGTGGTCTGGTAAGCCCATAGAGCATTATCCAACTTTTTCGACCAATCGGTCCTGTTAGCATTGACCTTCTTTGACAGTATACTCTTAATTTCCCTATTGGAGACTTCCACCTAGCCACTTTCTTAGGGATGATAGGGGTAGAAACCTTATGATTGAAACCGTACTTGGAAAGCAACATGTCGAAAGTTTTGTTACAAAAATGAGACCCCCCATCACTAATAATAACACGAGGAGCGCCAAACCTTGTGACAATACTTTCCTTTAGAAATGGCACCACACTCCAAGCTTCATTGTTGGGCAAGGCCATGGCCTCAACCCATTTTGATGCATAATCACCCACTACAATAATGTAGGTGTTACTGCACGAGCTATCAAAAGGGACCATAAAATCGATACCCCATACATCAAATTTATCAACTTCAAGAATTGTGTTTAAAGGCATCTCCTCTTTCTTGGAAATCCCACCCGCTCTTTGGCATTCATCACATCTCTTCACAAAATCACCCCCATCTTTGAACAAGTTTGGCCAATAGAATCCACAACTAAGCACTTTATAATCTGTCCTCGCCCCGCCATGATGGCCACCATAGGGAGAGGAGTGACAAGCCTCCAAAATATCCAATTGTTCTTCCTCTAGGACACATCTACAAATCATACCATCCGTGAAAAGATTGGAAAGATATGGCTCGTCCCAATAAAAACCCAAGCTATCCCGCTTGAGCTTCTTTCTTTGGTTAGAAGAGAGCTCATACGGGATTATTCCGGTCACAAGGTAATTAGAAACATCGGCAAACCATGGCATATCGTTCATTGACACCGCAAGGAGTTGCTCATTGGGAAATGAATCATTGATCTCAAGGTCATCACAAGGCCTCCCTTCCTCCTCCAAAAGGGATAAGTGGCCCGCCACTTGATTCTCACTACCTTTCTGGTCCAAAATTTCTAGATCAAACTCTTGAAGTAGTAATACCCATCTCATCAACCTTGACTTTGGGTCTTTCTTTGTCATAAAGTACCTAAAGGCGGCATGATCTGCTTGCACTATAACGTTTTCCCCCATGAGATATGGTCGAAAATTTTCCATAGCAAACATTATAGCCAACAACTCTTTCTCGGTGACCGTATAGTTCCTTTGAGCCTCATTCATATTCTTGCTTTTGTAGTACACCGGATGAAACATCTTGCTCACACATTGACCCAACACCACTCCAACCACCACATCGCTAGCATTACACATAAGCTCCAAGGGCAAGCTCCAATTAGGTGCGGTAATGATACGAGTGGTAGTCAACTTTTGCTTGAGAAGGTCAAAGGCCTCTATGCATTTCTCATCAAACACAAACTTAGCATCTTTCTCTAGCAACTTGAACAAAGGGTGTACCACTTTGGAAATATCTTTTATAAACCTCCAGTAATAACCCGTGTGCCCAAGAAAACTGCTCACCCCTTTGACAGAAATAGGGGGAGGAAGCCTTGAAATCACCTCTATATTGGATTTATCCACTTCAATTCCTCGCTTTGAAATTTTTTGACCCAACACTGTACCCTCTTCAACCATGAAAAGGCATTTTTCCCAATTGAGTACAAGGTTTTTGTCTTCACACCGGGCCAATACACCAGAGAAGTCCATGAGCTCTCAGAAATGGGGTACACAACCCCGACATCTAACCATTTGATCACCTCTTTCTTCATCACCTCTTGCATAGCCTTATTCAATCTTCTTTGATGCTCCAAGGAAGGCTTTACATCATCTTCCAAGATATTTTGTGCATGCAAAATGCGGGGCTTATTCCCCGAATGACAGCTAACATCCATCCAACTGCCCTTCTCCTCTTTTGAAGCACCGCCAGAGTGGCCTCAACCTGCGTGTTAGTAACGCAAAAAGAAAGAATAACTGGTAAAGTAGAATTTGAGCCCAGACATTCATACCTGAGGTGTGGAGGAAGTGGTTACAACTCCAACAACGGTGGCTCCTCAATTGATAACTTTGTTGGTGGAGTTTTTTGATTCAAGATCCAATGACAACTTTCTCGGCTCATAAGAATAAGAGCCCATCCCATGTATGGCATTCACGCAGTCCACTCTGCTTGCATCATCATTGACATCCATATTTAATAGCACTTCCTCAAGAGGATCCTCCATGTTAATCATAGAACTTGTGTCATCCACTATCACATCTGTGAAAATGTCCACAAATGAACACACCTCGGTGCTATTGGGTTGCTTCATGGATTTGCAAACATAGAAGACGACCTTCTCATCACCCACTCGGAAAGTGAGCTCACCCGCTTCAACATCAACCAATGCCTTCCTCGTTGCAAGGAAAGGTCTACCTAAGATAGTCGGAACCTCATAGGCTACTCCACAATCCAAGATGACAAACTCAGCCGGCAATATGAATTTTTCCACCCCGACAAGCACATCATCAATAATTCCCAAGGGGATCTTCATCGATCGATCCACCATTTGAAGTTTGTCTAGGTTGCCCAATACCCAAACTCTTGAAAACCGAGTACGACATCAAATTGATACTAGCTCCCAAGTCACATAAAGCTCTAGCAAAGTCCCACTTCCAATAGTACAAGGGATGTTTAAGGCTCCGGGATCCTCCAACTTCGGGGAAATTAAATGCACTATAGCACTAACTTGGTGAGTCATCTTTATAGTTTCACAATCCATAGAATGCTTCTTTGTAACCAAGTCCTTCATGAATTTTGCATACCCCGGCATTTGTTCAAGTGCCTCCACTAAAGGCACGTTTATGGACAATCTCTTCATCATATCAATGAACTTCTTAAATTGATTATCATTTCTTTGCTTTGCGAGCCTTTGAGGATAAGGTGGAGGTGGCCTAGGCAAGGGTGCCTTGACTTTTGGTACAACTGGCTCGGGCATGTCAATCACGTGTTCCCTAGACGGATTCACGGCATCTTGAGGTTCTACCTCGGACTCATCAATGTCAACCTCACATCATTGTTCACATTTTCTTCAACCATATCATCAACAATCAAAGGTCTCTCATCATCCCCTAACTCAAAATCATCATCTACAACTTACTTTTCTCTTGTGGCATTCACATCACCGCCTCTCTCGCTTCTTGTTGTAGCCGCCATCACATAATTGTTGTTCCCGCCCTTTAGGTTCATTACCGTGTCACTTGGTAGAGCACACTTGGGGAGAGTGTTCAAAGCTTAAGAGATTTGGCCTAATTTTACCTCCAAGTTCCGGATGGAGGTATTGTGTAAAGCCAATTGAGCATTGGAATCTTGGTTCATTTTCATAGTTTGCTCGAACATACTTTCAATTCTGCCCATATCACTTCTGGAAGAACTAGGACCTTGAGAAGGGAAAAGGGGTGGATTGCTAGGTTGTTGGTACATTGGGGACCTCTGAAAGCCTTGCCCCCAGTTTCCTTGGTTCCCATTGTTGTTCCACCGCCTTGTTGTTGTTGCTCCAATTATTGTAATTCTCATTCTAATGCCTTGATTGTTGTTTTGGTTCCCCTAATTGTTGTTTAGGTTGTTATTGTTCCAATTGCCGCCTCCTTGTTGTTGATTGTTGTTGTTCCAATTCCACCACCTTGTTGTTGATTGTTGTTGTTCCAATTGCCACCACCTTGTTGATTGTTATTGTTCAATTGCCACCACCTTGTTGTTGATTGCCCTAATTTCCTTGGGGTCACCATTGTTGGTTTGAACGGTTGCCTCTATTGCCTTGATAGTTTTTAACATATTGAACCTCCTCACTTTGGTCATCATAACACTCAATTGAAAAACCACCACCATCATTGTCATATTGTTCAGAATTCCCTTGAGATTGTTGTCCTCTTTGTCTTCTCTTAAGCATATTGACGCCTTCCATGGCGTTGACTTGGCGGGGATTTTGGACTAGTTGCAACTGCGCCTTCGCCAATTGGTTTATAGTAGTAGTGAGCTCGGCAATAGCTTGACCATGATCATGCAATTCCTTGTGCAAATGGATGATAGCGGGGTCACCTTGGGCCACATTTGATCTACTTTGCCATGCTGAAGAAGTATCGGCCATTTCATCAAGTACATTACATACCCCGTCATAAGAAATTTTCATAAAATTGTCCCCGGCCAATTGTTTCACAATGCATTGATTTGTAGTGTTGATGACCCGATAAAAAGCTTGTTGAATCATCGCCTCGGTCATATCGTTATTAGGGCACTCTTTCACCATGGTCCTATACCGTTCCCAAATTTCATGCAGTTTCCGTCGGCCTTTGCTTGAAGGTTAAAATTTCATCCCGAAGTACCGCCATATGACTCGGTGAGAAGAACTTGCCAATAAATTTAATCTACCAACTCATCCCAAGTTGTGATGGAATGGTTAGGGAGTCTCTCAAGCCAATCTAATGCCTTCCCCGAAGTGAGAACAGGAAAAGCCTCAATCTCAGCGCATCCCCAGACACATTCGTCTACTTGCTCCCCCAACATACTACAAACCCCTTTAGATGTTCGTAGACATTTTGATATGCAGCACCCGTGAAGTAACCATGCTGCTTAAGTAATGTCAACATCACATTGGTTATTTGAAAATCCCCAGATTTGGGGAGGGACAATAACACTTGCATAACCTTGATTTGCCAATACTCTGTGAGCTGCTCTTGGAGGTGGCGGAGGAGGGTCTGGAATATTATCATTTGGAATAGCATTTGAATTGGCATTCTGGCCTCTCTGTTGTCCTTGAGGTGCTAGAGGAACCCCATCTTTCTCAAGATCATCTACCTCCTCCCCCCTATCACGTTTCTAAGAAGGTCATTAGTATTTAAAGCCATTTGGTACCTAAATTATTGACACAAACAGATAAGTAACAAAGAAGAACAACACAGAAAACTAAATAAATAGAAAGCTAAAACCATTAGCTCCCCACCAAAGGCGCCAAAAAGTTGATTACAGCCAACTCTACACTACTAAAGAGTAGCAAGAGAGGGTTACAATAGCTTTTACCCGATTTTAGGTTGGGATCGAATCCACATAGAGCTAGGATTGGAGTTAAGTATCTTTCTAGCTTAGAATTATGAATGTGTTCTTAATGGATCTTCTCATCATTTTTGAGTTTTTTTAACAATCTAAGATTATCAACTACTAATTATAACAAATTATGCAAAGTGAAAATTACCAAGAGTTGTATCTAATGGTTTAAAAGACACTAGGGTAGTGACTTTCACCTAGGTGGCTAATTGACGGGTAATTACTTCTAAGGCATGCTTGACGTGTTTGGGGAAATATGATATAACCATTGCACGATTTACCCACCATCACTCCTCTCAGTAGAGAGTGATTTTTCCCAATTGACTTTCGCAAGACCAAATGGGCAAGCAAATTTGCTCAAGCAACTAAGGTTCAAGTCAGGTAATTACTCTCTCGAGGTTAACCCTTTAATTGGGACTATTCTCTTGAGTCCATCCCAATTCCTTGTTGGGTCAATTTTGGAGACTTAGGCTCTCTTTTCTCAAGAAGAGATAAGTCAACTTAGCACAAACCAATGTTTACAGCCACCAATTCATATACTAAACCATAATATTGACCCAAATAACAAACACCCACAGTCAATCTAGCCTTAAATTGCAACACCCATCAATTACTCACACTAGGGTTGAGCCACAACCCTAGCTAATAGGTTTAGATACTCATGCTTGAAGAAGAAAATGGAGAAATAGAAGAAGAACAAGACATATTAATTAATTACTAAAGTAAAATATAAGAATCTATAGTTAAAACCAAGCTAAGATGCAAAAATGGCTACAAATTAACGTCTCACGAGCGTGTCGCATCCCCTTTTTCTCGCGAAATAGGGTTTTTGACATTTGGAAGGACAACTCATTTCCTTTTGGGAATTGGGTTTAAGAGAATTGAAGAGTCACCATCTAATGATTATTATGCATTAGGACACTAAGGATGGTTCAATTTGGATAACCAGAGATTGGGTAAGAACTTGAAATTATCCTGAGGGGAAGGTGTTAGGAATCCCTGAGGATCCACTAGTTTGGTTCCTGGCCAAACTATTGTTGTAACTTAAATACAAATAATACATAAGCAAATAAGAGTATCACATAAGAGGGGTTTTTCACATAAAAGGTGTGAAATAAACAAAGTCGGAAGGCATAGAGAGAGTTGATTTAGAAGAAATATTTTTAAAAAGGGTTTAAAGAAACAAAGATCACAGGAATGGGGTCCTAGGTTTAATAACAATATGGATCACATCAATGTAATACCTGGTAATCACTCTTCAGAGAGGGGCTACACGTGGTATTAATGCACCGGTCATCATATCTATATGTACCTTTTTCCTACCTCGTTAAGGTATTAAAGCACAGAATGGTCTTGTTTACCTAGTGCATGCTATTACCCGTCTCGATCCTATCAATCCCGAAGGTATTTGATATTACTAATCCTAAAAGGAGGAGACATGGGCTTATTTTTGGTTTCAAAAGGTTAAAATACTAAGGCGACAAACAAAATATGTATTGAAAGTTTAGGGGGGAGAGCATATAGACAGATAGTAAGGCTCAGACAAACCTCCTTTAAACCAGAGAAGGCATATGGTTTAGCATGTCTTAGACATACTGTTTGAGGTCTAATTAAAATTTAAAGATTTGAAGCAGACTGATCTGCTACATAATTCAGATAGGAAACCTAAGCCAGGCCTGCTTGTTGGTTGTAGTTAAAAAAAGAACTAATTCAGTTTATAAGTTACCCTAAGGCTTGCCTAAATGATAAATGAAACCTATAGGCATGATATCTACAGATTTTAGTAATAAGAGTATGGACCGATTGCATGTTAATTTAAGAAAAGGTTGCCAATTTTAACAGAAAGAGTATAAGTTCTGCAATTGACAATGCATTACTACTGATAGTTTTAAATTTACAAATGAGCGAAGCTATTCAGATTTTAATTAGGACCCTTATAGGCATGCTTTCTATGTGATTGTTAACTTTAAACACCGGTATAGAGGTAGAGAAATACAGAAATCCTACAACTTGCTATCTAGGTGTTGCCTTTTTTTTAATTATGAATGAGATATTTGATTGCATGGTTATTAAGGCCTATACATATTTGCCTAATGAGAGATGAGTATGCAAGAATCCGAAAGGTCCTATAGGCATATTATCTGAATGAGAATGCAGAAGTTCTTATAGATATGTTATCCGTATATGGGTGCAGAATTCTATAAACATTGTATCTATGTATAAATTCAGAAAAAAACTCCCATAGGCAGGATATATATGTATATATATATATATATATATGTATGTATGTATAGTCGTATGTATAGTCGTAAGACCATGTATGGGGGCTGACGCCTGCCCAGTGCCGGAAGGTCAAGGAAGTTGGTGACCTGATGACAGGGGAGCCGGCGACCGAAGCCCCGGTGAATGGCGGCCGTAAGGGGTTACATGTTAATAACTCAATCAATTCTTCGAAAATATATTGTATTACCTTCATTGATAATAGCCAAAAATATCGGGCGTATGTTATTCTTGCAACTTCCTGAATGGTCTGAAGATTTGCAAGAATGGAGTAGAGAAATGCATATTAAATGTACTTATAATGGTGTTCAATTATCAGAAATAGAATTTCCAAAAAATTGGTTGAAAGATGGCATTCAGATCAAAATATTATTTCCTTTTTGTCTGAAACCTTGGCATATATCTAAACTGTACTCCTCCCGTGGAGAGCTAATGAAAAAGAAAAAACAAAAAGATGATTTTTATTTTTTAACAGTTTGGGGAATGGAAGCTGAACTTCCCTTTGGTTCTCCCTGAAAACGCCCTTCCTTTTTTGAGCCCATATTTAAGGAACTCGAAAAAAAATTGGAAAATTCAAAAAGAAATATTTTATAACCCTAAAAGTTTTAAAAGGACAAATAAAATTATGTCAAAGAGTTTCAAAAGAAACCAAAAAATGGCTTATCAAAAGTAGTCTATTAATAAAAAAAATAATATATATATATGTGTGTGTGTGTGTGTGTGTGTGTGTGTGAAAAATTCATGAAATTCCTATAGGATTGGTGTCTGTTTGATATGCAGTAATAAGAAATTCCTATGATGTGCTGAAATCAGAAATTCCTATAGGCAAGTTATCTACATGATATGCTGAAATCAGAAGTCCCTAGGCAGGATATCTATGTGATATACTGTAATAAAAAATTCCTATAAGCAAGTTATCTACCCTTTCTACTAAGTTATTCCCTTCCCTTTTCACTAGCTATCCCCAATAGTTATACAAAGTTATTACAGTCCAAAGAAAAATAAAATAAAGAAAATACATTAGAAATTTGAAAAGTTACATCCAAGGAAATCCTGATTCACACTTCCTGTCTGATTTATGAAGTAAACCAACTCAAAAGATATGTTTCACAACCTTTCCCTCATTTGGATGTTTCAGAGTTCCCTAAAAGCCTCGCATAGATTCCTGGTAGTGCTCACACCCAAATGCATTACAGGTTCAAGACATAGTGCAGTGTGGAAGGGGCCATCCCTCAAGTGTCCAAGTTCAGAGGGAACTCAAGGTCCCAAGGAAAGGCTCGTAAGAGGGGGAAAGAACCTAGGAACTAAGAGGGAGAGTGCAAGTGCAAAAGTGAAATTCTGAAAGAAGAAAAAAAAGAAAAGGAAAAAGGGGAATAACTTAAAATCAATGCACATAAGGGTATAGGGGAGTGGGGAATCTGCAAGAACACAACCCCAGCAATAGGATATGCTGGTACACCCTCCAGCCTGTTCATAGGTTTAAACCTCATTGGTTTAAAACTCAATTCATGGACAACAACTCATGTTTCCACGCCTTAAGTCACCACTTACAAACACATAGGGGTAATGGGATAGGGAGCAAAGATCCATAGTAGAAATAGGCAGTATAACATAGACATACTAAGTTAAATGTGAACCCTACATAAACAGTAAAGTAAACATGGATATCAAGACTATAAGTAAACACATTGGGGTGATGCTGGAACTTAAACTAGAATTAGGACATACCAGTTGCAAGAAAACAAATCGGAAAAGGCATTAACCTTGTGAAACTCAGAGTGCAAAAAAGAGAGCTTTCTTATGTGAGAGTAAGAGTTCAGAAGAAGTGTGAATTGTAGTAGTGGATGATTAAAATCGTGTGTAGTGTGAAAAAAAAGAGTCATGTATTTATAGTATGAAAATCATGAGAAAATAAGGTAAGAAAATAATTGAAGACTAATTGTAAATCAATTACATAAGACTCCCTTTAATTAAGGAATTCAAAATAAAACGGGTAAATCCATTTAAGGAAAGGATTTAAATAAACACTTTGTGCTAAGTAGTAAATTAGTGGAAAATACACAAAGTCTACTTAAGGACAAAATCTCTGAAACACATGGTTGCACAATTTAAAGAAAGAAAAGCAATTAACAGCCAGGAATTCTGAAGCTAGAGGTTTTGTATGAATGAACCAAGTCAGAAAGATGGGAAAGATTTTCTAACTTCAAACAAATCAATTAGAGTCTTATAAAAGGAATCTTGAATCAATATCAAGTTTGAAAACCCATTTTGAAGAAAGATTTATCACATATAAAAGCATACAGACATGTTAAACATGAAGGACTTGTCCTGCCCTTGTAAAAGAGTTTAGCAAAAGGTTCGCATTGTATGAAAACATGTGTAAACTCAATTTAGAGACTAATCGTTAATCTGATAGAGTTAGGGGTTTCAAATGAAACCCTAGTTTAAGCAAACCATAAATCAAGGGTGAGAGGTCAGGCCATCGCACAAAAATCATATTCAGAAGTTTCAGAAAAAGGACAGGCTCTTTCAACACAAAACTTATGAAGAATACGGTAGAAAAGTAACATGCAATCACAACAGAAGGATTCAAAAAACACATAATGGTAATACTGATACGAACAGTAGAAAAGCGTGCTTAAGAGAGACCTAAATAGGGTTCACTAGGAGACGAATCAAGAAACTTAAAACTTAGCAGGAGAGTACAATAGAAAAGCACAGTATGATAAACATATAAGAGCATGATAAAAGGAAAACACAAGAACATAGTAAAAGAATAGGATATAAAAAACACAGCTGCGGGACACAAGAACACAGTAGTGTCATAAGAGACCACAATATGGGAAAACATAGCAAGAAAAACATATAAGAACATGATACAAGAGCACAATAGAGACAAACACACATAAGCGACAAAGAAAAAATCATAGAAATATTTGAGCATTTCAGAGACCCTAGATTAAAAAGAAGTGGTTTTTTGAAAGTAATTTTTTGAAAGCAAAGCTAGGAAAAGCGTTTGAAAACTCAAATAGAGCATAGATACACAATGAATCTAGAAAGATCGGAGGAGACCTTGAAATGTTTCAAAGGAACCCTAAAATGAGAAAAGTTTTGAAGAAGGTCACCGATCGGAGTCGAAGAAGCTAGAATCAGGCTCAGCAGACCAGGATATGCCAGAACAAAGCCGGCGATGGCCGTGAAACCTCGAGCCGGCAAAGGTCTGGATGAAGACCTTCGAGGTCTGGCCACGAATCTTCAAGCATCGAGCATATAGGAATAACGGGAGGTGAGTATAAGACTACCATGGCCAGGAAGCCATGATTTCCGGCTGGTTTCGAGGTGGAGGCGATTAAAGACGGCTAGGGTTAAGAAGGGTTCGAGAGAATTTGAGAGAGAAGAGGTGTTTCAAGGTGGCATCTCTAAGGGAAAATAAATTTTGGTTGGGTTTTGGTAAATTAAAAAAGGTAAGGGGTCAACTTGGCCATTGATCATAATTGATCGACGGCTTGGATCAAAAGAGAGATCGGGCGGGTTGGATAAATGGGTCAAGGGTCGGGTTATATTTCATTTCGACCAGGCATTTTAGGATTTGAATGGTTACTAGGGTGGTCAATTTGGGCTATAATTGAACTAAAATAAGGCTATCATTTAAATAGCCAATTTTTCCCATTTTATTTTTAAAAATAATAAAAATAATTTTTGAAAATAAATTAAAGGTGATAAATTAATTAATAATATACAAACATTAAATTAAAAATAGTGAAATAAATTTTGTAACTATAGACGCTATTAAATCTTAAAATAGGCTAAAATTGCAATTTAGTACAATTTTAGCTTAAAAATACTAAATCAATTTATAAAAATGTATAAAATTACTTTAGCTATATATTGGATTAAATATAAGTATAAAATAAATTAATGACCCAAATGATAATTTGAGGAACACTTATTTGTTTTTGTATTGCTAAAATAGAGCAACAAATCGGTTTAAAAATCTATTAAAAATTGAAAAAATAATAATAAAATACTTGGAACATACTTATATATGCATATATATAGTATTTTGAAAGTATTTTGCATATTAAAAATATACAGAAAAAATTAGATGTCAACAGTTGCCCCTCTTTACCCAGGAAGGATGAAAGAATTGTCGGGTAAATATATGATAGCCAATTTTTGACCGAGCGAAGTGATTTGAAAAGGTTGACCCTGCTCTAGCTCATGAGCTGCCTACATATCCCTGGTCTTACAAGAATCAGGCCATATGTAGTTCAAGATCTGTCAGCGGAGTGTGCCGATGGAGGTTTTTCAAAAACGGACACAACATTTAGGTTGGGATAGATGATTAGAGTCTAATAGGGCTGCAGAAACTGGACTAGGATTGCTCCTACTAATATGGCCGTCGCTCGCCAGTTTACCTGCAAATAAACAATACAAGTATATATTATGCATAAATCTAAACGTGATGCAAATTCTCATTAGATCATGAATGTTGTCTTCAGACGGTTAGGATGATGTCCTTAGACCATGATGTCCTGGTCTATGAAGCGTATTATAAAGGATTCGTAGGCCATGAGATGATGCTCTCGGTCTATGAGGATCATGCCTTCGAGCGATGATGCCTTTGAATTATGATATGCAAGAGATAAAAGGGGTCCTCAGGCCATGGGATGGCGTTCTCGGGCTATGAAAATGGTGCCTCTGAACAATGATGCCTTTGGACAGTTTGGCGATCTTTCAGCCTATGTGGAGATCTTTCGGCCAATGCAAAATGCAATTGGTGGCGATATTTCAGCCGATGCAAGATGTAAATGAGGTGGAGATCTTTTAGCTGATGCAATAAAGTGGCAATCTTTCAGCCATGCAATATGTAAATAGGTGGCGATCTTCCTGTCAATGCAATAAGGCAGTGATATTTCAGCCATGTAATGGGTGACAATCTTTCAGCCAATGCAAAATGTAAATGAGGTGGCAATCTTTCAGCCATGTAATGAGGTGGCGATCTTTCAACCAATGCAGAATATAGATGAGGTGGCGATCTTTCAGCCATGCAAGTGAAAAATAAAGCGGCAATATTTCAATCATACAATGAGGTGGCGATCTTTCAGCCAATGCAACATGTAAATAAGGTGGCGATCTTTCAGCCGTGCAAGTGAAAAATAAAGCGGTGATATTTCAGCCATGCAATGAGGTGGCGATCTTTCAGCCAATGCAAAATGTAAATGAGGTGCCAATCTTTCAGCCAATGCAATGAGGTGGCCATCTTTCAGCCAATGTAAGTAAAAATAAAGTTGCAATATTTCAGCCATGCAATGAAGTAGCGATCTTTCAGCCAATGCAAAATGTAAATGAGGTGGCGATCTTTTAACCAATGCAATGAGGTAGCGATCTTTCAGCCAATGCAAGTAAAAATATAGTGGCGATATTTAAACCATGCCGATAGAGACATAACCTCGAAAGGTAGAATGGTAGCCTTATACAATGCAGGAATGCAGGTGGAGACAGAGCTTAGTATTAGAATGCAGAATAGTAGTCTTATGCAATGCAGGAATGTAGGTGGAAATAGAGCTTAGTCTCGAAAGGCAGAATAGTAGCCTTATGCAATGCAGGAATACAGGTGGAGATAGAGCTTAGTCTCGGAAGGCAGAATGGTAGCCATTTGCAATGCAGAAAATGTAGATGGAGGTAAAGCTTAACCTCGGAAGGCATAATAGTAGCTTTATGCAATGCAAGAATGCAAATGGAGACAGAGCTTAGTCTGTGAAAGTAGAATGGTAGCCTTATGTAGGAAATAAAGGAAGAACACTTATGAAATTTCTTAGTTGATTGTGATATCGTGGTTGCTGGGGATATTGGAAAGCGAATGTGAATAGGTAAGATGGTTTTGAGAGTTGTGTTCCTGATTGCGTAATATGTTACTTTACGACTTGGGTTCCAGCATCCGAAGAAAAATTGTGAGTTTTCTAAAAGGGAAAGGTTAGTTCGTGTCCCCGCCGACTTTGCTTACCCTGTTTGGCATTGATCTGATGATGCGATATGTATCATCGGGGTAGCATTGCTGAACAAGGCGATTTTGACAATAAATATGCATGAGTTTGCTTAGTAAAAATATGATATGAGTATATATTATTTAATAGTTTTGGATGAACTGATGTATGTGACGTGGTTTGGGACATCGCAACCTCTCTTACTTCAGAATTTTGAGGGTCCTCCTCAAAATTCTACCCCAGTTTACTGGGTTGCTGCTTTTGACGGTTGATTGTGATGATCGACTAAAGTTACTTTGGAATTTTTAGGGTCCTCCTTAAAATTCTGCCCCAGTTTCCAAACCCATATGGCTGCTTATGTATCCCCTCTTAAACGAGAATTAGGGCAGACGTAGTTCAAATTACATCATAAAAGAAAGCATAAAGATTACACATAGTATCGTTTGACTGCATCTAAGTTAATTGGTTTTGGCCAAATTTCTCCATCCATTTCTACAAGTATGAGAGCTCCTCCTGTCAAAACCCAATGAACCATGTATCGACCCTTCCAAGCGGGAAAGAATTTTCCTTTGGCTTCATCTTGATGTTAGAAAATTTTCTTCTAAACCAGCTGCCACGGTATGAACCGTCTTGGTTTGACTCTCTTGTTGAAGGCTTTGGATATTCTGTGATGATAAAGCTGACCATGGCAGACTGCATTCAATCTCTTTCCAGCTATAAGAGCTAGCTGCTCGTAACGACTCTTTACCCACTCAACATCGCCGAGCTCGGCCTCTTGTATGATCCTCAAGGATGGGATCTCTACTTCGGCAGGAATGACTACTTCTGTACCATATACCTGCATGTACAGGGTTGCCCCTATTGATGTGCGGACCGTGGTGCGGTACCCTAATAAAGCAAATGATAGTTTCTCGTGCCACTATTTATGCTTTTCTATCATTTTCCTCAATATCTTCTTGATGTTCTTGTTGGCGGCTTCTGCAGCTCCGTTCATCTGAGGTCTATAAGCTGTAGAATTCTTGTGTTTGATCTTGAGGTCTCACACATAGCTTTCATAAAGTCACTATTGAGATTGAAACCATTATCATTAATTATTGACTCCGAAATTCTGTACTGACAAACGATACGATCGAGGACGAAGTCCGCCACAACTTTCTTGGTCACTGCCCCATAAGATGTTACTTCGACCCATCTGGTGAAATAATCAATTTCTACTAGGATGAACCTGTGTCCATTCGGAGCGGCAAGTTCAATTGTTCCAATAACATCCATTCCCTATGCAGCGAACAACCATGATAAGCTTGTTGCATTAAGCTTATTTGGGGGTACCTTGATCAGGTCTGCATGTACTTGATAGTGGTGGACTTTCCAAACGTACTGGATGCAATCTGTTTCTATTGTCATCCAAAAATAACTAGCCCGTAGTATTTTTTGGCCTAGTCAAAACCTTTTATATATGGACCGTAGGTTCCAGCATGGATTTCTTCTAGTAACTTAGATGCTTCCTTTGCATTGACACACCTTAATTACCCCAAATCAAGAGTCCTCCTATACATGATTCATCCGCTGTTAAAGAAATTGTTGGCGAATCTTCGAAGTGTGCACTATTGAGTAGGATTTGCAAGCTCTAGGTATTCTCCTTTTGTCAAATATTCCTTGATGTAATGAACCCAAGGCTTTCCATCTGCTTCTTCTTTGACATGATCACAGTAAGTTGGTTGATTATGGATTTTTACCGAAATGGGATCAATGAAGTCTGGATGTTGTATCGTGCATGATAGGGTAGCCAATGCATCGACAAATTCATTTTGGATTCTGGGAACATGCTAGAACTCTGTCTTCATGAACCTTTTCCTCAACTCTTGCACATTGTGTAGGTAACGGAGTATTTTGGAGTTCTTGGTTTCCCATTCTTCTCGGACCTTATGTATAAGTAAGTCCGAATCCCCGATTACTAGCAATTATTGGATGTTCATGTCAATGGCTATCTTGAGCCCTAAGATGTAGGATTCATACTCGGCCATATTATTAGTGCAGGGGAATCTGAGTTTGGCGAATACCAGATACTATTGACCGGTTTCCAAAGCCTGGACTGCTCATATGCCGACTCCTTTGAGATTAGCCGCTCCATCAAAAAATACTCTCTATCCATCATAGGATTTTGCAATATCTTCTCCTATGAATGATACCTCTTCGTTAGGAAAATACGTCTGTAAGGGGTTCGTATTCTCCATCCACTGGATTCTCGGGGTGATCTGTTAGTGCATGTCCTTTGATAGCTTTCTGAGTCACATAAACAACAACAACAACAACCCTGTATAATCCCACATAGTGGGGTCTGGGAAGGGTAGTATGTACGCAGACCATACCTCTACACTGGGGTAGAGAGGCTATTTCCAAATAGACCCCCAGCATCCTTCCCTCCAAGAACTTCCCACCTTGCTCTTGGGGAGACTCGAACTCACAACCTCTCGGTTGGAAGTGGGGGTTGCTTACTATCAGAGCAACCCCTATTGCCATTTTCTGAGTCACATAGACAATGTCAAATTCACGTAACATGATTTTCCATTTGGCAAGCTTGCCAGTGGGCATGAACTTATGGAAGATGTACTTTAGAGGATCCATCCTTGATATGAGATATGTATTATAGGAACAAAAGTAGTGCCTCAACTTCTGGGCTACCCAAGTTAGAGCATAGCAGCTGCGTTCTATCAGAGAATACCAAGCCTCGTACGAAGTGAACTTCTTGCTGAGGTAGTAAATGGCCTGTTCTTTCTTTCCCGTCTCATCATGCTACCCCAGGATGTAGCCGAACACTCAATCCAATACTACAAGGTAGAGTAGTAGGGCTCTACCTAGTCCAAACGGGACAAAGACCGGTGGTGTTGACAAGTACTCTTTGATTTGGTCAAAATCTTTCTGGCATTCATCGGTCCACTTAGTGGCGGCATCCCTTTTCAATATTTTGAAGATCGGTTTGCAGATGATGGTAGATTGTGCTATGAACCGGCTGATGTAGTTGAGTCATCCTATGAAACTTATTACGTCACTCTTGTTCTTTGGCGGTAGAAATTCTTGAATGGCTTTGACCTTTGATGGATCCAATTCTATTCCTCAGCGACTCACGATAAATCCGAGTAATTTTCTGACTGCAACCTCGTATGCACATTTTACGGGATTCAGCTTCAGGTTGTACCTTCTCAGCCTATTGAAGAACTTTCTCAGATATTCCATGTGATCAATGGCTTTCTTAGACTTGATAATGACATCATCCACATACACTTCGATCTCCTTGTGTATCATATCATGGGAAATAGTTGTCATGGACATCATGTAGGTGGCCCCTTCACTTTTTAACCCAAATGACATCATCTTGTAGTAGTACATTCCCTACGGCATAATGAAAGTGTTGGAAACACGTTTCAAATGCAATATACTAAACGTGTGTTCTTTTGTAGGTTTTGATGAATGTCAAACAAAGCAATAAGCGATATATAGCAGTGCTCAAGGACAAGCACAAAATGGATGCATTACAAGAAGCTCAAGACAAAGTTTAGAAATGTTATAATTGAGTCAATATTAATTGTGATCTTGATCCCTCAATCTTGGCTCATAACATGGCTTCTCTACTAAAATTATTTTTCCAAAATCATGCATATTTAAATTAAGTGTCAAATGATTTTAAGCTATGCATATTTACATTTGTTAAAATGTTTTTCAAACATGCCTCAAAAATCTGGGCTAAGATAATCGATTATGTACTTATGATAATCGAGTATCTCTAAGCCAAGACTGCATGACAATCGATTGTGAATTAATGATAATCGATTGTGAGTAAGTCAGTTAACATCAGGTTTTTGCAAACTGCATAACAATCGATTGTGTACTTTTGATAATCGATTGTTAACTGAGGCAAAGTTTTCAAAACTCAGAAAAATCGATTATGAACTAATGGTAATCGATTAGAATGAGAAAAATGTCTCCCAGTGATTTTAAATAAAATGATAATCGATTGTGGCTTTTGATAATCGATTATATATGAGACAGAAAGTTTTGAAATTAATTAATAATCGATTATGGCTTTTGATAATCGATTATATATGAGACAGTAAGTTTTGAAATTAATTTATAATCGATTGTTCTATTTGATAATCGATTGTTGGAACTAACCGTTGTCATACATTTTCAAATTACCTTCAGGTAATCGATTGTTGATATTTAACAATCGATGTTTTGCGTAAAATCTGGAAAAGATTTTCTGAACGTTGTTAAAATAATCGATTGTTGATTTCCTGATAATCGATGTTTTATGCCAAAAATTGGAAAGGATTTTTTAACGTTATAAATAATCGATTATTGATTTGAAGTAATCGATTGTTGACGTAAAATCTGGGATTGAATTTTTGATCTGATAGGCAAACAATCGATTGTTTAGTCTTGACAATCGATTGTCACTGAGTAATTTCAGCAATCCTTAATTGGCAATTAGACAACGGTAAGACTGAGTTTTTCACCTATAAATACAGGCTTAACTCAGTGTTTTCACAACAACAACATATACAATTTAAGTATTTTCATTGCTAAAAGCTTTCTTACATTGATCATCATTTTCATTCATCCATAAAGCTTTTTGAAGAGCCATTCTATTGAGCTAAGTTGTTGTGATCTTGAGCGTACTATTTCTACTCATATCTACTCATTGAGGAGTACTTTGTAAAGTGAGTGTGTTTTGTGTTTGTAAGAGAATTGCGATTCTCGTTTGTTGAGGAACTTGTGATTCCTCAGTTGAAGTCTTTGGGATTGTTATCCCCGAGCAGTTGAAGTCTTTGGGATTGTTATCCCCGAGCAGTTGAAGTCTTTGGGATTGTTATCCCCGAGCAATTGAAGTCTTTGGGATTGTTATCCCCGAGCAATTGAAGTCTTTGGGATTGTTATCCCCGAGCAATTGAAGTCTTTGGGATTGGTATCCCCGAGCAATTGAAGTCTTTGGGATTGTGATCCCCGAGCACCTAGGTGAGGCTTGTGTCCTCAGCTGTAACGGTTTGTTAAGCACCCGTAAGCTTGACAAGTTTAGTGGAAATCTCGAGAGAGTCTCTCGGGGACTGGACTAACCACGTTTGTGGCCAACCAGGATACATCATTGTGTAAGTTTATTTTACTGCACTTGTTTTAATTTCTGCAAAGTTTTAAATTCCGCACTAAAACGCTTAATATTTTTAAAACGCTATTCACCCCCCCCTCTAGCGTAAAGCGTTATTTCCAACAATTGGTATCAGAGCCATACTCTCTGAAAGACTTAACCGTTTGAGAGAATCTTTCCATGGCTTCTACTCTAGACTCTTTTGCAGGTATTGATGAAGGACAGTGCCCCACAAGACCTCCTTTGTTCAACGGGACTAATTATTCATATTGGAAAGAAAGGATGCAGATATTCGTCAGATCAAACAGCCCTTACTTGTGGAAGGTGTACACCAAAGGAAATGAGGTTCCTGTCAAACAGGTGGAAGGAATATGGGTGCCAAAAACAGAAGAGGAATTCAACGCCGAGGATAATCGAATGGTCCAAAATAATTTTAAAGCTATTAATTTATTACTCTGTGCTGTTAATGCTAATGATTACAGGAAAATCTCCTGCTGCAAAACAGCGAAAGAAATGTGGGACAAGCTTGAGGTCACTTACGAAGGGACTGACCAGGTAAGAGAAGCTAAAATTGATTTTTTAACTCATGCTTACGAATTGTTCCATATGAAGGAAGGCGAAAAGGTAGACGAGTTGTTTGAGCGGTTCTCATCAATAGTGAATGATCTCCACGCACTCAAGAAGACGTTCACAGACAAAGAACTAGTTCGAAAAATCCTTAGGAGCCTAACACCGGCATGGCGATCAAAGGCCGATGCGATTCAAGAGTCAATTGGAATCACGAACGTCACTATAGACGCTCTTAGAGGTAATCTTAAGACTTATGAATCCACTATTCTTAACCCTGTTGTTGACGAACAAAGAAGGCAAAAGATTGCTCTAAAGGCGAGCACAAGTCAATCACCAATTGAAGAGGATGGAGATAGCGAATTTGGACTCATCATCAAAAAGTTCCAAAAATTCATGCGAAAAGAATATGACCGCAAAGGGAAAAAGCAAGGTGAGCAAGTTAAATGTTATGAATGTGGTGAAACAGGGCATATCAAAACAAACTGCCCAAATCTTAAAAATGAGAAGAAACCCTTCAAGAAGCAACGAGCATACATATCTTGGGGAGGAGATTCCGGAGACGAATCCAGTGAAGAAGAAAATGAAGAAGCGGCAAATCTCTGCCTCATGGCACAGGAAGAAAATCAAAGTGAGGTAAGTCAAATCTCTTCTCAAAATTTTTATACTCTTGATGACATGAGAAATGCCTTTGATGAATTGTATGCTGAATTTCTCAAAGTTACAAAAACTGTCACTAGTTTAAGAGAAAATGCTTCTCTAAAAGAACAAGATTTTCAAAAACAGTTTTCATTAAAAGAAAAAGAATTAGAAAAATTGGTTTTGGAAAATGAGAAGCTACTAGAACAAAACAAGTTTTATGGGAAAAGAAGTTCTGACAAGCCCGAGAGTTCTACAAAAAATTGTGCTTCTTGTGTAGACCTTAAGAATGAAGTAGGTAGATTAAAAGGCACACTAGATAAATTCAACTCCTCTCATAAAAACTTGAATGTGGTGCTTGATAACTTGAAATCAACCAAGCATGGAATAGGCTTCATAAATGAAGAAGAGGTTGATGCAAAAACCCAACCACCTAGAGCTCAACCTAGGATTAATAACAAAAATGCCTTTCCTAAAACAAACATGCATGCTAGACAAAATATTAGGAGACCTAGACATGACCTTCCGCCTAGCAATCGTCACCATAGACATAATGCATATTTTAGGCACAACAATGATCATGCTAGAAGATCCCGAAATGTTCAACCTAGAAATGACTATGGTGTTCAAATTAGGAGAAATGAAAATAGAGTAAACAATGTGCATTATTCTAGCTACTATGAGCCTAGACGCATGCATAATCCAAATGTGACATGTCATTATTGTAGACGAATTGGTCATATTGCTCCCGCATGCTTTACTAGACATAGACATGCTACTCAAACATATCATTATAGTATGCATAACCCTCAAGGACCCAAAATGGCATGGGTACCAAAAGAGCATTGATTTGTTTTGCAGGTGTGCTTGAAGGAATCAAGTGTAGTGGATGCTCCAAACACTTGACGAGAGACGAATTCAAAATTCCTTCAATTAAAGCACAAAGAAGGAGGAAGAGACGAAAAAGTCGACTTATGTTTTTTTTTTAAATCGGAAGTATTTTCGAAAAATTCAAAAGGCAAAATTATGGAAAAAGCTTCGTAAATTGGAGAATGAGCCAAAAGACCAAAATGAACGGAGGATGTTCAAAATCAGGTAATTGGCAAAGTCGAAGGGAAGGTAAGTACCCTAAACCCTCTTAAGAACATCCTAGGACAAAATTCTTAAGAGTTCATTTTTTTTACCCGACTACACGAGTTTCAAAGTTATTATTTCATTTATAGATTACTGACTTGAGCGTCGGAGATGTTTAATTCTATTTTGCAGGCATCCCCCAAAAGGTAAGAGGAAAGTATGAATTATCTTGATACAAGGAAAAAATTCGATCATAATCGATTATTTATGCTTACAATCGATTATCAGTATCAATAATCGATTATTTGTTGATTCAATTTTTTTTCATGAAATCTTGTTAAATGTTTACATTGCCTGATAGAATTAAGTCTCATCATTTCAGCATCCCCCTTCCAAACAATCGATTATTTGTTCTGCCAATCGATTATTTGCCAAAATTCAAACTCTCTGAGAGTGAAACAATCGATTACTATATATTGATAATCGATTATCTGTTTTAAACTTATGTTACCGTTTTGGCTCCATAATCGATTCCTGACAGGTCATAAATATGAAAAACAATCGATTACCAAGTTTGTCAATCGACTATCTTTTTCAAATTTTCTTACCGTTCTGGCGTGTAATCGATGTGTCAGATCATTTTCATTAATGACAATCGATTATTCCATTCAAACAATCGATTGTTGAACGGTCAGTGAATTTATTTTTACCGTTTCAGACTTCAAATCTCTTCAAATCATTTCCAATAAATGTAAGATTCATTCCTTCTCTATATATAGGCTGCACATATGCTCTTGTATACTCACTCAAGCCTCCCTAGCATCAAATTCTCTTGTTTTCTTTGAAAAATCCTAGCACATCCTTTCAAATGTCAAGCCGCAACTCAAAACGTGCTCGTTCCAAACAAGGTGCTTCTTCTTCTCGCAATCCATATCAAGATGGATCGGTTCTATTCTTTGAATCCAATGAAGAGCTCACCCGTTTCTTAACCAAATTTGAGAAACGCCTTATTCTCCCTCCTCGCTTTTCAACAAACGCCCTTGTTGCACCATTCATTCCAGCCGCAAATATGCTAAGAGAGTGCAACCTTTTCAATTTCCTACTCCTTACTCACCCCTACTACAACATTTCTTTGGTTGAAGCTTTTTACTCCAACCTTCACAAAGATGATGAGGGTGATGAATGATGAAATTGTTGTTGTTATGATGAGAAATTGTTGTTTTTGGTCTGTTTGTTCTTGATTGGTTAGTTATGTTTGGTTTCACCCTTGTAATGTTATCTTAATTTTCCAATAAATAAACGTGTGTTTATTTCACATTTTTTTCATATTCTTCCCTTGTGTAAATTTTTGCTACTGGCAAAAGGGGGAAGAAACGGGATATCAAGAAGTATGCTATATCACTCTCAACTTCATTCATGCTTAAAGTGAGGGGGAACATGAATTGAGGGGGAACATCAAATTGCATACTTTACTCTTGTCTTGGATTATCAAAATAATTATTGCATATATCCCGCTTATGTTTGCCATTATCAAAAAGGGGGAAATTGTTGGAAACACGTTTCAAATGCAATATACTAAACGTGTGTTCTTTTGTAGGTTTTGATGAATGTCAAACAAAGCAATAAGCGATATATAGCAGTGCTCAAGGACAAGCACAAAATGGATGCATTACAAGAAGCTCAAGACAAAGTTTAGAAATGTTATAATTGAGTCAATATTAATTGTGATCTTGATCCCTCAATCTTGGCTCATAACATGGCTTCTCTACTAAAATTATTTTTCCAAAATCATGCATATTTAAATTAAGTGTCAAATGATTTTAAACTATGCATATTTACATTTGTTAAAATGTTTTTCAAACATGCCTCAAAAATCTGGGCTAAGATAATCGATTATGTACTTATGATAATCGAGTATCTCTAAGCCAAGACTGCATGACAATCGATTGTGAATTGATGATAATCGATTGTGAGTAAGTCAGTTAACATCAGGTTTTTGCAAACTGCATAACAATCGATTGTGTACTTTTGATAATCGATTGTTAACTGAGGCAAAGTTTTCAAAACTCAGAAAAATCGATTATGAACTAATGGTAATCGATTAGAATGAGAAAAATGTCTCCCAGTGATTTTAAATAAAATGATAATCGATTGTGGCTTTTGATAATCGATTATATATGAGACAGAAAGTTTTGAAATTAATTAATAATCGATTATGGCTTTTGATAATCGATTATATATGAGACAGTAAGTTTTGAAATTAATTTATAATCGATTGTTCTATTTGATAATCGATTGTTGGAACTAACCGTTGTCATACATTTTCAAATTACCTTCAGGTAATCGATTGTTGATATTTAACAATCGATGTTTTGCGTAAAATCTGGAAAAGATTTTCTGAACGTTGTTAAAATAATCGATTGTTGATTTCCTGATAATCGATGTTTTATGCCAAAAATTGGAAAGGATTTTTTAACGTTATAAATAATCGATTATTGATTTGAAGTAATCGATTGTTGACGTAAAATCTGGGATTGAATTTTTGATCTGATAGGCAAACAATCGATTGTTTAGTCTTGACAATCGATTGTCACTGAGTAATTTCAGCAATCCTTAATTGGCAATTAGACAACGGTAAGACTGAGTTTTTCACCTATAAATACAGGCTTAACTCAGTGTTTTCACAACAACAACATATACAATTTAAGTATTTTCATTGCTAAAAGCTTTCTTACATTGATCATCATTTTCATTCATCCATAAAGCTTTTTGAAGAGCCATTCTATTGAGCTAAGTTGTTGTGATCTTGAGCGTACTATTTCTACTCATATCTACTCATTGAGGAGTACTTTGTAAAGTGAGTGTGTTTTGTGTTTGTAAGAGAATTGCGATTCTCGTTTGTTGAGGAACTTGTGATTCCTCAGTTGAAGTCTTTGGGATTGTTATCCCCGAGCAGTTGAAGTCTTTGGGATTGTTATCCCCGAGCAGTTGAAGTCTTTGGGATTGTTATCCCCGAGCAATTGAAGTCTTTGGGATTGTTATCCCCGAGCAATTGAAGTCTTTGGGATTGTTATCCCCGAGCAATTGAAGTCTTTGGGATTGGTATCCCCGAGCAATTGAAGTCTTTGGGATTGTGATCCCCGAGCACCTAGGTGAGGCTTGTGTCCTCAGCTGTAACGGTTTGTTAAGCACCCGTAAGCTTGACAAGTTTAGTGGAAATCTCGAGAGAGTCTCTCGGGGACTGGACTAACCACGTTTGTGGCCAACCAGGATACATCATTGTGTAAGTTTATTTTACTGCACTTGTTTTAATTTCTGCAAAGTTTTAAATTCCGCACTAAAACGCTTAATATTTTTAAAACGCTATTCACCCCCCCCCTCTAGCGTAAAGCGTTATTTCCAACAGAAAGCAGTTTTCTCCGGGTCTTCTTCATCCATCCAGATCTGATGATAACCAACTAAACAATCTATGAATGATTGCAGCTCATGTTTAGTGCAGTTTTCAATAAGGATGTGTATGTTCAGCAAAGGAAATTCGTCCTTTGGACTGGCTCGGTTGAGATCCCGGTAGGCGACACAGACTCTAACCTTCCCGTCTTTCTTTGGCACTGGCACAATGTTGGCTAATCATGTCAGATATTCAACTACCCTGAGAACCTTAGCTTTGACTTTCTTAGTGACTCTTCCTTAATTTTTAAACTCATGTCAGGCTTGAACTTTCTGAGTTTCTATTTTATCGGTGGACATATTGGGTCGGTTAGCAATTTGTGGGCCATAATAGATGTGCTCAGCCCAGTCATGTCATCATACGACCAGGAGAATATGTCTTCATACTCTCTTAGAAATTCCGTATACTCTTCCTTTTTCTAACGGTAACAAGTGAACGTTGACTCGTATTTCTTTAATGTTTCTGCATTTCCCTGGTTAACAATCTCAGTCTAGTCCAAGTTGGACTTAGGTATGTTCTCAAAATTCTAAACTTCCTTAATAATCTCTTCTGGTATATCATCTTACTCTGAGTCTATGTCTGCTTGTTGCGTTATCTCGTCGTACGTCACAGTCATTAGTTCATCAATATAAGTAATAGTAATGTTGTATAAGTAAAGTAATGAAAGAAAATAATAAGAGTAAGATTTATAAGAAAACCGAAATGTTTTGATAAATTCCATAACTGTTTTTGAACATTAGAGCTCTTTATTGCAAAAATTTAAAAAAACAAAAGAAAAGTCAACTAGTAAAAATAAAGAATAGTGCATGATACTTGTTCAGTCTTGCTACCCCGAGGCTCGCCGAGCTCTAGCAGTTCTAATAATCGTGCTCCTCCATTCATAGCTTGTATAGAAGGGCCTTACTTCCCCTCCTCCTCGAAAATGACACAACAATCTATGTTATAATTTTCTAGGAACAAATTCCCCATTACTGCCAGCGCTTCCTCTTCTTCTGACCCGTATACAACCCCGGCCGGCTGGAAAGTCTGCTCCAAATAGGGTATTGGCTGCTCCAAAGGATAGTAAGGACCGTACCATGGTGGTGACCAGTGGTTGAATTCCTCCCAAGTATACTCATATCCCAATCAAAAAGTAGTGCCATATTTCTTGGGCTGATGGGTTAAGCGATTTCTTGGAGGTTTTTCCAAGTCGCTTTCCAGGTTCATACCCGCTGCAGTTCAATATGCTTTTTGAGTTGTTATCCCACCATTTGTATTTATCAACGGCGTTGACTCATTTGATGTGGTGGTAAGTTTCTCCGCCTATCCTTCTTCCTCCTCCAATTGCTGGAATGGTCTGGCGACTGTATATGGGATTGATATCGTCGCCGTGAATGATCACCTCTTGGTGGTTCCACTCAAACTTCACTGCCTAGTTTTGACGCAATGGCCCCAGCAACATGAATCTATGGTCGCCCCAACAAAAGATTGTAAGATGTAGGCACATCTATCTCTTAAAAATTAACATCGAACCAAGTAGGCCCATTTGCAAACACAAGCTAATTTCCCTAATAGTGGACCTTTGGGATCTATCAAAAGCTTTGACGCTGAAAGCCTTATCCTTTATCTCGTGTAGCCCCTTTACTAATGTGCTAAGTGTTACTAACGAGCAAATATTGAGGCTTGACCCTCCGTCAATCAAGATCCTGGTAATAAAATAATCTTTGCATTGCACGGTGATGTGCAACACCTTGTTGTGACTCAAACCTTCTGGTGGCAGCTTATTTTCATAAAAAGTGATCTTGTGACTTTATAATACCTGGCCTACCATGTTAGCCATCTCTCCGCCGGTGATATTTCTTGGTACATATGCCTCACTCAACACTTTTAACAAGGCATTCTTGTGTGCATCAAAATTTTGTAGCAAAGCAAGGATAGAAATTTGTGCCGGTATGTTGTTCAACTGATCAATTACTGAGTATTCTTTGGATTGTATCTTTCTCCAGATATCATTGGTACCAGTTTCAGTGATGGTTTGCTGATTAGGGCTGTTTTCTTGACTCAACCAAATACACTAGGGTATAAACCCTGCCTGTTCTTGTCATACCCTGTGCCGCAACGGCTTCCCCAAACTTGACTTTCCTCTAGCTTGGGTTGTGTTTTCCCAAGGTATGGCATTGGTGTGAAATGGTGTTATTGCAGACATTTCCACTGGAATTGGTGTGGCTATCTTCACTCCGAATGTAGAAGGTCCTTTATGTGGTAATACTGCAACTTCAAAGGGTGTGGGTGTGTCTGCCGGTGACATATACTCAACCCCAATCGGTGCTGGCATCTTTGCAAATGATGGTTCTTCAAACTCGAGTGGCATGGACATGTTTACCTCGGCGTCCCCAGAAGGCTGAATCTAGACCACAATCGAATTGAGGGTGACTACTGGCTTCTTTGGATAATCGCCTTCTATGATTAAACCGATGGACCCCTTGGGGTTCCAGTCATCCTCTATCTCGATCATATGAACACCTCCACCCTTGTGTTTTGGCAAAGGGTTATTCCGTACATTCAGGGCAGGTTCCTTTGCTACAGTGATCTTATTGTCAATCAAAGTCTGAATCTTATCCTTCAGAGAGTGGTATTCATCAATGGTATGTCCTTTCATGTCGGAATGATATGTATTAGATTTATTTGGATTGACCCACTAGGAAGGGTTTTCTGGAATTATGGCAGGGATAGGGTTGACATAACCAGCAGCTTTGAGTCTTTCATATAGCTGGTCAATTGGTTCAGCAATGGCGGTATACTATTTGGGAGGTCTGCGATCGAAATTTGGTCGAGGTCTAGGGAGGTTTTGATGTGGTGAGGTGACCGATAGTGAGGTGGTTGAGTATTGTAGGCTTGGTAAACATGTGTTGGTTGGGAGTATTTGGGTGAAGCGGGTTGGTACATGGGAGGTGGGGTGATTGGTAATTTGGAGTGGGTTGATATGTCAGTGGAGGCATTGGGTAGGTTTGGCACTTCACAGGGGATTTGATCTTCTGCGCAACCATTATAGCACCCACGTCCCTTTTCTTGGACGTACCACCAGACTGTAAAGCCTTGTTGGTGGCTTGCATAGCTTCAAAGTTCGTGCCCATACCACTTTTAATACCTTCCTCGATCCTCTCACCTAGCTTGATGATGTCAGAAAATTTTTGGCCTTTAATCAGCATCAGTATTTCATAGTACTGGGGATCCTGAGCCTGGACAAAAAACTTATTCATTTGTTCTTCCTCTAGAGAGGGCCATACTTTAGCATCTTCTGACCTCCAGCTAGTGGCATACTCGCGGAATGTTTCAATGGCCTTCTTCTTTAGGTTCTAAATATAGAACACATCTGGTGCATTTTCTGTATTGAACCCCAACCTGTCCATGAAATTTGATGCCATACTCACCCAATTTTGATCATTTCTTTGGGTCCTGGCTAATGCACCAAGACAGAGCATCTCCTTTCAGACTCCACATGAAAAGTTTCATGCGAATCCCTTTGTCCTTCCTTACTCCGACCAACTTGTCGCAATATGTTCTCAAGTGAACTCTCAGATCCCCTGTACCATCAAACATCTCGACTTAGGAGGTTTGTACCCCTCGGGCAGTTTGACATCCGGTTTTATGCAAAGCTCTTCATAGTTTAGCCCCTCAATCCCTTTACTTCCTTCGACACCCTGAATTCGACTAGTCAATTTCTTGAGTTCTACAGCCAGGTTCCTAACGAGTGAGTCTTTATCATCAGACTCAGGTGTTCCTGAGATGGGTTGGATGGAGTATGGCACAGTTTCCACGTAGATGGGGGTATTGTGTTGGGTATGGGAGTGGTCATTTGTGGAGTTCTGGAGATCTATTACGATCGACAGGGTGTTATTCAAGGTATGGCAAGTATTGCAGTGATGGTGAGGAGCGGGGTGGTTTTGTTGCTTTGGGTGTTCTGTGGAGGTACATAAATTCTTAGTAGTTAGGAAAGTAACCTCTGGAGTGGTGAGGGAAATGACAGACTTTCCCAATTCCGAACTCTATCAAGTTCTTCTGAAACTTCAACGACTTTTGTTCCAACTGGGACGCATTTTTCCTTGGGAACCAGTGCACCATGAGTGACCTCTACCCATTAAGTTGAGCTGCTCAAATCTTCCATCTTCCTTTTGTTTTTGTGTCTGATAGGAGTGGGAGGAGGAGTAGGTGAAGGCCCCCTAGATTTTGTAAAATATGGTGACGTTGCGAGAATTCACGAAATAATCTTTGGGGAGAGGAATAAACAAAAAAAATAAAAACAAAAGGTAACAAGTCAGTGAGGATCATTAGAAAAATGTTGCAATAATTAAACACATAGTGCTATAATATAAAGCACGTCCTAATTTTAGGGACCTCGTTGTGCCCGAGGTAGGCGTAGTGACAAGTTTATTTGGAGAACTTAGAATGCTAAATACCTCATTTTATTGATAAAAATAGACCCAAAATGACACTAAATAACAGGAAATAAAATGTTCTAGTGGCAATTTGCCTTATTACATTTCTCCAAGCAAAAGAAAAAAACTCCTATCGAATTGGTCCCAGAAGGATCTCCCCCAGGTTGAATTCTCTCGTTGATCAAATCCTCCAGTTCGTGTAGGTTCACCAGCAAAATGCCTTTGCCAGGCGTTCTCCTTCATTTCCCTCAGTGTTCTGGCAATCGGAGGCTCTCTTCCTCAGTTTTCCTTCCAATTCCAGCAGAGTGTATTCTAGATATTCTAGCTTTTCGCTAGTTTTGCCAGCCATATCTTTCCATTCATTGATTTTATCATTTGATGGAAGACTCTTCCACCAGTCTAGCAAGAGTGGGGGCGTGCTAATCATGACGAAACTAGGGATTTCATGCCTCATATTTCTGCAAAACAAAGGGGCAGGCCTTACCCCCACCAGAATCGACTATCAAATATCAATAACTGGCATAGAAGCATTAAGTTCTCCAAATAAATGCACAAAATGAGGAAGTGTCAAATGGGTTTTGGGGAAACCCCGTGGACTTTGGACAAGGCTATCTTAAAGAGTCATTATGCGGACAACATAACTGACTTGTCTAGGTTTGACCATGATGCATGCACGATTAAATAAATTAAGGTTTCTATGGGGTATTAGACCGGTACCCTTGAGTGGACAACTCAAGAGGAAAAGGCGCGGAATCGTGGACTACACTGTTGATCGACTGATTTTTTGGCAAATATGCCTTTGCCAGATTCAGGGGTGATAATATTGGAAGGGAACAACCACTCATTATAAGTGTTGCTATGGTATTTTGTTTGGCACGAGCGGAATATGATGTTGAAAACATGCAGTTGCAATAATTGAAACAAGTTGCCATGTATTTTCACATTTATAATAACAGTAATTACAATAATTTAGAACAATAATAAAGAAATGCAGCAGTAAAATAAATAAGGAAAAGAAATAAGTCAGTTTCGTAGTAGGAGAAGGAAAAAAGATTAAACAAATAAAGGCATATATGAAATGTGAAGTCATCGTAATAGCTAGAAATTATAAAAGCCTAAAAGAAATCCCCAGCATAGTAGTCATGCTATCGCGCCACCTTTTCTCGCGAAATCACGTTTTTGACATTTGGAAAGACAACTCGTTCCCATTTGGGAATTGGGTTTAAGAGAATTTAGGAGTCGCCACCTAATGATTATAGTGCATTAGGATACTAAGAATGGTCCAATTTGGATATCTTGAGATTGGGTAAGGGCTTGAAATTATCCCGAGGGGAAGGTGTTAGGCACCTCTCAGGATCTACTAGTGTGGTTCCCGGCCAAGCTATTGTTGTGATTTCAATACAAATAATACATAAGAAAATAAGAGGATCATATAAAAGGGGATTTTCACATAAAAGGTGTGAAATAAAAGGTGTTGGAAGGCATATGAGAGAGTTGATTTAGAAGAAATATTTTTAAAAAAGGTTTAAAGAAACAAAGAGCAAAGGAAGGGGATCCTAGGTTTAATGATAATATGGATCATGTCAATACAATAGCCGGTAATCACTCCTTAGAGAGGGAATACATGTGGTATTAGCGCACCGGTCATCATATCCATGTCCACCCTTTCCTACCCCGTTAAGGTATTAAAGCACAGAATGATCTCATTTACCTATTGCATGCTATTACCTGCCCGATCCTATCAATCCCCGAGGTATTTGTGATTACTAATCAAAAGGGAGGAGAAATGGGCTTATTTGTGGTTTCAAAAGGTTAAAATACTAATGCGACAACAAAAAACATATATAGAAAGGTTAGGGGGAGAGCATATAGACAGATATTAAGTCTCAGACAAACCTCCTTTAAAACCAGAGAAGGCATATGGTTTAGCATGTCTTACACGTGCTGTTTGAGATCTAATTAAGATTTAAAGATTTGAAGCAGATTGATCTGCTACATACTTTAGATAGGAATCCTGAGTCAGGCCTGCCTGCTGGTTGTACTTAAAAAAAGAACTGATTCAGTTTATAAGTTACCCTAAGGCTTGCCTAAATGATAGACGAAACCTATAGGCCTGATATCTACAGATTTTAGGAATAAGAGTATGGACAGATTGCATGTTTTAACAGAAAGAGTACAAATTCTGCAATTAACAATGCATTACTTGTGATAGTTTTAAACTCACAAACGAGCGAGGCTATTAAGATTTGAATTATGACCCCTATAGGCATGCTTTCTATGTGTTTGTTAACTTTAAACATTGTTATGGTCATAGAGAAATGTAGAAATCCTACAATATGTTATCTAGGTGTTGCATTTTTTTATTACGAATGAGATATCAGATTTCACGGTTATTAAGGCCTATACACATTTGCCTACTGAGAGATGAGTATGAAAGAATCCAAAAGGTCCTATAGGCATATTATCTAAATGAGAATGTAGAAGTTCTTATAGATATGATATCTGTATGTGAGTGCAGAATTCTATAAACATGGTATCTATGCATAAATTTGGAAAGAAACTCCTATAGGCATGATATCGATATGAACGGAAAATTCATGAAATTCCAATAGAAATGGTATATATATGATATGAAAAAATCATAAATTCCTATGATGTGCTAAAATCAGAAATTTCTATAGGCAAGTTATCTACATGATATGCTGAAATAAGAAGTCCCTATAGGCAGGATATATATGTGATATACTGCAATCGAAAATTCCTATAGGCAAGTTATCTACCCTTTGCATGCAGTTATTCTCTTCCCTTTTCACTAGCCATCTCCTGTAGTTATACAAATTTATTACAGTTCAAAGAAAAATAAAGTAAAGAAAATACCTCAGAAATCTGAAAGTTACAACCAAGGAAAGCCTGATTAAAACTTCATGTCCGTTTTGTGAATTAAACCAACTCCAAAGATCAATGTTTCAAAGCCTTTCTCTCATTTGGATGTGTCAGAGTTCCATAAGAGCCTCACATGGATTGCTGGTAATGCTCACACCCAAATGAATTATAGGGTCAATACATAGTGTAGTGTGAAAGGGGTCAGCCTTTAAGTGTCCAAGTTCAGAGAGAACTCAAGGTCCCAAGGCAAGGTTAACGTGTGGGGGGAAGAACCTAGGACTTAAGAGGGAGAGTTATAGTGCAGAAGTGAAATTCTAAAAGGAGAAAAAAATGAAATGGGGAATAACTTAAAATCAGTGCACAAAAGGGTATAGGGGAAGTGGGCAATTTGCAAGAACACAAGAAAAGCAGGCTGATGGGCATACCCAGCAATGGGATATGCTGGCACCCTCTAACCTGTTCAGAGGTTAAAACATCATTGGTTCAAACTTAGTTCATGGACAACAACTCATATTGTCATGTCCTAAGTCTCCACTCACAAAACCATAGGGGTAATGGGATAGGGAGCAGAGATCCATAGTAGAAACATGCATAATAACATAGACATACTAAGTTAAATGTTGAACTCTACATAAACAGTAAAGTATACATGGATATAAATACTGTAAGTAAACCATTGGCTGATGCTGGAACTTAAATTAGAATTAGGACATACCAGTTTCAACAAGTAGAAAAAAACAATGACCTTGTGAAATTCAGAGCGCAGACAAGAGAGCTTTCTTATGTGAGAGTAAGAGTTCAGAAGAAGTGTGAATTGTAGTGGATGATTAAAATCGTGTGTAGTGTGAAAGAAAAATGCCATGTATTTATAGTGTAAAATTCATGAGAAAATAAGGTAAAAAAATAATTGAAGACTAATTATAAATAAATTACATAAGACTCCCTTTAACTAAAGGATTCAAAATTAAAGGGGTAAAACCATTTAAGCAATAAATAAACACTTTATGCAAAGTAGTAAATTAGGGGCAAATACACAAAGGCTATTTAAGGACAAAATCTTTAAAACACACAGTTGCACAATTTAAGGAAAGAAAAACAATTAACATCCAGGAATTTTAAAGCCGAAGATTTTGTATGAATGAACCAAGTCATAAAGATGGGGAAGATTTTTTAACTTAAGAAAAATCAGCAAACAAATCAATTAGAGTCTTATAAAAGCAAATCTAAATCAATCACAAGTTCGAAACCCTATATGAAGAAAGATTTATCACATATAAAGCATACAGACATGTTAAACATGAAGGACTTGTCCTGCCCTTGTAAAAGAGTTTAGCAAAAGGATTGCATTGTATGAAAACGAGGTGTAAACTCAATTTAGAGACTCAAAGTTAGTCTGACAGAGTTAGGGATTTCATAATGAAACCCTAGTTCAAGAAAACCATAAAGCAAGTGGGATGACCCAGCCGGTCATCTAAAGAATTTACAACCCGATCCCCTATTAACTATTTTCCCCAAGTTTACTTCGGCTAATTTGATTTGCTGGAACGTTCGATATTGAGTTTCGGAGAGTTTTGGGACACATAGTCCCTAATTGAGAGTTTAAGTGTTGGAAAGTAATCAATAGTTGGAACAATATGAAGACGGCCTTAGAATAGAAATCCGATGGCTCCGTTAGCTCTGTTAGGTGATTTCGGGGTTAGGAGCATGCTTAAAAATATGTTTTGCTGGTCTAGTGTAGATTTAGGCTTGAAAGGCCAAAGTGTGAATTTTTGAAGTTTCCGGTTGATAGGTAAGATTTTGATCCGAGGGTCGGAACAGAATTTCGAGAGTTGTTTTAGCTTCGTTATGTGATTTGGGATGTGTGTGCAAAATTTCATATCATTCGGAGGTGGTTTGGTTGGATTATCGATTAAAAGCATATTTCGAAAGTTTTTGGAAAACTTAGGCTTGAATTCGATAGGAATTAATGGTTTTGGTGTTCTTTGAGGTATTTTGATGATTGGAACAAGTTTGAATAAGGTATTAGGATGTGTTGGTTCTCTTGGTTGAGGTCCTGGAGGCCTCGGGGTGATTTCGGATGGCTAATGGGAAGTTTTGATACTTAAGGAATTTCAGAAATTTACAGCAGCAGTTGCAGGTGTAATTTGGCCTTCGCGATCGTGAGCCAGGGGCAGCGATTGCATAGAAGGATTTGGCAGGCAAGATTAATTCTCTTTGCATTCGTGTTATTGGGTTCGCGATTACTGAAGGTTAGTTAGTGGTGCTTTGCATTCGCAGAGAAAAGTTTGTGATCGTGTATTAGTAATTCAGGGCACAGTAAAGTTGCTCTTCACGTTCATGTGTATGGTCATGTGTTCGCATAGCTTTGTGATTGGAAGCTTTGTGTTTGCAGAGCCCCTGTCGCGTTCACATAGTGTAGTTTTGGAAATTTGTAATTTTTTCCCTTCGCAATCACAAGGTCTTGGTCGCGATCGCGATGAAGGAATTACAGGACAGGGCAATGAGGTTTTTAAACATTTCATCCGCGATTTTGATTCATTATTCCACCATAGTTGAGTATTTTGAGAGCATTTTGAGGGAAATTGAAGAGGGATTCAAGGAGAAGCGATTGGAGGTTAGTTTTATGAACCCAAAACGTGATTTTGTTGAGAAATTAGCCTAGAATTTCATGGAATTTAACTGAAAAGGGAAGAACTAGGACTTGGGATTTTTAAATTTTAATCTGGGATTTGAGGGGTCATTTGAACTCTGATTTTTGTGTTCTTATTATGTATAGACTCGTGAGAGTATAAGGCTTCCGAAAATATAAGTTTAACCCAATTTCAAGATGCTAGCCTGAGGGGTGTTTTGGTAATTTTACCTAATTTCGCATCTTATCTTTGAATTAAATAGTAGAATCAATTATTTGAGATGTTATTTATGAAATGTAATTGAATTTAATAGATTTGGGCCATTTGGAGTCGGATACTCATGGCAAAAGTATGATTTCAAGTTGATTTTGAAGCCGGTTCGAGGTAAGTGGCTTGTCTACCCTTATATGGGGGACTTCTTCCCTTAAGATATGATATTTGGTAATTGAATTGCCTTGTGCATGAGGTGACGAGTGCGTGATTGTGCAAGTATTTGTAAAATCCAATATTCCTTAAAGTATTCCTTAGCATGTCTCCTTTCCCCTGCTTTACTGTAATTGCTTACCTAACTTGTTGCTAGCTAAAAGAGCATGTTTAGTTGACCTAAATTGTCTATTTGCTTAAACTGCCTTAATTACATTACGTGCAACATGTTAGGCTAGAATTGACTATTTACTTATACGAAGTTGGCCTTTAATTTAATATTCGTGTGGCACTGCTGTGTATTCCAGGAGATCCCCTATATGGAAGTTATGATTTGGACTGAGGTACGGGATACCAAGAGATCCCTGGAACTTATATTGAGGATACCAAGAGATCCTCAGGATACCAAGAGATCCCTAGCACATATATTGAGGATACCAAGAGATCATCAGGATACCAAGAGATCCCTGGTACTAATATTGAGGATACCAAGAGACCAAGGGATACCAAGAGATCTTTAGCACTTATATTGAGGATACCAAGAGATCCTCAGGATACCAAAAGATCTCTGCCACTAATATTGAGGATACCAAGAGATCCTCGGGATACCAAGAGATCCTGGCATTTATATTGAGGATACCAAGAGATCCTCGGGAAACTAAGAGATCCCCGATTATCATTATTCTTGTTGGGAGCAGCATTTCCTTGTGTTCTGCCTTTATTTCTATTTTTCCGTTATGGTGCTCTTATTACCTATATAGGCTTTTGCTGTAGATTCTCAATTATCCTTTTTATCTTATCATGTCATTTACTATTATTATTCTCCTCAATAGGGCCCGACCTTCCTCGTCACTATTCAACTGAGGTTAGGCTTTGCACTTAATGAGTACTGCTATGGTGTACTCATGCCCTTCCTGCGCATGCTTTTCATGTGCAGATCCAGGTATCTCCACCCAAGCATATTATCCTCGAGGCGGAGAGATCTAGCAGAGACTTCGAGGTATATTTTCTGCGTCCACAGAACGGGATTCTCTATCTTATTCAAGCTTTAGCAGCTAGCTTTTCTTTCGTGTTGTTGTTTTAGAAATTCTGGAGTTAGAGCAGTGTATTACATTTTGTTAGCCTGTGTTCCCGTGAGTTTTTGGGTTTAGGGATGACAATTTTAGTAGTCGAGATGCCAAACGGCATCTATATACAATTTTTCTTCTAGCTGTATAGTTTTAAGTTATTATATTTTGCAAGTTATAATGTTTCCGCAATTTTTTGCTTACCTAGTCATAGGGACTAGGTGCCACAACGACATGTTCGCAGAGAGGAAGCTTGGGTCGTGACAAGTTGGTATCAGAGCTCTAGGTTCATAGGAGTCATGAGAAACAGGCCGATTTATTAGAGTCTCGTTTATCGGTACGGAGATGTTTGTACTTCTCTACGATAGGCTACGTAACTGTTAAGGAAACTCCACTTCATTTGATTTCCTTGTCGTGCGAGGTTTTTCATATCACAACTAAAATTATGTCTTTCTATTATCTCATATATGGTGAGGACACGTGCTACTTGAGATGATCAGACACCCGTGCCCCCCTACTGCAGCCATCAGAGGCCGGGCCCGGGTAGAGGTCGAGGATGTGCATGTGGTGCAGCTAAAGCACCTGCGCGATCTACCGCTAAGGTACCACTAGCAGGTCTAGCCAGAGTCCAGGCACCTAACACGGCTACTACTACTGATACTACCACTACTCCAGCTCTCCAGGAGACTTTAGCATAGTTCATGAGTATGTACACCACCTTGGCCCAGGTAGGGTTGCTTCCCCTTGCCGCAGCCACATCCTAGGCCGGGGGAGGAGCACAAACTCCTGTCGCCCGCGCACCTGAGCAGCGAGTGCATGTTGATCAGGTCTCAGATATTATACCTGTGCCGCCTGCAGTACTAGATCAGCCTCGGGATAGGGCAACAACTTTCGAGAATGAGAAGCTGAGGCTTGAGAGGTTCGATAAATACAAGCCTTGTATATTCAGCGGTGTAGTATCAAAGGGTACTTTAGGCTTTCTTGATGAGTGCTACCGTATTCTCCGTACCATGGGTATTTCAGGATCCAGCGGGGTTTCTTTCATCACCTTCTATCTTCGAGGGGCTGCCTACGAGTGGTGGTGCACCTGTGAGTTAGACAGTCCAGATAAGGCTGCTTCGCTGACTTGGGCTCAGTTCTCAAAGTTGTTCCTGCTAGAGTATGTCCCTTAGAGACTTAGGGACGCATAGCGTATAAAGTTTGAGCATTTGTGTTAGGGTGCTATGACTGTTTCAGAGTATGTTGTCCGTTATACCAGCTTGGCTAGGCATGCACCATCCTTGGTTGCTACTGTTCGCAAGAAGGTTCGTTGGTTTATTGAGGGGCTTATTCCTAGCATCATATCTACCATGGCTCATGAGTTGGAGATGGATGTTTCTTATCAGCAGGTGGTGAGAATTGCTAGGAAGATTGAGGGTATGCATGTTAGGGAGAGAGAGGAGAGGGAGGCCAAGAGGTCTCTTCGAGCAGCTAGGAGTGCTCCAGCTTAATCTCCCCCTAGGCCTAAGGAGCCTTACTATGCTCCTCTAGTTTCTAGTGCGCCTCTTGCGCGGGGTACATTTAGAGGTCAGTCCAGTAGATCTGGCCCTAGCTAGTCGCAGCAACTACGTCCCCCTAGAGCTTGTTTTGACTGTGGTGACACATGTCACATGATGAGGGATTTCCCTTGACTTGGGAGGAGTGCACCCTTACAAACTTCCCAACCACAGCGTGCCTTGCAGAGTTCCTAGGCTATGGAGGCCGGGAGGTAGAGGTCACCCTCGAGAGGGAGGTCAGGCCAGATACTATGCCATTACCACTCGTGTTGAGGTTGTTGCCTCTGATTTTATCATCATAGGTATTATATTGGTTTCCCACAGAGATGCATCAGTTCTATTTGACCCAGGCTCTACTTACTCTTATGTGTCCTTTTATTATGCTTCGCATTGTGGTGTATCTCGGGATTCTTTGAGTTTTTCTATTTATGTTACTACTTCTGTGGGGGATTCATTTGTTTTGGACCGCGTTTATCGGTTATGTTTGGTTACTATTCATGGTTTTGAAACTAGATCAGACTTGTGACTATGCAGGTATGCCGCATCTTGAGTGGAGTTGTACTTTAGATCACACTCACAGCAGATTTATCTCTTTTCTTAAAGCTTAGCGTATGGTTGACAAGGGGTGCGTCGCGTATTTAGCTTATGTGAGACATGTCATGGTAAATACCCCTTTTGTTGATTCAGTCCCAATGGTGCGGGATTATCCCGATGTATTTCCATTCGATCTTCTGAGCATGCCACCTAATAGAGATAATGATTTTGGCATTGATTTGTTGTCAAACACTCAGCCCATTTCTATTTCACCATATCGTATGGCTCCTCTTGAGTTAAAGGATCAATTACAAGAATTGCTTAAGAAGGGCTTTGTTCGGCCCAGTGTTTCACCTTGGGGTGCTCTTGTCTTGTTTGTGAAGAAAAATGATGGTTCTATGCATATGTGTATTGATTATCGCCAGTTGAATAAGGTCAAGGTGAAGAACCGTTATCCTTTGCCTCATATTGATGATCAGTTCGACCAGCTGCAGGGCGCACGGGTGTTTCTAAGATTGACTTGCACTTAGGTTACCATTATTTGAAGATTCGGGAGCCAGATATCCTGAAGAGTGCTTTCTGGACTTGGTACGGTCATTGCGAGTTTCTTGTTATGTCACTTGGCTTGACCAATGCCCCAGCAGCCTTCATGAATTTGATGCACATTATATTTTGGCCATATATTGATTCTTTTGTCCTTGTCTTTATTGCTGACATTCTGGTTTATTCCCAGAGTTGGTTAGATCATGAGCAGCATCTGAGGACAGTGCTCCAGACTCTAAGAGAGAAGAAGCTATATCAAAAGTTCTCAAAATGCGAGTTTTAGTTGGATTTAGTGGCTTTCTTAGGCCATGTAGTATCGAGTGAGGGCATTCGGGTGGACCCGAAGAAGATAGAGGATGTGCAGAGTTGGCTTAGGCTGTCCTCGGCTACAAAGATTCATAATTTCCATGGCTTGGCGGGCTACTACCATCATTTTGTGGAGGGGTTTTCATCGATTGCAGCCCCTATGACTAGATTGACCTAGAACGTGCTCCATTTCAGTGGACAAAGGAGTGTGAGGCGAGCTTTCAAAGCTCAAGACATATTTAACAACAGCCCTAGTTTTGGTATTGCCTATAGGTTCGAGGTCATATATCATCTATTATAGTGCCTCGAGATTTGGACTTGGAGAAGTATTGATGCAGAACGGTAGGGTGATTGCCTATGCATCCAGACAATTGAAGATATATGAGAAGAATTATCCTATCCACATCTTGAGTTAGCTTCCATTGTTCACGCCCTGAAGATTTGGCGCCATTATATATACGGTGTGCCTTGTGAGATTTATACTGATCATAGGAGTTTGCAACATTTGTTCAAGCAGAAGGATCTAAATTAGCACCAAAGGAGGTGGTTAGAGTTGTTGAAGGACTATGACATCACTATTTTAAATCACTGGGACAAGGTCAATATAGTGGCTGATGCTTTAAGTCACTGGGCGGAGAGTTTGGGTAGTTTCGCATATTTACCAGTATCAGAGAGGCCTATGGATGGATGTTCAGCCTTATCCAGCCAGTTTGTTAGATTGGATCTTTCAGAGCTCAGTCGGATTCTAGCTTGTATTGTTTCTCGGTCTTTATTATTTGATCTTATCAGGGAGCGGCAGTATGATGAACCTCATTTGCTTGTCCTTAAGGACAAGGTTCAGCATGGTGATGCCAAAGATATGGCCATTGGCTAGGATGGAGTATTGAGGATGCAGGGTCGGGTTTGTGTACCCAATGTCGATAGACTACTGGAGCTGATTCTAGAGGAGGCCCACAGTTCGCGGTATTCCATCCATCCGGGTGCCGCGAACATGTACCAGGACTTGAGACAGCACTACTCGTGGAGGAGGATGAAGAAGAATATGTGGGATATGTAGCTAGATGCCTCAACTGCCAGCAGGTGAAGTACAAGCACCAGATACCAGGTGGGTTGCTTCAGCAGATAGAGATTCCAGAGTGGAAGTGGGAGCAGATCACCATGGACTTTGTAGTTGGACTCTCACAGACCTTGAAGAAGTTTAATGCTATATGGGTTATTGTGGATCGACTAACCAAGTTCGCTCATTTCATTCCTATATGTACCATTTATTCTTCAGAGCGATTGACAGAGATTTATATTCAGGAGATTGTCCGCCTGTAATGTATTCTAGTTTATATTATTTCAAATAGAGGTACTCAGTTCACATTACAGTTTTGGAGGTTTGTTTAGTATGAATTGAGTACTCGGGTAGAGTTGAGCACAACATTTCACCCCAGACAGACGGACAGTCCGAGCGCACCATTCAGATTCTTGAGGATATGCTCCATGCGTATGTGATTAAGTTTAGAGGGTCTTGGGATAAGTTCTTACCATTGGCGGAGTTTGCTTACAATAACAGCTATCAGTCCAGCATTCAGATGGCATCGTATGAGGCCTTGTATGGTAGGTGGTGTAGATCTCCGGTGGGTTGATTCGAGCCAGACGAGGCCAGACTATTGGGCATAAGCTTGGTTCAAGATGCTTTGGAGAAGGTTAAGGTAATTTAGGATAGACTCCATACGGCCCAGTCTAGACAGAAGAGCTACGCGGACCGGAAGTTTCGTGATGTTTCCATTGTGGTTGGAGAGTGGGTTGTACTTCCAGTTTCGCCTATGAAGAGTGTCATGAGATTTAGGAAGAAAGGGACGTTGAGTCTGAGGTTCATTAGCCCTTTTAAGATATTGAGGTGTGTTGGGATAGTTGCTTGTGAGCTTTTCTT
Organism: Nicotiana benthamiana; assembly: GCA_034376525.1. Classification (NCBI taxonomy): domain Eukaryota; kingdom Viridiplantae; phylum Streptophyta; class Magnoliopsida; order Solanales; family Solanaceae; genus Nicotiana; species Nicotiana benthamiana. The sequence continues at coordinate 111,057,398 of CM067331.1, forward strand.
ACCTCCCAGCCTGGCAGGGGTTCATCCGGTATTTCATGTTTCGATGCTCTTGAGGTTTGACAATGATCTGTCGCACGTGTTGGATTTTAGTTCAGTCCAGATGGAATTGGATCTATCTTATCTTGAAGAGCCAGTTCCTATATTGAATAGGCAGATTCGAACGTTGTGGTCTAAGAACATTTCTTCAGTAAAGGTTCAGTGGCGGGTTCAGCCGTCCTAGGTGGCGACCTGGGAGACTGATCAGGATATGCGCAGCCATTACCTCATTTTTTCACTACTTCAGGTATGTCTCTATGCTGGTTCGAGGACGAACGAATGTTTAAGTGTAGGAAAATGTGACAACCCGACTAGTCTTCTTAAGAATTTATGCCATGATCTCCTATTAACTACTTTCCCCAAGTTTAATTCTGCATTTGATTTGCCGGGATGTTCGGTTTTGAGTTTCGGAGAGTTTTGGGACACATAGTCCCTAATTGAGAGTTTAAGTGTTGGAAAGTTGTCTATAGTCAGAACAGTGTGAAGATGGACTCGGAATGGAAATTTGATGGTTCTGTTAGCTCCGTTAGGTGATTTTGGAGTTGGGGATGTGTTCGGAATGTGTTTTGGAGGTCTGATGTAGGTTTAGGCTTGAAATGCCGAAGTTTGAATTTTTGAAGTTTCTGGTTGATAGATGAGATTTTGATCCGAGGGTCCGAATGGAATTTCGAGAGTTGTTGTAGCTTCGTTATGTGATTTTAGATGTGTGGTTTGGTTGGGTTTTTTATCAAAAGCATGTTTCAGAAGTTTTTGGAAAACTTAGGCTTGAATTCGAAGGGAATTAATGGTTTTGGTGTTGTTTGTGGTGTTTTGATGATTAAAACAAGTTTGAATGAGGTTTTAGGATATGTTGGTGCTCTTGGTTGAGGTCCTGGGGGCCTCGGGATAATTTTGGATGGCTAACAGAAAGTTTTGAGACTTACTGAATTTCAGAAATTTGCAGCAGCAGTTGCAAGTGTAATTTGGCCTTTGCGCTCGCGAGCCTGGACCGCGATCCCATAGAAGGACTTTGGCAAGACAAGTTAATGCTCTTCACGTTCGCGTTATTGGGTTCGTGATCGCGGAAGTTTAGTTAGTGGTTCTTCGCGTTTGCAGAGAAGAGTTCGTGATCTCGTATTAGTATTTGAGAGTCCAGTAAAGTTGCTCTTCACGTTCGCGTGTATGGTCACTCGTTCGCATAGCTTTGTGAGTGGAAGCTTCACGTTCACAGATACCATGTCACGTTCGCATAGTGTAGTTTTTGAAAACTTGTAGATTTATCCCTTCACGATCGTGAGGCCTTGGCCGCGATCGCGATGAAGGAATTATAGGACCAGGCAGTGAGGTTTTTAAACATTTCATCCGCGATTTCGAGCCATTATTCCACCATAGCTGAGTATTTTGAAAGCTCCTTTTAAGGGAAAGTAAAGAGGGATTCAAGGAGAAGTGATTGGAGGTAAGTATTATGAATCCAAAACGTAATTTTATTGTGAATTTAGCCTAGAAATTCATGGAATTTAACTGAAACGGGAGAACTAGGGCTTGGGATTTTTAGATTTTAATCTGGGATTTGAGGGGTCATTTGAACTCTGATTTTAGTGCTCTTATTATATATAGACTCGTGAGAGTATGATGTTACCTAATTACGCGTCTTAGCTTTGAATTAAATAGTAGAGTTAGTTGGTTGAGATGTTATTTACGATATGTAACTGAATTGAATAGATTTAGGTCATTTGGAATCGGATACTCGTGGAAAAAGTATGATTTCAAGTTGATTTTGGAGCCAGTTCGAGGTAAGTCGCTTGTCTAACCTTGAGTGGCAAACTTCTTCTCTTAGGATATGATATTTGGTAATTGAATTGCCTTATGTGTGAGGTGACGAGTGCGTGCTTGTACAAGTTGGTGTAAAAACCAATTTTTCTTAAAGTATTCCTTAGCATGTCCCATTTCCCCTACTTTGTTGTAATTGTTGACTTAACCTATAGTTAGTTAGAAGAGCATATTTAGTTGACTTGAATTACCTATTTGCTTAAACTGCTTTAATTGCATTACGTGCAACATGTTAGGCTATAATTGACTATTTACTTATATAAGTTTGGCCTTTAATTTAATATCGTGTGTCACTGTTGTGTATTTTTAAATTGGGACTACGGAATGGCATTTCGGGAGACCCCATGTATGGAAGTTATGATTTGGACTGAGTTGTAGGATACCAAGAGATCCCTGGCACTTATATTGAGGCTACCAAGAGATCCTCGGGATACCAAGAGATCCGTGGTACCTATATTGAGGATACCAAGAGATCCTCGGGATACTAAGAGATCCCTAGCATTTATATTGAGGATACCAAGAGATCCCTGGCATTTATATTGAGGATACCAAGAGATCCTCGGGATACCAAGAGATCTCTGGCACTAATATTAAGGATACCAAGAGATCCCTGGAATTTATATTGAGGATAGCAAGAAATCCTTGGAATACTAAGAGATTAATGATTATTATTATTCTTGTTGGGAGCAGCATTTCCTAGTGTTCTGCCATTATTTTCGTTTTTCCGTTATGGTACTCTTATTATCTGTATAGGCTTTTGCTATAGATTCTCACTTATACTGTTTATCTTATCCTGTCATTTACTATTATTATTTTTTCTCAGTAGAGCCCGACCTTCCTTGTCACTATTCAACCGAGGTTAGGCTTGGCACTTACTGAGTACTGCTGTGGTGTACTCATGCCCTTCCTGCGCATGTTTTTCATGTGCAGATCCAGGTACCTCCACCCAGAAATATTATCCTCGAGGGGGGAGAGATCTAGCAGAGACTTTGAGATACATTTTCTGCGTCTACAGACCGGGATTCTCTATCATATTCTAGCTTTAGCAGCTAGCTTTTCTTCCATGCAGTTGTTTTAGAAATTCTAGAGTTAGAGCAATGTATTACATTTGGTTAGCCTGTATTCCCATGAATTCCGGGCTTTGGGATGGCATCTATATACAGTTTTTCTTCTAGCTGTTTAGTTTTAAGTTATTATATTTCGCAAGTTATATTGTTTCCGCATTGTTAGACTTACCTAGTCGTAGGGACTAGGTTCCATCACGACATGTTCACGGAGGGTGAACTAGGGTCGTGACATCAAGGGTGAGAGGGCAGGCCATCACACAAAAATCATATTCAAAAGTTTCAAAAAAAGGACAGGCTCTTTCAACACAAAACTTATGAAGAATATGGTAGAAAAGTAATATGGAATCACAGCAGAAGGATTCAAAAAAGATAATGGTAATACTGATACGCACAGTAGAAAATCATGCTTAAAAGAGACCTAAATATGCTCAGTAGGAGACAAATCAAGAAACTTAAAACTTAGCAAGAAAGTACAGTAGAAAAGGACGGTAGGATAAACATATATGAGCATGATAAAAGGAAAACACAAGAACATAATAAAAGAACGGGATAAACAAAACACAGCAGAGGGACACAATAACACAGTAGGGTCATAAGAGACCACAATATAGGAAAACATACCAAGAGAAGCATATAAGAACATGATACAAGAACATAATAGAGACAAATACACATAAACGACAAAGAAAAAATCATAGAAACATTTGAGCATTTCAGAAACCCTGGATCGAAAAGGAACGGCTTTTTGAAAGTAATTTTTTGGAAGCAAAGCTAGGAAAAGCGTTTGAAAACTCAAATAGAGTATATATACACAACGATTCTAGAAAGATCGGAGGAAACCTCAAAGGGTTTTAGAGGAACCCTAAAATGAGAAAGGTTTTAAAGAATGTCACTGATCGGAGTCAAAGAAGCTAGAATCAGGCTCAAAAGACCAAGATATGCCGGAGCAAGGCCGGTGATGGACGTGAAAATCGAGCCGGCAAAGGTCTGGATGAAGACATTCGAGGTCTGGCCTTGAATATTCAAGCATCGAGCATATAGGAATAATAGGAGGTAAGTATAAGACTACCATGGCCGGAGAAGTCATGGTTTCCAGTGTGTTTCGAGGTGGAGGCGATTAAAGGCGGCTAGGATTAAGGAGGGTTCGAGAGAATCTGAGAAAGAAGAGGGATTTCAAGGCGGTGTCTCTTAGGGAAAATGAATTAGGGTTGGGGTTTGGTAAATTAAAAAAGATAAGGGGTCATCGTGGTCGTTGATCACAATTGATCGATGGCCTGGATCAAAAGAGATACCGGGCAGGTTGGATAAATGGGTCAAGGGTCTGGTTATACTGCATTTGGACCGGGTTCTTTAGGATTTGAAATTGGGTTATTGGGGTGGTCAGGCTATAATTAAAATAAAATAAGGTTGTCATTTAAATACCCACTTTTCCCCTTTTTATTTTTAAAAATAATAAAAATGATTTCAGAAAATAGGTGCTAAATTAGTTAATAATATACAAACATTAAATTAAAAATGCTCAAATAAATTTTGTAACTATAGATGCTATTAAATCTTAAAATAGGCAAAAATTACAATTTAGTGCAATTTTAGCTTAAAAATACCAAATCAATTTATAAAAATGTGCAAAAAAAATACCTTAGCTATATATTGGCATAAATATAAGCATAAAATAAATTAATCACCAAAATGATAATTTGCGAAAAACTTATTTGTTTTTGCATTATTAAAATAGAGCAATAAATCTTAAAAATTGGAAAAAATAATAAAATACTTGGGACATACTTATATATGCATATATATACTATTTTGAAAGTATTTTTCATATAAAAAATATACAAGGAATAATTGGGTATCAACAGAGTGTAACTACTGTGTAATATCTGATACCCTAAAAAGCAAAATGTTCTATTTATACTAAGCTGGAAAAATTGGACAAAATGCCCATGCGGGGTCAATGCGGGCAGCATATAATGGATCATCCCTGCACTAGCCTCTTGGACTTCAAATCTTGGCTTTCTGAACTTGGGCTCCGCGGACCGCGTAGAATGGACCACAGTCGCGGAGGTCTCTAATGCGGTCTGCACAAATATGACTGCGGACCGCGCAGCTTGAACTATGGCAATTTTCACCTCTCTGAATCTCTCTTCCGCGGATCACACAAAATGGTATTGCGGCCATAGAACCTTCGGTGCAAACCGCGCAATATCGAATGCGGTTGCACTGCCTTGAAGCCCATTTTTCCAACTCTCTGAATCACCTAGTGCAGACCACACAAAGTTGAATGCGGCCGCACTAGGCCATTTTGCCCTCAATTTGCCTTGTCTTTAATATTTGAGCAGATTTCACTCCTTTTGAGTCGATATTTGACATTTCGTCACTTTGTCGATCAAACCTGCAATTAAGCACAACTAATGAGCCTTTTGGGACTATTTTGTAATAAGTTATAATAAAAGCATAAGCAATAAGGAGCATGAAATACATTAAAATCCCTAGCTATCACCTATCAAAATATATTTTCCATACAAGGTGATCGTCTGGAACCACGTCTTCTATTGACTTGACCTCTTCGTCCGGGAAATATGTGCTAAGTGGGATGTACTCATCATCAACTGGATTCTCTATCAAATAATCTACCAAAGCATGTGTTTTCATCACAGTGCGAGTGACATAGACGATATCAAACTCTGTGAGCAGGATTTGCCATTTTGCAAGCCTGCCAGTGGGCATTGCCATTTGGAAGATGCACTTTAAAGGATCCATTTTGGATATGAGGTAAGTAATGTAGGCCAGAAAATAATGTCTCGGCTTCTGAGAGACCTAAGTTAAGGCACAACATGTCCTTTCCAAATGTGTACTTAACCTCATAATTAGTGAACTTCTTGCTCAAATAATAGATTACCTGTTCCTTTTTTGCCTGTTGCATCATGTTGCCACAAAACACATCCAAAGGAATTATCCATCACTAATAGATATAAAAACAAAGGCCTACCAGGTTCAGGTGGGACCAGTACAGGGGGTTTTGACAGATAATCTTTGATCCTGTCAGAAGCTTTTTGGCAATCGTCCGTTCACTTGATAGCAGCATCCTTTTTTAGCAACTTAAAAATGGGCTCGCACGTGGTTGTGAGCTGAGGAATGAACCTACTGATATAGTTCAGCCTCCCGAGCAAACTCATGACTTCCTTTTTGTTCCTGGGGGGTGGCAAATCTCGAATGGGCTTTATCTTGTATGGTTCCAATTCGATGCGTCTCCAGCTGACTATAAAACGGAGAAGTTCCATAGATTGAACCCCAAACGCACACTTGGCTGGATTAAGCTTAAAGTCATATCTTGGAAGCCGTTTGAAGAACTTTTTCAAATCGCACACATGATCGGCTTGTCTTTGATTTTATGATGACATCATTGACATATACTTCAATATCTTTGTGCATCATGTCGTGAAAAATTGTGGTCATGGCCCTCATGTAAGTTTCCCTTGCATTATTTAAATCGAATGAAATGACCGTGTAACAATAAGCACCACATGTAGTGGTGAAAGCTATCTTTTCAACATCATCCTCATCCATTAGTATTTGGTGGTACCCAGCATAGCAATCCACGAATGATTGTATTTCATGCTTTACGCAATTATCTAAAAGAATGTCGATATTTGGCAAAGGAAAATTATCCTTTGGAATTGCTTTGTTCAGGACCCTATAGTCGACACACACTATGGCCTTTCTATCCTTCTTCGGCACATGCACAACATTCGCTACCCAGGTGGTGTATCGGATAGCTCTGACCACATTGTCACTCAATTGCTTCATTGTTTCCTCTTTGATTTTGTCATTCATGTCTGTTTTAAATTTTTGTTGCTTTTGTCGGACTGGTGGAAAATCAGGATACATAGGAAGCTTATGAACCACTAGATCAGCACTTAAACCCAGCATATCATCGCAAGACCGAGCAAACACATTTCTGTTTTCAAATAAAAGTTGAATCAAGGCATCTCTGGTTTTTTGTTCAGTGTGAATGCTTATCTTCATTTCTATGACTTCTTCATCACTTTCGAAAATAATCGGCTCTGTTTCATTAAGGTTAGACTTAGGCTTGTTTTCAAATTGTTCCAGCTCTCTTTGTATTTCCTCGACAACCTTATTTTCATTATGTTCAACCTCTTGATGCATTATTTCGAATTAGACACCTTATTAAGATCTAGGCGTGAATTCTGCATGCATGTCATACTATTAAAGCCGGTGTTATCAAAAATGAAATAGAAATAAAATTACAGGAATTAGGAAAAGGAAAAGATACTAATCTTAATAGGCAACTGAACTGCATTTCATTCAATTCGAAAGGATAAAAGGATAAGCATCAAAACAAAACAATCATACTGAGATGTTTGGGTTACAACCCTGAAAGTAACCCAAAATACAAAAAGGAAGCTGCAAAAGAAAACTACCAAGACTTCTTCCTTGTGGGGAGAGGAATTGCTTACTAGTTGGTGAGCATGGTGTCTGGGTCAATTAGTTGCATATCGCCATGACTAGTGCCTTCACCAGCCTGGGTCATATTCACTTCAAAAAACATCTACCTGAGGCCATGGCAAATTTCATCAACGTTTGCATGTGCCAAGGAATTTGGACCCTCTCGGAGTCGTGGATAAAATTGTGGAAAATGTGAGGGATAGGCTGTTGCAAGACCATCCATGTTTTTTGTGATGTTTGGCTTTGTTTTCATCTGCTTGTGTTGGCCTGAAGCCTAAGCCAAAAGTACCCTGGTTACCGAACAGAGAAATAGGCACCGAAATTCCTTGCGATGATGCCCCCAAGCCTTTTCCTGGCTCATAACTATGTCTCATCATAACTGCAGCCACCATTATAGATGTGGCGGAAAGACGAGGACCGAATGGGTTTTCATTTCTCGACATGGTCTGCAGCAACCACTTCAAAAGCCTGATAGACATGGACTCAGATCCTTTCTTTGCCTCAATTCAGGGGATTAACGGGTATTTATAAATGGAAGAATTGTCTTCCCCATGAATAAATTTAATTTCTTGCCTGTCATGTTCGAATTTGAGCATCTGATATAAGGTGGATGGCACAGCTCGGGCCATATGGATCCATGGCCTTCCAAGAAGAAAGTTATAAGAAGTGACCATGTCCACTACTTGGAAGATAATTTCAAAGTCAACCAGCCCAATTGTCATGGTGAGGTTGATCTCCCTAATGGTATCTCTTGCTGAGCCGTCAAAATCCCGGATGTGAATATTGCAGGGTCGGATTCTATATGTATTGATCTTCATGCTTTGCAAGATAGAGAGAGGTCATACATCTACACTTGAGCCTCCATCAACCATGGCTCGCTTTACATTTTACCATCAAGTTCAAAGCCCTATTGCGCCCGGCTCCCTCCTCGGGAAGTTCAATATTAGTAAAGGAGATTCTGTTCAGCTCAAAAAATCTGTTGGCCATTTTCTCTACCTGATTCACTGTAGTCTCCTCTGAGATATGTGCCTTGTTCAGGACCTTGATCAGTACACGGGCATGCTCTTTGGAATGTATGAGCAGAGATAGTAGAGAGATTTGGGCAGGAGTCTTTCTTAGCTAGTCAATGATTGAGTAATCCTGAACTTTCATCTTTTTCAAAAACTCTTTTGCCTTTGCTTAGTGACTGGTTTCTTTATTTGCAATTGGCCTTCTCTGATATGCTTGGTCTTTCTCAACTCTTCTATAGAGTAATATCTCCCTGATCGAGTCAAACCTCCAATTTGCCCCACTTCCTCTATGATTTCCTTGAGTTTGTAGTTCTAAGGAGTGGTTTCTGTGTTTATCATAGGGGGTTGCACGGCATGTTTGATTATGATCGACTTTGTTATACCATTCGTACCACCCTGATTGTGCTTTGTATTGGGGTGGCCTCCAAGGACATATAACCTTGGGCTTGGAACATTAGAGCTAATTTCCAACCTCAAAATTTTTGGAACAAATAAAGTTGCCTTCTTTGAGCTCTAGACGCCTTTCACAATCAACAGCACATCTGAGCTGGGACATACTTCCAGACCTGTTCCTTCTTGAATTGCACCCACAGTCATTTCTGCTCGACCAATAGGCTTGTATTCTTGAGGCTCCTAGCCATTTCTCACTACAACTAATTTTTCAGAAATGAGCCTCTCTATGACTTTTTTCAAAGTCCACAATCATCAATGATATGCCCCGGGGCACCTGAATGATATTTACATCTAGCATACTCTTGAAATCTATGTGAATTAGGATGCATATGGTGGGGAGCGATGGGTCCAATCACGCTCATTTGCTTCAGTTTCTGGAATATACTAGAGTATGATTCAGCTAATGGAGTTGATTTTTCTATCGCCCTCTGCTCTCGACCATAATCCTGCCTCAGACGAGCATTGTAGGGTGCCCAAAAATTTTGCTGCTAAGGTCTGGGGGGGCCTTAGAGCTAGTGCCCCTACCTTGATTTTGCTGACCACAGGTCTCAGCTAGATCCATCGCATCATGCTCGCGGTCCAAGGCCCTATCTTTCTGGTGCCGAACTTCTAGTGAATCTGCTTCTAACTTATAGATCACCTTTTGGTAGTGGTGTCTTTCTATTTCAAACTCCGCGATCTGGCTCTCCTTGCTTGACGCGACTCCCTCGGACCTTGGATTAATGGAGCAAAACCTCTACGCTCATGATCACGGGCTGCCCTGAATTGAGCTTCTTTCACTTCTTGTTGCTTTGCGGTTGTGACTATGTTGTTCATATATATATATATATATATATATATATATATATATATATATATATATATATATATAGAAGAAAAAGATGGGGCAAAAATTAGGAATTTATAGCCTGATTTTGGGAGTTTAACTTATGTACTACTGTATTGGCTTTGTTGGAGGTTTAATTTGTTGTTTATGTTAAATTCAATCCTATTATATCTTATTTCGTTATTTTTGGTATTATTGTGTAATTGATTTACCTAGTTTTAAAGAATAGGTGTCATTGCGGTCTTAAATGAAATTTTGGGTAGTGACATAATCGCATTTGAGGCAAATTTGCGAGACAAAAAAATAGTTTTATCAATCATTGAGGAAAAATTAAAATATCAAGAGACACTTGTTTAAGAGCATAAAAAGATAAGTATATTATAAGTACCATTTTTATGAAATCATCTTTGTTTTAATTTGAAAAATAATTTTACTACCCTATTGTGAAAGAATTTTTACCTTTTAATTGATATAATTAATAAAAGTATTAATGGTGATATGCACTACAGTGATTATTATTTTTCGTCACCTTTTAAATGTCAAATATTGTTCAAAACCACTTGAAAGAAATATGGATGATAAATTAAAAAATCAATATTGTGAAAGTGTCTTTTAATTTAGTTGGTAAAGTGTAAGAACATTCGTATTAACATTCATATTTTAACAATAACAAATTTGAGTTTTTGTGAGAATATGTATCACAATGATTACTATGATTCTTCGTCGTACCAATACAAATGCTAACATTAGTATTTACGAATCTAATATAAATTTATATTGATATAGATCTTAATTATTTAAATAACGATTGTTTTTATGTTCTGCAGAATAGACGCACGTATGCGACTTGCGAGTAGAAAACCTATAATGTTATAAAAAGTATGTGACATTATTGAATTCTTTAATTGCAGACTTGATAGGGCCAATAATCAGTATGTAACCCTTTAGTGCTTCAGTTATAAACAAATACCTTTCTCGATATGTAGTTTTCAGTTAATAAATGTTGACCTCACATTTTTCTGAGTCTCGGCCAGATAGAATTGCAGTATCCTTGGTGGTTGGATGAAATTCTAACTTCACATCCCAACACGAAATAGACATTCTATACTTTTGTGACCATCCTTCTCTAGGAAAATATTTAACCCATCCAAGAATCTTGACATTAACAAACATGGGCAGTTTTGATTTCCATCTGCTTAACATGGTTGCAGAAACATATTCATTAGAGGTAAGTGTAGGTGTAGAGGCAAAGGTAGCATCAATAATTTTGGTGTTGTTTATTCTTTGGTAGAACCCGGGCAATGTTGTGGCTGAAATGATACTATTTTTGTATAATATTATGATGACAGAATTCTCATATAAGAAGTCTTTTGTCACCTTTGACATATAGCTACGGTTGTTAACTCTCATGGTAATGTTCCAATTCCCTTTGATTTGCATGGTTGATACATTTAAGGAACAGGCCACCTTATCAAGCATGAAGTCATGTTCCAGGATCTGATCATTTCTATACATTATTGAATCAGTTACAGCGTACACCACACAGGAACCCAACATGAACACAAGGATGGCCAACATAAATTGATCGAAACCTCGATTTCCGCCCTCCTCGAGCTGATCATGATCATATACTAGAGCACATGGTTCGTGAGGATCAATTTCTCCTGCCTCGTGCGTTGCTACACTAGTATAGACTTCTTGTTTTGAACTACTACTTGTAGACATGGTTGAATTAAGCGTGGAAGATAATCCAAACATGCAAATAGAAAGGAATAAAAGTTGGTAGTTGTTCAAACTTTAATCTACTATTTAGGTTTGGCCTCGGAGAAATATGTGGGCTTTAATAGAAAAGACAGGGATGTGAATGAGAGGCTAAAAATTAGCACGAATGGCGGTATAACAAACATCCTATGCTACACAATGAATGCGTTTATAAAGTGAAATAGATTTATTTAAGATCAATAACTATTAATATTTTTTTTTCTTTTATTAATAGAGCCATATAGTGGCCCAAGCAGCTCGGGGATCGGTTAAATCTTGTCTTATTTTAGCTCAATCCTGATTACAATCAAAGCTCAGCTTGGCTAAGATCAATGTCAGGTCACTTGGCTCAGTTGAGTAATTTTTATGATTACTTTAAGACTAAAATTCATTCATTTAGCTTATTTTCCATGTATATTAGAAATATGTTTCTTGAGAAATAATTGTAATTATTACTTAACTTGTAATTTTGTATTTCATTACATTACCTGATGTTATTAAATTTCTAATACACATGGTTAGTTAAGGCTACTTAACGGGTGATGCAAAATGTGAGTAAATTTATAATTTTAAGAATTCAACAAATTAATGATATTTTTTGTTGTACAATTTTTTGACCTTATTATTACTTTATGTTTTTTTTTGGATGAAAGCTCTATTTTTTGTAAGGAATTAAGTTAACTTTCTTTGCATTTTTTTCTCTCAAATATACCACTAGGCAGTGTGCCCAGTGGCTAATATATAATTTTTCAAAAAACGAAATACAATGTTGATTTTACAATTTGATAGAAAATATAATTTGATCTAAATGCAAAGTAATAAACTAAGCTAGGGAAAATTACATGAACTAAGCTAATAACTATATCCAAGGAAACAGACTTCTCCATGTGTGATCCAGTGCCTATGCATTCACAAACTAAGGATTGAAACCATCCCGCAGCACCTCCAATGCTCTCATCAGGCGCCAAAGTTTCACAACCAGAAATCAAACAAAGTAATGTCCATGTACCATTTTGAATGAGGACTGTTCATGTGATCATGTATGAGCTATATGAGATCCATGAATGCCTCAGTTCAATCAAACAAGTGTGTAATATCTTCTTTAACATCCTGTTGTAATTGTATGGGTCCAAATTTGTCCACCACAATAGTAGATAAGCAAGACACGGAACGAGGTCACCACAACACAACGGCTGATGATCGTTGTGACAAAGGACAACGATCGAGAGCGGCCAGCCGAAATGAGATAGTAACGGTAGTTTAAAATTAGAAAGAGACAGGAAGAGTATGTCTTTTGAATATTCTTTAGGTTGTACTTTTTAGTATTTTTTGGAAAAATGTCCCTTATTGTCACGACCCAAACTTGAGGGCCATGACTAGTACCCGACCATACTTGCCGAGCACCAACGTACATTTTATCTAACCTTCTTTATTATCTTTTAGAGCTGACGAGATCAATATAAATGGTAGACGTGGATCATGGAAAACCAACAATAAAACATGATGGCATGAACATACATAACATGGGATGACCAGACAATCAAGAAACTATATATAAGATACAAGCTACCACGCTACCATGAAAGACTATACAACAAAAACCAGCCGATAAGGCATACCAAACTATACATGAGTTGACACCTGTCTATGAGCCTCTAAAGAAATATAAGTGCTGCAACATAACTAGAACAGGGTCCCGACATACCCATAATGTCTATAACAAAAATACATACCAAGACCAGCGTAAGTACGAAGAAGGGATCTCGCTAATCACCGCTGAACTAGACAGCCTACTATGGTGGGGGAGTTGCACCTACCTATCTATCATGACCTGCAGCACGAGATCCAACGTCCACAAATAAAAGGACGTCAATACGAATAAAGTACAGAGTATGTAAGGCAAGGAACCATAAATACGAACAGTAATGTAAGCAGGGATAGAGAATATATAACCTGTAACATCTGAGTACCTTTGAGGGCTACTGATATGAAATGCATGATACATATGTATAAATACATAAACTTTAAAAACATACACATCTATGGACATCATCATCATCATCATACTGTACCCAGTCGCAATAGGCTCGGTAAAAACGTACCCGTCTATCATAAGGCTCAGTAGATTCGTACCCGCCCACGTAGAGCTCGGTAAAACCCAACTGATCAGTTATTGCACAATAGGTGTCATACCCGACCGACTATAGCGTGGATCGCTAGAGCAAAATAGATACATACATACATACATATATATATATATATATATATATATATATATATATATATATATATATATACATACATACATATATATATACATACATACATACATATATATACATACATACATATGTATATATATATATATATATATATATATAATGCATGCTCGACTCATGGAATGACATTCTAAACCTTTCAGAGTGACGTAAGATCGGTATACTCTCTACATGTTATTAGGACTAACTCTTCACTATGAACCTTATAAGAATCAGGAAGTACCAACAATATCGATAACATAAGAATAAGAGAAGCAACATTAACATCAATTATTCCATAAGAGGGGAAACAATGTAAGTACTGCTAGCTTCTAAGAGTTGAGTATCTTTGGAAGTTCGTTCATTACATTGTGCACAATCGGAGTCGTGCAAAAGAAGAAAAGGAATATCCTCACATACCTTGTATATACTGACCCAATCTCAAGCTATGCGATTGTCACAACTCCTTAGTCTACAATAAGAGAAACGATACTATCGTTATCATTTAAGCGTCATAACTATTATGTATCGATCACAACCTATTTTACGATACGGACAGCACCTACCCAATATATATGACTTCATACCATTCAAAACAATCACTAACCAGCCCAAACAATATCAATAACAAACATATGAGCCTCCCAAAACGCACAACCTAATCACTTCATAAATACGACGACCACCGTGGTCGTGTCAAACGATCCGGAAATGTTATGAATAACTATCATCCCAGAACCCTACATCTATATGGTATTTCTGCACACCCTTCCTTCTCCAAAAATCCACAAAACAGTAGTAAAATACACAGCCCAACAGTAACACAAAATAGTCTGCTACAAGTGAATAACTCGAACTCACGGCTTCCGATCACCGTCCCGTGAGTTCTTACATGTATAGAAGAAATTACCATGAATTCACAGCAGAAAAAAAATGTATGAAAGAGAGCAGTAAACTTACCTTACTTGTTGGATAACTCAGCCCTTCCCTTGGTTCTCCAAACTCTAGGTTTTACCCTCAATCAGAACTTGAAAGAGAGGAAAATCTATTAGGGTTTGTGTGGGATATTTGGTGAGGAGTTACAGGGGTTAACTTTGGTTTTGAAGGTCTGAAATATGGGTGAAATAACTAAGATTATAATACCTTAAATGTCCTCTTTTGGCCGACTTGGGTCTTTTAATTGTCCTATCATTTTGGCAAGTAGGTGATGCACCTGCTTGTCATCTATCAATCTACGCAGGCTTGCGAGAATATGAATATCTCTATACTCCGAGATTGTATTGACAAACGGTTTAATGCATTAGAAACTAGACTCGTAGATCTTTATTTTGGTGGTAGATTACCCTATTATTCCTTGTAAATTGGGAGAAAAACTTAGAAATATTTGACATAATTTTTAAGTAATATTATGAACCTAAGTTGCGACAACTTTTGTCGATTGTTTCATAACTCGTTTGACTTTAAGACTTATGATATGGATACACCTTAATACATGACCACTTGAGTGTATTAAACACCTCTAGGTTTATGCGAAAATACGAGTTACTGCATCCTTGATTCGTTTAACTTCTAATACTTGTTAATCACCCTTATACACCCTTGTATCACTTAAGACAAATAGGATTAACTTCTCATCATCTTAAGGATAATTCCTTCTTGGATTTATGTTAACTAATATATGGTATGAACTAACGCGTGTGGATATGAGTTGTAATACCTATAAATAGGAAGAGTTAGTAAAGAAGCGGGGGGTCATTTTAGAAAAGAGAGAGCACATTGTAAAAAGGGGAAAGATACGAAAGAATTGTCTTATTGGCTCTATTCAAGCACATATTGTTTAGCTTGAAAGAAAAAATCTGAAGATTCCACATTCATATCTACTGCATACCTTTTCACATCATTAGACAGAGGACACGCCCAATCACACAATCATTGGGTGACAATCCCTTTATACTATAATCCTTGTCATTTCTTATATCTGTCGCATTTTTAGGATATTATATATTTTTCAATCAACTCATTGAACATACTACTTAACACTCCTATATTGTTTTCATTACATCAAAATCTTGTTCCATTTGATCTAAAGGTTAGTAAGTTCAATTGAGATTTATCCCATTAATTTGTGACTAATTAGTTTAACATTTATTTGCTCAAACAATAATGACTACTAATCCATAAATAGCCAATGGATAGGACTAAAGAAATACTGGACAAAGACAGTTCCCTCTATCTCAATGTACTCCATGAAATGATTGTGTGCACTAAAAGCTCCATACACCACCAAATTAAAACGTCACACTACAATAAGCATGTAAACATGTCGATACCACTAGAAGAGGAACTGGTGATGCATAAAACAAGATCAGGCCAATGCTAGTAGCACGTTCCATCAATCTAGTCATGAATACATGTAGAAATCCTAATGTCCAAATATAATTAAAAAACCTACCAGTAAATGGTGTCATGAACCCCATCTAAGAAGTGGTTAATCATATGATGTTCCTGCAAGGATAACTTAATAAAACAAAATAGTTTTTACGGAAATGCATATACTGGAATT
This sequence comes from Nicotiana benthamiana, assembly GCA_034376525.1. Lineage (NCBI taxonomy): Eukaryota > Viridiplantae > Streptophyta > Magnoliopsida > Solanales > Solanaceae > Nicotiana > Nicotiana benthamiana. The sequence continues at coordinate 111,073,651 of CM067331.1, forward strand.
GCCTGCTTGGCCAGATTCCTCTATGCTCTATCAAAAAACCCTCAGGTTAAGCATGGGACCATGCTAATGCCACTAGGAAAATTTCAAATAGTCCCTGAGGATAGAACACAATAATCAGTGGAGGCAGATGTAGTGTATTATTAACGGGTTCAACTGAACTCATAACTTTTGACACGGAGTAAAAAGTTATATGTAAAAATTCATTAAAATAGTAGACATGAATCCGTAACTTTAAAATTTATAATGTGTTCAATGCTAAAAATTAAAAGTTGAACCTATAGTATTTAAATCCTGGATTCGTCTCTGATAATCAGCATATCACAAGCACACAATTGATTAGCGGCATATTCATCAATCAGTTGCTCTTCTCTTGGAATCCTAATCTTGAGAGATTAGGGATCTTATCTTTGTCAATATTCAACAGTTTTCGAAGTTACGCCCCTACCTCTAATGCCACCCTATTATTTTAGTGACCACACTCCCACTATGCAAAGTTTTGTCTAACAGCAAAACTTGTACTATTTTTACTCAGACTATCTAAATTGTTCACAAGTTCTTTTGAAAAGGCAAAACTTTCATGTTATCAGAATCAGCAAAGCAGATGTACAATTGAGCTCGAGTAGAGCTCCAACCGAGCGAGTGGAGACTTAAGAGAAGAATGAAAACGAGAGTATTTGCAAGAGGAAGGAAAAACAAATTTGGAAATTAAAGTCTCAATCATATTAGCTCAGCTAAGGTGTATATATACAATGCAAAAGTAGAAGAGGAGAAAACTAACGAAGGCCAAACCCAACTAACTGACTAACTTTAGGAAGTCTAACTAACTCAACCAACTACCTAACTGCTCGGTACTACTCGTAATTCTATAAGTACAACTACCCTAAAAAGTTATATATAATACAATACAATATTTGTATCTTAACGATCTCGATATAGTTAGAGGTGAAGTTGTCACTGCCAACTTGATGAGAATATTTGAATGTTTGATCCCAGTTAGTATTTTAGTGAGAATATGGGCAAGTTGATGATCAGTCCTAATATGATGTAGAGAAATGAGCCCTTCCTGTAGTTTGTTTCGAATAAAATGGTAGTCTACTTCAATATATTTCGTTTGTTCATGGAATATTGGGTTCCGTGCTATATGAAGCGTTGATTGACTATCACAGAATACTGTAATAGGACTGGAGAAAGGGATTGTGAGTTTTTCAAGTAGCCTTTGTAATCACAATAGATCACCAATCACTTTGATTTACAGCTGATAGGGTTATCTCCCAGTAGAACAACATACCCAGTAATTAATTTCCTGGAGTCTGGTCATGATGCCCTATCAGAATCACAGTATATGCTCTCACAGTATAATCAACATTCTTGGAGAAGAAACCCCTAGGCTTGGATTAGCTTTCAAATACCTCAATAGGTGATATGTTGCTTTCAAGTATGGTTCCCTTGGATCTTGCATGAACTGGCTTAGATGTTGAACACTAAATGCTATATCTAGTCTTGTATTGGTTAGGAAATTCAATTTTCCAACCAACTTTCTATAATAGTTGGGATCTGAAAAAGAAGCACCTTACTTTGCTTTTAATTTCTCATTTGGATCAAAGGGAGATGATAAGGAACAACAGCTGAGACAATTATACTCTTTCAAAAGGCCAATGACAAATTTTCTTTGGGAAATGATGACCCCATCATCCCAATAAAGAATTTCAAGGCCAAGGAAATACTATAGAACCCCTAGATCTTTAATTTTGAAGATATCATGTAAAAACTTCTTCAAAAGCTTCATTTCTTCAAGATCTGTTCCTGTGAGTATCACATCATCAATATATACTGCTACATATATCAAGGATGTCCCATTCTTCTTGCAGAATAATGAATAATCATGCGTGGAATGTCCATAACCTCTGGAGCATAGTGCTTCTGTCAATCTTGCATACCATTGTCTAGTAGCTTATTTCAAGCCATATAGACTTGTTTAACCTACAGACTAGTCCTGGTTCAGGTACTACTAGTCCAAGAGGACCTCCATAAATACTTCCTCATTTAAATCTTCATGAAGAAAAGTATTGTTTACATCTAGCTGAAACATGTCCCACCCTTTTTTGACTACTACTGCTATGAGTCCCTCACAGTTATTACCACTGGTGAGAAGGTTTTTGTGTAGTATATCCCTCTTGTTGTGTGTATCCTTTTACTACCAAGCTAGCCTTAAACCTTTCAATACTTTCATCAACTTTATGCTTTACTTTATACACTCACCTACAACCTATGACTTTCTTCCCTGCTGGTAGTAGGACCAAATCCCATGTGTTATTGGCATGCAATGACTCAAACTCTTGTGTCATAGCCACTTTCCAAGTAGGATTGATAGTTGCTTCTTCATATGAAGAAGGTTCATTATCTTGGCATACATTTTGCATCAAAGACTGACTATCATGGACTAGAACTTCACGGGAAACAGAATGATGGTTTGACGTGCATTTAAAAATGGTATACAACTATTTGAATGCAATTTAGGTACATTGTGAATGTAATATTCAGGTATTCAGGTGTTTTGATTTGGGTTCTTCTAAGATTGGGACTACTCTGATTACTTGTCTGAGGATTAGTGATTACTCAAAACTGGTTCATTAAGGTTTGATGTTGGAGATGACTCTTGGAATGAAGGACTATCAAAAATATGATTGTTGTGGGGTGATGTGGATGTGATTCTAGTAGGTGACATTTCATTGGTACTAATGGGTGACAGATCATTGTCCATGTGACTTGCACCATCTAGATTGTTTTCTATATTGGTTTGAACATTATTATTAGTATCATACATAAAGTCAACAAGGGGGACATATTTTAGCACAGAAGAAATATTTGGAACAATCGCAAAGGGAATGATATTTTCATGAAAAGATACATCTCTTGAGATTTGAATCTTCTTGGTAGAAAGACTCGGTACTTTATACCTTTTGGTTCCAAAGGGACAGCCTATGAAAATATGTGGAGTAGCTCTAGGTTCAAACTTGTCCCTGTGTACTTTAGGTACTATTTGGTAAAATAGGCATCCAAAATTTCTCATTTGAGAATATAATGGTTTCTTCTTGTATAGGATTTCAAAAGGACATTTATTTCTAAGGAATGTAGTGGGCAGTCTGTTAATAATGTCGGTTGCTGTTAGCGCACATTCTCCCCAGTATTTCAAAGGCAGTTTTGACTGGAATAAGAGTGCCTAGCTGTTTCAAGCAGATACTTATGTTTTCTCTCCACCACACTATTTTGTTGTGGTATGTATGGACAGAAATTTTGGTGAATGGTCCATTTTAATTGAAAAAAGTGTTACTTTCTGCATTGGTAAATTCTAAATCATTGTCTATTCTTATGGTTTTTATGGTAGTTTTGAACTGGCTACCATTGAAAAAAAAGCTTTAATGACTTGAATTGCATTGCTCTTTCAAGCTAAAATATATGTCTATGTAGTTCTGTTGAGATCATCAACCATAGTGATGAAGTACTTGTATTTATCATGAGTGGTAGTGTGATAAGGTCTCCAAAGGTTGACATGCAACAATTCAAAAATGTAACTGAAAGTGTTGGTTCTTTGAAGAAATGGTAGTCTGTTTTGTCCGACTATAGGATATATTGAGCACACAAAAGATTGTTTATAAGAAAAGGTGACAGGTATAGATGCTATTTTCTTCATTTTCACAAAAGGCACATGACCAAGTCTATTGTGACACAGAATATCATTCTCATGAGATGTATAGGAATTTAGAGAAACACAACTTCTGATTTTATTTACAGATGAGGGAACACTTACAGCACTAACAGATGTTATTTTATTCAAAAGGGGATCATATATAGATGGAAAGTAAGCATCTTGAACATTACATGGGTGAACAAAAAAACAAGGAACAGAAGACTTGACTGAAAAAGGGGAAGAATTGGCATCTTTATGTTTCAAGAATTGTGAGCACAAGAGGTAAAGTCCATCCTTGACTCTCCAATCTTCAGAGGCCTCTTCAGTGAAGGGGCATGTAATATACAAATACCATCAGTGAAAAATGCAATTCCTCTGAGATGTAAGGTCAATAAATGAATAGAAGTAATATATTATTTAAAAGAAGGTACAAAGAGGACTTTGTGTAACACAATCCTAGGTGCAAGTTTCACACTTCCAACTTCCATTTCTCTAACTTTTTAACAATTCGTAATATGACTAGTAGGGGATAAGGTAAGACAGTAATCTCACACATTGAGGATCTATTGAAGGTCATATGATTTGAGGCCCCTGAATCTAGTATCCATGTATCAGTCTTAAATTTAAAGCATCTACATGACAATTTACCAAAATCAACTGAAGAAGTACACACTACAATACCTGCAAAGTTTTCAGCTCCAGAGCTCAGGTTCAGACTGTTGAGATCCTCACCTCCATTACTGGTTTTGAAGTGTGGCAGCAAGCTCATGAGTTGACAATACTGTTCTTTGGTGAAGCTAATTCGCTGACTCTTAGTATGGTTCTCACTCTCATCTCTATTGCTAGTCATCATGTCAGTTGGAGGACCATGAAGATTTGCTACTATTTTTTTTTTTTGCTCTATTGAATATGAACCATTGATTGGGATTTTAAAGTTCTGATTAGCTCCTTGAAACTTCTGATTTCTATTTTGAAAAGTCTAGTTAGAGTTCTGGAAGCTTTGAGGATACTCATGGAGCTTATAGCATTTATCTTTGGTATGTCCTGGCTTTCTACAATGCTCACACACAGGACGAGGTCTACTATTTGATGCATAGTTGTTTCCTGTGTTATAATCGGTCTTGAAAGTGGGTTTTTTTAGAGGTGTTGACATTTAAAGAGGCAGACTAACATATCAGTTGGTTATTAGGTTTGATCTCTTTGTTTCTCCTCTTAAATTAGCAAAGAGAAGTATTGGGCCAAATATCGAAAGGGATTCATCATGAGAATGCTTGATCTTACCATAGTGTATACTTTATTAAGTCCCATAAGAAACTGGATCAATCATCTATTTTGTTTAGCTTTTTGCATGTTCTCCTTGGCTCCACAAGTACAATTACAACCGCGTTGTGTTTTTGCACTTAAGGTGTTGAACTTTTCCCATAGATTCTTCATCCTGGTATAGTACCCAGTGATGTCTAGTGTTCCTTGTGACAGATTATTTATCTGTTTTGAATTTGGTACATCTTTGCGCCATTCATTTAATCATAATGATCCTCCATCTCTTTTCACAACTCGACAAAATCATTGACATATTCTGCACTATCAGCAATTTCCTTCCCCAAGGAATTCAAAATTCATGAGGTAACCATGTCATCATACCTCTCTCATATCCTATACTTTGGAGATTCTAGATCTGGTTTCTTACAATCACCATTAATGAAGCCTAGTTTGTTTTTTTACTGAGAGTGCTCGAAGCACACTCCGTCTCCAAGATCTGTATCCAATCCCATTAAAGGGGACTAGTACGAACATTGCACCAGGATTATCCGATGGATGCATATATAATGGACTGCTTGAGTCAATAGTGGAATCCTTGCTTGAGTCCACATTAATGTTTCAATTTCTTCATCATTAGCCATGAGGATTACTCAATCAACAATACTTGAGGCGAAAAAAGGAAAAGAGAAACAGAGATCTAAGAATCCTAACTTTCCGTAGAGACAGAAATTACCTGCAATAGAGATGTGCATATCGAGCTATCGATGATCTACACCAATCTTATGAGCATAGGATTAACTGAGCTCTGATACCGTATCAGAATAAGCAAAGCAGATGTAAAATTGAGCTCGAGTAGAGCTCCAACGGGGCAAGTGGAGACTTGAAGGAGAAGCCTGAAAACGAGAGCATTTGCAACAGGAAGGAAAAATGAATTTTGAAAAGGAAAGTCTCAATCACATTAGCTCAAATAAGGTATATATATACAATGCAAAAGTAGAAAGGGAAAAAACCAACGAAGCCCAAATACAACTAAGTGACTAACTAACTTTAGAAAGTCTAACTAACTCACCAGCTACCTAACTGCTTGGTACTACTCTATAGTTGTATCCTAATGATATCAATACATATGTTGTTCAATTGTTCGCAAATATTTTCCGGACATACTAAAGCTGGTACTATTAAATTGCTCACAAGGTTTGCTTGTATCATTCAAATGTTCAAAATTTTGCTTATCAATACAATGTGTTGTTTACAGTTGTATATGCATTTGAAGCTAGGAAGGAGTATTCATTATCTGGTTTTGTTTAGAGCAACGGTTAAGCCCATATATAGCAGCCTTGTAGGATATTAAACAAATCTCTGCTCTGCATAGCAATTGGATTAAAAGAAAATACTGTGTCATTGCTTTGTGCATCATACTTATTTTTATATGGTGCAACCCATATGATCTTATTCGTAATCAAACAGTAAGGCGCAAATTTTCAGTTTCAGCCTCAATTTAGACATTGATTTATTATCTTTTTGGAATAAAATTTATACGTATAGAAACTAGATAAGATATTGTAATTAGAACCTTTTATAATTTAAAAATATTTAATAAATAAATAAAAAGATTGTTACACTCTCCTAATAATAATATAATAATGACACAAAATTGGGATATGGTTGGGAAATAGCGTCATGGAAATTTATTTATACGCCTAAAAACTAGATAAAATATTGTAATTACAACCTTTTATAACAAAAAAATATTTAATACTAAATAAAAGAACTTTTAATAATAATATAATAGTGACACAAAGTAGGAGGAAGGAGTTTACCAGGTGGCATTGCGATGTGGTTGGGTAGTAGCTTCATGGAAATTTCTCTATGCCATCAATGATCAGAGTAGGATTTGCAAGATGACGAATGATGAGAAGTCTGTTTGGCCAAGCTGTCAAAAACTATTTATTTTGAAATGTATTTTTTTAAAAGTATTTTTTTTAAAAGTACTTTTGAAAAAAATAATTGTGTTTGGCCAATTTATTTAAAAAATACTTTTTACAACATTTGGTAAATAAATTGTGTTTGGCCAATCTTTCTAAATAGTATTTTTGAGTGTCAAATTAACAAAAAAGATAGCACCTAGGTCGTACAATTATTTTAAAGAGAAAAATAAACTTAAATATTTATCGTACGAGACTTTTATTATGTTTTATTTTATTTATTGAAATATAAAACATAAAATAAATATACATATTAAATATTTAAATAACATAATATGTATTGTAACGATCCAGTCGGTTGTTTTAAGAATTAATGTCTCGTTCCTCTATTAACTGCTTTTTTCGTATTTTTTTCTGCTATTTTGATTTGCCGGGATGTTTGGTTTTGAGTTTCGAAGTATTTTAGGACACTTAGTCCCTAAAAAAGAGCTTAAGCTTTAGAATTTGGATTGTAGTTGGAGCAGTGTGAATACGGCCTCAGAATGGAATTTCGTCAGTTCCATTAGCTCCGTTGGGTGATTTCGAGCTTAGGGGCGTGTTCGGATTATGTTTTGGAGGTCCATAGCTTATTTAGGCTTGAAATGTCGAAAGTTGAATATTTGAAGTTTCCGGTTCGATAGTGAGATTTTGATATCGGGGTCAGAATGGAATTTCGAAAGTTGGAATAGTCCCGTAGTGTTGAATATGACTTGCTTGCAAAATTTTAGGTCATTCGGACGAGGTTTGGTAGACTTTTGATTGAAAGCGTAATTTGAGAGCTTTGGAGTTTTTAGGCTTGAATCCGATGTTAAATTGGTGTTTTGATGTTATTTTGAGCGTTCCGAAGATTGAAACAAGTTTGAATGATGTTTTAGGATTGGATGGCGTGTTTGGTTGAGGTCCGTGGAGCCTCGGGTGTGTTTCAGATGCTCAACGGATCATTTTTTGACTTAGAGAATTGCAGAAGAGGAGCTGGCGCTGGTGGAAGTTTAACGCAAACGTTCGCGAAGCTGTGAGGTCTTGTACCTACGCATTCGCGAAGATGGTCTCGTGTTTGTATAGGAGGGTAATATGGTCACCGCTTTTGCATGAAGGAAAACTAGACCAAGCAAAGTTGTGTTACGCGAATGCGAGGGTCCTTCCCCGTTCGCGAAGAAGGATTTGCGTGGGCAGAATATAAAATTCCAAAGTCGAGGGTTTAGCCATTTTTATCAAAACTTGAGCTTGGGAGCTCGTATTTGAGAAAGATTTTGAGGGATTTTCAGAGATATCAATTGGGTAATGATTCCTAACTCATTTTTTCTTATAACCCATTAGTCTAAACATGAATTCATCATCTAATTTCAGATTTGGGGTAAGAAATTGGAAAAAAAAATTGAAAAGGTCTTAGACCTGATTTTCGAGTTTTGATTGGAGATTTGACATCGAATTTGGATAATTTTGGTATGGTTAGACTCGTGAGTGAATGAGGGTTTATAATTCGTAACTTTTACCCGATTCCGAGATGTGATCCCAGGGGACTTTTTGGGAGATTTTCTTAATTTCGCATACTAGCTTCGAATTAATTAGTGGAATAATTTACTTGAAGTTATATTTACATTATGCAATTAATTTGAATAGATTTGAGCCAGTTGGAATCGAGTACTCGTGGAAAGAGCATGGTTTCAGGTTGATTTTTGAGTCGGTTTGAGGTAAATGGCTTCCCTAACCTTGTGTGGGGGAACTCCCCTTTGGATTTGGTATTGTTGATATTTGAAATGTCTTGTACGTGAGATGACGAGTGTGTACTTGTGTTAATTGTTGAAAATCTTGTTTTCATTAAGTAACTATAATTGTGTTTCCTTTCATGTTTATACTACTTGCAATTTAAGCCTATTGTTAGCTTAAGGAAGCATGTATAATTGACTTAATTGCTTTACTTGCTCAAACTGCCTTATTTAGATTATGTGCAACGTGCTAGGTTAGAAATATATGTTTTACCTTGGAATGAAATTTGAATTGAATTGAGTATTTTTCATGTTGTTTCTGTGTATTTACTTTGGGACTACGGGACGGTATCTCGGGAGATCCCCTGCATGTTTACTTTATATTGGAACTACCGGACTGCACCCGGTAGATTTTCCCAGTACTAGGTATTTACATTTGGTAATACAGATCAGAATTTCGATAGATCCCTGCGCACTATGAATTGGACTAAGGGACGACACCAGGGAGATCCACTGGATATTTATATTTGGGGACTACATGAGGGTATCCTGGGAGATCCCCGGTTGTTATCTTTATGTTGAGTCGTATTCCTTCTGTGATTAATTTGTCTTTATTATAGTTGTTGTTATTCTTATTATCCTGTGTTACTTTATACTGTTAGCATTTAATTATATTGCCATATTCTATACTGTTTTATCTCATTTTTCAGCTATAATCAGTACGGCCCTGACCTTCTTCGTCACTACTCGACCAAGGTTAGGCATGGCATTTACTGAGTACCACTGTGGTGTACTCATGCACTTTCTATGCAGGTTTTTCATGTGCAGATCCAGGTACTTCAACTCAGCCCTACTACCCTTGAGGCGAGGTGATTCTCCAGAGACTTCGAGGTATATCTGCCGCGACCACATACCGAGGAATCCTTTCCATCCCCTCTTATAGTATTAGCCCTTCTGTATTTACTTTTGTTTAGACATTCTGGAGTTAGACACTTGTAGTTATTCGACAACTTGTGATTTCATGAGATTCCAGATTTTGGAAAGTTATTCCGTTTGAGACTTATATTGTATATGCTGAGCAGCATCTTTAAGCCTTCACTATGTTTATTGCGCAGTTTTTATTTGTTTTATCTGTTGTTTTTCCTTTTTCCGCAATTGCTAGGCTTACCTAGTCGTAGAGACTAGGTTCCATCATGATAGTTCGCTTAGGGCAAACTAGGGTCGTGACATATATAGTTATACCAAAGCATATAATACCATCTAGTATAATTACTTATTGTCATGATTCAGTATGAATTACAAGTTAATTCCATAAATTACTATATATTGATCATCCACCATGAAAAATAAGCAAAGTCACTCGCACGTGATAATATTTCTCATCGATTTCATCTATAATTCTATCACAAACCGCCTCCATATTAGTAGAAAACTTACCTTGTATTTCTAAAGAAACACCACATGGTCCATATCCTTCCTAAATCTCTGTAGTAATATCTTCATTAGCATAATAATTGAATTTGTTATCGGAAGAATATCGCCGGGTGGAATTATGTATGGACACGGTAGTTTTAAAGATGTTTCTAAGTGTCAAACTTTAAAGATATCATTAAGCGTAAAATAGAAATAATTTTAAATATAACGATTTATTGTTTTCGTAATAAAAGAGTAGTTAAGTATGTTTAAACTCAAATTCAAAAAGAAACTAAGTATTACCTAACCTAACTAACTTTGTCCTAAATTCCCAAGTGGCCTATTGTAAGACTGTCATTTGACTAAATATGGAGGCTTTTTCTCCGTCTTTTAATAATATATAAATTATGCAATGCATTTGTAAATTTATTACCTATTTATAGGTAATTTTCACAAATTAGATTTGATAATTATTTTAAAAATTAAAAAATTAATAGCCTATAACAGAAAAAATTATAAATAATTATTTGTATGACGAGAATTGATAATCCAAACAAGGATGTAGATAATTTGCTTTAGTGTAAAAAAAAAAAGAAGAAAATAATTTGAAAAGTTACAAGCATAAGGAAAAAATCAAAAACAAGAAAAGTCAAAACAAAAGAATTTAGAAGTTACAATATATTAATATATATGATATTTCTAATTTTAGAAGAATGGTGTAAATTAGAAAGAAACAAAATGAAAAGAATTAGAAAATCTTATATTAGTAAGAGATAATATGGAAAAATATAAATTTATGGTGAGGATAGTTTTGTCTTGAATAAATTTATTTTCTGCTTCTGCTTCTTGGAAGAAGCTAGAATTTTCTGCTTCTTCGCAAAAGCAGAAAAACTGCTTCTGTTACTAGTCGAAAGTTTTTTCTTCTGTCTTGGCCAAATAGCTTAAATCTTTTTTAAAATACTTTCTGGGAGAAAAATACTTTTGTCCTCTAAGAAGCTCGGCCAAATAGGCTCGAAGATAAGAAGGGTTTCTCTGTGAAAGTAGGGAAAATAGATAGTTTCTTATTTATGTTGATGATAGCCTCATCCTCGGAGAATCAACAGAAATGCACGAGTACTACTAACGGCTAGGGCCGTCTAAGGGGAGGGTACTGGATTCTTAAGGGTTGAGGATACGAGAAGGGTAAGGGTACTAACTGGATAGGTACTCGAGGGCGGATCTAACCCTTCAGGGTGGGGGTGGTATGGCACCCGCTAGATAGGTAAAATTATCATATATTTATGTAAAAAATTTCTTAATCTAGGTTAAATATTTGATCTTGCCACCCCCAATTGCAAACTAAATAAAGTCATGACTTGTAGATATTTTTGAAAGCTTTTCTTATGTGTAAAATTCAAGTTCAAATTTAGCTTGAACTTTGTCTATTTCTCGTTTAGTTGTGTTTTTTATTTTGTTTTGTCCTAATCATTTTCCTTTTTGAATACCTCCTAATTTCCTATTTGTCGTTTATTATTTTGTTCCCTTTTTCCCTCTATTTTATTGTTTTATCTGTAATCTTTAGCAAAAAACATTCAAAAAGAGCCTTGAAAAATTAAATATTTCATAAAAATAAGCATTTTTCTTAATCTTAAATCTTTTAGTTTTTTCTTTCAAAAACAAAAGGCTTGAGTCTTGATAGGAATTTTGGGGTGAGATCAGCTTTAAGTTTTATAATTTCTTTTTTTAGTATAACATAAAACTTGTGCTATTCTATGATTACTGAATACAATTTAAGTTTCTTTACTTTTAAATTATGATGAATATTTCGCAAGCATTGCCTAGAAAACACATGAAATTTATGATTTTATTTTTGTGATCTTGTAGTTTATCTAATACTTATGGGGTATAATTCATATATTGAAGAGATATTTTTGTTATTCTTATTCTGATTGTTCCCTTATTAAAAATGTTATTTCACTTGCGCAAATTTATTTTTAGCATATAAAAAAGATGTAATTCCCTAGTGAAAATATTGGTTTTACTTATGTTATTAATAATTAAGGTGTGATTCCTTCATTAAAATGCTAATTACATTTGCTTCTTGATGTCTGAGATGTCATTGTTATATAACATACTCACTGAAATTTCACAAGTAAAGCCTAGGAAAGAGATGTAATTTCATATTTGGAAATAAAAAATGCCGATTAAATTGCCTGAATAAGCTAAAAAAAATGAACCGAACAAACGTTTCAAACAAACTCTATATTAGTTATTACAAGGTGTACATCAAAAACGTCGTGACACCCACCACCATCAATCCTAGATCTGCATCTGCTGGTACTAAGGGTATTTTTTTCCTGGTACCCACCCATTACCCTCACCCCTACCCCCAATCCGGACCGGTATGGTACGGTACAGGTATCGGTATGGGTAATACCCCCCCCCCTAGAGGGCCCTACTAACGGCCATACGAAATGCACCTGGTCTGCAAATCATCAACCAACAAAAGCATCAATAGAAATTACACCAAATAGCATTAAAAGTTCCATAAGGCCAACGTTGAAGAATGCCAGTGATCAATGAGTTGTTAGTGGGATAAAAGTTCCTTTTCTTTTCTTTTTTTCTTTGAAAAGAAAAAAGAGACAAAAAGGGTAAGAGTTAACATACAGTAGCTTGATTGAACTTTGGATAGTTGGTTTTGTTAAATCACTCATGATCCCTATAAACTGTCCTTGGGAAACCTAAAAAAGCTAAGCATTAAGCATTATGCCTTCACGGCTGGGGCATCTATGTTTAACTCTTACATTAGCCATCTTTAAGCCGAACTTTCCACTATCTTAAAGAATTAAAATTACAATTAAAACAACAAACACAAAACAAAGAAAAGAACATACTAACGGAATTTAAAATAGTTTGTAATCACACTGATCATTGTTTCTTCAGGTATAACACAATTAGGAGGTTGTAATACACACAACAGCAAAAACTTGGCAAGCATAAGCACAATTTATATCCAAGCAACTGATCCACTATGTTGTCATCATTTGGAATCTATTACAGCCAAAATGAGCAAACCCTGTTCTCAATGTAGGGGGGATATATTCATTCTTTTCTTTTTAACTTCCCAGTTTTTTTCCGTAGCCCCAGTACAAGGGTATGGTAATGAGGGGGTGACGGAGTTTAGTTTCTCGACAAGATATAGACCAACGACCCTTTTCATATAGCGTTAACAAACGTCTGGTACAAGAGGTCCCACATCCAAAATAAGGAAAGCAAACCAGGCAGATATACACCTCTCCCTCTGTCTACTGTTAGGACTGAGTAAAACACTAGGATACCTTCTCATTGCTGAATCTTCAATCTGGAAGAGCAGATCCCTCGAGGCATTTCTGAATCGGAATGGATCAATGCCAAAGGCAAGGGTAAGCTCCTCATCAGCAAAGTAAAGGCACCTTTTGATATGCTGAATATTACATTTGCCGTACTATCAATTTCATCCTCATACTGCTCGTAAATGAGGAATGACGTGAATGCCAGAGCTAGTGCTGCGTTGGTTCGAATCATGTCAAATAAACTGGACTTTAATGCACCATTAAGCGTGAAACTGTTGAATAACACATACCTATACCAAGTGCAAAAGTCAAGCAATCTGCAATTATCAACTTCAAAGAATACAGGGGTATGGCGGCCTGCAAAATAAGAATAAATTTGGTGTAAAAACAACCTAAACCATAGAGTCAAGGGTTGCTGTCTGACCCATTTAACAACCATTGTAACTAAATATTAATTCTGATTAATCATCATGAGGTCCATATCTATTTCAAAATCAGATTCTTTTATCACCATATTATCTGTCCGTGCATCTCCTTTCTAAAGGCAACTGTTTCGCCCTTCTTGCTATTTCATCTGCTAAACCTATTGCCTACTATTCGTTTCTTTGGCACAGATTCAATAGCTTAAATTCATTTGCTTTTTCCCCTCATTTGACCAGTTTTTTACCAAAAGAGTTTTTTTCTGAAGATCTCCAAATCGTTCAGAAACTAGCTTTTGAAGTTTCAGAAAGATTTGAAAAATAGAGTTTGGAAATCTTCCAAAAAAGGTTGACCTTTTTATTTTCAAAAACAGCTCAAACACTTTCTGGGAAACTCAAAAACTGAGTTGAAAAACTTCAGACAAACGCTCAAACACTTCTGGGAAACTCAAAAACTGAGTTGAAAAACTTCAGACAAACGCCACCTATCATCTCTAACTCAATTCAGAATGAGAAAAAAGAAGGGAAGGAAGAACACAAACTCAAAGCACACCTTCAAAAATATAGACCAGTCTTCTCCTTGGGCTAGTAAACTTGCTAAATGACTCATTCTGTTCCACGTATATGCTAAGTTGTAAAAGCAATTTCTCATATCCACTTCAGAGATCTCAAAGAAAGACCACGATATCCTGGGAACTGCAATGCCATATCTGCAGCAAAGACATCATCATTGGGGAATACAAGCAATTCCATGCATAAAAAAATACTGAAATCCTAATAGAATAGTGACAAGCAGAAAAGTTCATTAAGAGATAATGTTGTCAATCATCCAAAGCTCCCAATCAGAAATAGATTATTTAAACAATGAAATCTTACAAATAGAGGAAAACATAGATCATCACGCAACAAAAGCTACAAAGAGAGAGGGCCCAATACAGGCAAATAAGTTCCCATTGAACTTTCACATATTATTCCTTGTAGCTGATTGAGTTGACGGAAATAACAAAGCTGGAGAAGCCTTAAAAGGAAAGAAGTTGGACTAGTAGATAAAAGAAATGCTAAAGGGTTTGTGTTCCAGTTCACTCTTACAACAGGATGAAACATAATCAATCAGTTCTTTTCACCTTTTCTTTTACTTCACGCCGGTGGCGTTCAGGGAAGCAGACTTTAGTTGCATATATATCTAAAACGTCACTTTATGATCCTATTATTTTTAAAACTTCCATGCATTAAGGTTCGCATTAGGGCTCACATGGCACAACAACAACAACAACAACCCAGTATAACCCCACTTAGTGGGGTCTGGGGAGGGTAGTATGTACGCAGACCTTACCCCTACCCTTGGGTAGAGAGGCTGTTTCCAAATAGACTCCCGGCATCCTTCCCTCCAAGAATTTCCCACCTTGCTCTTGGGGAGACTCGAACTCACAACCTCTCGGTTGGAAGTGGGGGTTGCTTACCATCAGAGCAATCCCTCTTGTATGCATTGCTCATTGACGCCGGCGTCGCATGAGCGTGGCCGACCCAAAAGGGCACGGCCAAGTCCAAGGCGAGCACGACCGTCATAGGGCTCACATGGCACATTTTAAGAATATGCATTAGTATCCAGTTACCCCTGAAAACAAAACAGTATAAACCAAATTTCATATCCTTGAGAAAGATATCGCTGGACTTGTCTTGCCAAATATTTCTTTTAGGGCAGTCGTCTCTTTAAATCATTTAAACATAGTACATTCAGTGGTATGCTTACATTGTTGGTGGCAGAATGCTGTATCCCCAGAGAGCAGAAGCGATCATCAGTAGAAGCTGGGCAAGAGATGAAAGAAAACTCCTCCCAGACAGGAAGAACCAGTAATGGATGAAAACAAGCAAAAGGAAACAAGTAAATGTTCTCTGCTCATCTCTCCACAATAAAATTTCGGCAGCTGCACTAACATGATATAATATTAAAGGTAAGCAAGATGATGCAATGAAGAATTGTGATTTCATATCATCAATTTGGCAAATATAGAATAAAAGGTAGAAGTAGAATCAGACTGGCATCAAAGGAGCTCTACCAACTAGGCAACACCCCCCACCCCCACCCCCCACCTCCATCCCCACCAAAAAAGAAATATCAGTAACAACAATGATAATTGACCTATTAGAATCTTGAGGATATTCAAAATTTTCTAATAGATACTGAATCGATCTTGAGCTTCATCTGGGTCGCCAAGGAAGTTTCTGTAATGTACTAAAAACTGTACCCAGAAACAAATTCTACATATGCAATCCAGTCTCAAAAGACCACCAGAATTGTGTCAAAACACCACGTTTAGGCATGTCTCTTGTGGTCAAACACAATAATTTTTTCCTGAGAAAAAGCGCTGGAAACTAGGCCTTCAAGAAAACCATAATAAGTCAGTTCTCTCTACCAGTTCAAGACAAAATAATAGAGGTGTTAGGGTGAGGACAAATGCCTAAAGGGTCAGATTTGGTATTTCCTTTTAAAGCACAGAATCCACTATCACAGGTTTTATTTGCAATATCAATAGCTCATAAAATCAAGTGCTTAACTTGTGAAACTAGAAAACAGCAATTCTGCAAGGCAAGAAATGTCACAAGGAAACATACCAACCTTTTCCACCTCCTAGCAGTTTATGCACGTTTGATTCCTCATCAGTGTCACTATCGCTTGACAAAGATGATTCCCTGGCTGAATGAAAGAACTTAGTGGTTAAAGCAACTCCTTCCTGTATCAGAGTTTCACGCCCATAATAAGCAATTGAGACATGTCTATAAAAAATAGTATAAGATCTGTAGCAAACTTCGCTTAGACGAAGCTTACCAAAATCTTAACCATATATTCAGCACAGACCAACAACATTAGGCAACTTACGCACAACAAAATCAGCTTACCTATCAGCAAACTGGGGCAACTTAAAGAATAGAGGAACTTCTTAGAAGAGTACAGGAAACATCCAACATGGATCAAGTGTGATTAAAGCACAGGTATTTAATCAGAGAGATTCACAATGCATAAAGCGTGTCTTTATCAGAACATCAGGGATAACCTAATTTACCATAACAGGGAACTTTTCTGCATATCACTAGGAAACTGGGGCCTAAGTTGCTCGGACACGGCACTTTCGGTGCCGTACTCATGTAGACACGACACTGACATGGGTAAGGGTGTAGGATCAGCGTCGGATCCGGTCAAAATAGATCGGGTGCATTGACCAAAAATTTGGAGAACTTGATTTTCCTAAGTAAAGATTTGAAGAGATGGGAAACGAAATACCTTCAATTTTGCTGCTATGTAGTAATTTATACTAGTTCTTTTGTCTCCTTTGAAGCTTTTTGTCTTCAATCTTTGAGTTTCCATGCTGCAAGTTTCTGAAATCAAGATCTGTGTTTCTTTTAGGGCAGAGAAGTTGTTGATGGGTGGTGGACTACTAGACTGAGGGATATTGGGAAGGGCTCGAATGGGTGTGTCGTACTGGAAAAAACCAGAGACATGGAGAAGGTTTTATTGAGGAAGATGATGAAGAATAGGGCGCAGAGAAGAATGACTTCCATGTGCATTTTGCTGTACGTTGGCATCATGAAGTTAAAAGATAAAGAGGGCCCGCTGCATTGTCCTCTTTTTCCAATTTGCCATCAATTATTTTTGTTGTTGAAAATTGACAAACACGGTCATTGGCCCGCACTTTTGTCATCTTTTTTCTTAGTAGATCCCACATCAATAGCAAAAGTAGGATCCTTTATTTGACCAGCTTTTTCACCTACCGTTGAAAAACCAACGTCTATATAGATTTTTCCACGTAGTAAATAGGTTAAAAGATAAGATAAGTATTGAAGAATGTATTTAAATTATAAAATAAAATACATATTAAGTATTTGCAAACTCAAAGGAAATTTTACTCATTCAGAATATATTTTTACAATTATAATCAATAAATAACATTTTAGTTGGTTTAAATCTCTAAATATTAAAGATATTAACATTAAAGATATTATAATTAAAAGAATAGACTACACTTTGATATATTTTGTGTAACTTGTAGGAGAATATGAGAATGGAAGAAAATCAAGAAATGGCGCCTACAACTTGAGAATAAAAAGGAAGTCATTACTTTACAAGTTATTGGTAAGTATTCCATAAATCATAATTTAGAGATATTTTTATTTTTATTTTTAAATTATTTTTAGCCGGATCCCCGCACCCGTGTCGGTTCTAGGATCTGTATCCCCGAATCTTAAAATTTCTATCTCAAAGGATCCGACCTCTAGATCCGCACCCGTGTCGGACACCCGTACCCGTGTCAGAGCAACTTAGACTGGGGGCAACTAGGATGCTTGTGTTCTGGTAGAAGATACTTCATCTTCTCCTTTAAGCTTAACTAAAATGCCAGCAAGTAAGCTAAAGTTCAATAGATCCATATACACGTGGCTATTTACTGCATTTACCATTCCGTCAATATAAAACATTTGCCAGTGAAATAATACTTCGTCATCTCACAAAAATGCATAGTTCGGAGAACAACAGTCGACTAATCTAATTCTCAGTGTGGATTCAGATATCCATTTCTTTCTATTTTTTTGAAAATAACATCTACAAATTTGGATAAGTTCTACAAGATCAAAAATATTCAGAGTTAAGCATAAATTTATTTTATATGAAAATCCCATAATCGAAGAAACACAATTTGAGTGCCTGCTAAACAATTAGACACAGAGAGAGTAGTTGTTTAGGCATAATTCACAGCTAATGAGAAAAATAATTGGAGGAGCAGACGTACTTCAAGGGAAACAACAGGAGAATATCCAATATATTTCTGAGCTGCAAAGCAATTAAATCTCCTATGGCACAATGCTAATTCAATAATATCAAAAGCTGGCACATTATCAGGATTCCAATCGCTCATCCTTGAAATTGTCCATTTCATGATCAAAGTACTATATTGGACAACACTAGCAGGAATCTTGATCATGGACCTGCAATCAGAAAGCACCAATTCTCTTTCAGGAAGCCACATTGAAAAATCCATAATGGAAGGGAAGGAGCAAAGCTACAAAATCAACCGAAGAAAAAAAGTAAGCCAAGAATGAAAACAATAGACTATGACTAGCAAGAAAGTCACCAAATAGACAGCTTAACAAAAACATTTATCCAACTACTAGCAGTATATGCAATAGGTAGTGATGAAGAAGGCAATACATGGGAACAGGGTAAGTGTTTCAAGAAAATGGGAGAACAACGTATAAAAAAAGGGAAAAAAAAAGAGAACTAAATGGAAATAGAGTTCATTGGGACAAAACAGCTCGGTGATTTCTCCCCATTTGCCTAACCTCGCCCAGCGTTGGTGGGCAGACCCTGTATTGGTGGGAAAATGTAGGTACCTAATGTAATAGTTAATGTGTACCCAAATTGACCCTACATCGCTATTATCACAAAAAGAGAGAGAGAGAGAGAGCGAGAGAGAGAAGATTGACTAAGTTACCCTTTTCATGCCAATCTTTACTCACGTAGCAACACAATTGCATTCTTTATATCGACCAAAGATAAAGATAATCGCTGGACTAAAGTTTGATAGCCTCCACAAAACGTAAAAATATTAAAAGATAACACGAAAGAAAATTCACATGCACTTGATGAACTTGTTTAAGCTAGGATGTCAATCATGATGGGAGGTAGAGTTTTGCAATGAGTAGCAACCACAATCCTCAGGACAGGAGAATTCACCTAATCTATAAACAACAACAACAACAACAACCCAGTATAATCCGACTTAGTGGGGTCTGGGGAGGGTAGTATGTACGCAGACCTTACCCCTACCCTTGGGTAGAGAGGTTGTTTCCAAATAGACCCCCGGCATCCTTCCCTCCAAGAACTTCCCACATTGCTCTTGGGGAGACTCGAACTCACAACCTCTCGGTTGGAAGTGGGGGTTGCTTACCATCAGAACAAATTTCATGTGTTTGCGATAGTCATCAACAAAGATAGACGTACAAGAATAATTTGTCAGCTATCTTACCTTTGATATCCCAATCTCTCCATCACAAGAGATACAAAATCCTTGAATTTCATTGGCTTGAGATTAGTGATGAAAAAGCCCTACAATACATGGCATCGCACTGTCTGTAAATAAATGAACCACCATCAACAGGAATCTGAATAAAGAGAACTCCAAATCTGTACCTTGCCACATATGTTACTTCCCCTAGAACGTAGAGCTTTTTCAGCACATATATGTGCATGGGCAACATTCTCCACATAGGTGAAGTCAGACATATTTTCACCAAGCCCTATAATAAACTGAAATGAGAATGTCTATTACTTATTCAAAAAGGATGTATACAAAGACTAAACATGGTTAAAAAAATTTAAATTAGAAAACTAAGCCTACATGGCGACTAATTTTGTGAAGTAGAAAAGTCTATGATCTTTTTCCTCTTTTATTTGACATACATCCCAAGGTATCACCAGCAACAAAGAGTAGAGAAAGAAAAGTTTCTTAGAGATTTGAAGCATGGAACAAGTTTAGCAAGAATTTTGGTGGATGCTGATGCAACAACAGAGAGCTTAGGTCTAGTACATCACATTTACACAGGCTTAGCAAAAAAGAACGAACATAATTGATTGATACTTTTAACACAACAGGAAGAGCAAAGTAACAAAAGGCTTCCAACCTTGGCCCAGCCAGATTTTGCAACATTGACCAGCAAAGAGGAGAGATAATTGTCTTCAGGTCCAAAAACATAGCTAGGACGAATTGCACAAGTAAGAAGGCCATCAGCATCATTTGCAGCTAAAACTAGAGCCTCTGCTTGAGCCTTGAGATCAGTTACCATGTTCACAAACTGCATCGAGCAAGCATCAAAATGAAGAGAAGAAATGAGGAACATTAGAGCATGATGGCTCAAAAAACGTGGAAGAGGGTTGGCAAGAATGAGGCCTAACAAATTTCCAAATTCAAGTTAAACAAGCTGCTGATAAGAGGCTTACTTTACTGGAATATGATAAGGACTCATCCCCCCCATGTATATCCTGCCAGCTGTTCAAAACTACCTCAGCAGAACTGTTGTATACTAGCCTTTTGACTTTACACTCTTGACAAGCAGTAATGATATTCTTGGCACCTGAATGACATAAAATTTCATTCACAATTAGGATGCTAAAGATTGATAGAGCAAAAGTGTGCAATGCACTTAAATGGCCTCTTGGTGAAAAATTACCTTGAACAACAATTGTGTAGCAAATATAGAAATCATGAGCATATGAATCCCTAGAATCCATGTAAAATACAACTGATGCGCCATCAATAGCTGCATAGGAGAATATGATGAGGTCAAATTATGCCCAACTTTATTATAGTGGAAAAACACAATTTTCCAGGAAGATACAGATAAAGGAAGAGACTCTAGAACCTGTTTGAACTACAATAAGCAAAGTCAGATATATAGATAAAGACAAGTCAAAGAATCAATCAAACGTCATAAGCAGATTGACTAAAGCAAAGTACTGCTGCATGTCTTTAGGGTGAAAGCACTGGAAGGTCAAGGAACAGCATTAGGCCGACTAGAAGGGGCCGGTTGCTTCTTTCCCTTGTTCAGTTGTTTGGTTGAGGTCCCTTTGGGGACATCCGATAAAAAGTTGTTTGATTGAGAAAAGAAAGTTAAGAGATATATGTCTTTTTAATTCCATTCCTGTGGAACCAAATCTCCTTAAAGGAGAATAAACACTAGCAAGTCAAGGGAGAAATAAGTCAATGGCGAATGAGAACGAGCCCAGTAACTGGAGGACACAATCACTATCTTCATGAAAGGGAAAAAATTCCATGGTACTGTTTTCAGATCAGCAAACAATATACGCTGTAAAAGCACTGGGGCTGCTAGAAAAGTAGAAGACATTTCGTATTCGTAGGAAACATATAAGATACATGCATCTTGAGAATTGACGTCAGGATCGGTTCTCGATAATCTTAGAGAGAGCGCATACACAGACCATGTATGTATAACAAATAAAAAATAAAAAACATACAGGGAGTGGGAGTTGGTACCTGGAATAATATGAGATTTATGAAGAACATCGACATGGAAATAGGAAGCGCGGCCAGAAGAGAGGGCATGAGAAAGAAGGGACTCCGAGGGTTCAAGTTGAAGACTGGGCAAAGAATCGGCGATTCGGACGATCCAATTGCCGACTCGAAGAAGCCTATCCACAAGCCATTTCCCGACGAATCCTCGTCCACCTAATACCACGCACGTCTCCAACTCCTTACCACCTTCCGCCACAATCGCCATTCCTTTCCCCCCTTTGCACCAAACCAAAAGGGATCCAGAAAGCAAAAAAGGAGGAGGGGTTTATGAAACGGTTTATTAGAGAGAGAAAATTACAAGTTTCAGGTGGGGCTTCAGATAAAACGGTTTATTAGAGAGAGAAAATTACAAGTTTCAGGTGGGGCTTCTTGCGGGACTAGTGGGTGGGATAACGAGAACTAGTCCTATATCGTTGCATCATTCGGGATTGGACTCGAGTAGTGAGTCATTTTGCACGAATAGGCTAATTTAAGGTTTGTGTATATATATTCTATTCCCATTTAAAAAAGAGAAAATGATAAAAGGCCTCGTTTATTTTTATTAAGATTAAAATATGTGAATCTAAATATATATTTAAATATTTATATATATATATATATATATTAAAAATTAAGATTAAAATTCTTTACTCGTGAAACAATACAGTTAAATTTGTTACGTAGTTTATAGACAACCGAATTGATTTGATCTAAAAATAATAAGTAAATAAGATTGATATTAAGATTAGCAATTGAATTTTAAGAATATGACGAGCATGGCTCCGAACACGACATCTCCGAGAGCACAAATAGCAACAACAACAAAGTGAAAGAAAGCTATTAATTTCATAACCAAATAGTAAAATATAGCTTTTTGTATAGAATGTTTCAGGTCCTTACAATGGAGCTTCTATTTATAAACTTACCTAGGTAAACATGATCTTAAGATCAAGCTCCTCTTTAATGATAATAAAAGAGTCATTGATGACGCATTCTTTGTAATGGTCGCTCATTTAGTGTTAGAATGCAATCTATTTACAAACCATTTATCTTCCCTCATCGACTACGCTCCCTTTGAGATTTATCTCCTATCGATTGCATTTGTTGTCTCCGATATTGGTTATTCCCTAACTTGCAATTTGCTTATCTTTGGTTCCACGTGTCATGTTATCATTCGACTATTCGTTATAAAGTAATTTTACCCCATACAGATAGTCCCCATACTTTTTGGTGACATACTTCAGTATTACCGAAAAAGTTGGTGAACATTTCTTTCTTGGGGGAAAAGTTCGTGAATAGTCTCTGATGTCTGAAAGGACGGATGTATTCTCGCATTTAATACCTCGAACATGTGTTGTCTCATGATTCAGCAAATATTTTTAACGATTATCGAGGTAATCATGACCATAATTTTCGTCGTCTATAACTTCTATGATGTTCATCATTTTTATTTCTTCACTTTCACTGATTTTATAAATTTTTCTTCTTCTCTACATTTGCTTAGAAATCTCTCATAACCTTCAATTTTCTCAGCAAGAATCTTACTAACCTTTTATTACCATGTCTTCTTACGTTGCTTTCTCTGGCAACACTAGTCTTCTCTTCGGGGGAGGCCCGAACAAAAACAAGTACAAGGAGGTCAAAGTCGATTTTGAACTTCCCATTGTTAGTACCATCATACCACATCATCTCAGCATCACGAACGACTTTCAGGAGAAGCCTCTCGTTGCATCTTCACGGACTTGGCGAGTAAGTAGGTACCCCTCCTTCATTCACCCTTCTAGTATCCCAATAATTTTGGAGTTTTGCCACTCATATCAAGTCTACTTAGCACAAGTAGGCCCGACCCATCTACATAACGGACGGTGGCTTGCCTTTACCAACTATGCACGGAGACCAGGGAAACCTAGCCCTTGCACACATAATGAATCTTTACTCTCTTAAAATTTTCCATGTGGGAATAATAAACTCTAGCAAAACATGGTCACTATGCTCTCCTTAACAACGATTGCGGATGGATGGAAAAATTCATCATCATTGCTACCAAGGACATCATTCCGACCACAAGTCCAACTTTTCCTGAGTGTGGAATCGGTTTTGTAAGTTTTCGATCATTCACTTCCTTCCTTCGTAAAAAAATTATTTTCCGTTTTTGCTTATTTTCTTATTTATTTTGTTTCAACTACCCGATAGAAACCACCATAGGTTCAAGACCTGGACCAGGGGCTTCACAAAATTCTGGAAATCATGACTCCAGAATCCTACCGGTAAGAGGAAATATCCCTCAAATACGGGTGGAAGGCCAAGCATCATGGTCAAAACACCCTTGTTTTACCCTCATTCGAACATAAAAATCTGTAATAACAAACTGCTAACTCTATTTTTTTGCCCAATATAAGACTTCCGAGGGGCTTTGTCATCTTCCCCAAGGTCGATGTCTTAGTTGATACCGAGGAGGCCATGAGGGTATTAGAAAATTCCCTTGCCCGGAGTAAAGCTCGTGGATCTACATGAGCCTCTAGTGAGGGTGCCTACTCTCTAAGTCCCCAGCCCGAGATCAAGAAACAGAAGAGAAGATGCTCCTCCATTGCTGGGGCTCAAAAGAAGAAAGCAAGGAAAATGCCATTTGAGCCGACCACAGTGGTCCTCGTCGATGAAGGGGAAACCAGTGAAGAAGAGTCTTCCCTTCTAAGGAGAAAGGATCTTCTTCGGCTTAGCTGGGGGAGCTTCAAAACCCGACCCAGGCCCCCATTGTCGTTTCTAGTCTAAGGAGTTTAGACCCTGGGCTTCTTTTGCCTTTGACCACAACTTCTTCGCCTTCCACACTGATGGGTTCTTGCTCATCGATACCAGTTGCTCCTTCGCCACTAGTAATAACTATATATCCTTCCATCGGTACCGTTTGAACAAGAATGGGACACCTCTCTTTCTCGGTCTCCTGACCACGGAAACTTGGGTCATGTTTATTCACCCCCTTCCCCAAAATCCTCGAGGCGAAGTGAAGGGCCACTCTTTAGGTTTCTAAAGAGTGCCATCTTTTATCCAGGCCTGTAGAGCTTGTGAACTATCTAAAGCCACTGGCTTAGGAGAAATATTGAAAGAAAATGCGCTCCCATTTCGGGGAGTGTCTATTGAGCAATGCCATGCATAGCGCGGCATAGGTACCGTACTAGTTTATTCCTTTCTACTTACATGATACAATAGAAATCCTAACTTTAATATTTTTTATAGGCCAAATTACTTGCTTGTGAAAGCCTCCAAAGGTTTATCCTTGATAAGTAAGGACTTGCTTCCCAACTGGATCAACTTTTGGCCTAACAAAACCAGCTCATCATGCGCCTCTCAGTGTTGGAGGAAAAAGTTGCAGAAATGAGCAAGCTTGAGGCTCGGTTGCCACAGAGCAAGCAAGATAAAATGGCCACATCTAGAAAGCTGCTCAATTATACGAAAAACACTAAGAGACTAAGGCTAAGTGGGTCGAGCCTCACGATGATATACTTGCTGTTGTCGAGCGCGAGTCTTCGTTTGAGGAGCAAATCAATAATTTGAAGGTAGACTTACACTCAAAATCGAGGAAGCCAATGCTACCGAGGAGAAGAGGGCCCGAATTTAAGAGAGGCTCAAGAGGGCCATGGATCAGAACTGGATTCACTCAACTACACATGTTGAGCTAGACTCTCGCCTTAGTGCCATGAGATCTGAAAGAGACGACCTTCAGTCGAAATAAATTCCTAGCAAAAGTCCAAGGTCGAGAGGATTCCCTTGTCTTTGAGAAGATATATTCTATATATCATATGATGAGGAAAACTTTGGAAGAGGCTAGCATCATCGATATTGATGATTATATCATCATAGCCCGAGAACTGGAGCTATCTTCTCGTGAAAATCTTTCAGCTCGGCCTGCTGCAACTAACTTATCGAGTACTGGTTCCGAGTAGTCGGGAACCAAATGAGAGATTGAAGAAGATAAAGGCCCTAAACCAGTGGTGGATCCTCCTTCCTCTACCTGGGGAAACGTATATCTCTCTCTCCCTTTAGATTTTGGCTGCAATGATGCATATCTTCTTTTTCTTTTCTTTTCACTTTTTTTGTACTTTGTAATTGTGCCAAATCTTTTACCGAGTTTGGCAAAGGTGAGGAAAGTAAGGGTAAACGGTCTGCTTTAGTTCCCTTAACAAACGTACATATGTAGCTCGCATGCCTTTATCTATTTGAGTATTTCAAACTATAATAGCCTTAGTGTTTTGGTGCTTCTCTATTGCCATAACATAAGAAGTTGGGGGTGGCTGTGTTATGACTCTTTATTGAATTATTTTTAATGTGAGGTGTTAACATTATTCGATGTTTATTTATTGAAGGGGCTTCATATGGATAGAATGTGACTTTACTCACATGTTATGACTGTAGGTTTATAATGGTAAGGTGCTACATGGTTGCTGAGCTTTAAATTGATTGCTGAAAAAAGAACCATTGTATTGTCCTATGTTGCTTTGAAGGCTACTTCTTATTATCTTGATTCCATAACAGCCGGTGAGAGCTTTGCATGTGTTTAGAGATGGCATCAAACTATGGTCTTGGGACAACTCTTCATGTATAATTTTGCACTATAGTTGATTGACTTGAAGGCATTTTCTTTTTGTATGTGCTTCATAATTAACACTATTAGAGTCAAGTCAGGACACATTATCACATAGTTGGCATTAACAGTTAATTTCTGCAAGGTTTACTTTCATACATATTGTAAGACATTTATTTGGGTTCTTTTATATATTTAGCAACTAAGCAATTTTCTTAGTGGCATCTTTTGCTTAAAGATTATTGATTTTAGGCCACTAGACCCTTTCGCAGTCACAAGTCGCTTTTTCCCCTTCTCTCCGCCTCGCTGATCATCTTCTTTGCGCCTCGCATGTGCTGTCGATCATCTTCTTTCCCCTCCCCCTTACTTCTTCTGCTTTTGTTAAGAAAATATTTGTCTCGACATCTTCTCCCTCCTCTGTTGTTAGGGATTATCTTTTTGTTGTCGGAATAAAAAAATACTCAATCGATTTAAGGCAAGGAATAGGCCAGCAATAACTATCAACATGTTATAAATAGAATTTTATTTACGATGAATATCTATATTCTAGAGAGATTCTAGGATTTATTGATTGGTGGCTAAGTCACCATCTCCCTGTAAATAGAAGGTTCTATTTCCTTTGTAAATTATCTCATATTAATAAAAATTCTCTCTCCCTACTTTTCTCTGTTATATTCTTCTTCTTCTTTTATTATTTTATAATACGTTATTAGCATGACTCTAACCAATTGAGTAGAAGCTTTGATATTGAGTATAATAATTGTCCATTATTCTATGAGCTTCCTTCATGATTAAATTCTGGATTTAACGTAAGTATTTTACTTTTCTCTTTCAAATTCTTGATGTTCTATAATTTGATTTTAAATACAAGCAAAGACGATAAATTTTGATTGCAACTCTAATGGAGTTTAAAATAAATTATAACCACTCAAAGTGGTAAAATCTTTGTGCCTTGTCATGATCAAATTCATGTATGATTGTGGGCAAAGAATTAAAAACCCGTTCCATTGAATTTGTTCCATTCCCATTCCCTTTAGAGAATGTGGTAGCAGTATATGATAAGTCTATAAAAATACAAAATTATTACTATGAATGTAGCAATGGATATGGACGCGGCAATGGACGAAATTATAATTGTCATCATTGTAGTAATAAGAACAATAAGGATTCTCAAAATAATCCTTCACTTTGTGAAAATAATTTTTGTCATCGATTTGAAATGAGATTTTGTAAAGCACATATAGATAATCATGGTCTATTCATGATGCGAATGTGATAACATGTGACTTATGAATACATATTCATTATTGAAAGAATATGAATGTACTAGTGGTAGTAAATATACCGCACTCACCTCTAGATGAAGGTTTGAGATGAAATAAGAAAATAATGTCATCATTATGACATAATGATCACTGGTCATGTACCTCTTGTACGCCAAAATAATCTGGTAATGTGATTATTAAAGGACAACAGTGATGCAAGAAACAAATTTTGCATATAATTTTGACAATTACCATAATGGTATAACTTTCTCTTTGAAAGAGATATTCACCATATAGATATTGATGAATATGTGGTAGTACAAAATTAATTGAGAACTCTTGAAGAGTCAATTATACAACTTTGCAGAAACACAATTGATTACCAATAATGTATTATGTTGCAGTACGTCTTAAAGAAACTTATTTAATTTTTAAAGTATTCGCCAAACAGGTTGGTTATATTGAGACTATAAATAAAGAAAAGATTTAATATCTTCTATTACTACAAAATGTAGGGGTAATATACATGTGAAAATTAACCCGCTTTATTCTCCAGTTTGTACTACACAAACAAAATAATACCACAATAAAGTGGATGTTTATTGATATAAGATCATAATAAACTTGGAGTCTATTGTTAATTGCACACGACATAGTGTAAATCTGAATTTTATCAATAGTGATAATTTATTCAATTGGCATAATTGGTTTAGCCATATTAAATTTAAGTATTATGTGCAAAAAAATAAAAGAGAATCTACATAGGTAAATATTAAAGAACTAGAGAGTTCTTTACAAATTCTCTTATATTGTTTGTTCTCATTAATTAATAGACTAACTAAAATTGGAATTGAATCCTATGAATACTGAAAATATCAAAGGTGAATTGGGCCCCATTCACCTGCCATATATACCACATAAGATGCATATATGAGATGATTACATGTGCGATTATTATTAACGCGCAACCTGGCCAGTGTTTGCGAGGTAACTTGCTCAATAATTTAATTTCTAGCATAAATTTAAGATATTCTATTCAAGAAGTTAATCTTGATAAGTTGGTTTATATTTCAGTTGGTTTAGCAAAATAGTTTATTGAATGCCCACTTAATAGCTAAATTGTTGCTTATGAGAACAAAGTTTTCTATATCAGTGTGATATAGGTTATATACGAAAGTATATTACATTCTCTCCTAACAAGTGGTTCAGAGCCAGGAAACAATTAATTTCATCTTATTATTATTGGTGTGCGGTGTATATTTTCATTAACACTATAATGCACAAAGATGAATTTCCAAAGCTGAGGAAGCAAGTTAGTTTTTCTATCATGAGGGGGAGACAAAATACAACAGTTGAAAAAAAAGTTACATGGAATGAATTATTATTTATACATATAGATCCTCAAATAGGATAATATGAACTTGAAGATCATAAAAAGATAATTTATTTGTAATATATTGCAAAGCATGCCATACGCATTTGCTGACCCAAAGAAAGTAACTGTATTCTTATTGCAAATGCTCGTATTAAGTCCTAGAAGGACAAAGTGTATGGTACACTTAAAGCATATAGACAAATTGGTTTCAAATAACTTTTGATAAATAAGATGAGCAAATGATCAAAGTGATCATAATAAGGAGGCAAGTGATATAGAAAATCACATAACATAACACTTCGTAAAATCTCATGAGAGATTGAGGTACCTGAATATATGAATAAAGAGATTTCTATGTTATGTCTTTATAAAAAAATATTGGAATCGATATAAAACGTTCGTCGATGACATCTATCATAGCGCTAAGTGCAGATGAGGATCTTAAGTTACCAAATATAGACGCGAAAATTTTGGCCAAATAGAAGAGAGGCAATTCGAATAGAATTGTTTTCATATGAAAGACAAATATTTGGACTTGCATTTCAAATACTTGAAAATATAAAGTCAATGGTATATGCAATCAGTTTTTGATATCGTATATGTCTAGCATGACATGAAAACTTGATATGCATCTAAAGTCTCTTTAGATAGCTTATATGACTTAACTTATATGACAGACCATGAATGATTTAAATTGCTTGATTCATATACAATTCTTGATCTTAAAGTATCGCTTCCTCAGTGCAATTTATGCATAAATGTATCTTACTATAACTATAATCATGATAATATGATAGCAAGAGTTTTCACCTTTATGTGAAAATACTGAACTGACGATTCCAACAAGATCATATGAAAACAATACATCTATTAGGGATCATGATTTCAAAGTAAACAAATCTGTTCAAGTTAATATGGATGATTTGTTTATCAAATCTCTACCAAAGATCTTTTGAAGATGGTGCACAAGATTGGAATGCAAATGTTTAAAGATGTAAATTGATGCTCTCATCAAGGGGAGTTAATGCGCATTGCACTCGTTTTCTCTTACAATATTTTGTCCCATTGAATTTTCCTTGCAAGGTTTTTAATGAGTTAATCAAAAGGCGCATTTCTAAACATGTGTACTCTTTTTCCTTTTTAGAATTTTTTCTCATTGGATTTTATTTTAGTTATGTTTTGACGTGGCACATTATCTGATGAATAAATATTCAAGGGGGAGTATTATAAATAGAATTTTATTTATGATGAATATTTATATTCTAGAGAGATTCTAAAGTTTATTACTTGATGCCTAAGTGATCCATTGTCTATAAATAAAAGGTTTTATTTTATTATAAATTAGCTCATATTCATAAGAATTCTACCCCTACCTTTCCATGCAATATTCTTAGTGCAAGGCATTAATACCAACACAAACCATTGCAAAATGCCCAATGTAAAGCTTCTTCCTCAACCTTAAAAATTGGATATATGAAATTTAATAAGAATAAAAAATTATATATTGAGAATCTATATTTTCAAGAATAATTCTTGTGATCAAATCCCTGTAGACTACGTCTTTCTCTCCCTTGTTGTCGATTTCTTGTTGTTTTTAGAACGTCCTCCTCGTAGCAGGCATCTTTCTTCCCTCCCCACTCCTCTTCCTTTATTAGTCTGTTTTCAGACATCTCTGCTACACATCAATAATAGCTTGAAGCTATAGTTTAAAAGAAGTGACAAGATCATCAAAAAAGGGAGGCACTCAAGCTTGGATGAAAGTCAAGAAGAAGGTAAGCTTCTTCTATCGGTTTTTTTGGGACAACAACTTTATAGCTTCCTCCGCACCAGTAAGAGTCTCAGTTACTCGAGAAATACTGAATCTGCTTCCTGGATGCTCTATAGGAATCCATCGCTATTCCTTTCCTCCACCGATAAAGGTTCATCCCGAGTCACCTTCTAGAACCTTCCATAGCGCAAGATTGTGCTTCCATGGCCTGACGTGTTCTTGCCATTGTCTTGGTCACTCTTCCACATGCACCCTCGTGCTGCGACTGAAAAGGAGGCTCGACCTACAGGGAGAGTGGTGGGCAGGTATTCTGTACAATGACGCTGTTGTAGACCAACTGAAAGGGATGTAGCGCAGTTTGGTAGCGCCTTTGTTTTTGGTAAAAAATGTGTTTGATTTTGGAATCAAAAGATGGTTGCTGAAACAGCTAAAGGGAATGGCCAGCCGCTTTTCCCCGTCCGAGAATCTCCATCCGCTCTAAGTGGGCGCGAGCTAGAATCCTTATGTCTGGCGACGGAGTACATGTAGCGTGGTGATACGGTAGCTTTTTGAAAAATATTTTTTTTAATATATAAATTTTAAAAAAATAATTTTAGAATATTTTACGTGCAACATATAAGTGACAATCCCTCTTGTGCTATGTCAACGTTTTATGTTTAATAAAGATATTTTTTGGTTGGAATGATTAGTAGGGATAAATCAATGGATATTCGAAAATCTACTAAATCGATCGTATTTTATTGCATTGTATCGAATTAATTTTTAGATTTCTTTGTAAGAAACTATAGATTTTTATATAAATTTTTAACCACGCCGATAATTACGGTAGATTTTTTATTTTATAAAAATAAATCTAAAAAATACTAAACCGTACTGAATAAATTTTACATGTGAATAATATATTTATCTAGTAAGATTAAAAATAATAGTGCATTAAATTTTTCTTTGGGTCTTGGAATTATGAAAGCTATTACAAGCCAACAAGTAATTAAACTCAAAATACTAATTCCTAAAACCTATTGTGTTACTTCTACTTAAACTAAGTTATTTCGAGTATCTTTATAAGCAAGATACAAAGTATTCTAGCGATTATGAGTAGCAAGCTGCAATGTATTGAATATGTTTCCTTTCATATAAATTTAAATTTATCTTTTTGAATATTTAATATTCTATTAAATATTCAAGAGTCCTAGCTTGGTCAATATCTTTCCACTCGTTTGACTTATATTTTTTTTGCTTTTTCTTGGTTTCTTTTACGTTTTTGTAGATTAGTTGATGGATCTATACATTAGCTATCTTTTGTTTTTGTAATTCATCACCCTTTAAACCGTAAAAATATCTAGAGAATTTTGCTAAGTCATATAAAAAACGTATATTATTGCATTCTACTTCTACCGGTGAATTTTATATGATACTTAAATTATATAAAAATTAATCGAATCGTGCTGATATCGAAGATAAACCGACATGATTGGAACGGTTTCGAAAAGTCTAGTTTTGGTTATACATAATAGAATAACCAAAAAATTGGTATGATATAAATTTTATAAAATAAATAGTCAAACCGAACCATTGACACCCGTACTAATAGGCACAAGGGTTATTATAAGTATCAAATAAGATTTGGACCCAACTTTAAGGAGCCGTCAATATATTTGGCGAAAAAAGAGTTAAGAGCCTGTTTGGCTTCGCTGATTTAGAATAACTGATAAGCATTAGGTGCTGAAAAACGCTTTTAAGTGCTGAAACCGATTTAAAAAATAAGTAGTTACGTATTTGGATAAAAGTGCTGAAATTAACGATAATCAGCTGAAGAACTGAGTATACGAAGAGTTTTGTTTTAAAAAGAAGTATTTTAGGGATAAAATAGTAAATATTTTAGTCAAACCTAAAGTGCTTATAAGCTGGAATTTGATAAGTTGGGAGGGACCAACTTATAGTTTTTAATTTATTTTTAACTTATAAACACTTAATTTATTAGCACTTTCAATTTTAACAAATACGTACATAAGACATAAGTGAATTTCACCAGACTTATAAGTTTAGCCAAACACAATCTAAGGCAATTACCACTAGTTTCTAATATGTGAAGGATGCATTTGGAAAAATTCAGGTATTAGCTCAATATATCAGCCCCTTTAGCGGGTACCGATACATGAAAAAATAGTTGTAGTCACATCTTAGGTTTATAAACATAACGTCCACTTTTTTTTTAATTATTTTTTTTATATAAAATCAAACATAAAACACACATCTCTTAAGTTATCGCCGCCGAAGCAGCCTCTGTTTTCACTCACTTCATTCACTGGTAAACTACTGCTCCCCAACTAAAACCCCATATAGATTTATCCTCTTCATAGCTTATTTTTTTCTAGTTTCTGTCAGCTTAGCTTTATATGTTGGATACGATTTTTTTTGTCACTTCCCTGCTTCTTTTTCTTCAATTTGCATGGCTTTTCGTGCAAATTAAGAGTCTTTTTTTGGGTTGTTTTACTGGAGCTGCTAAATTTGAGTTTTCAAGAACTTCCCATTAGAAAAATGAAATGGGTTGTGTTTGCAAACTCCAAAACAAGAGTTTTTGATACTACTGAAAAGGATTAGTAGAATTCTTTCTTGGATATTGATTCCGTTGTTTTTGGTGTTTTTTTATAGTTAGATGCTGGTCTTATGATTTGAGTGTTCAAGCTCCCTATTTGTGTAATTTACAAGACCAAATTTTTTATACTATTATATATTAGAAATCACAGTTTCATACAAAATGTTGTGTGATTCCCAGCTTGTTTTCTTGAAATTTTCATTTTCATCATGACAGTTAGAGGAGTTTTCATACTCCGCTTCATGCAATATTTAAAATTTGTAGATTGCAATCAACAACAACAACGACCCAGTATAGTGACACAAAGTGGGGTATGGGGAGTGTAATATGTAGACGGGCCTTACCCCTACCCGAAAGGGCAGAGAGGCTGTTTCTAATCGACCCTCGGCTCAGAGAAGGAAAGGAAAAACAAAAACAAAAACAAAAGAGCATTAGTAACTCCAGCAGAAATAGCGTAAATAATTATCTAAACATAAGAACCATAAATAAAATAACATGCAATAATATCAGACAGTAACTACCATAAGGGAGACACATTCCAATACACAAATCATCTATGGATATCCCTTCCAAGCCTCACCCAACCCCGGGTGAGGAGTATGAAAAACTTTAGGAGCCCCTATCCTACAACCCTGATACTAGTCCTCCAGACTTTCCTATCAAGGGTCATGTTCTCGGAAACCCGCATTCTAGCCATGTCATGCCTAATCACCTCTCCCCAATACCTCTTAGGCCTTCCTCTGCCTCGCCGTACGCCGACAATCACCAGCCGCTCACAACTCCTCACCGGGGCATCAGGACTTCTCCTCCGCACATGTCCGAACCACCTCAGCCTCGCTTCTCGCATCTTCTCATCCACCGGGGCCATCCCCACCTTTTCTCGAATAACTTTATTCTTAATCTTATCTAACCTGGTGAGCCCGCACATCCACCTGAACATCCTCATCTCCGCAACCTTCATTCTCTGAACATGAAAGTTCTTCACTGGCCAGCACTCCGCCCCATACAACATGGCAGGTCTAACCACAGCTCTATAAAATTTCCCCTTGAGTTTATGTGAAACTTTCTTGTCACACAGGACTCCTGATGCAAGCCTCCACTTTGACCACCCCGCTCCTATACGATGAGTGACGTCCCCGTCAATCTCTTCGTCCCCCTGAATCACCGACCCGAGATATCAGACACTGTCCCTCTTGGCGATGACCTGAGATCCAATCATCACGGCCCTGCCTACTTCGCTCGGCTCGGCGCTAATCATTTAGTGGTTTTTGTTGAAATGCCATGTGTTTGGTGAATTCAGAGACTTCTTCCCATATTTCAGCTTTGACTTCATCCCGTTCCAATTATGAAGGGCTAGCAGTAGAAGAATTTGCTCGGATTCTTCTTAATTTTATCAAGTATTGTTCAGATTGGATTTCTCAGGCAATTCAGTTTCATTTTGTGTTACAGATTGAGCTAAAATTCTCGTCAAGGCTTCCCCTTTTGGTGGTTTTGCAAGAATGAACTTATTTTGGCTGCATATGTAGTATGGCACCTGCTCAACATATAGGACATACAGCTTTAGACAGGAAACCAAATTTTTCTGTTAAAATTGCTGCTACTGGTAAAACGAACACTATACCATATAATTCCGAGAAGAAAGGTTTCAACTATAAATACAACATTGTTCAAATGGAAAGTACCTTGAATGCACGAACTACTAAAGCTTCAAACAGTGCCACAGATGTGGCTGTTGATGTAACTGGGTTTGCAAGAAGCAGCGACATCAGATTAGCTACGAAGGAGGATCCTGATGAAACTGAATACTCGAGCTCATTTGCTGACACTACATCTGGAAATGATAATGGTTCTGGGCCAAGTGATGCCGAAGTGGAGTCACGATTCTATGATGATAGTGGCTTGGCCTCTTCATTCGATGGATTTGGCAGCTTGTTTCCAATAAGGTATGGATTTCTTGCTTGGTGCATGTTTTCTAGAGCAAGGAAGATTTGTTTAGTTTTATTGTTTTTTTGTCTAAATCACTGGCTCCTCCTTGGACTGATCCTCTTAACAGTTTCAGTATTCTTTTCTTTTTCTAATTCTCAGTTTTCAATTGTTAGATACCCATTTGCATAAGAGGTGCAACAATTAGCATGCATCTTTTCCTTTTCTGAGATATTAACTGAAGTTATTAACTGTTACTTGCCTAATCCTTTAAAACAACTCTAAAAATAGATATGTACAGTGATGACCAAAGAATGCATTCTAGCCTAGTACGAGTCTACTCTCCCAAAATACCATCCTGGATGGTAAATTTTGAAACATTACCAAAGTGACACATGTTACAACGTGTTTCTGGATGCTTCAGTCTTGTTCTCCTTCGTATGATGTAGGTCCAGCCATTAGCCTAGAGCCCTAAATACTTTTGGTCTTAACTCTTAAGTTCTATGTTTGTATGCAGTTGCCAACATTGTCATTTTCCGAAGATTAGCTATCTTATGGAGTATTACATCTAATCATGAGATAATCCAAGGTAGAAATTAAAGTGCCGTTTGTCTTCTATAAGTGCTAATGTAATTAGACGAGAACAGCTATATAACTGCCCGATTGCTCTTTTCTCTTTCTGTTGAAGTTCCTCGTGAGCATTTGTCAATGTAATGAGCTCAACAAGTGTCATGAGTATTACATTAATCTTTTTTCCTTTTATTTTGAGAATAAGATATTTTGAAGACTTTCAGCTAGTTCAGGTATAACAAGGTAGCCGAAATTTTCTTTTTGTCCCTAACTACGTTCCAACTTCTTCAGCTATTTCTCTTATCCTATACGTTATTCTATAATTTTTCAAATAACTCTTTACTGTCCCTTTGCTGGGCCTGAGCAGAAAATTTTAAAGGTGGTGTTTTCTTATT
Organism: Nicotiana benthamiana; assembly: GCA_034376525.1. NCBI lineage: Eukaryota > Viridiplantae > Streptophyta > Magnoliopsida > Solanales > Solanaceae > Nicotiana > Nicotiana benthamiana. Next base: position 111,109,940 of record CM067331.1, read on the forward strand.
ACTAGACTAATTCCTCTTGCAGGTTGATCTTAAATCCTCTGCTTCACTAGGTCCAAAAAATGAAGCAGGTTGCCTCCTGTATTTCTTGGAGTCAGGTCCAGTAAACTATGACAAACTAAATCTGAAGAAGTAACCTCCTTCTTTTTGATTAGATTGAAGTGCCATAATGTGCGGTAGAGTCCCATAAAATATGGAAGTCCTGTGTTAAAATTACTCGAATAACTCTACTTATGATCTTTAAATCTCTTCCAATACGTCGATCACATTGTTTTCTTAGAGGAACTTATCAAGCGTTAACTCAATCAGCATCCACTTTTAGCTTGACAGTTGTTTCAAAGCTTGTCATGTACTTTTAGGCTTGTCAGGTCCTTGTATAGAGTCCCTGAGATCTGAGCTTTTAAACATTTAGAATCTTGTATTATGTGGAGAAATTGCTTTAAGCTGTAACGATACAAGGCATCCGCGTGGGATGGAATTAGCTTCGGTTTACTTTAAATTCCCTTTGGGGAACTTCCTTATTATACCTTTCAGAAGCTTATTTCTGCTTGATTTAGTTGATGGCGATATGGTAAGTAACTTCAGCATGCATGAGCTAAATGAAGTCGAACAGTGTAGATTATTTGATTGTGTTCAACTGACTGCTTATGTATTTCAGGAAGAAAAAGTTAACTGCTCACTGGAGAGACTTTATACATCCCATAATGTGGCGGTGTAAATGGGCAGAACTCAAGATGAAAGAGCTTCTGTTGCAGGCAGCAAGGTACAACAGAGAGATATCAGCGCTTGATGGGAAAAAACATAGGGCATTAGATCAAGCTACTTTGGAAGAGTCAGGCTCGAAATCATTGCCATTTGTTTATCCAAGGCACAGGAAAAAGGCCATGAAGAGGAGAAAGAGGAAAAGAGTTGAGGATGGAACAGATGTTGCAGCACAAATGTCTACTCATAATCTTTTCTCTTATTTTGGTATGATTTCTTCTTCATTCTATTTTTGCTTGGCAACCGATGTCTCTTGCCACCATGAGAAGTTCTATTTTGGCATGTGATATCTTGCAGAAAATAAAAAGCTGGATTTGGATGGTACACCAGCTGGAGATGATATTAGTAATGCAGGTATGTTTTAATGTTCACGCTTTCCCATAATTATTTACCACTAAGTGAGTTCATATCATTAATCTTCTGCTTCTCCCTTTGTAAAAGAGAGTATGGATTGCTGAGATTTCTTCTGCCTTTGGTTTGTTTTTTTAGCCACCTAGGTTGCCTACCTGCTTCCAATGTCCGCTTGTCAATGAGAAAAAAACAAATAAAATATTTTTTTCTTTCCCTTTTTTTTCCAGTTTGTTGATTGGTAAGGAAATACTAATATTTTTATGGGCAGATAAAGTGAAATTCTGATACCTTTATAGAACTCTTTTCTCTTAACTAATGTTTGATGTTTCCGTCATTCTCCTGGAACATTCAATTCTTGAATAACCAGTTCTTTTATGGTCACTCATTTTGAAGCAACATAAGTTGCAAATTTGTTTAATTTTGTCAGAATCCTCTGGCATGTTCCTTAAGTTTACATATCACTCCAAATAGAGTAACATGCTTAGTTGAATAACCCACACGTGCATTGCCTATAGGCAATTGTAGAACAAATTTGTGCCTATATTAATTTCGGTTGTCGTTGTCCCCTAGAGAAGAGTTGGACCTGTTATTTCGAAACTGCAATGACGCTCTGATGTGTCTTACTTTGATTGAAACTCATATTGTAGTCATGCATGATGCACTGTGGGCTCACTTGCAACTCTTTTGCATTTTTCATTTTCTTACCAAGGAAGATTCGCCCTTTTGAAAACCATAGTTACCAAATCTCTGTGCAGTATGCACGGACCTTCTTATCTTCATACTTCGGAGAGCAATGACACGTGATATTCCAGATCAGTTCTAGCTCAGATGTTATGAACTTTGTTTGACATGTTTAAAGCTCTAAAATTTTGGAAGTGCATGTAACTTGTGCTCCGACTGTGTCTATTAGCATAAAACTAGTTAATGAATGATAAAATTTCAAAGTATAGAACAAGCATGTGCTCTGTCTGCTATATTTATTCTTTCATCAAATAAAGTACAACAACAACAACAACAACTACCCAGTATACTCCCACCAGGTGGGGTCTGGTGAGGATGTCAAGTTCAAATAAAGTATTATAGGTAATTATGAAATTCGAAAATTAGAAGTGAGGATGTCAAGTTCACATCTAGACAAGAGGGGTTGCTCTGATGGTAAGAAACCCCCACTTCCAATCGAGAGGTTGTGAGTTCGAGTCTCCCCAAGAGTAAGGTGGGAAGTTCTTGGAGGGAAGGATGCCGGGGGTCTATTTGGAAACAGCCTCTCTACCCAAGGGTAGGGGTAAGGTCTGCGTACATACTACCCTCCCCAGACCCCACTAAGTGGGATTATACTGGGTTGTTGTTGTTGATGTCAAGTTCACATCTGCTCAAGTTGAAATATTCCGAATAAGGAATTGAACAACTTCACTACAGTTTATGCTCAAAAGTATGTCAATCTTAATTTTGAGTTTAAAGTGTTTGTCCTTCTGTTATCTTTACTAAAGGCATAGATATGTTAACAAATTGTTTTGGTAATATAGTTTCACTGGATGTCCCTTGTGTTGATTTTTTTTCTTTCTGACATTAGCACTGGCAGAACAGAAATCCAATGGCCATGATGAGTTTGGTAATGATGATGATTTGTCGATTCTGGAAAGCAGCAATAGTTTTCTAGAGCAGATTCTTCGCAAAATTGAACTTGTACATAGTCGGGTTCATAAGTTGAAGGACCAACTTGATACAGTGATGACGAAAAATGCAATAAAGTTGTCTTCCTCTGAGAATCTGATGTCATTTGATGGACAGGCTAGCTCTATTCGTAGCCCTACATACTCGGCATGCAATGGAGACACAATATCAGCTGGAGCTTTATATGCAACATCTCAGCACATGGTAGATTATGATCTTGGAGATTTTGTCATGCCTGACAGTACAATATCAAGCTATGGAGAGGCTATGCCTATTCCTGACATCATTGAAAGTACAGTAGGGCTTTTATCCTCTGTTGATGTCACGCAGCAGCAGGCACAAGTCGGAGATTCAAGCGAAAGAGTAAGACATCTATCTTTCCAAGTGGAAAAAAAGAGTGAATAATATTGAGTTATGGTTGTTATCTGGCTATGCTAGGTTGATGAATTAATCACTGAGTGCTGTTTGGAGGGCCCTATAGCACTTAATCCTAGGACTAAAAATAGGGACTAGCTTTTGTATTTCATACTTGGTGCTTGGTTTAAAGTGGCGATTACATTTCAATACTATGAGTAAATAGATTATGTTTCCTGCAGTCACATCTGGTGCTTGGCTTAGGAGATGCAATTAGATGTTCTTCGAAAATAGTATTTGGCCCTTATGTGTCGAGTAATCTCCAAATATGCAGTCCGTATCAGTGTGTCGAATGTTTTGGTAATCAATAAGAGCCCCCATTGTAAATGGAATTAGTTGAAGATTAAGGGAACAACAAGTGGTAGAACCAGGCTGCGTTTGAGTGAGTGAGGAGCTGGTCGCGGGGGGGGGGGGGGGGGCTCTCAGATAAACCAACCTGAGATTAGTCCTCTTTACCCACATAATCACCACTTTCTATAAACCAAAGGACCATAGTTTCTAAAATAAGCTAGTTCCCCCCATTTATGCCCTTTGTGCTCTTCACTCATTAAAGATGTTGCGAGGCTGGTTGTTTTCGATTGCACTTCAATCCATTGATCGTTTTTATGTATCGCTAATCTACAGATTGTTGATAACATTTTCATACATAATGAAGTATCCGAAGTAGGAGGACACATTTTGACGATGAATCCTGACAAATCCTTGGAGAAACCTCAAGATGTGAGAAATAATGTGGAAGAAGAGAGCTCTAATCCACCGCCCCCTGCATCAGATCCTAATGCGGCAGTTAAAGCATCCACATCTCAGGAGAATCCACCTCCCCCTGCATCAGAATCTAATGCAGCAGTTAAAGCATCGACATCGACATCTCAAGAGCAATCAACATTTAAGTCATGCTTAGCCTCGGATATCTGTTTTCCCAAAAACAAAAGAAAGCGAGGAGAACGTAAAGCCGGTTCAGTTGGTTGGAATCGTAAAATGCCGGGTAAACTTGATAGTCAGTGACTCTTATATATAGAACATGTTTTGACTTACCGAAACGTTGTCAAGAAATGCAAACCTCATGATAATGGTGGATGAGCAGGAAAAGGTCCCATGCCGCTCAACTGCTCAAAATAGTTGGCTCTTCCGTAAGTGTCGTAGGAGTTGTTATGGCAATACTTGTGACTTAATTTGAGGATGCCATACTCTAATAGTAGTCAGGTAGAGCTGAAGTGGTTTGAGTATCACGATAGGTAGTGTAACCTTTGTAGATCAGATAATGTATCTTCTAGCATTCAATTGAACATCCTTTTGAATTTAAGGAGTAGAAATTAGTACAACAATTTGTTCTTCAGTTTGCTTAGTGGCATGCTTCATATCGACGACAACAACCCAGTATAATCCCACTTAGTGGGGTCTAGGGAGGGTAGTATATACGTAGACCTTACCCCTACCCTTGGGTAGAGAGACTATTTCCAAATAGACCCCCGACATCCTTCCCTCCATGAACTTTCTATCTTGCTCTTGGGGAGACTCGAACTCACAACCTCTCGGTTTAAGCAACCCCTCTTGTCTATTCATATGAGGGTAGTGTGTACGCAGACCTTACCCTACCCTTGGGTAGAGAGGCTGTTTCCAAATAGACCCCGACATACTTCCCTCCAAGAACTTCCCACCTTGCTCTTGGGGAGGCTAGAACTCACAACCTCTCGGTTGGAAGTGGGGGTTGCTTACCATCAGAGCAACCCCTCTTGTCTAAAATAAGCTCTTACTAGTTGGGATAAGCTCTTACTAGTTGGGATTTTGAATACATTAATTTTAATCAAACTCATCAGTCTGATGCTACTGGTGTTTCAGATTTTATTGGTTACCTCAACATATTTTATTTCAAAAATCCTTCTTGCTGGAGAAATCTTACTTGCTAATAAATTAACCGTAAGTTATAGCAAGTTAGCCATGGCTCTGCAAATTAGTTGCTAAGTAGACGTGTTTGCTCCTACTATATTTTTTGGGTTATTTCCAATTTTCCGCTTTATGCTTCTCCATTTTTATTTTGTCTTGTTTTGTTTTGTTTTGTGTGTATACTTGTGTTTTTCTTAAGGCTGTACGAAATAACGGTTCCGAACCGGAACCGGGACCGGAACTGCGGTTCTGGCGGTTCCGCGGTTCTAAACGGTTCCGGTTCCGCGGTTCCGGTTCCGCGGTTCCGGTCCGGTTCCACCCATTAGAACCGTGGAACCGGAACCGCCGGAACCGGTCCGGTTCCACCCATTAGAACCGTGGAACCGGAACCGCCAGAACCGGACCGGTTCCGGCGGTTCTATACGGTTCCAAACGGTTCTCGATATTTAAAAAAAAAATTTTTTTTTTTAAATTCGGACCGTTGGCGGAACCGTTTGGAACCGTATAGAACCGCCGGAACCGGTCCGGTTCCGGTTCCGGTTCTATCCGGTTCCCAACGGACAGATTTTTAAAAAAAAAAATTTTTTTTTTTAAATTCTGAAATCAGAACGTTGGTCTTGCAGAAATAGCCGTTTGGCATTTTTAAAATTTAGCCATTTGACCCCTCAAATTTAATTTAACCCCAAACTTTATATAATTACACAATTTCCCATTTCTCAACTATAAATACCCCCTCATTCTTTCATTTTAATTCACCAATTCATCAATCTCTCTCAATCTCTCTCAAGCTCTCTTTCAATCTTTCTAGTGCAAGTGCTTAATTTTTGTTGCAAATTCGTGAAACATTGTGAAGTTGTTGAATTGAAGTTTTCAAGTGTTCAATTACAACGATTTTCAATTTTCAAGAAGTTGTTCGTCAATCCGGTAAACTCGTTTCAACTCTTACGTGCTAAGAATATTTGTTGTGTGTTGTTATTTTGCTTAATTATAATTAGTATGGCATTTTCATTGAAAAAAATGTTCGGAAAAGGTACATCTAAATCCGGTGAAAGTAGTCGCCAAAATCCTACCCCTCCCCCGGCTCCCCGCCTTAGAAAAGATAAACAAGTTCAAACTAGTAGCCAACCTAGAAATACTAATGAAAACTTAGGAATACTTGATAGTGATCACCCGTGTTTTCAATTTAGCGATGTTAATTTTCTACATGATATAGCAGTCGTTGATAGAATAGATGATGATATTATGAATTTGCTTTATCCTAATGCACCAATATCAGAGGGAAATGATGGTGATGATGATGACGAAACCCAACCTCCGGTAGACTTAGATGATACACCTACTAGTCCTGCTCCTAATGACCCAGAACACCCACCCGTACAAACTCCCACTTTTAGTAGACAACCTCGGAAACATTCAGAAACTTCATTAGTTTGGCATTTTTTTATTCAAATAAGAGATAAAGATAAGGCTAAATGTAAAACTTGTGGTAAAGAACTTGTTCATGGGTATAAGGGTGATCGTAGCGGAACAGGTAGTTTAGTTAAACATATACTAATAAATCCTAGCGATAAGGCTAGATATCTTCAAATGAAAGCGGAACAAGAGGGGAGGTCAAGTCCTGATACTACAATTAACCAAAGTACTGGTTCTAACATGGTTCAACCAGGAGTAAACACAGTCACCGAAGGTATATTGTACTACGATCCTAATAAGGATCGTGAAGAATTAGCTAAAATGATTACTGTTATGTGTTTACCTTATTCTTTTGCTTCTAATCCTGCTTGGATTCAATATATTAGACGAGTATTTAATCCTACATATAAAGGTTGGCCTCGCGCCACAGTTAAGGCCGACATTTATAAATATAAGCATGAATATGAACAGTACTTGCGCTATTTATTTACTCATATAAGTAATCGTATGTCTATTACAACTGATATTGGTGGAAGTGGAAATGACTGTGATTATCTAACTGTGACCAGTCATTGGATAGACGAAGACTGGGCCATGCAAAAACGCATTATAGCATATAGAATAATTAATTTACGGCACACAGGTAAGTTTATTGCTAGCACTATTTCTGATGTTTGTAGATATTTTTGTTTTAGTGATAAAATTATGTCAATTTCCATGGATAACGCTAGTAGCAACACAACTGCAATAGGTATTTTAACTAGAAAACTTAATCCTGCTTTTACAAATATTTTCCATGTTAGATGTATATGCCATATTTATCATTTAATTGTTGGAGATGGTATGAGAATTTTAAACATAGAAATTGAAATAGTTAAATTCGCTCTTAATTGGCTTTTTTATTCAAACCGTAGAAGTAAACTTAGAGAATATTATAAAAAATGTGACGAAAGTGGCCTTAGACAAAGAAAGGTTCCTAAACCTTGCCCGACTAGGTGGAACTACATGTATGAAAGCTTAGTAGTGGCGTACGAATATAGAAACCCAATAACCGCTACTTATAATTCTAGGGATTGTGAGGATGAAGATAATGATATGCTAACTGATCAAGATTGGAATAACGTTAAGATTCTTTTAGATTTTTTAGAACATTTTAGTGTGGCTACAACTGCTTTATCTGGCCAATATTATCCTACAATTTCAAACTGTTTAGTATATATTGTCTTAGAGCATGCTAGGCCTAATATTCCAACTCCTACTTCGTCCACGTCACAATCGTCTAAAAGAGTTGCTGGCTTAATAGCTCTTAAATCGTGGACGGAGTTCAGGGGTACTCAAGGTGAGAATTTAGATGATATTTCCCATCTAAACGAACTTCAAGTTTATTTGTCGCAGGGGCTAGAGAATGATAATCCAGACGGATCTTTCGACCTTTTGGATTGGTGGAAGACAAGGGAAAAGCATTTTTCAGTTCTTGCAAGGATGGCTTGGGATGTTCTGTCCATTCAAGCGTCAACTGTTGCATCGGAGAGCGTATTTAGTCAAGCCAGACTACAAATAGGAGATCATAGAGCGTCGATGCGGGACAGCTTGGAAAAATCAGTGCTCTTCCGAGATTGGATCCGCTTTGAAAGAAGGAACTTTGGGCTAGCTGAATCTCAACCCGAAATAGATGAGTGCTATGAAGAAATGCTAGCAGAACTTGCTCAAGAATCATCTTCACCTGGAAGTGGTGATGAACAAGCTTCATTTCCACCACCGCCAACACAACCACCTCCAAACCTTGAAGGTTTTATGAGATTTGTTAGAAATAATACATAAATTATGATGTAACTTGTACATTGGCATGTCTTCTTTTAGTTTTTTTTCCTTTTAATGGTGGTATTAGTACCATGTTGTGCTCATTCCATTGGGGGAAGGAAGACTAAGAAAGATATGCCATTTTGGTCAATAAATATGCTTTTTATCATGTACTTGAATATATTTGTCTCAATATTTCTTTGTCTTTACTTCTATATCAATCCTTGAATATAAAATATTTATATAACATATAATATATAACATACAACACATGATACTATTTATACTAACTACTACACAATATACACTATTTATATACAATATATACTACTTCACTACAACATATACTACTTATATACAAAATATACACTACTTATTTTGAATATATACTAATTTCCAAGCACAATATATGCTATAGTAAGAACATAGTACACCATATAAAAATATATTCTACAATATACTAATCACTACTATACAAGATATTAATTTAAAAAAAAAAAAAAGGTCGGAACCGCCTGGAACCGCCGGAACCGCCTGGAACCGCCAGACGGAACCGGGCGATTCCGGAACCGTATGGTTCCGGTTCCGGGTCCGGAACCGCCAGAACCGGAACCGCCAGAACCGGGAACCGCCAGAACCGGGAACCGCCAGAACCGGAACCGCAGACCCAAATAGACCCAGAACCGGAACCGGATACAGCCTTAATACTAATTTCCAAGCACAATATATGCTATAGTAAGAACATAGTACACCATATAAAAATATATTCTACAATATACTAATCACTACTATACAAGATATTAATTTAGAAACAAAAAAAAAAGGTCGGAACCGCCGGGAACTGCCTGGAACCGCCAGACCCGCGGTTCCGGAACCGCCAGAACCGGAACCGGGCGGTTCCGGAACCATATGGTTCCGGTTCCGGGTCCGGAACCGCCAGAACCGGAATCGCCAGAACCGAGAACCGCCAGAACCGGAACCGCAGACCCAAATAGACCCAGAACCGAAACCGGATACAGCCTTAGTTTTTCTAAAAGATTTTAAAATATTTTGTGTATACTTATTCGGAAAATTTGAACTTGGGTATATTATTATTGTTGTTGTTTGTTGTTAATGTTGTTGTTATTTGTTCTGACAGAGGAAGAACCCGAAACCAAAGTAACGAAAAATCAACTTAAAGGACCATAGTAATGTGAACAAAACGAACTACATATATCGCATGCTACCTATATGGTATCACTCTAAGCCAACGACCCAGCCGGCCCAGATGTTATATAATGCTTGGTTATCATGTGTTATATGTCCCCAATTACCCCCTCCTCCCTTTTCCCGATATCGCCAACCCCCTCCCCCTTAAAATTCAATTTCGCTATTAATGGCGCTCACAAGGTCCTACAACGCAAATTTGATAAAATATTCTTACAAAAATATACAAGATTCAAGGTATATTCTAGGTATAGAATAAGAATCTTGCTCGATTTTTTTTTTAATAATTAGAATATTTTGTTAATCACCAAGAACAATCGTTACAAACCAGCTAAGTCATCCTCGACTTGCTATAATTCATATGTAGTCATATCTCTATAACTATACTATGAGCAGTATTATATGCGGTGAAATCAGGGGAGTCTATTTCTCACCGTTAAGATACATTGGGGAAGTCACATCGGCATATCGAGGCTGCAGGATTACGATCGAGCTCCCTCCCTCGAGATTTGTCCGCGACCCAATGAAGATTCCGAGGACGGGGGATTCCCAAAGCGAGCAGCTAGAATCAGTAAACACTAGTACCATGCCTAGCCATCCCATCCCCGTATCTTTACATTCATTGCGCTTTGTACTATATGGTATTTCCTCCCCTGTATAAGGGGAATCCATGCCACTTTGGTAAAGGACTGATGCCACTCCATTTTCTCTACAAGTGTGATAATATATATCTCTCTCTTTTTTGCAAACTCACTCGTTCTCACTGGCCCGAGAAGCCTTTAATGTCTATCGCTCTCTTACTTGTTTTTCATTAAATTGTTTAGTGTTGGCCATAAAGAGCCTTGTTTAATTATATCCTTAGCTGTTATCCCATTCTCGATATTCCCGATAGCTCGAGCTCGACCCTGACATCGACCCCGAGGTCCCCCATCGACCAAACCTATATCCGAATAGCAGGCCCCTCGGTTTGATTACTGCCTCGTTTCAGCTTGCATCTCATCATTAAACTTCACATTCTTAGCATCATCTGCTCTAACAATTAGCTTGAGAATAAATCACGTATTTTTAGAATTCCATTTATAAATTTAATTATTGTTATCATTTTCACGGTAAACAGTTTGGCGCCCACCATAGGGCTAAAAATAATAATGATTATTTTCATGATGGTTTCATTGCACAAACACACATTATCTTTCACACTTTATCTTGTCCAAGGTCTTTTGATTTCAGGTCAAAATGTCTAGCTCGGTAAACAAAGTCGAGAATGGCAACCTCGAAAACCACGGGGAAAATGGCGTGGTTGTCCCGGCTACTGGAGCACCACCACAGATTCCCGATAACGCGCTCGGACCAATTCTAGCGGACGCGGATTCACAGGACGCATAATAAGTCGACGAAACTTCTCACACCGACAGGAGCTATGGAACAATGAATGACATAAAGCTCAAAAAACCCCGGCTCGGGAAGAAAATGAAGTTAGTCTTTATGTTATTTTGAAATGTTGCAGGCAAAACAACTGGCCATTGCCCAGTTGCAAAGCCATCCGAAAACTCCCAGCACAACAGCACCAGAGACAGCTCCCCCCGCCGAGCAAATACCCGAAAGGTCAAGCAATAACGGGTCAGTGGCTGACCCAACCATAATGAAGATGCTCGAGGACCTCACCAAAAAGACTGAATCGGGTGAGAAAATGATTGCAGCCAACAACCAAAAGGTCGATACCTACAATCTAGGGTGGATCAGATCTCGAGAGCATCCATGGTTCTAAAAGGTATAGATTCGAGAAAGTTCGTGCAACGGCCGTTCCCGAAGGAAGCGGCTCCTAAACCCATTCCAAAGAAGTTCAGAATGCCAAAACTCCCTAAATACAGCAGGACCATGGATCCAAATGAACGCGTCATCGTCTACACGTACACGGTAAAGGGCAACGACATAAAGAACGATGAGATCGAGTCAGTCCTGCTGAAGAAATTTGGAGAAACATTCTCGAAGGGGCCATGATATGGTACAACAACCTGGCTCCCAATTCAATAGATTCGTTCGTCATGCTGGCAGACTCCTTCGTAAGGGTGCACGCTGGCGCCATCAAGGTAGCAACAAGGCAGTCCGGCATATTCAAGATTAAGAAAAGGGAGAACGAAATGCTGCGAGAATTCATGTCTCGTTTTCAGACAGAATGAATGGAGCTTCCCTCGATCTCCGATGACTGGGCAATGCAGGCCTTTATTCAAGGCCTGAATGAATGAAGCTCGGTGACAACGAGGCAGCTGAAAGATAACCTAATCCAGTATCGCGCCATAACCTGGTCCGACGTCCACAACCAATACCAATCAAAGATCAGGGTCGAGGATGATCAGTTGGGAGCCCCTTCGGGCTCAGTATACCCGAGCATGCTTTTGGCGAAAGAGTCAAAGACCGAATAAAGAAAGGTACCAGCCAAACCCCGATGATAGGAGAAACACTCCAAAGCGTAATCCACCTCACAGCGACCGACCGGCGAACCAAGGATAGAACTATCGAAAATCCCTCAACAAGGGTGGCTTCGACGGATACGCAGGGCCAATGGGGGCACCCCACCTATCAGAGTATAATATTTTATGTGCTATTAATATGATGACATCAATTGGATTTGGTAAGTAAGTTTATAAGTCATATAATAAGTAATTTGGGGTCCAAGAAAAAGCCTATGTCTAAGTAAAATTGAAAAATTACATAATACACTAAAATTCTAAATGAGTACACACAAGTCCACACTTTGGAGGTTTTATGTGGTGCAACCTATCAAATTAAAGCTCTTTGAGCCTAGTTTCTAACGCTTCAAACCGTTCATCATTAGATATTCCTACACAAAGTTATGATCAAATTATCAAAGACTGGATTTGCAATCAATTTCGCGGTCGCAAAACGACTCTGCGGACTGCATACACGTCGCATAGTGAAGCAGAGTCGGGAAATAATTATGCTATCGCATATTAATTATGTTGTCGATTATGCTATCGCATAATGATTATGTTGCAAGTCTGCTCCCCATATATGAATTATGCTATAGCATAATTGCACCACATAATTGACTTCGGGGGTCATTATTTGAATTTTTCATATCCGAGCCCACTTTGATAAATAAGCGTTGGGGCTTCATTTGGAGCTATTTTATACTAAATCTAGAGAGAGGTGAGAGCATTTTAGAGAGAGAAGAAGGAAGCATAACATTATAATCATTCAATCTTTCATCAATCTTCAAGAATCAAGGACACCAATCACAAGATCTTCATCTAAGAGGTAATGTTCTATATACTAGACTTTAATTTTGAGTTTTGGGTATAAGATGGTTTATTGGGGTATGATTCTGGGTGTAATAGTATTATGTATACATGCATGTACAAATTAGGATTGTGGGAAGATTTTTAAACACAAATAAGTAAAGTTTAGATTGGGGAATAAAGAAAATCTCGTAGAAAAGCTTTGAAATCAAGATGCACAAATAGTTTTTGATAAAATGCTCAAATAAGCTGAAACCACTATTGTCTCCCTGATTCCTGTTCAATTTTGTTATGTCTAAAAGTATATTGTGATTGCTAGAATTTTCGAAACATTATAGTAACTTAAAGAAAGCTTAAACAAGAAATGATGGATAAACTTTCTCTCTTAAATCGAATTCCATAAATGTTTTCATAAGTTCAAGCATGGGGTTCAAAGTTCATAACTCTTATATTCCAAGTTATTATCTAGAAACATGACTATTCCGAAATGAGCCTTATGAATTAATATATATATATATATCATCATATCATACTATAATAAAAGTAGGAAGCCCCCTAGTCAAAAGTTAAATTACTAAATTATCCACCAAAAGTTGTTGGGCTTTTAGACCCTTGATGAATTATACTCTTTAGTATAATTGCTCTTTCAGTACAAATGTATAAAAAGGTAAAAATATTTCATAATAAATAGCCTTTATCATGATAATGGTGCTTATTCTCTGTACTTTCTTGTCATTATTATTCTCTTGGAAACCATGAACAAACCGTGAAAAACATGAACATTAATCATTTTAAAATTGATATGTCTTTTCCACTACTCTTAATTAGTAATAACGGAGTAAATATTGGAAACTTGAGGTAGTTTTGGAATTCCAAACTAAATTCATTGAAATGCTTGCTTTGAGAATATTTCAGACGGAATAATAAGAGTTATGTTTGATAATTGTTCTATAAAATGACCAAAATCACTGAACATGAAGTATGTCAAAAATGAGAGCAAATGGAGGCATGAAGCTAAAAGCAGAAAACTTTTGATATATTTTTATAGTCCCATATCTTGCTTTATATATCAAGTCATTTCCCGCATATGTTCTATGAAAGGTAAACATGGAGCAATAAAAGATCACTTCATGAACTCATCAAAAGAATTTACTTTAGTGGTAACTTGATAATAATCCAGCCGCTGAATGACTGAAACAAAAAATTAGAATGCAACTAAGAGTTCGTTTGAATTGGCTTAAAAAAGTGGCTTTATAACATAAATAGTTTTTAAGCCCAACTTATTATTTTTGGCTTATTTTAAGCAATTTTTAACTTATTTTAGGTCACTTTTTAATTTGACCAAACATTAACAAAAGCTAAAAGATGTTTAAATAGCACATGTTCTGTCATTCGAATGAGCTTTAGCTTTTTATATGTTCTTTATTTCATCTTCCCAGATTCCTAAGATATTTCAATCATTTTGAATTCAATAATTTGATATAAATAGCAAATATTCTATAACTCGAATGAGCTTTAACTTTTTAATGTACTTTCACTTATGCTATATACAACTAATTTGATAAATGTTCATCAGCTAAAGAAATTTATGTTTTTAAACTTTTTATTTTATAACTCAAAATACATTATCTCATAATATTTGTAATTTTTAAGTTTTGTATTCATTAACTGATTGGGATACACGCGCTATATATACACACACACTAAGTATGAGTTGCATATTAAAATGTTACGGCTTGAGTCATGTTTCAAATAGAGGCTAGTATGCCGAATTGTGTGAGAAAACTCGATATGGTTGATACTCCTAATTGCTCTTATGTGTACGAATGTAGTTGATTGATTGTGTCTAGTTGTAGGTAATCCACAAAGATGTTTGAAATGAATTAAATGGATATGAGATGTAGAGTGTAGCCAACATGCGGAGAACTTGAGTTATAAATTGTGCCTAGTGATGCCTATGACATAACAAAATGTGAACAATTTTGAAATGAGCCTTGACTTTACTTTCCGTAAATGATTTCAAAATTAAAGTGGCCTAAAGGCTTTGTACTCAATTTATGCCCATAAGTGGCTGTTCGAGATAATGTTTTGCCTTATAAGTACATCAAATATATTCCAATTTATTACATACTCCAATGTTAAAATTGTATATTGTCGGGATTAGAAAAGAGTAATTCAAGAATAATTGGTGTGATTGCTTGCTATGACTTTGATAGGTGTTTCTATTGTAGTTTGTTGTGTCCCCTCCTTTCGCAAGAATCCTTTGTGTTTAAAGTTCCATTGCTAATGAACTTGAGGTGTATGATTTCTGAAATATTCTATATAATCATGATTCATGTTTCCTCTCATGTGTACTTAATATCTTGAGTTGAATGACTTGTTGTTGAAATGGATATTGATGTGAAATGTTTGAAAGGAACTCGAATTATGAAATGCGGCCAAGTGCCAAGTATGATATAATTATTACGGCCCCAAGTGCCAATGAATTGATATGTGTGATATAAACTTATAAGGAGATGATTGATGGAAAATGGAAACGTCTTCGTAAGACAGCGGGCGGTGGTCGGATGCCATACCGCACACGTGGTGGTATTGTGCCAATATTGAAATCGAAAAGTGAGAATGAAATTGTGATTGAAGTATACGTCTCAAATGAGACGACTTAGCCGATCGGGCCGAGATTGGATGCGATGCCACACATATGGTGTGTATTCTGCTAATATTGAGACTGGAAAAGTGACAATGAAATTGTAATTGAGGTACAAGTCTCAAATAAGACGGGCTAGCCGATCGGGCCAAGATTGGAATCCGTGCTAAGATTCACTGTAGAATATGTATATGTATATGTTGGCACAAAAATTGGGATTGAAATTGGGAGTTGGTTATGATTTTCATATTGTGAACAATGGTATTATGAACAGTGATATTGTGAATTGTGATGAATCAGTATTAAATATCTTCTATCCAATAATATTATTATCTTAATATCCCGAGTTTCATTTTTTTTTAGCATATGAACTTTCGTATATCAAAAAATTGTTATGTTTAACCTGGCCTTTGGATATCATTGATTATTACTTGTTGTTTACATGGTTGTCTATCCTTATATTGGCATTCTATTTTGAAAAAGGTCTTTTAGCTATTCATAATAGTGCTATTCGATGGCGCTAACGTCCTTTTAGCCCCGGGTGCTACATCTTTAAATGGATGTAGGCGATTTCATAGCAGGTAGTGTTGGTCACAGTTAGTGGCGCATTCTCTTTTCAGTCGGCTTGGTGAGCCCCACTTCATTTCGGGTCCTATATTATTTGTTTATCATGTACTTGTATTTTAAGGTATAGCCGGAGCTTTGTTGTCGGCATTTCCATATTATTCTTCAATTGTATTTAGATGCTCTGTAGATAGGTTGTGGGTGGAGTTTGATAATGGTGAATTGAATTAGGAATATTGATGTTTGGAAAAGATGTATAAAACTTGTAATATTTTGAAAATTATGAACGAAGTTTCTAATGAAAATGAAATGGAAGTCGTTAATGATATATTTACAAAGTATAATTAATGGAGTTCTTCTCCTCTTTATTCATAAATTAGTTTGAGTAGAATGAAACCTAACATGCTTGCTCAGCGCCGGTCGCACTTCTTGATTTTTGGGGCATGACAAACTTGGTATCAGAACTAAGGTTTGAAAGTTTGCTAGGATTTCTCAGAGTCTTGTCTAGTAGAGTCTTTCTTATCGGTATGTTATCGACCTCACCTATACGTTGGAGGCTATCTGGACATTTAGGAATTTCACCCTTCTTTGATACTCCAGATCGTGCGTAGAGTCCAAGATAGGGAGCTAATTTTCTCGATGTCTTATTCTCAAGATGAGTAATCTTGATACCATAATCCACGATTTTGTAGCAGTAAGGAGGGAATGACCCCACTATTAAATCCGGGGGGGGGGGGGGGGGATTTCCCAAGAGTTTGTTAGGCGAATGTATCGGGCCATGGAGGGATTGGTAGAACTTATTGCTAAAGGGAGTAAGTACCCTTGTTCCTATTAATGTCATTGCACCACTGGATTATGTAGTATATCAGTATATTACCAATGTATGTTACAAATGTGGAGATAGGATGCATCAATTAAGGCACCTCCCCACCAATCTAAATTCACCAAGAAAGTCACTCTTTGCTATATCATTATGAACATCGCATGGTTTCCTTTTTGTAAATGTGCACCCTATTGAAGAGTTCTCATAAACATGGTCGTAATAAGATGTTAAGTCATAAAACATTGTATGTACCTACTCCTTGAACAAGACGTATTTTCGTGAATCTACTCTATTACAAATTATCTTATTTACATACTCTTGTGGAATTAAGTTCTATAATTATGTCCTTGAATTGAGTTATAACTCTAGGATTAACACTTTCCACTTACTTTCCTAAATTCTCAATAAGGGACTATACCTGGAAATTTTCTTACAGGATCTTTTTTATTTAAATGGACATTATCTGCTCATTTGTGCCTATGCATGCATTGTCGTAAATTTTACCTATGTGGTGTCAAATTCTATGTAAAGCATCCCAGCGTTGCGATCCTTCTCGAGTCACTCTTTTACTCACTGGTGTATATAGCTTCTATGATTTGAACAGTCACTCTACTCTCTTTTTGAGTATCATCACGAAACCTTTTCACTGTCAAGTAACATAAGAGCATACATCAGCACCTATCATATGAGTTCATATTAATCAAAATGGTCACTGTGCGCATAAAGTTTCTCTGAAAATTGATATCCTCACATCTTCGTCATAGGAAGATCATGTGTCGCCATCGTGGTATACTTTCGTGTCCACTTGGGACATCTCGTAGCTAGTAGCTCACTTTGTTCCTAGTATTGTGGTCGCCCATGATGTGGTCTTGTATTGCAGTTGGAAGTTAGCATAGCAGAAGTATGTCCAACTCATAACAAATGATTATTTTCTCTTTATACCTCCACAATGTGTTAATTGCGTTTCGTAGTTAGTGAATTCATTGTGCTGATTTCCCAACACTTGTTCAATAACCATGAGAGAACATGCCCTTCTATGTGTCACCATGACACTTCCTTTCTCATAAGGACCCTTAATAGGCTCTCCGTCAAGACCAAATGCACCTCTGGGAGTTACCACAAAACAACGCCCTCTTCTCATGTTTTACTGTCTTACATTAGCATCCGAGTATTTCTCAAGTCAAAATCCATGGAGAATTCATCATGAACATCTACATACCTTCCATGATTAGTTTGCACTGTCTCATTGAGTTTGGTTGTCTTTACACCCTCAACTTCTTGAATCATTGACTGTGTCATTGTCATGTGCTAGGAGTTTTGCTACCCTTGGCATTCCACCTTCCTGGGTGGATAGGAGTGTTATTTGTCTTTCTCCCCGGAGCATCATGTTAACCATTAGAACGCCTCTAACCAATACATGATTTCATCCTAATATTAAGATGTCCTATCTATGTGTTTTTACTCGTGAAAGGTTGAGATTAGATGCTTTCAGATTTTTGCACATATCATGAGCATTATTGATTTTGAACACAAGTTGTCATATCTTTAGTTCTCTTATATAGTATCAATTATCAGGAAAGGTTAAGCTATTTGAAATATTATAATATCATAAGTGTTCAACTTCTTTTCATCCTCATGGGCTTGTGTCATGGATTCCTCTGTCATAATGATATGAGTGTAATTCAACTTCATGTACTTTGAAACCCATACCACATTAAAGGTTCCAGAGTATTCTCCTTCTCGATAAACTAATTCTTCCTACACTCCAGGAGACGACTGGGTCACGTACTTGAATATTCCTCCTTAATAATTCCTTTGCCAATGTACTAGTTACCCATATGCCTCATCTGTCTAGTAATTAATGTCGACACAATCATTAACCCTGTCAGCATTGTTAGTAGTAATTTCCATGTCCCTTAGCATATAAACTCGTGAAGTATTCTGCTCCAGCGCCTTAATGGATTCCTAAATAATTCCAGCCGATTTTGAACTCCGTTGCTCCCTATTATATTAAATCTATTGGGTATTGAAGGTTCAAACATGTCAAAGAGGAAGCATCTCCGTGTGATCGCATATATTCGGTAGGTAATTTTATGGTTAGTTTATGATAGCACATCTTAGAGTAATTGTTAAAGGTCACCAAAGGTTTAGCTTGGTTGTTCATGTAGAGATTTAGAGTTTAGGATGAATAGGTTATTCTCAATATTCTCCCTGAAGATGTTACGTGAATTGACAATGAAGGTGAAATAAGTGTAGCTCACATTGGGCCGCGCTATAAGTATGATGTTTCCCCATCGTTGTTCCCCATATATTTTGTGTTTTCATATATCTATGAGTCTAAGAATATAATTGGAAATCCCTTGTGCCTCATTTCAGTGGAAATTACTGAAGGTGGAGGTAATGGATAGTTGGCCTATGAAGGGTATCTATTTGTCATCCTTGTTAGGTAAGTTTGGGGTGGAGGTTGTTTCCGCGAATGTGTTATGGCGAAGTATGTAAGTATACGAGGCCACATTGAAGGCCGATAGTGTTGTGAAAATAAAATATTTTCTCTTGATTGTATAGCAATTGGTTTTGACATGAAAGGTACCTTCTAGGTGTTATGACTTAAAAATTTGCAGTTCATGTCCAGTATCTTTATGATAATGTAGTGCTTGTAATGCTGAGATTAGTAGTATTGATATATACATTGTGGTGCTTTGCTGTTGTGGATATGTTTTTAGGACGATTTTAGTGATTTTCTGGCAGGTGATTAGGCCTAGTTACAAAGGAGACTCTGTCGAAATTTCTGAAAAATTTAGGAGTTAGTCAAAATTTAGGACTTGAGGTAGGTGAAAAAAGAGATATATTATATTAAATGTTTAGGGCGGACTCTAATCCTCATTCGAGGACGAATGATCTTGTGGGGGGGAGGGGGAGAATGTAAGGCCCTGAAAAATTTCACTAAGTAATGTAGGACTTCGTGGTGCCAGGTAGACTAATTATAATATTTTACATGCTATTAACATGATGGACATCAATTGAATTTTGTAAATAAGTGTATAAGTCATATAATAAGTAATTTTGGATCCAAGGAAAGGTCTATGTCTAAGTCAAATTGGAAAATTACATAATAGACAACAATTCCAAATGAGTTCGCACAAGTCCACACTATGGACGAGAATATTTAAATATATATGTGGTTTTATGTGATGAACAACCTACCAGATGAAAGTTATTCAAGCTAGTTTCTAATGCTTCAAACCATTCGTACGTTTGGATATTCCTACACAAAGTTATGATTAAATTACCAAACACTAGATTTGCGATCAATTTCACGATTGCAAAGCAACTGTGCAGACCGCATACGTGTCGCATAGTGAAGCAAAGTCAGGAAAAAATTATGCCGTCTATTATGCTATCGCATAATAATTATGCTCCAAGTTTGCTGCCCACATATGGATTATGCTATAGCATAATTGCACCACAATATTGACTTCAGAGGTCATTTTTGAAAATTTTCATATCTGAACCCGCTTTGATAAATAAGCTTTGGGGCTTCATTTGGGACTATTTTATACTAAATCTAGAGAGAGATGGGGGAATGTTAGAGAGAGAAGGAGGAAGCCTAATATTATAACCATTCAATCTTTCATCAATCTTCAAGAATCAAAGAAACCAATCACAAGATCTTGATCTAATAGGTAAGGTTCTATATACTAGACTTTAATTTCGAGTTTTGGGTATAAGATGGGTTATTGAGGTATGGTTCTTGGGTGTAATAGTATTATGTATTTATACATGTACAAATTAGGGTTGTGGGAAGATTTTTAAACACAAATAAGTAAAGATTAGGTTGGGGGATGAAGGAAATCTACTAGAAGAGCTTTAAAATCAAGATGCACAACTAGTGTTTGATAAAATGCTCAAATGAGCTGAAACCACGAATGTCTCCCTAATTTGTGTTCGATTTTGTTATATCTCAAAGTAGATTAGGATTGCTAGAATTTCGGAAATGTTGTAGTAACTTAAGAAAAGCTCAAATATGATATAATGGCTAAACTTTCTCTCTTAGAATCGAATTCCATCAATGTTTTCATAAGTTCAAGCATGGCGGCTCAAAGTTCATAAATTTTATACTCCGAGTAATTATCTAGAAACATGACTATTTCGAAATGCGCCTTATGAATATATATATATACATATATATACGTATATATATATACATATATATACGTATATATATATATATATACATATATATACGTATATATACGTATATGTATATATATATATATATATATATATGTATATACACACACACACACACACATCAAGCACGAGTTGCATATTAAAATGTTATAGATTGAGTTATGTTTTAAATAAAGGCTAGTATGCTGAATTATGTGAGAAAACTCGATATGGTTGATACTCCTAATTGCTCTTATGTGTACCAAATGTATTTGATTAATTGTTTGTAGTTTTTGGTAATCTATAAAGATGTTTGAAATGAATTAAATAGATTTGAGAAATAGAGTGTGGCCAACATGCCGAGAACTTGAATTATAAATTGTGCCTTGCCTATGACATGAGAAAATATGAACAGATTTTGAAATGAGTCTTGACTTTACATTCCGTAAATGACTTCAAAAATAAAGTGGCCTAAAGACTTTGTACTCAAGTTATGCCCATAAGTAGATATTCGAGATAATGTTTTTCCTTATAAGTACATCCAATATGATCCAAGTTGTTACATGCTTCGATGTTGAAACTGTATATTGCCGTGATTGGTAAAGAGTAATTCTCTATTTGCAAGAATCCTTTGTGTTTAAAGTTTCATTGCTAATGAATTTGAGGTGTATGATTTCTGAAATATTCTATATAATCATGATTCATGTTTCCTCTCATGTGTACTTAATATCTTGAGATGAATGGCTTGTTGTTGAAATGGATATTGATGTGAAACGTTTGAAAAGAACTCGAATTATGAAATGCGGCCAAGTGCCAAGTATGATGTAATTATTACGGCCCCAAGTGCCAATGAATTGATATGTGTGATATAAACTTGAAAGGAGATGATTGATGGAAAAATGGAAACGTCTTGGTAAGACAGCTTAGCCGATCGGGCCGTGGTCGGACGCCATACCGCACACGTGGTGGTATCATGCTGATATTGAAACTGAAAAGTGAGAATAAAATTGTGATTGAAGTATACGTCTCAAATGAGACGACTTAGCCGATTGGGCCGAGATCGTACGCGATCCTGCACATATGGTGGTATTCTACTAATATTGAAACTGGAAAAGGGACAAGAAAATTGTAATTGAGGTACACATCTCAAATAAGATGGGCTAGCCGATCTGGCCGAGATCGGAATTCGTGCTAAGATTCACGGTGTAATATGTATATGTATATGTTGGCATAGAAATTGGGAGTTGATTATGATGTGCATATTGTGAAAAATGATATTGTGAATTGTGGTGAATCGGTATTAAATATCTTCTATCCAATAATAGTATTGTCTTCATATCCTGAGTTTTATTTTTTTACCATATGAATATTCGTATATTAAAAAATTGTTATGTTTAACTTGGCCTTTGGATATCATTTATTGGTGCTTGTTGTTTACATGATTATCTTTCCTTATATTGGCATTCTATCTTGAAAGAGAGCTTTTAGTTATTCATACTAGTGTTATTCGATGGTGCTAACGCCCCTTTTGTCGGGGGCACTACATCTTTAAGTGGATGTAGTGGTTCCGTAGCAGGTAGTGTTAGTCGCAGCTAGTGGCGCATCCTCTTTTCAATCAGCATGGTGAAGCCCAGTTCATTTCGGGGTCCTGTATCATTCGTTTATCATGTACTTGTATTTTAAGGTATAGTCGAAGCACTGTTGCCGGAATTTTCATATTATTCTTCAGTTGTATTTAGAAGCTCCGTAGATATGTTTTGGATTGAGTTTGATTATGGGGAATTGAATTAGAAATATTGATATTTGGCAAAGATGTATATAACTTTTAATTTTTTGAAAATTATGAACGAAATTGCTAATGAAAATGAAATGGAAGTCCTTAATGATATAGTTACAAAGTATGATTAATGGAGTTCAACATGTCTTTATTCATGAATTAGTTTGGGTAGAATGAAACCTAACAAGCTTGCTCAGTCAGGTTTACTCGATTGAGCGTCAGACGCGCTCCTCGGTTTTTGGGTCGTGACAAAAAATCGTCTCCAACCAAGCTCCATAATTCCAAAAATGAGATATAGGACCAAACCCTTAATATATGTATTCTGTCCTGCAAAACCACATATGTGGTCTAAAATGTTGTACCTGCAATACCGCATCTGCGAAAAACCCATCGTAGATTCTGAAGTCACTTGCTTCCAGGCCAGCCGCTTCTGCGGACACCCAGTCGCATCAACATCTCCATTTCTACTAAAGCTCATGTGCATCTACACTTGCTCGCATGTGCTCCATAGTCCGCATCTGCGGACTTCCTCCACCATCCTTATCATATGCATATGTGCTCAAATGGTTGCACTTGCTGCTCTACATTTGTAGACCAATCCCCATAGATGCAAAAACTCAGAACTCCAGAATCTTCAGCAATGCACTCATTTCCAAAAAAGAACCAAAATCAATTTGAAATATACCTAAGGCTCCTGGACCACGTCCAACCATATCAACCGATCCAAAAACATAACAAGAACCTACTTTAGGCCTCAAATCATCCAACACGTCATCAAAACCACGAATCATACCTCAATTCAAGTCTAAGGAACTAATCCAACATTCCAAATTGAAACTTACATCGAACAAGCCTAAACAAATTGAATTGGCCTCAGATTTTGCATCATGTCCAAATGACACCGCTGACCTATTCCAACTCACGAAATCAAAATCCCAACCCAATACCATCAAAGAACTCTCGATCTAACCTATCAACCTTTCAAACCTTTAGCTTTCCAACTTTCGCCAAAAAATGTCAAACAAACCTACGGACCTCCAAATTCACATCCAGACATATGTATAAGGCCAAAATCACCATACAAAGCAATTGGAACCATCAAAACTCCATTCTGAAATTGTCCACACAAAAGTCAAACTATCATGCCCTAACCTTTGAAAGAGCAACTAACGCTCAACCGAGATATCCCAGTCAAGCAATCTTAGTTGATGCCTTCTACACAACCTTACCCATGAATAATTTGAGAATGAACAAAATGAGGTAAACAATAAGAGTTCTGACCTCCAGATGAGGTACCACTAAAACCACCTGATCCCCCGGGCCTCTTGCCTTCCCGCTCCTCGCACTCAAGCCTGAAAACCTACTCCAAGCTCCTAGCACTCTCAACCACCTGGTCAACCTAGCATTTGTCTCAGCCTCTCAAGCCAAACTATAGTGTAGACAATAGTTGAGGCCATCAATGAACTTCCCGACCTCTCTCTCTTTCTCAGTAGGAACCAACCATACTGTATGACGAGCAAGATCAGCAATTCTTATCTCATACTGAGTCACACACATATCTCGATGGCATAACTGCTCAAAATCTCTACGCAACTCCTCTTTGCGAGTCTGGGGAACAAACTTATCTAATAAGTGAAATGAGAACTCATGCGACGTATGTGGTGATATGCTGCCTAGCTTACTCAACTCATACGCATGCCACCATCTGTAGGCTACCCTTTTCAGCTGAAATATAGTAAATGTGACTCCACTAGTGTCCAAAATACTCGTTGTGCAAAGAATCCGCTGACGCCTATATAGAAAATCCGGAGCATCCTCTAACTCTACTCTACTGAACTCTGGTGGCTTAAGCCTCCCAAACTGCTCCAATTTTTTCTGCTCCACATCAGTCGTAGGTAGACCAACCTTGGCCTGAGCAGCAGCAACCGGCTAAACTAGTAGCACCCCTGGCATATAATAAACTTGAGCTAGCTACTCTGGTGTATGGGTTGTAGGAGTCTAGGAACCTCCCCCGCTCCGGCAAGTCACATAACCATAATTACAATATGCAAAGCATCAAATAGGGTAAACAGGGTTAAAATACTCAAAGTGACAGGCCGAATCGTTACATCAAGGATGCAACTATTGGTTGAAAGAGGTAGAGGTAGAAGTGGAGCATCTAGCTAGGGTGGACAGCAGAACTGCATCTATGCATTGTCAGGACGACCAAATATAGAGTCATCACCGGATGTGGTTACATGTAAACTATCTGTATTCTTCATTAATGTGTATGCTTTGATAGATCCAGGTTCTACCTTGTCGTATTTCCCCGTTTGTTGCTAATAATGTGATAAAGAACCTAAATTATTACGTCAGCCATTATAAGATCTACGAGCGTATGTGAGTCAGTGATGTTGGGCAGGTGTATTGAGGTTGCGGAGTGATGATTTATGATCACCATATCTTAGCCGATTTGA
The DNA here is from genome assembly GCA_034376525.1 of Nicotiana benthamiana. Classification (NCBI taxonomy): domain Eukaryota; kingdom Viridiplantae; phylum Streptophyta; class Magnoliopsida; order Solanales; family Solanaceae; genus Nicotiana; species Nicotiana benthamiana. The sequence goes on from CM067331.1 coordinate 111,135,135, forward strand.
ATGAATTAGAGATGGTAGAATTTGACGATATTATGGGAATGTACTGGTTGGCTTCTTGTTATGCTAATGTGGATTGTTTGGAGAATGTTGTTTGCTTTAAATTTCCATTAGAGTCCTTGTTGAATGGAAGGGTGACGTTGCAGCACCTAAGGGAAAGTATGTTTCTTTCCTTAAGGCTCAAAAGATGATCTCGAAATGATGTATTTTTCATCTAGTGGGTGCAGGATGTGAAGGCAAAGTCTCCAATCCTTTGGTCAGTCTCGGTTGTTAATGAATTTCCCGACATATTTCCTGATAATCTCCCTGGTATTCCTCCCATGAGGGAAATCAAGTTTGCTATTGATGTGATTATTGATATTCAATTGATATCTATTCCTCCATACAGAATGGCTCAGGCTAAGTGGAAAGAACTGATAGTTTAACTAAAGGGTCTTGTAGATAAGGGCTTCATCTGACCCACTAATTCCCCGTGGGATGTCCAGATATTGTTTTTTTAGCAAGAAGTATAGTTCGTTTAGCATATGTATCGATTACCGATAGCTAAACAAGGTAACCATTAAGAACAAGTATCCATTTCCAAGGATTGACGACTTGTTCGACCAATTGCAAGGTGCCAAGAATTTCTAAAAATTCACCTCAGATCTTGATATCATCAGTTAAGAGTCAAGGAAGAAAATGTATCAAAAACACGCCATTACGAGTTCCTTGTTGTATCTTATGGCGTAACTAATGCACCAACGATTTTTATGGACTTGATGAATCATTTTGTTCAAACCATTTTTAGATATCTTTGTGATCATGTTCATAGATGATATTTTGGTGTATTTTTTATCAAAAGCAGAGCACGCAAAGCATTTACAAACGATTTAACGCATGCCCCGAGATTGTAAATTATATGAAAAGTTCTCTAAGTGCGAGTTCTGGTTGAACTTAGTGACTTTTTTGGGCATGTTGTATCGGATGAGGGCATAAAGGTCGATAATCAAAATATCAAAGCGATAAAGAATTGTCCAAGGCCTAAAACTCATATAGAGATAGGTAGTTTCTTAGGCTTAGCTGGTTACTTCCAAAGGTTTGTGGAGAATTTTTCATCAATTTCTGCTCCATTGATGAAGTTTATGCAAAAGGAAGCTAAATTTCAGTGGAGTGATACATGTAAAAAGAGCTTCCAAGAGTAAAAGAATAGGCTAACCTCAGCACAATTCTAGCCCTTCCTGAAGGATCAAAGGGTTATGTTATATATGTTGATGCTTCTAGAGTGGAATTGGCCAGTGTTTTGATGTAGTACAATAGATTTGTTTCCTATACTTCGAGACAACTAAGAAAGCATGAGAAAAATTAACCGACTCATGTCTTGGAGTTAACGGCTGTTATTTTTGCTCTAAAGATATGTCATTATCTGTATGGAGTTCATGTTGGCATATTTATAGATCATAAGATTGCAATATACATTCAAGCAAAAAAATTGAATCTGAGGCAGCAGATGTGACTTAAATTATTAAAGCATTACATGTAGATATTCTACAACACCCTAGAAGATAAATGTTATGGTTAATGTGTTAATTCGAAAGTATATGGGTGGTTTACGACATATGGAAAATTTTAAATTGGAGATAACTAAAGATGTCATGACCCCAAAACTCCACCTTGAGGATCGTGATGGAACCTACTCTCTAAAACTTGATAAGACAAACACATGATACTATTAAAATATTAAAATAAAGCTGAAAAATACCATAACAAAATCAATAGCAGAATACAAAAGTCATACATCCCTAAAACCAGTAGTACAAAGCCATAAGCTCTACGAGGGTACACTGAGAATATATAAATATAATAGTGTTTGGAAATAAAGTAAACAGTATCAAAAGGATAATAGAAGGAGACTCCAAATCTTGCGAGTGGGCATATAGGTATACCTTCAAGTTTTCACAACAACTCTAATAATCAGCTCCCTAACGACCATCTCGATCAGAGTGCCTGGATCTGCACAAAAATATGCAGAAGCATAGTATGAGTACACCACAAATGATAACCATTAAGTATCGTGACTAACCTCGGTGGAATAGTGATGAGGTTCAAGTCAAGATACTCACTAGACATAAAACCTGTGCAAAATATCAATATATAGCTAACAACATAACGCAAAATCAATAAATGGTAACAGAAGGTAAACATATAATAACATAACAAATTAACTAAAGCAAGTAATAAATAAAGTAAAGTCAATTAAGAAAAATAATGGAAAGTTCAACTCATCAGGCCATACGTCATAATAACAATAAGAATCACCCCGAGATACCACACGTCATAATTACAAACCATAAGTCACAATTCACAAATCATCTTTATGCCACCGCATGAGCTTCACATATTAAAACAATTTTCTCGAAATAGCTTCATGAGATTTAGCCCCCTTATCTCACCGCGTGTGCATCATAACAAAGTATATCCCCTTATTAGCACCACACTCATAAGCCCCTTTATCTCGCCATATGCACATCAATATACACGACACCCTTTATGTCTTTTCATGTGCATTACAATCAAAACACAATAATCAAGCGCGCACCACGTGCCCATATGCCAAAACATTGCTCAAACAATAATACTAATGCCTCAACAATACATATCTCACGGCTCAACAATAATGTATACAAGAATTTCAACAACAACACAGGAGTACATAAACTAAATCAACAATGGAATGTGCTTCACATAACAACTTCAACTCAAAGCATATTGATAGTCTAAAATTCGTATCCAATCCACTACCACACAAGCATGTGTAAACACCCGTTAACGCGTGTACATATCTTTTCACATTGTACGTATAATTCAATTAAATTAGTTCTAAAGGATAATCCCTGCACAAAGTAAAGGAAGATATTTTTAGCTAGCATTTGGCTATAGATTCTCAAATTTATTTTGAAAAATCTGATTTTTGTGAAGTTTGGTTTGAAGATGAAAATGTGTATGGACATAAGTTTTCAAAACATATTTGAACTTTTTTTTTAAAACATGAAGCATGACTTATATTCTAAAAACTATCGCAAATACCCAACAAAACTTTTATCAATAACAGTTACTATATTATCGCAAAACATAGTCCTAAACATCAATAAATTTAGTAGAAAATTTATCATAACATAATACACTATCAGATGGCCAAGAAGACGAAGCAGTATTGTTACAAAATAATAAATGATCGGTTTTTTCATAAAATACAAAAGTTTCGGGCAATTTTAAAAAATGTAATAGTGATATTTTGGGTCAAAACTAGCTCTTGAGCTGATTTTGGAATTTGGGTCTTGGAAATTTGCCAAAATATAGATAAAATCTATGGCCAAACATGTATTTGTCAAAAAAATCCAAATATATTTTGGCAAAATCTATGGCCAAACGGGTCCTTTAGAAGCTACATTTATTTTCTAAACCTTTTGTTAGGTGGCATTTAAGGGAATCCTAAATTATGTTCCAAAATTCACTTGTATGGATGCTTTATTTTCAGTCATTTTTTAATAGTTCCAAAACTACAAAAGATGGCTTCCTCAAGTTTAGATATATGGATTTGTTTGACAAAGGGGTAGTCACATTAAACTATAGACTGATATCCTCTTTATCATCTTTGTTCGTTCTATGAGGTTACATATGTATAGGTAGAAATCTGATCACACGAGGATCGGCGCAAAAAGGAATGAGAGGTGACTAAGCTATGGTGGCATCCATAACGCACCATAACGACAAGTGTCTCGGCCACGGCCGTGGTCGAACCATCAGAAAGCATGTATGGCGAAGCACATGTCGAGGCATTCAGGGGAGACGACCTAGAGTAAAATCGACAGATTAGGTTATTCTGGCTAAGAACCGTTGGATAAAAGGGAATATAATGTATATATTCTAGGTAAAAGAATTAGATAAGGGGAATCTTTTTGCCTCCTTCAAAAATATAGAAGAAGGGGAGAAGGTTTCTAAAGAAAAATAAGAGAAGGTTTAGATCTTCGTTGTTGATCTTGGTAATCATCATTATTTGAATCAGTAAAGATAGATCCAATCATTGTCGACGACATTCCTTATCTTTCTTCTTTACTCTTACATTACGGAACAATACATCAAGAATGTAAGCCCATTATTTACATTCGATATCTTTTGTAATCTTAAAACGTTTATGAGCTTAACTATACTCTATTTTCTTATTCAATATTTTTTATGTAGAGTTAATTATCCTTAGACATGATCTATCCTTCATTTTCTCATTGATTAGTTTAACACTTTTTGGTCAAATAATTTCCCGCCGTCCGTGGGGATTTTTTTAGCCAAAATATTAATTTTCTCTATATCTAAAGCCAGCCGGAGCTTCATTTCCCTGTTGTCGTAGCCTCACCCTCTCAGTATAAACACCAACTTGAGAAAGTTGTAGGTAAGCTTTTGAAATAACCAAACCAATCAGGGTCATATCTTTGCATAAAATAGAAATTATGCCTGATATCTATACAAAATACATGTCTCACTGTAGCAATGGGTTTGGTACGTCGTATGAGTACTCAAAGTGGGATTACAATCACTACATAACTAGCGCGTCGGCAATCCTATTTGCTATATTAACGTCATATACCGATCAATATTTCCACCTCTTAGGAAGGGACAATAGCTTACTTTGTGATTCTTTGAAATAACCGGCTTATCTTGCCTAATTTTTGTGCCAGTATGCATAGAGTGTAATTTATGTATGGAGTATAACATATGTTCTCCTTATTTTTGCGCACATGGGACGGGATCGGATTGGAACTCGAGCTCGAGATCCTAACGGGCAAAATAAGCGTAGCCCATAAGAAGCCAGATGTGGTTAACAGCGAAGCCAACTACGAGGCCATCAAATCTGAAGCTTCCATTTGAGTACAGGATAAAACAAGTTGTCCTACAGTGCCCCTCTCCCCTCGCCGACCTATCAAGCCAAGGTAACATGCAATTTCGTTTGAGTTTAAATTATTATTTTTATTTTTTGGATTGGGATAGGAACACACACATTCTCACAGGTGCGCGAACAAGGAACAAACGCCACCGAACACATCAGCAAAACGTTCCACACCATGCCATCCTGTAGGCAACAACCGAGAAAAACTCTCCACATCGTACCATATTATAAATAACAGACAAACGGCTCAGAACAAGCTGTCATTATTAAGAAAATCTCCATGACCTGGGACTATGCGATGAGCCCATGGAACATAGTCTCTCAGACACTGGCAGAGCATGAACTCGAAAATCTTGCACGTATACTCACCATGACAATACTACTCCAATTCAGCCAACTAAATATTATGAATCACGTATGAACTTTGTTTGAATTAATCAAATTCCAAGGTGCCTAGAAGCCCAAGCAATAAGTCCATCCCTCGTCCCGTCAACTGCCTCTCCATGCAGAGCAATGAAAGGAATAGATAAACTGGGACTCCAGTGACACATATACACTATGTAACAACGCATAGTATTCTCCAATGAAAACAAGAGTAAATAAACTGGTACTCATCCCGACGCATGCATAAATGATACAACAACGAGTAATATTCTCCAATAAAAGCAAAGTCACGTGCAACATTCTTAATACGCCACCAAACCAGCAATTTTCCCAAGTTGGAAAATCTAAATTCGATCTCTCTCAAATTAACAAGTAAAGATTCGACCTCATCAAACTCACAATGGGTCACAATTCGACCTTGCTCGAATTTACACCCTACTACCCCAGGCCATCGTTGAACGGAAGTCTAAATTTGATCTCGCTCAAATTAATAAGTAAAGGTTAGACCTCATCGAACTCACAACGGGTCACCATTGACCTCGCTCAAATTTACACTCCTACGCCCCTATCCATCGCCAAACGGAACTCTAAATTCGATCTCGCTCCTCGTCGAACTCATAGCGGGTTCATTATTTGACCTGTTCGAATTTACACCCCTACGGCCCTTGGATATCTCCAAATGGAAACAAAATTCAACTTCGCTTGAATTTATAAGTCAAAACTAACTTCGCCTAAGTTGGAAAGACTAAATTCGACATCGCTCGAATAACAAGTCAAAACTGACTTCGCCCAAGCTGGCAAGTCCAAATTCTACCTCGCTCGAATTAACAAGTCAAAACTTACTTTGCCCAAGTTAGCAAGTCTGAATTGGACCTCGCTCAAATTAACAAGTCAAAATTGATTTTGCCTAAGTTGGCAAGCCTAAATCGGCCTCGCAAGAATTTACAAATCAAAACTGATTTCTCGCAGGTTGGCAAATCAGAATCCAACCTCACTCGAATTTGCAAATCAAAGGTGACTTTGCCCAAACTAACAAGATGAGATCCAATCTTGCTCAAATCAAGCAAACTAAATTCGACCTCATTCGAATTCCCAATTAAAAATCAAGGACTCATCACGGGAAAATCTGAAGCTCTTTTTCAGAAAAATAGAAAAAAAAAGGGATGTCAAAAGATATGTAACCAAAATCAAACAAAACCGTCTTATTCAGAAGATGTTCATACGTAACAGATGCGCCATACAAATGACCAAAATTGAGCCCCCTAGAAGAAAATAAAAACAAATAAGGACAAAAGAACAAAAGAAAACTAAGTACAAAAGCCGCAAAAAACTTCACTCGGCATCATCTCCACTGCCATTCTCTCCATCATTTTCATCATCAGAAGGAAGCTCATCTTCAATCTCAGCACCCTCACCGGCCTCCAGTGTCACAGGGTCATAACCGTAGGCAAGACGAGTCTCGCGTGCCTTCGCTCGAGCATCTTCAAAAGCGGCTTCAGGAAAGCTCCCCGCCTCCCACAAACCCTTGTATATATCTCGTTAGGCCTCAACATGGACCCATAGCTCATACAAATGGTGGGGGACAGCAGCAAAGACAGATTCTTGAAGGGGGCCTGGTCCAACAGTTGCACCTTCTCGGCCTCGACAGCAGTAACTCTGTCTCCCAGGCTTGAAGCATTCCTATCAAGTTCATTGTTCCCTCCTAAATTCGTGCCTCACAAAGTGTGGTCATCGCCCTCTCGGCTTCCCGCTCAGACCTAAGGATGCGGATAGTGTCTTCCAGCACCGCCGCCCTCGCCAAAGTTACCACTCGATCCCCATCGGCTCTCTTGAACTTGGTCACGTTCTTCTCTAGCTCAACCACCTTCTCCATCAATTCTGCAACCACTCTAGTAGCATTTTGCTCAAGCTCAGCTCGCAAAGGTAGCACCTTCACCTAAAGATCCTTGTATTCCGCTACAACCCCTTTACCCACCTCGAGCTCCTCGTTTTTGGCATTAAGTATCTCATCGAGCTTGCTGCATCTGCAAATAGACCACATTAGTTCCTTGTCTCTTTTCTCCAACTCCTCCCAAACGGATTGAGTATTACCTCCCGCCTTGAGTTGCACATGCATCTCACAGCATATGTTGCAATATTGATGATACTTCGCGGCCATTTTCAAAAAGACTTCGGTCCTCGTCTCAGCCCTACAAGCACTCTCGATCTCCAGCATTTAAGTCTAAAAAAATACAAGAAAGCAAAATGGCACAAAATAAATAAAATAGCGAATGGAAACTCACCCTCAAGGCCATCCCGGCCACACAGTGTGACAAAGCGGAATCATTGATCTCTAAAAGAGACTCGTTTTCGGCAGTGGAGCAGAAGGTCAAATTGGGGCACCAACTCCACTGTGACTTCCAACATGTCAAAGTTCGATGGAATCTCGAGCACACGAGAAGGAACTTCTGCCCTCACATCGACCCTGATAAAGCCTTGCTCGAACATCCTCATGTTCTCAGGATCAATATCGAAATTAGATTCGTAATCATCTACTACCGGCCCTTCAACCTCTCTTTAGACGAAGAGGGGGAGCAGCCCTATTGAGATGAAAATGGTCCGCTCAAAACAATCACGGCGGCCCCAAACTCTGCACCCTGCCACAATGGTCTCTTCCACGATTGAAATAGGCATCGTCTCCGCATCCAGGCTGACATCACCGCCAGCTTCAAATACCGCCAAAGTAGGGTCGCCCATCGAGGACGTCTCAACCAAAAGCGCCCCCTCAGATAACCTCTACCTCTTTGATGGTGCCTCTTCCCCACTGCTGCGAGAAGGTTCATCCGTTGAATAGAATGTGGAAATTGGAGTATCTGACTGGGGAGAAATCTACAATGAATAGGTCCAGTCGCGAATGCACTCTGTCGAGCAACCAAAATTTGGGTGCCCTCATCCACAGTTGCCCTTGGGCCGGGCTGAGGAAGCCGGGTGGAGGAAAGCAAGCGAGGGAGCCCTTGCCCTTCTCACTCCTCTGTGACCTGCCAATGAGAAGAGATTCGACCAAACAAAGATAAGGTAAAAGAAACTACGAAGCAAAGAACAAATAAACAGACCGCAACGAGACGACTCACCAGCAAGAGGCTTGCGCCAAAACTTCTCATGGAAAGGTGCCCATTCGCGAATCCTCATCGTATAGCGGAGAATTGCGCACACCACTTGCGAATATCAGCAAATAGCGGAGGAGATACTCTCTCGGCTACAAAAATAAAAACAAACCCTGAACGAGGTCATTAAAGGGATATGGCCAACAACCATCTTAAGAAAAAATGCGTAAAGTAAAACGAAAGGAAGACCTACGAGCGAAATTTCGCGCCTCAAGAAACCTTGCCGGGTTCGACACCACGTGATCAGTTTGGATGTAAAAGAAGTTCTGCTAAAAGCGACGATTTGCCTTGCCATCCATCTTCACCACCAAACCTTTGATTCATCGGTGATGCATGTGTATCATCGTACCCCTATGAAAATAGAGGGTGAAGAGGTGAAGCACGTGTTGTAGAGAAATTCCTCGATCGTCCATCTCTGCGTACTTGATGAGCATAAGGAAAGGCTTGCACACGTACAGAGAGAGTTAAGTCGGGCACACCTCATAGAAGCGGCAGAAGTCCACCGCCAAGGAAGGAAGGGGAAGCGTGTATCCGATAACAAAGGGATATGCATAAAATGCGTAGTAGCCTGGACAGTGTATATGCACTATGTCCTGATTTGTCGGAACCAGTCCTAATCCCAGATTTCTCATAAGTTTTCTTATCGACGACGTCCGCCCATTGAACTTGCCCAAAGGTGACCTCAATGGGTGGAGGGACTAACTGTATGGGTCAAAATTTGACCACACGAGGGTCACTGCAAACGGAAAGGTGAGGGGTCGAGTAAGTCGTGGTGGTATCCATAAGGCACCATAACGACAAGTATCTCGGCCACAGCCGAGGTCGACCCATCAGAAAGCTTGTATGGCGAAGCAGATGTCGAGGCATTCAGGGGAGACGACCTATAGTACAATCAACAGATTAGGCTATTCTGGCTAAGGACTATTGGATAAAGGGGAATACATACTGTATATATACTGGGTAAGCGAACAAGAGAAAGAGACTCTTTTTTGCCTCCTCTAAAAATAAAAAAGAACAGGAGAAGGTTTCTGAAGAAAAATAAGAGAAGCTTTAAATCTTGGCTGCTAATCTTGGTAATCATCATTGTTTGAATCAATAAAGATAGATCTCATAGTTGTTAATGTCATTCTTACTCTTTCTTTTTTACTCTTATATTACGGAACGGTACATCAAGAATGTAAGCCCGTTGTTTACAATCGATATCTTTCGTAATCTTAAAAAGTTTATGAGCTTACTTATATCTTATTTTCTTATTCAATATTCTTTGATCTAGATTTACTTATCCTTGGCTAGGATTTATCCTCTATTTTCTCATTAATTAATTTAACAAAAAGCTTAACACTTTTTTGTCAAACAACACAGTCATCGATTTCTTCATTATCCATATATAATCATTTATGAGAATATCAGCGAAGTTAAAAGTTTGACATAAATATTCTTTTAAATAAATTAAATATTATATTTAAAAAAGACAGTCTGATACACAAAGCATCGTGCATTCAAACAGGGTGCGGGGGAAGCGCCGCATCCCAAAGGTGTGATGTGGACAGTCTACCCTGATGCAAGCATCAATGATTGATTCCACAGTTTGAACGTGTGACCTATTAAAAAATAGTTTGAGCAACGGTAAAGTATTTAAGTTAGAAGGGAAGCTTTGGATTAAATGTAAAGTTGTCTCCGTATGATAGGTCATCGGTTTGAGCCATTGAATCAATCATTGATGCTTGCATCAGGTTATACTGCTAACCATATCCCTTGTGGTGCAGATCTTCTCCAGATCATACGTGAATGCGAGATACCACGTGCACTGAACTGCCATTTTAAATGAAGTATTTAAGTTATTTAAAAGAATATTAATGTTAACTTTTAACTTCGCTCAAGTTCTCACAAATAGTTATCCATGGATAATAACGAAATCAACGACTATGTAACCTCATAGAACGGACAAAGATGATAAAGAAGAGGATATCAGTCTGTATGTTTATATGATGAGCCCAGTTTTATTATACTACCCCCGGTTCATAATAAGTAACTTTTAAATTTTTGGCCCAAACCTTAAGAGAATACTAATTCAGAGAGCAAAAAAGATATTTTGTGGTTTATCTCTCCAGCGAATCAAATTGGCCAAAGGTGTGCATTCATGAGCCCGTTGTCACGCCCCTCCATTTTCCAAGAGGTTATGCCTGCGGGCGATGACTGGGCGACACGCAGGCGATGATTAGGCGCACGTATGGTAGCATTTTTCTAGCTAAGTCTAGATCCTTCCAGTAGAAGATTCTAGACCCACCTAGACTTCTCTTGTATATTCTACTAGGTGTAGAGATTTGTAGAGATTTGTAGAACTCTCTAGAGCTTTGATCATAGCCATTGATTAGAATAGATCTTAGCCGTTGATTTGGGACTCTAGAAACTATAAATAGGCTAGAGGCATTTGGCATTTGCATCCAAGAAACATTCAAGCAATCCAATACTTGTATAAAGCTTTCTCTTGTTTAATCAAAGCATTCTTGCAAGCTTCTCTTCTTAGCTTCTCTTAGCTTTGTTGTGGCAATATTTCAGGGAAAGGCTGACTTAGCACATCGCAGGGGCGAATTGTGACTAAGGCTGCACGGAAGGTAGCTAGGGAGTTATCCGGTCCGTGACAGTTGGTATCAGAGCAACGCTACGAAAGGGTTCGTGGGTTAGCTGGGCACATTCACGACATGGCTAGCGGCGGTGAGGAGCAAGTTCGCAAGGGTCGCGAGGAGGAGCGCATCGTCCCACCACCACACAAGGGAGGTAAATCTCGTGACTATCTTGCTAGTTTTGAAGCTCGGTTAGCTAAACTTGATATAGCTATGGCGGATACAAAAGAGAGGTTGGATCGCACGGAGCAAACCGTAGAAGAATACGTCGAGAAGGTCGATACCTCGTTGAACACTTTCCAAGAGAGGATTTATGCTGCAGGGGCAGAGTTAGCCAATGAGAACAGCTTGTTTCAAGCCAAGGTGTATCAAGCCTTGTCAGATTTGAGGCAGGATGTTGATGAAGCCAAGTCAAGCCTAGAGGCGTCCAAGGCTGCCGTAGAAGAAACCAAGGCCGACTGGGCAATGTGCAGGAGTGCTTTCATGGCGAAAGAAGCTGCCTCGACATCAACCGTGCAAGTCCGAGACACTGCCCGTGCCATGGACTTGCCAAAGCCAAAGGAATACAACGGAGCTCGAGACGCTGTAACCATAGACAACTACCTTTGGCACATGGAGTGCTACTTCGAGGCGCTCAACTTAACAGGGTTGACCCAGGTACATACTGCCACTCTACATTTCACCGACATGGCTGCACTTTGGTGGAGAAGAAAACGAGCCGACATGGACAAAGGGCTGGTCGTCATTGACAGTTGGGATGCCCTAAAGAAAGAACTCAAGGCGGAGTTCTACCCGGTGCACGTAAGCCGCGAAACAAGGGCGAAAATGAGGGACCTCAAGCAGGGCCATTCGATCAAGGAGTACGTCAAGGCATTCTCCAACTTGATGCTACAAATTGACAACATGAGCGACGAGGACCTCTTGTTCAACTTCTTATCCGGGCTTAAACCATGGGCGGTTCAAGAGTTGAGACGATCCAAGGCCGATGACATCTCGACGGCACTCAAGGTTGCTGCCACATTGGAGGAATACTCTAGTGCTGACAAAGGGCATGTCAAGCACCAAGGCGAGTCATCCAAGTCCAAGACTCAAAGGACTTGGCCGATTACAGGTGGGGGAGCCAAGTACGGAACCCCCAAGTCGACGACCCATGGCGACAAAGGGAAACAGGTCAGAGACCACAAAAGGGAGGCCAAACCAAGGGAGGGTTGCTTCCTATGTCAAGGACCACACTGGGAACTGCCCACAGCGTAAAGCCATGAGCGCAATGCTGGAGCAACAGGAGCATGGCAACGAAGCTTCCATGGGATGTCTTAAGCTGCTTAGCGCATTGAACGTTAAGCCCAGTCCTCACCAGGCGGGTGATAGAAGTCTCATGTACATGCAGGGGCACGTCAACAACAAGGTCGTCCACATAATGATTGATACGGGCGCCACTCATAATTTCATGACTCCAACCGAGGTGGAACGGTTGGGTCTCAAGGTGACATACTCCAAGGGTTGGATCAAGACCGTAAATGCCCAGGCCAAACCTGTGGATGGCGTAGCAACAGGGACCGAGTTGAGGCTTGGCGACTAGTCAGGCAAGGTGGACTTCTCGGTGGCAACAATAGACGATTTCACCATTGTTCTAGGTATGGAATTCCTTCGGCAGTACAATGCAGTTCCGTTCCCTAGATTCAACATGTTGATGATCTTGGAAGGGAAACCATGCATGGTTCCAGCTGTTGCCCCTCCCAAGACATCCAAATCTCCTCAACTTAGTGCCATGCAACTGGCCAAGGGAATCAAACGGGGGGAGGAGACATGGTTAGCCGTCCTTCAGCAAGAGGAAGAAGGGGGAGTTGATGGCGATCTCCCCGCTTGCATCCAGAACGTGCTGGAAGAATTCAAGGACGTAATGCCACCCGAGTTGCCTCGTAAGCTGCCACCCAGGCGTGGGGTGGATCACAAGATCGAGTTGGAGCCAGGGGCAAAACCACCAGCCAAAGCACCCTACCGGATGGCGCCACTAGAATTAGAGGAGTTGCGAAGACAGTTGGCGGAATTGTTGGAGATGGGCTTCATCCAACCTTCCAACGCACCGTATGGTTCACCGGTGCTATTCCAACGCAAGGCGGACGGATCGCAGCGTCTTTGCATAGATTATCGGGCTCTCAACAAGGTAACCATCAAAAACAAGTATCCAATTCCTCTCATTGCCGACCTTTTTGATCAATTGGGTAAGGCCAAGTTTTACACCAAGCTTGACCTAAGATCGGGATACTATCAAGTGCGCATAGCCGAAGGGGACGAGGGCAAGACAACTTGTGTCACTCGTTATGGGGCATTTGAGTTCTTGGTGATGCCCTTTGGCCTGACAAATGCGCCAGCCACATTTTGCACTCTCATGAATGAGATTCTTCACCCCTACTTGGACTGGTTCGTGGTGGTCTACCTGGATGACATAGTCATATATAGCAACACCATAAAGGAGCATGTAGAACACGTACGGGCCGTTCTCAAGACCTTGCGGGACAATGAGCTTTATGTCAAGAAGGAGAAGTGCTCATTTGCCAAGGAAGAGGTACACTTCCTAGGCCATGTGATCAAAGGCGGCAAACTCATGATGGATACCAAGAAGATTCCGGCGATCGAGGAATGGGAGCCACCAACCAAGGTTCCGGAGCTTAGATCTTTCTTTGGTCTTGTGAATTACTATCGGCGCTTCATTACTGGCTATTCAGCCAAGGCGGCACCACTCACTGACCTTTCAAGAAGAAGAAGGCTTGGGAGTGGGACGACAGGTGCCAACATGCTTTCGACATACTGAAGAAGGCCGTAACGGAGGAACCAGTGCTGGCACTACCGGATTGCACCAAGGCATATGAGGTGCATACTGATGCCTCTGACTTTGCCATAGGGGGCGTGCTTATGCAAGAGGGGCATCCAATTGCGTATGAAAGTCGCAAGCTTAATGACACCGAGAGGCGTTACACAGTGCAGGAGAAAGAGATGACTGCAGTGGTGCATTGCTTGCGAGTTTGGCGACATTACTTGCTCGGGGCCAAGTTCGTGGTGCGGACAGATAATGTGGCGACGAGTTACTTCCAAACACAGAAGAAACTCAGCCCCAAGCAAGCAAGATGGCAAGATTCCCTGGCCGAGTTCGACTATGTGATGGAGCACAAACCGGGCAAGGCCAACTTTGTGGCGGATGCGCTAAGCCGAAAAGCGGAACTGGCGGCAATGTCAAGAGTCCAGGTGGAGCTCTTAGATCTTATTAAGGAAGGCATGGCGCATGATCCTTTAGCCAAGCAACTCATGCAGATGGCTAAAGAAGGCAAAACCAAACAATTCTGGGTAGAAGGCGACTTGTTGCGCACCAAGGGGCAGCGGATTTATGTAACCAAATGGGAGAGGTTGCGCAAAAGTATCATTAAAGATTGCCATGACACACGCTGGGCGGATCATCCAGGTCAAAAACGCACTCAAGCTTTGATAGAGGCTAACTACTATTGGCCTCGCATGCGGGACGACATAGAGTTATACGTCAAGACTTGTCTTGTATGCCAGCAAGACAAGGTGGAGCAACGGGCACCCGCAGAACTTCTGGAGCCTTTACCCATTCTGCAACGTCCATGGGAAAGCGTCAGCATGGACTTTATCTCTGCTTTGCCCACATCCAACGGCAAAGGAAGCATCGTGGTTGTGGTGGATCGATTTTCGAAATATGCATCCTTCATGGCAGCTACGAAGGATTGCACAGCACAGGAGGAAGCTCAACTATTTTTCCAAGGCGTGGTGAAGTATTGGGGCTTGCCACAAGTTATCATTAGTGATCGAGACCCCCGCTTCACGGGCAAGTTTTGGATGGAGTTATTCTGCTTGATGGGGTCTGATTTGCACTTTTCAACCAGCTTCCATCCACAAACAGACGGACAGACGGAGCGAGCAAATGCACTCTTGGAGCTATACTTAAGGCACTATGTAAGTGCCAACCAGCGAGATTAGGCCAAGCTGCTTGACGTTGCCCAATTCTCTTATAATTTGCAACGGAGGGAGGCTACTGGCAAGAGCCCATTCGAGCTTGCAACTGGACAACAACCCTTGACACTGCATGGACTTGTCAACAAATATACGGGGAAGAGTCCAACGGCGTTCAAGACGGCGAAAACTTGGCACGAGCAAACGGACCTAGCTCGTGCATACCTTGACAAGGCCTCCAAGAAGATGAAGAAATGGGCCGACAAGAAGAGGAGGCACTTGGATTTCAACGTAGGGGACTTGGTCATGCTAAAACTCAACGCCGAACAACAAAAGAGGCTACGCAAGTTGCATAAGGGACTAATTCGGCGCTACGAAGGACCACTCCCCGTCCTTGCCAAGGTGGGCAAGGCTTCTTATCAGGTGGAGCTTCCACCCAAATTTAAGCTACATCCGGTCTTCTATGTGAGTTGTCTGAAGCCATACCATGCAGACATGGAAGACCCTTCACGGAACGAGTCACATCGGGCACCTCCAGCCATTACCACATCGTCTAACAAGGAAATTGAAAGCATCATGGCTGACCGGGTGATTCGGCGACGATTCAGGGAACCATTGCATGAATATCTTATCAAATGGAAGGGACTACCGGATAGCGAGGCAAGTTGGGAGCCAAAGAAGGCGCTTTGGCAATTTGAAGATCAGATACGGGTCTTCCACGAAAAGTCGACGAGGGCGTCGACACAATAGGTGGGGGAGGTTGTCACGCCCCTCCATTTTCCAAGAGGTTATGCCATGCGGGCGATGACTGGGCGACACGCAGGCGATGATTAGGCGCACGTATGGCAGCATTTCTCTAGCTAAGTCTAGATCCTTCCAATAGAAGATTCTAGACCCACCTAGACTTCTCTTGTATATTCTACTAGGTGTAGAGATTTGTAGAGATTTGTAGAACTCTCTAGAGCTTTGATCTTTGCCATTGATTAGAATAGATATTAGCCGTTGATTTGGGACTCAAGCAACTATAAATAGGCTAGAGGCATTTGGCATTTGCATCCAAGAAACATTCAAGCAATCCAATACTTGTATAAAGCTTTCTCTTGTTTAATACAAAGCATTCTTGCAAGCTTCTCTTCTTAGCTTCTCTTAGCTTTGTTGTGGCAATATTTCGGGGAAAGGCTGACTTAGCACATCGCAAGGGCAAATTGTGACTAAGGCCACACAGAAGGTAGCTAGGGAGTTATCTTGTCCGTGACACCATGCTAAAGTTTCAATCAATTCCTGCCAATATCCACGCCAAGAAATTAAGAACATAAATCTAGTAGCCCAAACAAGACTAAATTAACTTTAATTAAAATTTGCATATTGTTAACTTGAAACATTGGGGTGTGTAGATAAGGGCGAATCTTGAAAAAATTAAGTTATTTCCTTTTTTATTGTATAAAAGAATACTTATTTTGAATTAAAATAAAATAAAAAATTACTTATTATAGATCGGAGCGAGTAATTTTGAGGGAAGTCGCGAGAGGTTAGAAAAAGAAGAGGGAAAGATGCATCTCTTAAAATTTAAGAAGTGACCTTTAGGTTATCAAAAATAGATTAATTAATAAATCTTATAGGAATTAAATTGAATGTTTAAATAGTTATTTAAATGTTATGAGTTTTTTGTAGTTTAATTTGGAACGTACTTTAGGATTCCCTCATACGCCACCTAACAAAAGGTTTAGAAAATAAATGGACTACGAAAATGACACCTGCAAGTAATGACCTTTTTTCACTTTTAACAGCAAAAGAAATAAAGAGACAGTCGTATTTTCGCCTGTTCCAGAATATATTTACCATCTGATATATAGCAAGTAGCCTTTGGAGTCCGAAACTTTTCTAGCGCTCTTGGACATAAATTATGTTTTTACTACTAAAAAAAAGTTACATAAATAATTAAAATGTAATAAAATATAGTACTATATTTCGTATCATTAAAAAGTTATTTTTTTAAGGAAATCACAGTATAATAATGTGTTTCCCTTAAACACAGTACTGTACTATATTTCCCTTATTAATTTGGCCCCACTCTTGCAGGACTGCAGAGATTATTTAGTTTCAAGTGTAAAACGCAGTATTATATTACGTTTTATACTGAAGCGTATTATTATACTGCATTTTACTCTATTTTTGGCCACACTAATAATTAACTGACATAACAACAATTTAAATACATAAAACGTGGTATTGTACTGCATTTTACATAAAAAAATTCTGCACCCCAGCTTCAGACTTGCCTTATTTAAAGGTGTTCCAATTTTATGAAAATCCATTCAATACTTTACTTCAAACTTCCGTTCATAGTCCTCTCTTCTTCTTATCAATCATTCTTTTACAATGTCTGAAGAGCCAAAAATAATGGTTTTATTATACTGGGAGTGGGGGAAGGTGGTGAGATTGTGTTGAAGAATAATTCTATGAGGTATAACTCACCTCCACAGTGTCATGTTAAATTGCCGCTTACTATGGAGTATGATAAATTGGTATCGTTGTTACATAAAAAAAAATGAGTGTGAGGAAGAGTTCGGTTAACCTTAAAGTAACTGGTAGGTTTCCGTATTCAATAACTCCGCAAGGGTTTGCTTATTATTTTGAGTTTATATCGAGGATGATGAAATTCTTAGAGATTTTTTGCGGATTCCGGAGGAATACAGAGAATTTATTGTAATAAAATTATTGGAAATATATGTCAAGGTGGAAGACGTTCCCAATAATGAGGGCGTACATAGTAGGGATAACCCCCAGTCATCGGGTGGTTATTTGGAGCAGTTTTTGCCGGACAGATTGCTGATGAAAGAGCTTGCCTTCATATAAACTTGTCATCACCGACGAATGAGCAGCAATAAAATAATTTTGACTTTATATAATCCACAAGACGACTGGTAAACTTTAATTTACTACACTTTAGCGATGTTTATTTTATATTTTAATTGGATTTGTATTAGCACTTATATTTTTCATAGGGGGTACTATCCAGATACGAATTTTACAAGTTATGACACCGCCCCTAGTTGGAATGTGCATAGTTCTGGAGTATTAGAGCAAGGTGGTCCATGGGAGTCATCACCAATAAGAAAATATCCATCATGAAACGTCAAGACAGTACGACTTGTAAGTAAAGTGATATAGCTATATCTAAAGTTTTTATCTAGTTGGGTAACTTATCATTTTGTTCTTTTTGTGCAGTGAAAACGAGCTTCTTGATGTTCCTGACCTCACACAGTTGCCCACAGACAATGTATTGACTCGTGATTTGGCTGATGCGTAAAGTCAGGAAGACGATAGTGATTATGATAACAATGCGGATGAATCTAGGAATGATACAGCATTAAATGATAGTGATTATGACAACAATGCGGATGAGTCTAGGGATGACACACCCTTTCATAATGAGTATGATGAAGAGGAGGAAGTGAATGTTGAACCTAAGCTGACGAGGGAACATGTTCCTCCACCTCCCGCTAGAAAATGAATGTACGAGTCTCACATGCCATTTCATGATCGGAATATTTCCTACCTTGATAATTTGCCAAGTATGCCGAAAGTGGATACCCTCACAAGGGATGATAACGAAATTCGGTCAGCGATGTGGGATGAGTCTAGACCAACTGTTCTGACAAAGGGCATGTATTTCCCCGATAAAGCTCGCCTAATTAGGGCTGTAAAAATTTATAGTAAAAGAGAGTGACGTGAGATAACGGTAAGTGAGTCAACTATGAAGGTATACAAGGCTATATACTATAGAGACTTTATGGGTTGTCACTGGATGTTGCATTCCAGCAAGAAAAAAATCAGGTTTGTGGAAAGTGGGTAAATTTATTAGTACCCATATATGTGAAATGGACACATTCAATGAGAATCACTTCGACTTGGATGCGGACTTGGTTTTTCTTGTTTGATTCCATATTTGGAAGTGTCCATTAGGTTCAAGATTAAAGAGTGTATTACAGTCCTCCACCATGAGTATGGTTGTATTATAACCAAAACAAAGGCATATCTCGGTCGCAAATGTGCCTTTAAACTTATTTATGGTGACTGGAATAAGTCCCTTTCAAATCTGTCCAGGTATATGGCCGCACTGCAACACTTTAACCCCGGGACTGTTATTGAATATAGGCGTGAATAGAGTCCGGACAAACCCGAATATACTTTTAACTACGTGTTCTGGTCATTTAAAGCAGCAATTGATGATTTTGTGCATTCCTGTAGTTTCCATAGACGGTACTCGTGTCTATAGGAAGTATGATATTAAGCTTTCGATTGCAGTTGCAATAGATGCCAACGGACAAATATTTCCACTAGCTTTTATCATTTTTGCCAACGAAAGCGAAGAGACGTGGACGCTTTTTTGAACCACTTGAAGCAACACGTTGTCAAATAGCATTCAGGTATTGTCTAATATCTGATCGACATGGTGGTATTTTAAGTTATGTACGGAACTTTCCTAAATGGAAGGAACCATATGCATACCATTGTTACTGTGTGAGGCACCTGAAGGCCAATTTCCAAAATAAAAATCCTGACAAGGCCTTGCTAACTTAATGTGGATAGCTGTAACTGAGCACCAGCAGTGCAAATTCACGAGGCACATGGAAGCGATCCGATAGATAGATCCACGAGCCTATACTTGGTTGATGCAACATGAGCTTCACATATGGATATTTCATGCTGATGGCGACAGACGATGGGGAGCCCTTTCTACAAATGTGTCGGAGTCATTTAACGGCTTGTTGAAGTTTTCCCGTGGACTGCCTGTCACTGCCATGGTCTGCATTACATTCAAATAGAGTGCAGAGAGGTTTGTTGAAAGGCATGCAGCAGCTGCATCGGCATTGATGGACAAGGGTGTTCAATTTATGCCAATATCCATGAGAAGATTTGAAAGATCCAGGAGGCGAGCACAGTGGCATTCATTTCTTGAGTATGATCATGACCAGGGTATTTTTAAAGTTAAGACTGCTATCCGCGAACACTGTGGGAATAGTCTACAAACGGTAAATGAAAATAGAAGATTTTGTTCATGTAGGAAATGGACAATCTACCACATGCCGTGCGCACATGCGTTGAAGTTCTTTCAACAAGTTGGATATGGGGCAATAAACTATATTGATAAGCAATACAGTGTTGCTGCATATATAGACATGCATAGTGGGAAGTTGCAGCCGTTAGGTGCTGAGCATTATTGGCCGCCGGAATCTTTTAAGATGGTATGTAACAAGGACTATTTGCGCAAGCAACAAGTGCAAAAGAGAATGCGTATACGGAACCAAATGGATGTTGGCGACACCATTTATGCGCGTAAATATAACATATGCTCGCAAACAGGACACGACCGTCATAAATGTCCTTCAAGTGGTGTGCGTGGCTATGGTAATCCAGCTCCTAGTGCAAGTTCGTCGAATGTACCCAATTATCTAGGATACCCCTAGTATTTTGTTGTGGTATTGTTTTTTGTAATACATGTTTGTACTTATGTATGTTATAATATATATCAAATAAAATTATGTTCCACAATCTTGTTACATCTTATTTTTTAATGTGAACTTTTAATATGGTTGTTCAAATATTAAACTTATTTGTGTTAGTAAAGAAGATTAAGAATGTGGAACAAAAAAATTACGTATTAAAAAATAAATTTAATATGTAAAGCATGGTACAATAATACGTTTTATCTATTGTCTTGTCATTCTCAAAAAAGTTTGAATGAGTGAACAAAAAGCTGTTTAATTGTAAGAAAATATAATATGTAAAGCATAGTAAAATACTATATTTGTTGAGTTGTCATGTCGTTCTGAAAAAGCTGAAAACCATGTGAAAAACCTGTTTTCTTGCAGAATAACTTTAATATGTAAAGCGTGGTGTAATACTACGTTTTGTTGAGTTGCCATGTCGATTAACTTCAATATGTAAAGCATGGTATAATACTACGTTTTATCAGTTGTCTTGTCTTTATTAAATAGATGAAACGACTGCGAAAAAGTTGTTTCTTTTCAAAAAAAATTTAACATGTAAAGCATGGTATAATACTACGTTTTGTGTGAACTTTTAACTATGAATAACGGGCGCATGCTACTTACATTCTGCGCTTAACAATAACTAAAATTTTTCTTTAAGAAATGTTTGAACATCCCGTTTATGTATCAAGGTACTATTGCGGAGAAAAATATAGTTTGTACAAATGGTGGTCATATGGTGGACACCGCTACTGGGCAAGAATGAACAAGGAGGACGAGCAACCCGACAAGCCTACATATGAATTTGAGGTATGGATGGATGAACTACGTAACTAGGAGTACTAAAAAGAAAGAATTTATTATCTTCATATTACCTGTATGAGGCAAGCGATACACGAGCACCGAACCAACCAAGAAATTGATGAGTTGAAGGCAAAACTAAATGAGGTAGAAGAAGAGAAAAAAAAAACTGTAAGACTAACTCCAGTCGTTGGAGCAAATAGTAGTACACGGTTGTGACTAAATAGTGGCTTGTACATAGTAAGCGTACTAGTGTATAATTATGTTTCCCTTATCAACTGTTTTTATTAGTTCTACTATTTGTTTTTGTTATGTGTATCGTTAGATTTGCCATGTTTGTGCTTGTGTTGTCATGTTTAAATAAAATTGATGTTCAAATTCTGTCACAATAAAAATATTGTTAAACTAAAATTGCTGCCATTATCTACACAATGTATTATTTCCTTCATAGAATTATTCAAATATTCAACGTATTGGTATTACTAAAGAATACCAATCCAAAAATTTTTTAAAAATGATGTGCAAAGCGTGGTATAAGACTACGTTTGTAATACATTAAAGCGTGGTATAGTACTACGATTTATGAATTTGTCTTGTCGTTCTGAAAAAGATGAAAATCATGTAAAAAAAGCTACTTTGTTGCAAAAATATTTAATACTTAACGCGTGGTATAGTAAAACGTTTTATGAAGTTGTCTTGTCATTCTGAAAAAGTTGAGAACCATGTGAAAAAAGTTTTTTTCTTGCAAAAAATTTAATACTTAAATCGTAGTATAGTACTACGTTTTATAGAGTTGTCTTGTCATTCTGAAAAAGCTGAAAACGCATATGAAAAAGTTGTTTCCTTGCAGAAAAAAGTAATATGTAAAATGCAGTATAATACTACGCTTTGTTGAGTTGTCTTGTCATTCTGAAAAAGCTGAAAATGCATGTGAAAAGTTATTTCCTTGCAGAAAAAAATAATATGTAAAGTGCAGTATAATACAACGCCTTATTGAGTTGTCTTGTCGTTCTAAAAAAGCTGAAAACCATGTAATAAACCTGTGTCGTTTCAGAGAAATTTAATACGCAAAGCGTGGTATAAAATTACGTTTTACGTGTATGTATGTGAAATCTTGCATATAAATAACGGGCGCATTCTAGTCATTTTCTGTGCTTAACAATAACCAATAACAAATATTTCCAAAACACCAAAGTTTCTCTTTAAGAAATGTCTCAACGACCCCTTCCCGTTCCAAGGTGCGACTGTGAAATCAAAAGCATGATGTACGATTATTGAGAAGAAGCTAGACGCCGCTACTGGACATGTGCGAATAAGTTTTATAGGCAACCCGATGTACCTACATGCAATTTTAAGGTATGGATTGATGAACTATGTGACCAGGCATATTACAAAGACAAGTTGTATCATCTTCATGATATGTGTACGGGGCAATGGGACAGAGAGCGCCAATCCAAGCAAAAAATTATAGAGTTGAAGGCAAAACTCAACGAGGTGGAAGAATAGAACAAAAAGTTGGAAAACAAGCTCGAGTGGATGAAATAGAGAATACTATACGGTAGTGACTAAACAATGGCATGTACGTATTGAGTGTTGTAGTGTATCTTTATGTTTCTTTTGTCCAGTATTTTCATTGGTTCTACTGTTTGTTTTGTGTTAGGTTTGCAAGGTTTGTGTTTGTGTTGTACTGTTAAAGTAAAACTATTGTTCAAACACAATTAAAATAAAATTATTGTTAAAAATAATTGTTACCATTATTTACATATTGCACAATTTATACAAAGTAAAAAACAAAAGTGAATCAATGAGTCCCTCAACCTGTGCGCTTCAATGCTACAGTTGGCCTGAGTCGCATCCCCTGTAGCCGGGATACACTATCTGGATCATCACCATCAAGCCACCTCTTTACAAGAGGATGTGCAACAGCATCGACACCACAGCTGGGAGGATCAGAAGAATAGGCCGTCAGGCCGTCAGCAACCTACAAAACAAGTATTAATCTTAGCATGTGAAAAAGCATATTTCTATTGTACGTGTTGAGTCACAAAATAT
The DNA here is from genome assembly GCA_034376525.1 of Nicotiana benthamiana. Lineage (NCBI taxonomy): Eukaryota > Viridiplantae > Streptophyta > Magnoliopsida > Solanales > Solanaceae > Nicotiana > Nicotiana benthamiana. Next base: position 111,158,515 of record CM067331.1, read on the forward strand.
TTTTTCACCATGATCTCGTCGGCCGCCTGAGTATATGCATCTGTGGTGTACTCATCAAAGCATGTAGTGGCCTCAGAGATGGGCTGGGACGAAGCCTTCAAAAGAAAGTTAAAGATTAATTAACGTCAGCTCATTAATGAAAAGAAAACAAATTAAAATTTTAAAGTAATACAAACATACATGCGCATGTGGCGCATCAACCGCCGGGGATGAGGCATAACTCAACATGCGCCTACCATCCATGTCCCGAGTGGGCCGATCCTTAGTTGTGATAGATGGGCATGCAAAGTACTGGTCTACATCCCCGTCGAATGTACCTGTGATCGACAATGTTCCTGAAGGGGTAACCTGCGACGCTGGCAGAGATAGCTGAAGGTTGTACGACGGCATGCTGCTGGAAGGCTCATCTACCTGAGGTACATAACCCGGTTGATCATCTCCAAGAGCCTCATCTCCAAAATTCCCATCATGTCCCTCAACAGGTGGGTTGACAAGTGCCTCAATGCCCCTTGCTGGGGACCACCTCCTAGTCATCCCCCATGACCCCCTGGGCACCCCTGCCTCGTGAGGCACCCCTCCCCCGTGCCTTACCCCTGCCTCGTAGGACACCCCTACCCAATGGTAGTCTTGTGGAGCCGCATACTAAGCCTCGTGATCCAACCTCGCGCCATCTCTCGCTTGAAACAAGGTCCGACGAGCCAGATCTGCCACCCGCCAGCCATACTCAACGAGTGCAGCACTATCAGCATGTTGCTGCATCTCCTGTCCAGTCTGGTAGACCATGTGATGCGCCATATCACAAATATAGCTATTAATAAGCCACAAAAACATATCAGTGCCTCGTGCCTCCCGACGCATGGTTTGTAGCGCTCACCAAGTACATGAATGGGGTTTCCGATAATCAGTCAGGTGTGACGAAGGTACCATGACGTATACAGGTGAATAGTGGCCTCCTAGGTAAATGAAGGTGGTGGCGGAATGCGGTCACCTTGCTGCTCCCAAATATGGACCTGCTGCTAGAGCCATCCCATAAATATATCATCCCCTCTGACACGGTCATCCCGCTGATAGTGTCTAGGGACCCATGAAGGCTCCCACTGTATAGGCTGAGTGCCGTGAAATTGGCGAAGCACACGCTCTGTGGCATGATACTCAACCATATCGAAGAAGATCATAGGACGAAGGTGCTCCAAAGTAGTCGGTCGACTGAGAAATAATCGGGCAACTGAGCTAGCAACTCGCCGATGTATGGCGTCCAGATGATCTACCAAATAATAACATAAAAGTGAGTATGCACAATGCAACTCAATTTATAGCAAGTATGGGTACATATTTACCTGTCCGGACACCAGCATATCTAACACATCCCTGAGAAGGGGGAAATTATAATGAGCATCGATCCCTCGATAGTTCCCACGCCAGAGAACCCACCTAGAAGCTAGAGGGAGAAACGGATAAGCCTCATGGGTCTCTAGTGGTGGTAAAGGTGGCTGCAACGGCATGATCCGCTGCCGGGCCCAAACCTAAGATAAAAGGTTGACGTAAAATTTATGAGTCATTTTCGACCATATAGAATTCGAAGTAATGAGCAGAGTATTCAAAAATGTTATCACCTGTAGGAGGGGAAAAAAACCACATATATCTACCGCTGGGCCCATGCTTGCCTGGCACATGCACCTATTCAGGTATGCGAGAACAGCAACACCCCAGCTGTACAGGGGTAAATCATCTGGCAGCTGGAGATGATGGAGCAAGCGTATACTCACCGAACTCCCCGAAGTGTTTCGAAACAAGAAACCCCCAAAAATCAGGAGCAGTGCCAACCTCGTGTACCCTCAATATAGAGATCTTCCATCTCTCCGATAATGTCTGGGTGCAAAAACGCGATATGATCTCTAATGGCTGACAAAGCAACACGACTTCCCCCTCACTGTACAGCGTCACCCTGAGGTCAGTAAACTACCATATCACATCCAAATATTGTCCATGCGTCATGGATCTAATGTACTAGGGCAATGCCACAGCCCGTCCATCTACGCACAGCCCGTACAGCACATGAACATCCTCCAGCGTGATGGTGGCCTCTCTAGAGGGCAAGTGAAATGTGTGCGTCTCCGGTCGCCACCGCTCTACCAAAGCAGTGATGAACGACCAATCAAGCTGCATCCGCCCAATCCGAAAAATGGTAATGAAGCCCGTAGCCTCTAGGCATGAGGCTACGCGGGCATGGAAAGGATGATGCGCCATGAACTCCCACAAATCGTCAGGTCTCCTGGTGCAGAGAGACTGATGGGATAACTATCCCTCCTACACAAAAGTGACCTATGATCGCCTGCAACACCAATAGCTAATCCTCGGCAGGTCCAGGATGCGCAGACGGAAAGTCCATATCGTCTACTATAATTTAAAAAAAATTAATTGTGTGTTTTAATTTAATAAATTAAATAGTTATTTTTAATATTGGACTTAATAATTATGTATGTCTTCCAGGCTCGATATTTAAGGCCTGGTATCACCAAGTTATCCCTAAATATTATGCATTTCAACATTTTTAGAATTTGTTAGTTTAATAAATTAAATAAAAATTCTTGAATTGGATTTCATAATTATATATAGATTTCAAGATCGATATTAAAGGCCTTATAGCACCAAGTTACTCTTAATTATTATGTGTGTCGATTTCAACATTTTTAAAATTTTGTTAGTTAAATAAATTAAATAATATTTTTAATATTTGACTTAATAATTATGTATGGGTTCCAGACTCGATATTTGAGATCCGGTAGCACCAATTTATCCTTAATTATTATGCGTGTCAATTTCAACATTTTTAGATTTTTGTTAGTTTAATAAATTAAATTAAAAATTCTTGAATTGGACTAATAATTATGTATGTGTTCCAGGTTCGATATTAAAGGTTCGGTAGCACCAAGTTATTCTTAATTATTATGTGTGTCAATTTCAACATTTTTACAATTTTATTAGCTTAATAAATTAAATAATTATTTATTTTTTAATATTGGACTGAATAATTATGTATGGGTTCCAGGCTCAATATTTGAGGCTCGATAGTACCATGTTATCCTTAATTATTATGTGTATCAATTTCAATTACCGATAGAATTTTGTTAGTTTAAGGAATTAAATTAAAAATTATTGAATTGGACTGAATAATTACTTGGGCAGATTCCAAGCTCGATATTAATTTGTTACTTTTGTAAATTTATTTTTATAAATTAATTAATTAATTTTATAAAGTGTAATTAAACTACAGATACTCTACGCTAAAAGGCTCTACATTTTACTACGCTTAAGCTAAAAGGTCATTATTACATATAAAAACAACAAATATACCATACAAATATGAACAACAAACTAAAAAAATAATTTATTATTTATTTATTATTTAACCAAATAAAAATATACATTAACAATAAAAAACATTTACCAAATTTAAATAATTTTTTAGCCCTAAGCTAATAAATCAATCCGGGTATAAATAAGAAACAAATTTAAACACAAATTAACATGGAAACATATTCAACGATACAAATATGCATGTACTATACGAGTTTCGACATAAACAAAATCGAAATACCTCGATTTAAGTTTTTTGAAATTGATTCAAATCGAATTTTTGCACCCGAATGAAGGAATTCAAAGCTTGTCTTATGTATGGGGCTTACACTCTTTGTTTTCCGCATGACGGGTGGGGGCCAAAATTTTTTTTTTAATTTGACCCGGGGGGGGGGGGGGGGGGGGGAGTGGAAGCAGGGAAATTTTTTAATAGAGGGTGAAGTTCCATCGTTGTCCAAGGAAGAAGGGCTTTATTTTATTAAAGAAAATCGCAGTATAATACTATGTTTCCCTTAAAGTAAAACGCAATATTGTACTGCATTTTAATTATTTATGTAACTTCTTTTTAATAGTAGAAATGTGTTTTTTGCCCAAAAAGGCATTAGAAAAGTTTCGGATTCAGCTGGGCATCCAAGTTGATCCTAAGAAGATTGAAGCAATTCAAAACTGGCCTAGACCCACTTCAGTTATGGAGATCCGAAGTTTCTTGGGTTTAATGGGTTATTACCATCAACTTGTGGAGAGGTTTTCATCTATAGTGAACGGCTAACCAGGATGACCCAAAAAAAGCCTCCTTCAAATTGTCAAACGAATGTGAGGAGATCTTTCAGGATTTTAAGATACATCTATGCGTTTCATAGTCCGTCCATAGGTCCAACAATAAAATACATCAAAGGCATCACCAAGTACATTTATAATTCAAGTTCTCAAGAATAGCAAATAGATCACACTAGAGTGTATCTACCACAAATATTGGGTCACAATACAACACCGTCTTTGGAAATGCATGAATAAAACATGAATAGTAGATAGAAGGAGACGCCAAGGCCTGCGGACGCCTGCAAGACTACCTCGGGTTGTCTGATGAACAAGAATCAGCAATCCTACTGCGGTCAAGGTCTCGAGTCCATACCATCATGCTCTTCATTTTGAGTCTCTCGGTGAGACTACGAAGCTTGCTAAAATAGTGGAGCAAGATGAGATATCCAGAAAGCTGGAAGGGTTTAAGATGCTGAAGTTTGATTTGGAGTTTCATGGGATCAGTTTTTACCTTTTGCAGAGTTTTCCTACAACAATAACTACCGGTCGAGCATCCTGATGGCTCCTTATGAGGCTTTATAAGGTAGGCAGTGTCGATCTCCGGTTGGATGGTTCGAGCCGTGAAAGGCTCGGTTGTTGGGTATGGATCTGTTCCAGGAGGCCTTGTATATAATGAAGCTTGATTGTTGGTTCTTCTGAAATTTGCCACTTAGCAATCTTTATAGGATCTTTGATCTTCCAGCAGGAGAAAGAGAAACTATCGATCTGTCCGGGCTTTCCAGCACTAGAATCGCGCCGTAGCATCCAAAATAACCCCCGGCTCCATAGCCCATTCCTAAGAAGTTACGCATGCCGTACATCCCCAAGTACAACAGGACCACCGATCCTAATTGCACATCACTTCGTATACATGCAGAAGATAATGAGATTAAATTTGTTCGGTGACCTCTCTACCAGCTAGATCTGTGTACTTTATAAACATCAGAAATAGCTTATAAAGATAAAGAGACAGCTGGGTCGCGTGCACCTCATAATAATGACAAAATTCAACCACGAGCATTGGAATCGGGAGTGTACCCCTTGAAGGGGTAAACATAAAATGAGCAGTATCCTCGACGGTCGATTTGAACACTATCCTTGGACTGCGTGTGAATAAACCGTATAGTGTTTATTTCTTGTTCCGATCCTGGACGTGGTACTAACGCATGAACTTGGTTACTAGTTTGACCGCTTTGTTGGCAAGTCAAAGTAAGGAAAGGTCTGTTCATTTGTCCAAAAATATGTTTTCGGCCTATCTATAGATTGAACCAGGGGCTGGGCTCTTGTTGACAGACATAAGAAGTGGGATTAAGAATAGGGGAAGAGCAGCTCTACTCATACTTCTGCTTATGGAAAGACATAAGAAGCACCCTATAAAACATGCAAGATCTCTTAGTAAGCCCTTGTTGGCATATCAGGTGCCATTGAACACAGTTTGAATATTTCCTATACTCCAATTAAAACAGTATAATTGTGCCTCCATTTGCTTAGCTTTGCTTTCTCGTGTATGTATGTTATTTAGTTGGTCCTCACTTAGTGTCCTTTCTAATGTAGCCTTTGCCCTTCCAATAAACTAGATGCAATTGCATACCAGCTACGCTCGGTGCATGATTTGTAGGATTAGCACTTTTAGGAAACTTTCGAACCTAACAAAGAGGATGCCATCAATTTTGGTATTTAAGCTTGACACATTTCCATTGGGTACATATTTTGAAATGGAACGATGTTGATTCATAGAGGAGAAGGGATAGAATGGAAAGAATAACTTTCTAGGCTTCTCCAGCAATTTATGAATATCCAATTTATGTTATACTCTTCCCTCAGAAGAACAAGAGTCGATGCCACTGCTTTCTCGTTGACTGTAGCTATTAAGCCAGTTGTTGATAATGGACCATGACACCCAACTCTTGGCGGCCATACATAATTCCTTCATGGGGCATTTACCTATTAAAATATGAACAAAGTTCAAATCATCAGTGCAACATGCTGCTACACGAAATTCCTTACCTTAGCGAGGTCGTATTAGTACCACCTAAACTATAGGCAAGTGATGGATGCGTTACGTTTGCAGTTGTCATTCGTGCGCCCAGAGTAAGACATAAGAACCTTTTCGAGAACGGAGATGGCAATAAATATGGGACAAACAGAATGACCAATGATATGCAAGGCCAGCAAAATCATAGTTTTCACAAGTATTAAAATGAGAATTTAATTAAGTACTTTCGTTACCTTGCCTGACAGTGGTGTCTAGCGCCATCCGAATCACCCACCTATTGAAACACTAATTACATCACAGAGGAGACTGGGATTGCAGAAGTAAGATGCTGCCCCCAAGACAAGTCTGAATATGTCTAACCAATGATTACAACAGGTATAATATCATCACGATATTTCCTGATTATAGTGACGGAGTAAGCAATAGGTATATCTTGTTGGTTAATTACCGGAAAAATCAAAAATCAACATTGTAGGCATATAAAATTTATTAGATTCAAATTCAATAAATAACTTGGATTATATTTTAAATATACTAGTTCAAACAAATATATGAGCTAATATAATGAAATTAATTATATATGTTCAATATATATGGATTAAATAAATAAGTCTTAATCCATTGGGCTAGTCTATTTAATTGAGCTAAAGTGATGAGCTCACTTCGTTAAGCTCAAGATATCATCTTCCTAAAGGCCCAGTGTGGTGCCACGTGTCAAATGACATGGCATGGCAAGTCAAACTGAAGAGCCAATTGAATCATGCCGCGTGTCAAAATGACAAGGCATGTCAAGTCACATTAAAAGGCCAATAAAATCGCGTCACGTTTGCAAGTGACATGTTCTAGCCAATCAAATGCGGACTTATCACACTTCCATTTAATTGGTCGGAAAGAATTTGTTTTTATCATAACTCTTTCCTCCCACAACTATTAATAGGGGTGTTCATAACTCAAAAAAGACACCAGAAGTTATAACATGAAGCAAGAGAGAGATCATGGATCAAAAGCAGCAAATTTCTCTACAAGTTTCAAGTTTCAAGCAATCAAGTTCAAGCTCAAGAACGAAGTACAATTCAAGATTCAAGGAGTACGAGTTCAAATCAAAGTTCGTGCTAGTTGAATTCAAAATCATCGTTCGTGGCAACTACATATTCAAGATCAAGCTCAAAGGTCCTTAAATTTATTTACTATTGGAAAAAAGAATCAGAAGATTCATAGAGATTGTACACTCAAATATTTGAAATCAAATACTACGATTGGTGCAATATAATTCAGTCTCGATTATATTTTCTCGACAAGAGGGATTGCTCTGATGGTAAGTAACCTCCACTTCCAACCGAGAGGTTGTGCGTTCGAGTCTCCCCAAGAGCAAAGTGGGAAATTCTTGGAGGAAGGATGTCGAGGGTCTATTTTGGAAACAGCTTCCCTACCCCAGGGTAGGGGTAAGGTCTGCGTACACACTACCCTCCCCAAACCCCCACAAAGTGGCATTATACTGGGTGGTGGTGGTTATTGATTATATTTTTTCGATGCAATTTATTATCTACAAACATATCGGGTAGACAATTGTGCATTGGTAGTAACAGTAAAGTACATAATTGATAATTGAACCTATGATAATTGAACCTATGATAATACTTTAAAATGTATGATTCCAAGTAGTCCAGGAACGCTAAAATTCTCAGCTGTAGAGAAAGCACTACAAGTTCAAGGGCATAAACAGCAAGCCAAAGTTTTTAGCTAAAATGAATTGATATCACGTAAAGAACCCCATCAAAAACATTAAGATGGAGGGAGCTTACTCCAGTGCGAAGACTTCTCCTAGCATCATCATCATCACAACAAGCTGTGTAGCAAAACCTAGAAGGCCAACAAACAGCAGAGACTAATACTTGAAATAGGAACCAGTGAGTACCTGACCGAGCAGCATTTTCTTACAGCAGGATGATCTTTTTCACGAGGATGATGATCTTTGACCAGTAGGATGATCTTTGACCAGTAGGATGATCTAAAAAATAATGAAGATTACTGTAGAGATCTTGAGAAAACAGGGTCTTGATTACTCCCACTTTGGTGCTCTATACATCTTCTAGTTACATATACATATTTAATCTCATTCACTGACTACAACAAATGGTATTCCCCTGAGAATAAATCAAATTTGACTTGAAGTTAGCAGTCAGTTCTCAAAAAGCAATACTGTGCCAGCATATGTGCAGCTTTCCTCGTAATGGGTAAACAGTTCATTAGTTATGCAAACACAGGATAAATCAACTATCAAATTACTCACCAGCCTCCATGTCTTGAAAAATAATCATTATCCAGAGATATAGCAAGCGCAACAGCTACTGCTCTTTCTGATAGGATTAATGGGCGAGCTACTTCCAACTCTTGAATCTACATTAATAAAGAAAAAGGAATCATTTCAAAACAACTGATAAACACCCAGCCACTTGTCACAATATATGCCACCTTGCATTTCTAGCTCGCTCAAGATGATCTCAACACATTCGCAAAACACAGCAACCAATAAACTATTTGACACAAGTTAATAACAATTTTCAGCTCTTCCCGCGACGGATTCACTGTCGATTATTCTTTTGGTAAATTAGTCTACAAAAGGTTGTTTGATAGTTGAATTCGGACACTACAATATACCACAGCATGAAAGACCAATATACTTTCTAACGCCTCACACAATCTAACCACACACGAAAATTGGGAGTTTTTTGGGGGGAGTGGGGGTGGGGGGTGGGGAGGAGGGAAATGCTTATTAATAAATGGAAAAAATAAGTGAAGATTTAAGATTTTTAGTACAGGTGTTTTCCCCGCTTATGAGTAACTGGAAAAAATAAGTGAAGGTTTTAGATTTAGTAGATGTGCTTTACCCCTGTAATAGGACAAATACTAGAATATGCATTCCCGAACCGAATCACATACTGGCCAGCATCAGTGAAAATCTGTCATACAAACAACAAACATTAATCCTTCGTCATAAAAAATGATGGAAGCTGAGGTAGTATTCCAACAGGCCCAAACAGTTCCATAAAAATGTTTTCAGGTCCACCATGAACTGAAATCTGATTATGCAGCAGAAGAGACACATATGGAAAAGACATAAGTACCCCCCCCCCCCCAACTAAAGTCTGATTCCCAACTACACAGATCTTTGCGGGGGTTTATTAACCCCCCCCCCCCCCCTGAACTATTTAAAAAGGGAATTAATATCACCCTGATACTGAACAGAAGATTTCTGGTACAACATACACGTGCTGGTGTATATTTCATAATTTTTTTTCATTTTTCTTTCTCATTCTTTTCAAAAAAAATAATTCTTTTTGCATTTCTTTTTGTTTATTTTTTCATTTTCTTTCTTTCTTTCACACCCATCTTCTCTTTCGTGTCTGGAATTGGGATGGGTTTCTTGGGTTTTACAGCAGAAGGACGACGATGGAGGTTCAACAGTATTATCCAATTTTCGATTAGTTTCAGAAATTGCAAACTATTCTTCATTACTTTCATGTCAAGATGGTCTGCAATTTTTCCATTTAGTCTCATTTTACGGGATCGAATGAATGTTGTACACTTGAATTCATCAGAAAACATGGATTAGGCCAAAAAAGGCAAAAGTATTTCTTCAAGCAATTGGAAATTTTTCAGAATATTGATCATAAGCCGACAGTTCGCCATTTAATGAGGGGTAGTCAGCCGATCTGATGGAAGAGTTTGAGATGATAGTTGAAAGGGAAAATATTACTAGTTTAATGTAAAAGAAAGAAAAAAAAAGAAATTTTATTATATTTCAAAAAAAAGAAAAAAGAAAAAGAAAGGGAAAAAAGATGCATCAGTTTCAGTTTTAGTAATAGTTATTTTGATGTAACTAAATATAAAGTGGCCAATTAAAAAATGACATATGTCCATATTAATCAGCTTTAAGTCATTTTGGCCTCACACCTCCAAGAGAGTGAGCACAAACTCTGTACCACATCATCAGTCAAGGGTGTGTTAATTTCACTTTATAGTTCAGGAAGGTAATAGGACCCGCAAAGGTTAAGTGTACAACAACAACTACCCAGTATACTCCCACCAGGTGGGGTCTGCAAAGGTTAAGTGTGTGGTTGAATATTTGACTTTAGTTCGGGGGGGAGGGGGGGTAGTAAATGTACTTTTTCCCATTATAATTATCATACCACAATGTGAGGGAAAATAAGAAATAAACAGCTATAAATGCAGAATTTTGACTAGGATGTACCTTAGACCAAAGAAGACAATAAAAGGTTTAGCCTAGAATGTAGAAACATTCAACTTCATGACAAAGACATAAAGTGCTTTCCCTGGTATGTACAACCATTCTGATTCATGCATCCTCAGGTAACATCATTAAAAGCTCGAAAATAAAGAATCACCTCAAAACCAAAACCCCTCCAATCACGATCTATCTGAGCCAGCACCTTCCCATCGATGTCCTTTAAAGTAAATGTCCAATTCCAGAAGCCAGGATTTTCAACAACAGCAAACTGCTTATTCCTACAATGTGTGATAGACATGTTCTTAGTTAGGGATGCAGTGGGGCGGGGCGAGTTGAGGCTTAACCCACAAAATTTCAACTCACCCCTCCCTGCATAGCATTTTTGTACATCTTCAAGCCGCCCGCATATTTTCTTTTTATTTTTTACTTCTTAATTTTCCTATTCTGAAATTTAAGTTTTTAAAATAATTTATTAATTTTAAACTTAGAATAATAATAAGTTAATAATGTAAATGAAACTGAGGCAACAAAAGCAATTAGAGTCTTGGAATAAATAAAAGACTGCATCAAAAAGTTACTCTAGCTTATTACAAAACAAAATTTCGAAACACAAGTTCAACATAGAGAAGAACTAAAAAGTTAGGTGAACACTGCAGAGACGGAAGACAAAGGGAAGAAATGAACAGTACAAAATAAAGAAAGAAAAATTAAAGGAAGAAATTAACAGTTCAAAATAAAGAAAGAAAAATTGAAGGAAGAAATTAACAGTTCCAAATAAAGAAAGTGTTAGTTTCATTGTATAAAGAGTAATCTCATATGTATTAGGAGTAGGACATGCATTGCATATATATAGGGCTTGATAAGAATGGACCTTGGGCCTAACTCAGCCCCAAAAGCTAGCTTATGAGGTGAGGATTGCCCAAGCCATATAAGGAGACCAAGGACCTCAAATCCCTCCGATGTGGGACAACTCAACACCCCCCCCTCACGCCCAGATCTCTGGAGCGTGGACAACATAAATGGGGGCCCAACATCGGTAACAATAATTGGGATGGGCCTGGCTCTGATACCATGATAAGAATGGACCTTGGGCCTAACTCAACCCCAAAAGCTAGCTTATGAGGTGAGGATTGCCCAAGCCTTATAAGGAGACCAAGGACCTCAAATCCCTCCGATGTGGGACAACTCAACAGGGCTCATTGTATCATTTTCATAGTTAATCAATAATATATTTTTTCCCGTGCATTCTCACATGATATCAGAGCCAAGCCCATCCCAATTATTGTTATCGATGTTGGACCCCTATTTATGTTGTCCATGCTCCAGAAGCCTGGGTGTGAGGGGGGTGTTGAGTTGTCCCACATCGGAGGTATTTGAGGTCATTGGTCTCCTTATATGGCTTGGGCAATCCTCACCTCACATGCTAGCTTTTAGGGTTGAGTTAGACCCAATATCCATTCTTATTATGGTATCACAGTATTTGTGAGATAATTACCGTTGTGCGTCATTCCAACGACAACCGGGAAGAAATAAATCGTCACTGTGCAAATTCCAATACCACCACAAGGTTCTCCCGTCACCGGCGAACAAACCCCAGTGAAGATATTCAGCATAACATTTCACACGCGTCGTCACGCGCCTCCGGCAATTAGGATCCGGCGAGAGTGTCACCTCACGCATCGTCACGTGAGGTAGTTTTCCGGCATCTTTCAAGCTCGATTTTTCTACTGGGCTGGTCGCCAGCCTCTTCCGACTCGACCCATCAAGATTTTGTGGTTTCTCAATTACCGAAAAAGTGTTTTCCAGCAAGAGCAGTGTTTTGTTCCAGCAGTAGGCTGTTTCCGGTCAAATTTGGGAAAGCATCTTCAGGATAGTGTCCTCTCCTCACAAATCCGAGCCTACCCATCAAATTCAAATCAAATTCCGACCACGTTTATATTTTTTCGGTGTGGTCGCTGATTTTTTTTTCGGCATGAACAATAATTTCCAGAAAATTTTTGCTTTTTCCGGTGCAATATTAGCATTCATACCTGAAGCCTTTAACTCACAATCCGTTGGATTAAATGCAATGAATCCAGTCCAGATGATTTCTTTACCGGATTATATTGAGTTCCTTCCGTACAAAGCACGTAAATAGACATCTTCAGGATTAACCTCCGTTGCTCCAACAAATAGTAGCATGACTGGTGCCTCCCAATCTTCACCTTCTGAATCTTGGGTCATTGATTCAGGTGCATCTGATCATATTTCTGGTAACAAATCTCCTTTCACTAGTATCTCATATTCTCAATCTCTTCCAACAGTCACAGTGGCCAATGGGTCTCAAGCCATGGCAACTGCAATAGATCAAGCAAGTTCACTTCCTTCCTTACCTTTAGACTCGGTTCTGTATGTTCCGGGTAGTCCTTTTAATCTCATAATCGTTAGTCGCTTAGCCAAATCACTTAGATCTGCTGTTTTATTTCTTGATGACCTTGTTTTTATACAGAAACGCAGTACAGGGCAGATTATTGGTACCAGACGTGAATCAGATGGACTTTCTTACCTTATCCTTGCAAAATCACATGGACTCTCATCTTGTCTTCCTCCAATAACTTCTCCCGTCACTGATTCACCAGATTAAGTACATAAACGGTTAGGACATCCCAGTTTGTCAAATCTCACTTGTCCACCCTAGAGTATGAGTCGTGTCAGCTCGGTAAGCATATTCGCTCCCATTTCCCGCGGCTTTTTGACAATCGAGCAGAGTCACCTTTTACTTTAGTTCATTCATATGTTTGGGGTCCTAGTCGGGTTAGCTCTACCTTAGGATTCCGCTACTTTGTTAGTTTCATTGATGATTATTCCAGGTGCACATGGATATTTTTGATGAAAAATCGATCTGAGTTGTTTTCTATTTTCCAAACCTTCCATGCTGAAATTCAAAATCAATTTGGGGTTTCTTTCCGCACACTTCGTAATGATAATGCCTTAAAGTATTTGTCTTCCCCATTTCAGCAATTTATGAACTCCCATGGGATTATTCATCAAACATCTTGTCCGTACAAATCCCAACAAAATGGGATAGCTGAAAGAAAGAATAGACATCTTATTGAAACTGCTTGTACCCTACTCATACAATCTCATGTTTCGCTGCATTTTTTGGGGATGTAGTTCTTACATCTTGTTGTCTTATTAATCGTATGCCATATTCAGCTGTCCAAAATCAACTTCCATTCTCTGTCATGTTTCCCTACTTACCTTTGTTCTCTTTTCCACCCCGTGTCTTTGAGAGTATGTGCTTTGTTCATGACCTTACTCCAGGAAAAGATAAGTTAGCTCCTCGTACTCTTAAGTGCATATTTCTGGTTACTCGGGAACGCAAAATAGATATCGATGTTATTCTCCTGACCTTCAGCGATTTCTTATGTCTGTTGATGTTACCTTCTTTGAAACTCAATCATACTTCACAGGTCCAGTTAATCACTTAGATATTTTTGAGGTGCTACCTGTTCAATCTTTTGGAGATTCAGTCCCTATCTCCCATTCATCTTCCTCCAGAGCTCCACCGCCTACAGTTCCAGCACCACCACCTATAGCTCAAGTATCACCACCGAGTCAAGTGCCACCACCTAGTCCAGTTCCACCAACTATAGCTCCAGTGCCACCACCTAGTCGAGTTCAACCTTCAACAGCTCCACTACTCCTGACTTATCATCATCATCCGCCCCAGCATCAGCCCAAAGGGATTCGCGTCCCGCACCTGACCCTGCTAATATTGCTGACTTGCCTCCTCTTAACAACCGATTGCACTACGAAAAGGTATACGGTCCACAGCTAATCCTAATCCTTATTATATCGATTTAAATTACAATCGTCTCTTATCATCCCATTGTGCATTTGTGTCATCTTTGTCCTCTGTTTCCATTCCAAAGTCTACAGGTGAAGCACTGTCTCATCCCGGATGGCGACAGGCTATGATTGACGAGATGTCTCCTTTACATACGAGTGGTACTTAGTGAGCTTGTTCCTCTTCCTTCAGGTAAATCGACTGTTGGTTATCGTTGGGTGTATGCAGTCAAAGTTGGCCCAGATGGCCAGGTTGCTCGACTTAAGGCTAGTCTTGTTGCCAAAGGGTATACTCAGATATTTGGACTCAATTACAGTGATACTTTCTCTCCCGTGGATAAAATTGCATCAGTCCGTTTTATTCTATCCATGGTTGTTGTTCACCATTGGCCCCTCTATCAGTTGAACATTAAGAATGTTTTTCTTCACGGTGACCTTGAGGATGAGGTTTATATGGAGCAACCACCTGGTTTTGTTGCTCAGGGGGAGTCTAGTGGCACTGTATGTCGGTTGTGCCGATCCCTCTATTGTCTAAAACAGTCTCCTCGAACCTAGTTTGGTATGTTCAGTACAGTTATACAGGAGTTTGGCATGACTCATAGTGAAGCTGATCACTCTGTATTTTATCGACATTCTGCTTCAAATCTTTGTATTTAGCTAGTCGTTTATGTTGATGATATTGTTATTACCGGCAATGATCAGGATGGTATTAGTAAGTTGAAGCAAACATCTCTTTCAGCACTTCCAGACTAAGGATCTGGGCAGATTAAAGTATTTTCTGTGTATTGAGTTCGTTCAGTCTAGCTCAGGTATTGTGATCTCACAACGGAAATATGCCTTAAATATTCTTGAGACATGAATGACAGGTTGTAGACCCGTTGACACTCTGATGGATCCAAATTCTAAACTTCTGCCAGGACCGGGGAGCCTCTTAACGATCCTGCAAGATATAGGCGGTTGGTGGGTAAATTAAATAACCTTACAGTGACTAAACCTGACATTTCCTTTCCTTTGAGTGTTGTGAGTCAGTTTATGGATTCTCCCTGTGATAGTCATTAGGATGCAGTGGTCCGCATTCTTCGGTGTATAAAATCAGCTCTAGGCAAAGCTTATTGTTTGAAAATCGAGTTCATGAGCAGATCATTGGATACTCAGATACTGATTGGGCAGGATCACCTTCTGATAGACTTTCTACGTCTGGATATTGTGTCTTAGTAGGAGGAAATTTGGTGTCTTGGAAGAGCAAGAAACAGAATGTGGTTGCTCGGTCTAGTGCAGAAGCAGAATATCGAGCAATGGATATAGCCACAAGTGAACTAATTTGGATCAAACAGTTGCTCAAGAAGTTGAAATTTGGTGAGATAGTCAGATGAGACTTGTGTGTGATAATCAAGCTGCTCTTCATATTGCATCAAATCTAGTGTTCCATGAGAGAACTGAACACATCGATATTGACTGTCACTTTGTTAGAAAAAATATACTCTCGGAAGATATTGCTACAGAACTTGTGAAGTCGAATGATCAGCTTGCTGATATTTTCACCAAGTCCCTCACTGGTCCTCGTATTAGTTATATATATAACAAGCTCGGTACACATGATTTATATGCACCAGCTTGAGGGGGAGTATGAGTTTCATTGTATAAATAGTAATCTCATATGTATTAGGAATAGGACATGTATTGTACATATATAGGGCTCATTGTATCATTGTAATAATTAATCAATAATATATTTTCTCCCGTGCATTCTCACATGGTATCAGAGCCAGGCCCATCCCAATTATTGTTACCAATGTTGGGGCCCCATTTATATTGTCCACGCTCCAGAGGCTTGGGCGTGGGGGGTGTTGAGTTGTCCTACATCGGAGGAATTTGAGGTTATTGGTCTCCTTATATGGCTTGGGCAATCCTCACCTCACAAGCTAGCTTTTGGAGTTGAGTTAGGCCCAATGTCCATTCTTATCAAAAGAAAAATTAAAGGAAGAAATTAACATTTCAAAATAAAGAAAGAAAAATTAAAAGTAAATTAGAAGCATATATGGAATCCTAATAAACCCCCATATTCAAAATATACTAGAAGGTGGAATCATATATTGAGCAAAGTAGCTCCAGGTCATTGTTTATGTTTCCCACAATTTTTTATCTTTTCTCTTCCATTTTGGTTTTGAGTAGGAGGGGAGGGCAAGGACTTCCTCCTCCGGGCCCTTCACACTCCTCATCGGAAGATTAATTCAAGCTCCAGGTCCTATCGGAGCCTTGGCCCCCAACTCACAATATAGCCTCGGAGTCATCGATGATTTAGATGGCGTAGTAAGAAAAAGATGTAAACAATAGTTTAGGTTCTCCAATACAGCGAGTGTATTTTCTACTGACACAAAAATCTCTAACAAGATTGTAAAAAGCAAACTCCTAATATTGGATCTAATGTAAACTTAGACTTGCCACTTCACAAAAATCGCCGAAACAAAGTAAAGAATGGTTATTTATTATGAGTTGATAAGAATGATTTGGTAAATGTAACTGAAGGTTCTCCGTCAGGTTCAGTAGTTTATGATCCAACCCCGAAAAAAGGGCTCAAAATCATAAAGGAAGCTTATATATCTTAATGATGACCAATTTCATCACATATACTGGCAGATCTTCTGATTCAAATTCTAATACCTGCAATATCTGAATCTGAAGTGACATTTGCAGATTCAGGCAGATAACATACCTATATCGCTAATTTAGCTGTCAATATGGATAGCTGGTTAAGAGAAAAAGTTTGGGAAAATTCACATACTATAGCTGATATTCAGCTACAGAGCTAAAGTAAATCGGCAGCAATTTGCTTCTCATACTGATAAGCTAACATAGTTTCTCAATCATTTAAAAAAGCCATGGGTAAAATGCCTCTTTCCTACATTCAGTTGTATCTGTCTACCATCTTACCAACAAGCACCTGTAGACATTTACCACAGCAACAACCTGCCATAGCTATTGAATTCAACTGCTACCTGGTTCCTGTTACCTATTAACTAAGTCTAAGATAGAAACTTCAAAAATCTTTACTAGTTCTCTCAAGTCGACAATCTAAATCATACTTCATCTCAAGCAATATTCCAGTTCAAGTTTTACATAATTTTCAGGATTTAACTGGCTCTCCATATTTACTAAATTAAGGTTCGAGTTGCATACTAATTTTTATGAATGGATCCAAAGTAAGGGTTAAATTTGGTTAATTTAGACGGAAGTGCAAAAGGTAGAATAAAAAAACTTTTCTTCGTAGAAAATAAGTAACAAGATATTTCATATTAGCAAAGTGAACATGGATTTGTGATGGCTATAGATGAAAAGCACGATATTTATTTGAAAAAGGGGGTGTCTGATGTAAAATGTCTATTACGTAGTATGATTTAACAAGTTCTAGAAGAAAATGTTACCCAGTAATAAGGTAAAGCCCAAAGGTTGCTCCCTTCTTGTCGATCATCTCTCCTTTCTATAGAAAAACCAGGAGGTGCGATAAATTTCAAGAACTTGATATTACCATACCACCCACGAAACTTGAACTTTTTTACAATGTGAAATTAGAATATTTTCAGCTTTATGAGCCCAACTGACTTCAATTTACATGTTAAAAACCTTAATCCAACTTAAATCCACTCTCAATTAATGAACCATGCAAGTTATTCAACCAATTTACAATTCCTTAATAAAATCACTGTTACTGTCTCCACCTAATTCGATCTTCGAATCATACAACCCCTCGAAACAAGAGATTTGACAGAGAAAGATAAATATGTGACTAATATGAATACGTGGAAATACTGGAAAAGAAGATTACCCCAAGTACAAATCATAAATTCTCTTCCAGAGATGCCATCTTCTGTGGACAACACCAACCTCCTGGAAACATTTACAGCAAGACCTTAAAACTATTGGAATATATGAAGTAAAAATGACAATTCACCGGAATGGCTTGTAGAAGTGCATACTTTTCCATTTATCTCTGCGTAAATTGAGCTGTTGATCCACCAAAAGGGCCTCCGAACCTTATTTGACAAGAGAAAATGACTAAAGTATATATTCGGGTATACATATATTCTGAAACTAGAGCTAACTGAATAGCTCAATGAACAATAGAAAACCCTTGCTTTGCATTTCTTACCCTAAAGAGCTCATTACCCAGGCCGTCAGTTATGCAAGCCACAAATGGACGCCTTGTACGAAGAAACTACAATAAGGAAAAACAACACATTTAGGTGAAGAGATCCTAAAATAATAAAATTTCTGGAACACTCTAACAAAGAAAAAACAATGAATCAGCTTGCTGCCAGTTTAAGGTATTAGTGTGCAATTAATGCAACAAGATGCAGCTTCACTTGTGAAACCTGTAGCAAATGCCAGGTTCTCAAAAGCTCTTTCATCTATTGATACTTTTTTTGGGTACCTTTTTGCGACAAGTAATGAGGAAACTTTTTTAAATGCAACCTGCACTGAGCCAGTGCTAGAAAAGGTAGAAACAGAGACTGCAATTCCCCTATCGGATAAATCATTAAAATCTACATCATGTAAGGTTGCACCAGAAAGCTAAAAAAGAAATGCAACTATGTTTAAGGCTAAGTATGTTTCTATTTTTGCTTTCAAAGAAAAAGTTCTTCCAATCCAAAAAGTACACCAGATGGCAAGGGGGTTGGAGTTGCAAGTTTTACAGAAGGGTAGCTTAGTCTGTGTCTTTTCCGACAAAGTAGTAAGTCACAGGTGGATCTAGGCATTGTTCAAGTAATGCCAAGTATTGCTAAAAACACATTCAATATTTGTAGTGTGATATTACAATGTGTGAAAAGATGATAAACATCCTCTGTTGGCTCTTCATACAAAATGCATCTACAGCAGAGTTGAAAACCCCTCTTATGATTAAGAGGGCTGATTTTTTAAGTCGGTCCTGCTTGACATTATAGAAGTGGGGTTTTCTGAAAATGACTGAGAGAGCGTGAGGGAAGGATTGAATGAGCCAGAAGAAATAGCATATGGATATTTAGGTATGTGAAAATTAAAGTAAGAGAAATGCTTTGAGGGTTAGAAACATAACTTGGAGTAATATCAGGTATTTGAGGGATGACTGACCCACAAAATTTTGAAATTTGAAAATCTTCCACGCCAGATGGGTTCTCCCCCCCCCCCCCCCCGGGGAGGGGGTCTATTACATTTGTTGATAGACCATGGAAAGATCCGCTCCGAACAAAATCACCACTTTAGCTTTCTTCTTCACAAAACCACTTTTGCCTAACCATAAGAAAAGGACTTTTCCACCCACACTAGAATGCACCAAAATTTTCATTAGAGATGAATTCAGGAAAACCTGGGTATCTTAGAGGGTGGGTTTCGGATACAAATCCTTGCCTTTCCAGAATTACTTCTATCTATCTAAGTCAACAAGTCTTCCCAAAAAACTTCCAACTTCTTGGAAGAGATTTTCAGACCACAATGAAGAGGCAATTCCATGAGTCTGATCCAAGTGGAAGAAAAGGCCTTTTTTCCCTTAGAAAAGCAAATATTTGAAGTCTGATCAAAAGAGAAGCAAGACATTGCCCTCTACACCCAGTTAGACTTTAAAATGACATCGTCATGTAAACTAAGGGAAATTCAATCAGGAAAAGACCACCAAAGTGTTTCTTTTACACAACTTCTATCCTCAATCTATTACGAACTCAAAGCATCACATCATCTAATAAGGCAGGGATTGGCATGTCATAAAGCTCCCTACCAAACACCTTTTGAAAAATTCTTTCCTGAACAAAGTGAAGGCTTCATTAATGAGAATTCTAATGGTTTCCTGGTCTCTTGTTTTACTGACACGAACAGAGTCTAGAGATCCTTTTCTCAATCTGGTAACTTCTGCACAACTTTTCTTAGATAGAGTCTCTAAATGAGGAGATTTTTCTATGAAATTCCATAGCTTATCTGTAATAACAGACCACCCAGAGTTCTTTGAAATTCTGAAACAATAATTGCACTCCAACTTCTCCCCTAAGAAGTGAC
Source organism: Nicotiana benthamiana (assembly GCA_034376525.1). NCBI lineage: Eukaryota > Viridiplantae > Streptophyta > Magnoliopsida > Solanales > Solanaceae > Nicotiana > Nicotiana benthamiana. Next base: position 111,178,764 of record CM067331.1, read on the forward strand.
GATACGCAGAAATCTACCATAAACATCGAAATTCTGGGGTAACATGATGATTGTGCAGCTTCCTTTCTCAACCACCTGCTGTAAATGTTTCGGTGGCTCTTAGTACCAAGCAACATACATGACTTGACAAAGCCAGATCAGAAACCTTGTTGACAAAAATTCAACTAACAAGTCTGGGCAGGCTTGCATTTAATCCATTCATAGAGCATTCTTTTTCAGTGATGTTCTCTATCACCTCAAAAGATTTGTTGTCCACACAAACAAAGGTATGTGTTCCACAAGAAAAAAGAAAAAAGATTACAGCTTGTAGATGATCAAACTTGAAGATGACCTGAAAGCCCGTACAAAAAAGATTTAGAAAGAAAGATAAGAAAATGTGCGTTGTAGAAGATGAAAAAGAGTGAAAAATAGGAGTGGAACAGTAGTGGTAAGAGGGTGGAGAAGGAATGCGAAGATTATGAGGGGATTTTCCAGTCTCCCAGAGACTGGAAAGTTAGAGAGAGGGAAGAGCATCTCTCTTCCTTTTTTCTTAGTAGACGCAATACCTTTTTTAGCACCCATCTATTGATGTTTTCTTCTCTCTTCTATCTCTTTTGATAGGTAAAGAATAATACTCATTGATGAAATCTCTAAGTGTACATGACCAATTAACAGAGGATAGAACCAAGAACATGACGCATCAAACAGCAACCAAGTGTCTCCTAAAGTTCACTCATGTAGCCATCATACGTGTACTAAAACCAACTTATCCTAACTAATACTAGGACTGATGAGTAGAGTCAAACCCATGATCCCCTTCAAGAACATATAGCCTATTTCGTCAAGCTTCTTTTTGGGCAAAAGTATTTTTTTCCCAAAATTAAGGTATTTGGCCAAGCATCTAGAAGGAAAAAAGGGTATGAGTAGAAGCAGAAGCAATTTCTGAGAAGCAGAAAAAAATAGCTTCTTCCCAAAAGCACTTTTGAGAAAAATACACTTATAAGCACTTCTTAACATCTTGGCCAACCACTAATTGTTGCTCAAAAATACTTTTCACATTAATTAACCAAACACAAATTGTTTCGCAGAGAAAAATACTTTCAAAATAAGCTGATTGTAGAAGCTTGGCCAAACAGGCAAATAGAATGTGTATAGCGCTTAGATGGCAAAGTACTAAACCCTTAGTTTTAAGATAGAATGCCGTGACTTCTTGCCCCACCCTCGGAGAGAAACAAAGATATAAACCTAATTGATCAGCTTTAATCAGATGTATAATATCATTAACAGCGTAGAAAGAGTTCCAACATTTTCAACAGAGTTCAAATTTCATGCGCACAGTTGATAAGCAATAGTTCACCACTATCAAATTTTTTCCAAACTTTTTAAGATATTGAACAAACAATATTTCTTCATTCAGGGTAACTCATCAGCCATATTATTGGTTATTGACCTCAGGTTAGAGAACTTCTTAGTTTATCATTATTCCACTCCCGCAGTGCAGCTTAGAGAACAAACACACAAGTGCACTGAATCTGACTCGTGACAACTCCAAGCATCTTTCAGCTTTACGAGTATCTTTTCATTCTTTCCTTTTTTTGCATAGGTTGACAGAGTAGAACATTTAAGTGAATTATATGTGCACAAAAGTCAGAAAATACATTCATCAATGGCACATCATGAACTGTAAGAATACCCAGACAGGAGTGAAGACCATGAACTGGTAAAATGTCACATTCTGGCTCTTATTGAATGGTGTAGGTAATGATCATATTCCTTTTCCACATGATGAGATTAGAATTTGTTGAAGATACCTTTCTCCATGATTATATATAGGGGAATGCATTATACTAGCCAACAACATGAGAAATACCAACACTGTAAAGGAACCCTTGTATAATATCTAGCCTAATATGCTGCCACCATTCAATATCAATCTTTCATATTCAAGATCTCCTATTTCACTCTCCACATGCAGAATTTCTGTCACTTCCAATTTTGCAACCTTCAGCACATACTGCTAAGTGACCATATTATCTCAGACATTGAAGAAGATAATAACATCAGTAACGCTGTCCTATAAATGAGGGTGGATATGCATCTGTAGATCAGACAACCATCTACGAACATGAAAGAAGACCAACTACATAAATGACCAGTTTTTGTTGATCTCCATATAATGTATAAATATCCAACACTTTCAATATCAAGCTTTCAACTTCAAAGAGCTGCAACTTGCATTGTCATATACCCAGACACGATTTATACAGGCAGAATCACCATCACTACTCCCTGTTGCAGCCCTCACCCTCCCGTTTACCAGTGTTATCAAAGGCGAAAGCGGAAAAAAGCTCGAAGGTCCATTGGGGATTTAAGCGCAAAGCGCAAATAAAGTGTGCGCTTTAATGGAAAAAGGCGCAAGGGAGATGTGCAGTCCAAGACTAATGATTATAAGCATGAATAAAAAATATATAGACGAAATAAAAAGAAAAAAAAATACAATAAAGTGATATATCAATTGTTTCGTGTCGCCGCTTCAGGTTACGCTCATTGGCAAGAAAAAGCATGCCTTAGAACCTTGATTGCAACACAGAGGCATCCGCTAAGCGAGGCGAAGCGCTCAACATATTTTGATCCTCGCTTCAAGGGATAAGCGTGCTTTAACCGCTACTTTGACAACAATGTCGTTTACTGAAGCTAAATCCATAAACTTCTATTTAGACTATTCACTTATTTGTATACTTTTCAACCTCAAAATGACCAACATTTAATGCATGCTACTCTCCTCTAACCACAGGATATCTTGTATAGGTTCATAGAGCTACAGATGCATTTACAATTAAAGCTTGAACCATGTCAATCATCTAAACACAATCACTCAACCTCTACAATCTTTGGCCATTGAGAGGAAAATAAAATTAATGACACCAATTCTTTTGTCCTCCAAATTCATGCAGTCATGATCACCCTCCAGTTTTACTCCTCCCTGTAGACCTATACTTAAACAATTTGATCCTGCTTAGACTTCTCAATCTCATTTAACCAATATCAGAGACACGGTATAGGATATTCAAAAAGTTAAAGTTGATTAAGGATGCATTGCATGCATATTCATCGAAACTACAATAAAGATATTGATTGACCATGTCAGTGAAGTAAAGCCATGTGAAACCACGAACATGATATATGTTCATAAAGATATGCAATTAGCTTCTCCTTTGCATTACTCCACAATACTGCCTAGTCATTGAATTAAGAACATACTTGACATCCTCATTGGAACCCAAAAGAGAATAGAAACAAAGATATTTTTAAGCAAAAAGTTAAATATGACAAATAAGTCAAAATAGAGAGCAAGACAAAGAACTGGAAGTACCTGTCTGGCAAGGACGTTACTTTGTTCACGAATAAAACCTACGGGCTAGAAAGACAATATACAAATAAGAACTAATGGATTAATGAAGGCGAACTTGTTAGATCAAACATTCCATGCAAGCAGTGAACTGCAGTCTTAGAAGTTAGAACTAGAAGGCGTTAGAGGTTACTTACTGACTGTGGGAAACAGACATCCATAACTGCATATCTATTTTCCTGTAAATTGAAAAATCAATCACAAACCCCAAAGTAAAGTTATAGTGAAGATAAGTAGATCAAAGAAAAAGACCAAAATAGACCCAAAAAAACTGAAAAATTTACAGATATACACCCCAAAACTTATCTCAAGACCACGATAAAACCCTGGAAGAAACTCATGTACAATTGATGTCTCTAAGACTCTAACATCCTCTGGCATGTATAATTCAATTTGGCTTTGCAACTGAAGTAAATATTTTTGTTCTCTTTTTCTCTTCAAGCTTTTTGGGTGCTCAATAGGGTTGATTTTTGAGGAGTTCAAGGAACTCAACAAAAATAATGGGCTCGAAGCAACCAGAGTATGAGAAATGAGCTTGAAGCAAAAATATTGCTCTGATGGTTGAGTCAAGAGAAAAACCCTGAGCGAGCTAAACACAGATAAAATATAAAATTGAGCCATAATTAGAGAGAGAATGGTTGCATCAGACTTCTGAATAGCAAAGGAGTTCACTAAACTTAAGTTTAATTCAATATGAAAGAATGCAAGCATTCAACCACAATGAAGAAAGCAGCCTAGGGGCTAGACCGTTTCAGTTGGAACCTCTTACATCGCCGGTAGGACATCTTATTTCCATGAGGTCCATAACCTACTTAATTCTAGAGAATTTCTAGTCCTTGTACAATATATTTAAATTGGTAGCCTAGCTAGATCAGTGCCTATATTTTGATCATTAAAACATAAAGGAATATCATCAATAATTCTTAAAAGGAAAATGGTTCTTTCTTCAGTATATTGTTCTTCTCCCTCGATCTGTTTTACTATTAGAGCCAATAAACATTCAGCAATATAGTGCTCAAAAATCTCCCAGGGGCTAGAGCCGTTTCAGTTGGAACCTCTTACATCGCCGGTAGGACATCTTATTTCCATGAGCATGAGGTACATAACCTACTTAATTCTAGAGAATATCTAGTCCTTATACAATATATTTAAATTGGTAGCCTAGTTAGATCAGAGCCTATATTTTGATCATTAAAACATAAAGGAATATCATCAATAATTCTAAAAGGAAAATGGTTCTTTCTTCAGTATATGTTCTTCTCCCTCGATCTGCTTTACTATTAGAGCCAATGTGTTAAGCAATATAATGCTCAAAAATCTCCCAGGGTGCCAGTGTCTCCCTTTACCTTGCTTCCAACCCAAAGATAAAGTGCTTTCTTTTAACTTTTCACCAACACAAAGATGCAGTACTAGAGAAGAAACAATCTACTAGCTTCACATTCTGGAGGACAGCACTTTTTGTCTTTTCGGTTTGACAAGGATAACTAGTACTTCTGTTTAGCAATTCATTGTTCCTTCTTCAATCAATTATCCAAGATAAGATGTTCTAAACTATGATGCCTGAGTCAGATGGATAATGCTTAAAAGCTAGCCAATACCAAATGACTCTAAAGCAGAATCCAGTTATCCAAATAATCTTCCAAATATCTAGAAGGGTAGAGTCCTAGTGTTTAACATAAAAGAAAACATAAAGTTGAAGAACAACAAAGACAAAAAGCTTCATTTTGCAACCCCTCGCCCCTAACTATTCTTTTTTCCCTTCATATGCAGATGCATATCGCTCCTCTCCCCCTCACTCCAAGTCACAAATTCTTCCCTCTCTCCAAACCACAACTTGCACATACACATGACATGTGTAAACACGAACACATTGCCTTGAAAGTAAGGACCTAGTATTCTTGTGATAAACATGTCCACTAAGTGGAGAACGACATTAAACAACACTTTCTTCCTCAAAGGCACAACAACAACAACAACAACAATAATAATAATTGCAATAGTAATAATAATAATAATAGTATTAATAAGAATAAATTAGTAAACACCACAAACTTACTTGCTCAAAACCAAGCATAAGATTAGCCCACTCAATATCTCTTGTAATTAGCAAGTTAGATCTTGCAAGAAGAGGTGCAACCTTGGCCTGAAAAAAGAAAGATATTAAGATATTGGAAACTCGATGCTTTTTTATAAACTATAAACAGATTACTAAGGCAGAAATCATAAAATTTCAGACTGATAACAATAGCTACATATGTACATGTTTGATTAGGAGAAGTAACAAATTACAATGAAAATTTTCCACCTGAAATAAAGAGCTCATAGACTACAAAAGAGACATTCTAGCAGTATCTGTCAATGAAAATATAAAGTGAACCGTGTATACATCCTAGCCAAAGTAGCTTAAAATGTGCCCAATGCGGTTGATGGAAGTGTGACTTTGGCTCAGCAAAGCCTCTTCTGCTCACTTAGGAGCCAGGAATGCCGGTATTTGAGATGAAGAACTTGAGCAAGAACCAAGCAAATAGATATATAGTTCCTTAAGCACAGAAATAATATCTCTAAGATAAAATCCATGAGCTGCAAATATGAGGATTTAGAGATTCTGTCACTCTTAAAACAACAAGGTGAGTAGAGCACTAAGTAGAGCCAAAGATTTCCCATAAAGTGAACAAAAAACCATTGGGGTATAAACACTTCTCATAGTGCATGAGCGGTATTAGACACATTATTCATAAGAGCCATGAATTAGGAAGTAAACAACCTAATCAGTTCCTGGAGCAAACACTAAACTGCATACACATTCAAATTTAAAGAAGCAACAAAGACATAAGAGATTGGCTATTTCGCAGCTAGGAGACCAATCAAAGTACTAACGAAATTCAATTTCCTGTTTGCAGTCATATATGTCCAACATAAAATTCTCCATTTCTTTTCTATGAATGGTTGAAGGGTTTGACAACTCTACCTCCTCAAGTGATGTTGGCTCCAAAATACCTGTCACAGATTGGCTAGTAGGTGGTTGCTTGAGAACTGGCTTGACTTCATTGTAAGATGTCTCTTCTGGAATGGACGCACCTGAGAACCATTTTCCAAATGGAACTTGGGAAGATGTTTGACTTCCAAAACCTATTCTTCTCTGGTCTACGGTATTTCTCAGTTTTCTTTTTTGTACTCCTCCAGATCTTTGTTTCTTTTCATCAGCAAGCCAAAGCTGCACAAAAAATTCCCTGCTTAAATCAGGACCATCTCCCGACCTCTGCCCATATTGGCGAGATAAAACAATTGCACCTGGTCCAGTCCCTTGGGCAAGGCCAGTAACAAATCCAGGCAGTTTAGCCCTCCCTGGGACATTTCCTTCATAATTAAATGCTTCAGAAGGATTTCCAGTTGGACTAAGCGAAGACGATAGGTATCCTCTTTGTGATTGTGGCTGGAAAAAAGAATCCTTTGTAGCAACAAAAATCCCATCCCAAAGCTCATTTATCGTGAAACTTGCTGATGATCTGCACTTGAATCGCTTGGCTAAACAACGGAAACTGTTCCTCCAGCTCATCTGGTGATACGGTAATCTCAGTCGAATATAATATAAATCTAGATATAATGCGCATTCTTAAGCAGTAACAAAATAACAAAAAACAATATTTCATATGGGAGTAGTACATTGCAGCAACAAACCAACATATAGACCAAAAATTTGATAAATATAAAGTATATTCGAGATATCTATCTCAAAAACAAACAGACAAACAAGAATCAAGAACACAAATTGTATTTCGTTATTTTGTTACAGAACACCAGAGAGAGAGAAGGGTCATCCGAATTCAAATGAAGAGTTCAAGAATCAGACGAATCACTTTGATTGAATTGTCTCACCTTTGCATGACAGAGTTGAACATCAAAAATGTTATGCTACAGAGAATTTGTAAAAGTTGTCGAGGTGTTGGAACCCCAATATCGTAAGGAAGCAATAGAATTTTTCTTTGAAGTTGCGAGAAAGAAAGTTAGAAAAGGGCGAAAACGAGTTCTTAGTCAAAATAATCCTTTATGTTTCTGATTAGGTCTACCTTTAGCCTTAAAATATACCTTTTAGTATCTTTAATTCATTAAGTTTGTTAAAGTAGAGCGGTTTTAGTCCTTCTAACAGAACCTGGCTAAAAACTAACACTTACTATCAACTTGATCCACCTCCTTTTGTCTGTCCCATAGTTTCTCCATTTCAACTTTCAAGTTTAAAACTTAGAGGTATGCAAGCTAAGTAAAAACATCATACAACAACAACAACAACCCATATAATCCCACTTAGTGGGGTTTGGTAAGGATAATGTGTACGCAGACCTTATTCCTACCATAAGGTAGAGAGGTTGTAAGATATATAGACTTATATCTACATACAAAGGTATATCGATTCCGATTTTGCTGGATGTCAGGATAGTTTGAAGTCTACTTCAGGCTATATTTTCATGCTTGCTGGCGGTGCTATCTCTTGGAGAAGCATCAAGCAAACTCTTACGGCCACTTCCACCATGGAAGCGGAATTTATGGCATGTTATGAAGCATCCAATGAGGCATTATGGCTGCGGAATTTTGTTGGTGGACTGCGCGTTGTTGATAGCATTAAAAAGCCACTTAGGCTATTATGTGATAACAAATCGGCAGTCCTTTATGCTAATAACAACAGTAGTTTGACGAAAGAAAAACATATGGACGTCAAATTTCGGGTTGTTTAAGAAAGAGTACAAAATGGACAGTTGTGCATTGAGTACATTAGTACAAACTCCATGCTTGCGGATCCGCTCACTAAGGGATTGACACCAAAAGTATTTCATGAGCATATTGCTTGTATGGGTGTCAAATCAGATAAGGATTATGTATTTTAGTGGGAGTTTGTATTGTACAATTATGTATTGTCCATTATATTCAGAAATTCAGTAATTTAGTTATATCTGCAGATATTCAATTTTAAAGTTTTTGTACTCTTACAGTTTATGATTGATCTCAATAAAGAGAACCAGTTGGAAATAGACATTCTATTGACCACACTATATGTTATTTCCATGCTACATACCTACACTTGATCCATGTCGTTGGTTATATTGATATATGTGATCTATGTTGGTTCTAGTTACGAATGAGTAACGAAGAGCTCTTAGTTCCTATGTTGGTATGATTGATGGACCGGACTGTTCATGACAATTTTATTGTGATAGCAATTTTGAGCTCCTAAGGTTATATTGTAACATATAATGCTAAGGTTTGTACATATGTATGTGTATCTCGTCCAAGTGGGAGATTGTAAGATATATGGACTTATATCTACATACATATGAACAATATATGGATAAATTATATGTTATGTGCTATCTTTTGGTTTGACCTAATTTTGTGGTCTTATGGACATTATGTTAAGGGGGCCAATGTATTGTCATAAAAAGTGTACGACTAATGTGTAGATACCCAAAAGGGTAACCTTAGTTAATGATGGGCTAGCTAAGGTTACATATGTGTAACCATGGTTACATGCTTGTGACTCTTGAGTTTTGTAACTCATTTGTTATAAAGTGGGGGTTATGGTTCCCACATTATTGCAAGACATAATCTCTTCTTCCTCCCATTGAATCAAGAGAAAAACTCCATTGTTGTCTTGCAAATTATTGTGGAAAGCCATACACCAATTTGGTTATTGTCATATTATTGTTGTTGTGAAACCATTCACATATTTTAGTCTTGTGAGGAATTCTTGTGGAAACATCAACTTCAAGACAATCTTGAAGGAAGGATCAAGGAGCAATCTTCATAAGGACATTTGGATAATCATCAAAGGAGGTTCAAAGATTTCCCCAAATGGACTCAAGTAAGCGTCCGCTCATGTAGTTGTAGTTCCGAATTATTCGATATGAAGGATATTGTATTTTAATTGGAATCATTATTCTAAAAATTGGCTGCCTTCCAATGGTCCATTCTCGGATTGCTTAGATATCTGCCTAACATCCCAACAATGTATGCTATATCAGGTCGTGTACATACCTGAGCATACATAAGACTAATGAAAATCAAACTCAACAACCTCAAGAAACTGAAATGCCATTAAGGAGATCCACTAGAGAGAGGAGAAATGAAATTCCGGATGATTATGTTGTATTTCTCCAAGAACGAGAAAGTGATATTGGACTTGAGGAAGATGATCCAATCAACTTCCATCAAGTCATTAAGGGTTCTAACTCTCAAAAGTGGATTGATGCCATGAATGATGAGATGAAGTCTATGAGCGATAATGACGTTTGGGAGCTTGTTACATTGCCCAAAGGTATTAAACCTATTGGTTGTAAATGGATTTTTAAAACCAAAAGGGATTCAGGGGGCAATGTTATTAAGTATAAAGCTCGTCTTGTCGCAAAAGGCTACACTCAGAAGGAAGGCATTGATTATAAAGAGACTTTCTCTCCAGTTTCATCGAAAGACTCTTTCAGGACTATAATGGCATTAGTAGCACATTTTGATCTTGAGCTTCATCAGATGGATGTTAAGACAGCGTTTCTCAATGGTGACATTGAGGAAACAATTTATATGGTGCAACCTGAAAACTTTGTTCCGGATGAATCAGAGAAAAAGGTTTGCAAATAAAAGAAATCCATCTATGGGCTTAAGCAGGCTTCCCGTCAATGGTATTATAAGTTTCATGCAGTCATTACATCTTTTGGTTTTGAACCGAATATTGCTGATGACTGTATATACCATAAGTTCAGTGGGAGTAAGTATATTTTTTTCTGGTTTTATATGTCGATGACATATTGCTTGCCTGTAATGATATAGCATTATTGCATGAAACTAAGAAATTTCTTTCAAAGAAATTTGAAATGAAAGATCTTGGTGAAGCTTCTTTTGTATTAGGAATTCAGATACAACGAGATCGCTCCAAAGGTGTTCTCGGTCTGTCACAAAAGGGCTACATCTATAAGGTTCTGAATAGATTTGGCATGCAGGATTGTAAACCAGGCAACACCCCTGTTGCTAAGGGAGACAAGTTTAGTCTCAAACAGTGCTCAAATAATAATTATGAAAATTCAGAAATGCAGAAGACGCCTTATGCTTCGGCTGTAGGTAGTCTGATGTATGCTCAGGTATGTACACGACCTGATATAGCATACATTGTTGGGATGTTAGGCAGATATCTAAACAATCCGGGAGGAAGGCAGCCAAACGGGTCATGAGGTATTTACAGAGAACAAAGGATTACATGCATACATATCGGAAATCGGACCAGCTTGAGATCATTGGGTATACCGATTCCGATTTTGCTGGATGTCAGGATAGTTTGAAGTCTACTTCAGGCTATATTTTCATGCTTGATGGCGGTGCTATCTCTTGGAGAAGCATCAAGCAAACTCTTACGGCCACTTCCACCGTGGAAGCGGAATTTATGGCATGTTATGAAGCATCCAATGAGGCATTATGGCTGCGGAATTTTGTTGGTGGACTGCGCGTTGTTGATAGCATTAAAAAGCCACTTAGGCTATTATGTGATAACAGATCGGCAGTCCTTTTATGCTAATAACAACAGTAGTTTGACGAAAGCAAAACATATGGACGTCAAATTTCGGGTTGTTAAAGAAAGAGTACAAAATGGAATGTTGTGCATTGAGTACATTAGTACAAACTCCATGCTTGCGGATCCGCTCTCTAAGGGATTGACACCAAAAGTATTTCATGAGCATATTGCTTGTATGGGTGTCAAATCAGATAAGGATTATGTATTTTAGTGGGAGTTTGTATTGTACAATTATGTATTGTCCATTATATTCAGAAATTCAGTAATTCAGTTATATCTGCAGATATTTAGTTTTAAAGTTTTTGCACTCTTACAGTTTATGATTGATCTCAATAAAGTGAACCAGTTGGAAATAGACATTCTATTGACCACACTTTATGTTATTTCCATGCTACATACCTACACTTGATCCATGTCGTTGGTTATATTGATATATGTGATCGATGTTGGTTCTAGTTACGAATGAGTAACGAAGAGCTCCTAGTTCCTATGTTGGTATGATTGATGGACCGGATTGTTCATGACAATTTTATTGTGATAGCAATTTTGAGCTCCTAAGGTTATATTGTAACATATAATGCTAAGGTTTGTACATATGTATGTGTATCTCGTCCAAGTGGGAGATTGTAAGATATATGGACTTTTATATACATACATATGAACAATATATGGATAAATTATATGTTATGTGCTATCTTTTGGTTTGGCCTAATTTTGTGGTCTTATGGACATTATGTTAAGGGGGCCAATGTATTGTCATAAAAAGTTTAGGACTAATGTGGAGATACCCAAAAGGGTAACCTTAGTTAATGATGGGCTAGCTAAGGTTACATATGTGTAACCATGGTTACATGCTCGTGACTCTTGAGTTTTGTAACTCATTTGTTATAAAGTGGGGGTTATGGTTCCTACATTATTGCAAGACATAATCTCTTCTTCCTCCCATTGAATCAAGAGAAAAACTCCATTGTTGTCTTACAAATTCTTGTGGAAAGCCATACACCAATTTGGTTATTGTCATATTATTGTTGTTGTGAAACCATTCACATATTTTAGTCTTGTGAGGAATTCTTGTGGAAACATCAACTTCAAGACAATCTTGAAGGAAGGATCAAGGAGCAATCTTCATAAGGACATTTGGACAATCATCAAAGGAGGTTCAAAGATTTCCACAAATGGATTCAAGTAAGCTTCCGCTCATGTAGTTGTAGTTCCGAATTATTCGATATGAAGGATATTGTATTTTAATTGGAATCATTATTCTAACAATTGGCTGCCTTCCAATGGTCCATTCCCGGATTGCTTAGATATCTGCCTAACATCCCAACAATGTATGCTATATCAGGTCGTGTACATACATGAGCATACATCAGACTAATGAAAATCAAACAACAACCTCAAGAAACTGAAATGCCATTAAGGAGATCCAATAGAGAGAGGAGAAATGAAATTCCGGATGATTATGTTGTATTTCTCCAAGAACGAGAAAGTGATATTGGACTTGAGGAAGATGATCCAATCAACTTCCGTCTAGTCATTAAGGGTTCTAACTCTCAAAAGTGGATTGATGCCATGAATGATGAGATGAAGTCTATGAGCGATAATGACGTTTGGGAGCTTGTTACATTGCCCGAAGGTATTAAACCTATTGGTTGTAAATGGATTTTTAAAACCAAAAGGGATTCAGGGGGCAATGTTATTAAGTATAAAGCTCGTCTTGTCGCAAAAGGCTACACTCAGAAGGAAGGCATTGATTATAAAGAGACTTTCTCTCCAGTTTCATCGAAAGACTCTTTCAGGACTATAATGGCATTAGTAGCACATTTTGATCTTGAGCTTCATCAGATGGATGTTAAGACAGCATTTCTCAATGGTGACATTGAGGAAACAATTTATATGGTGCAACCTGAAAACTTTGTTACGGATGAATCAGAGAAAAAGGTTTGCAAATAAAAGAAATCCATCTATGAGCTTAAGCAGGTTCCCGTCAATGGTATTATAAGTTTTATGCAGTCATTACATATTTTGGTTTTGAACCGAATATTGCTGATGACTGTATATACCATAAGTTCAGTGGGAGTAAGTATATTTTTTTCTGGTTTTATATGTCGATGACATATTGCTTGCCTGTAATGATATAGCATTATTGCATGAAACTAAGAAATTTCTTTCAAAGAAATTTGAAATGAAAGATCTTGGTAAATTTTCTTTTGTATTAGGAATTCAGATACAACGAGATCGCTCCAAAGGTGTTCTCGGTCTGTCACAAAAGGGCTATATCGATAAGGTTCTGAAAAGATTTGGCATGAAGGATTGTAAACCAGGCAACACCCCTGTTGCTAAGGGAGACAAGTTTAGTCTCAAACAGTGCTCAAATAATAATTATGAAATTTCAGAAATGCAGAAGACGCCTTATGCTTCGGCTGTAGGTAGTCTGATGTATGCTCAGGTATGTACACGACCTAATATAGCATACATTGTTGGGATGTTAGGCAGATATCTAAGAAATCCGGGAATGGATCATTGGAAGGCAGCCAAACGGGTCATGAGGTACTTACAGAGAACAAAGGATTACATGCATACATATCGGAAATCGGACCAGCTTGAGATAATTGGGTATACCGATTTCGATTTTGCTGGATGTCAGGATAGTTTGAAGTCTACTTCAGGCTATATTTTCATGCTTGATGGCGGTGCTATCTCTTGGAGAAGCATCAAGCAAACTCTTACGGCCACTTCCACCATGGAAGCGGAATTTATGGCATGTTTTGAAAAATCCAATGAGGCATTATGGCTGCGGAATTTTGTTGGTGGACTGCGCGTTGTTGATAGAATTAAAAAGCCACTTAGGCTATTATGTGATAACAGATCGGCAGTCCTTTATGCTAATAACAACAGTAGTTTGACGAAAGCAAAACATATGGACGTCAAATTTCGGGTTGTTAAAGAAAGAGTACAAAATGGAATGTTGTGCATTGAGTACATTAGTACAAACTCCATGCTTGCGGATCCGCTCACTAAGGGATTGACACCAAAAGTATTTCATGAGCATATTGCTTGTATGGGTGTCAAATCAGATAAGGATTATGTATTTTAGTGGGAGTTTGTATTGTACAATTATGTATTGTCCATTATATTCAGAAATTCAGTAATTCAGTTATATCTGCAGATATTCAGTTTTAAAGTTTTTGTACTCTTACAGTTAATGATTGATCTCAATAAAGAGAACCAGTTGGAAATCGACATTCTATTGACCACACTTTATGTTATTTCCATGCTACATACCTGCACTTGATCCATGTCGTTGGTTATATTGATATATGTGATCTATGTTGGTTCTAGTTACGAATGAGTAACGAAGAGCTCTTAGTTCCTATGTTGGTATGATTGATGGACCGGATTGTTCATGACAATTTTATTGTGATAGCAATTTTGAGCTCCTAAGATTATATTGTAACATATAATGCTAAGGTTTGTACATATGTATGTGTATCTCGTCCAAGTGGGAGATTGTAAGATATATGGACTTATATCTACATACATATGAACAATATATGGATAAATTATATGTTATGTGCTATCTTTTGGTTTGGCCTAATTTTGTGGTCTTATGGACATTATGTTAAGGGGGCCAATGTATTGTCACAAAAAGTGTACGACTAATGTGTAGATACCCAAAAGGGTAACCTTAGTTAATGATGGGCTAGCTAAGGTTACATATGTGTAACCATGGTTACATGCTTGTGACTCTTGAGTTTTGTAACTCATTTGTTATAAAGTGGGGGTTATGGTTCCCACATTATTGCAAGACATAATCTCTTCTTCCTCACATTGAATCAAGAGAAAAACTCCATTGTTGTCTTGCAAATTCTTGTGGAAAGCCATACACCAATTTGGTTATTGTCATATTATTGTTGTAAGTGAAACCATTCACATATTTTAGTCTTGTGAGTAATTCTTGTGGAAACATCAACTTCAAGACAATCTTGAAGGAAGGATCAAGGAGCAATCTTCATAAGGACATTTGGACAATCATCAAAGGAGGTTCAAAGATTTCCACAAATGGACTCAAGTAAGCGTCCGCTCATGTAGTTGTAGTTCCGAATTATTCGATATGAAGGATATTGTATTTTAATTGGAATCATTATTCTAACAATTGGCTGCCTTCCAATGGTCCATTCCCGGATTGCTTAGATATCTGCCTAACATCCCAACAATGTATGCTATATCAGGTCGTGTACATACCTGAGCATACATAAGACTAATGAAAATCAAACTCAACAACCTCAAGAAACTGAAATGCCATTAAGGAGATCCACTAGAGAGAGGAGAAATGAAATTCCGGATGATTATGTTGTATTTCTCCAAGAACGAGAAAGTGATATTGGACTTGAGGAAGATTATCCAATCAACTTCCGTCAAGTCATTAAGGGTTCTAACTCTCAAAAGTGGATTGATGCCATGAATGATGAGATGAAGTCTATGAGCGATAATGACGTTTGGGAGCTTGTTACATTGCCCGATGGTATTAAACCTATTGGTTGTAAATGGATTTTTAAAACCAAAAGGGATTCAGGGGGCAATGTTATTAAGTATAAAGCTCGTCTTGTCGCAAAAGGCTACACTCAGAAGGAAGGCATTGATTATAAAGAGACTTTCTCTCCAGTTTCATCGAAAGACTCTTTCAGGACTATAATGGCATTAGTAGCACATTTTGATCTTGAGCTTCATCAGATGGATGTTAAGACAGCGTTTCTCAATGGTGACATTGAGGAAACAATTTATATGGTGCAACCTGAAAACTTTGTTCCGGATGAATCAGAGAAAAAGGTTTGCAAATAAAAGAAATCAATCTATGGGCTCAAGCAGGCTTCCCGTCAATGGTATTATAAGTTTCATGAAGTCATTACATCTTTTGGTTTTGAACCGAATATTGCTGATGACTGTATATACCATAAGTTCAGTGGGAGTAAGTATATTTTTTTCTGGTTTTATATGTCGATGACATATTGCTTGCCTGTAATGATATAGCATTATTGCATGAAACTAAGAAATTTCTTTCAAAGAAATTTGAAATGAAAGATCTTGGTGAAGCTTCTTTTGTATTAGGAATTCAGATACAACGAGATCACTCCAAGGGTGTTCTCGGTCTGTCACAAAAGGGCTATATCTTTTAGGTTCTGAAAAGATTTGTCATGCAGGATTGTAAACCAGGCAACACCCCTGTTGCTAAGGGAGACAAGTTTAGTCTCAAACAGTGCTCAAATAATAATTATGAAAATTCAGAAATGCAGAAGACGCCTTATGCTTCGGCTGTAGGTAGTCTGATGTATGCTCAGGTATGTACACGACCTGATATAGCATACATTGTTGGGATGTTAGGCAGATATCTAAGCAATCCGGGAGGAAGGCAGCCAAACGGGTCATGAGGTACTTACAGAGAACAAAGGATTACATGCATACATATCGGAAATCGGACCAGCTTGAGATAATTGGGTATACCGATTTCGATTTTGCTGGATGTCAGGATAGTTTGAAGTCTACTTCGGGCTATATTTTCATGCTTGATGGCGGTGCTATCTCTTGGAGAAGCATCAAGCAAACTCTTACGGCCACTTCCACCATGGAAGCGGAATTTATGGCATGTTTTGAAGCATCCAATGAGGCATTATGGCTGCGGAATTTTGTTGGTGGACTGCGCGTTGTTGATAGAAATAAAAAGCCACTTAGGCTATTATGTGATAACAGATCGGCAGTCCTTTATGCTAATAACAACAGTAGTTTGACGAATGCAAAACATATGGACGTCAAATTTCGGGTTGTTAAAGAAAGAGTACAAAATGGAATGTTGTGCATTGAGTACATTAGTACAAACTCCATGCTTGCGGATCCGCTCACTAAGGGATTGACACCAAAAGTATTTCATGAGCATATTGCTTGTATGGGTGTCAAATCAGATAAGGATTATGTATTTTAGTGGGAGTTTGTATTGTACAATTATGTATTGTCCATTATATTCAGAAATTCAGTAATTCAGTTATATCTGCAGATATTCAGTTTTAAAGTTTTTGCACTCTTACAGTTTATGATTGATCTCAACAAAGTGAACCAGTTGGAAATAGACATTCTATTGACCACACTTTATGTTATTTCCATGCTACATACCTACACATGATCCATGTCGTTGGTTATATTGATATATGTGATCTATGTTTGTTCTAGTTACGAATGAGTAACGAAGAGCTCTTAGTTCCTATGTATGTATGATTGATGGACCGGATTGTTCATGACAATTTTATTGTGATAGCAATTTTGAGCTCCTAAGGTTATATTGTAACATATAATGCTAAGGTTTGTACATATGTATGTGTATCTCGTCCAAGTGGGAGATTGTAAGATATATGGACTTATATATACATACATATGAACAATATATGGATAAATTATATGTTATGTGCTATCTTTTGGTTTGGCCTAATTTTGTGGTCTTATGGACATTATGTTAAGGGGGCCAATGTATTGTCACAAAAAGTGTAGGACTAATGTGGAGATACCCAAAAGGGTAACCTTAGTTAATGATGGGCTAGCTAAGGTTACATATGTGTAACCATGGTTACATGCTCGTGACTCTTGAGTTTTGTAACTCATTTGTTATAAAGTGGGGGTTATGGTTCCCACATTATTGCAAGACATAACCTCTTCTTCCTCCCACTGAATCAAGAGAAAAACTCCATTGTTGTCTTGCAAATTCTTGTGTAAAGCCATACACCAATTTGGTTATTGTCATATTATTGTTGTTGTGAAACCATTCACATATTTTAGTCTTGTGAGGAATTCTTGTGGAAACATCAACTTCAAGACAATCTTGAAGGAAGGATCAAGGAGCAATCTTCATAAGGACATTTGGACAATCATCAAAGGAGGTTCAAAGATTTCCACAAATGGATTCAAGTAAGCTTCCGCTCATGTAGTTGTAGTTTCGAATTATTCGATATGAAGAATATTGTATTTTAATTGGAATCATTATTCTAACAATTGGCTGCCTTCCAATGGTCCATTCCCGGATTGCTTAGATATCTGCCTAACATCCCAACAATGTATGCTATATCAGGTCGTGTACATACCTGAGCATACATCAGACTAATGATAATCAAACAACAACCTCAAGAAACTGAAATGCCATTAAGGAGATCCAATAGAGAGAGGAGAAATGAAATTCCGGATGATTATGTTGTATTTCTCCAAGAACGAGAAAGTGATATTGGACTTGAGGAAGATGATCCAATCAACTTCCGTCAAGTCATTAGGGGTTCTATCTCTCAAAAGTGGATTGATGCCATGAATGATGAGATGAAGTCTATGAGCGATAATGACGATTGGGAGCTTGTTACATTGCCCGAAGGTATTAAACCTATTGGTTGTAAATGGATTTTTAAAACCAAAAGGGATTCAAGGGGCAATGTTATTAACTATAAAGCTCGTCTTGTCGCAAAAGGCTACACTCAGAAGGAAGGCATTGATTATAAAGAGACTTTCTCTCCAGTTTCATCGAAAGACTCTTTCAGGACTATAATGGCATTAGTAGCACATTTTGATCTTGAGCTTCATCAGATGGATGTTAAGACAGCGTTTCTCAATGGTGACATTGAGGAAAAATTTATATGGTGTAACCTGAAAACTTTGTTCCGGATGAATCAGAGAAAAAGGTTTGCAAATAAAAGAAATCCATCTATGGGCTCAAGCAGGCTTCCCGTCAATGGTATTATAAGTTTCATGTAGTCATTACATCTTTTGGTTTTGAACCGAATATTGCTGATGACTGTATATACCATAAGTTCAGTGGGAGTAAGTATATTTTTTTCTAGTTTTATATGTCGATGACATATTGCTTGCCTGTAATGATATAGCATTATTGCATGAAACTAA
This sequence comes from Nicotiana benthamiana, assembly GCA_034376525.1. NCBI lineage: Eukaryota > Viridiplantae > Streptophyta > Magnoliopsida > Solanales > Solanaceae > Nicotiana > Nicotiana benthamiana. Next base: position 111,197,627 of record CM067331.1, read on the forward strand.
GAAATTTCTTTCAAAGAAATTTGAAATGAAAGATCTTGGTAAATCTTCTTTTGTAATTGGAATTCAGATACAACGAGATCGCTCCAAAGGTGTTCTCGGTCTGTCACAAAAGGGCTATATCGATAAGGTTCTGAAAAGATTTGGCATGCAGGATTGTAAACCAGGCAACACCCCTGTTGCTAAGGGAGACAAGTTTAGTCTCAAACAGTGCTCAAATAATAATTATGAAATTTCAGAAATGCAGCAGACGCCTTATGCTTCGGCTGTAGGTAGTCTGATGTATGCTCAGGTATGTACACGACCTGATATAGCATACATTGTTGGGATGTTAGGCAGATATCTAAGCAATCCGGGAATGGACCATTGGAAGGTAGCCAAACGGGTCATGAGGTACTTACAGAGAACAAAGGATTACATGCTTACATATCGGAAATAGGACCAGCTTGAGATCATTGGGTATACCGATTCCGATTTTGCTGGATGTCAGGATAGTTTGAAGTCTACTTCGGGCTATATTTTCATGCTTGCTGGCGGTGCTATCTCTTGGAGAAGCATCAAGCAAACTCTTACGGCCACTTCCACCATGGAAGCGGAAATTATGGCATGTTATGAAGCATCCAATGAGGCATTATGGCTTCGGAATTTTGTTGGTGGACTGCGAGTTGTTGATAGCATTAAAAAGCCACTTAGGCTATTATCTGATAACAGATCGGCAGTCCTTTATGCTAATAACAACAGTAGTTTGACGAAAGCAAAACACATGGACGTCAAATTTCGGGTTGTTAAAGAAAGAGTACAAAATGGACAGTTGTGCATGTAGTACATTAGTACAAACTCCATGCTTGCGGATCCGCTCACTAAGGGATTGACACCAAAAGTATTTCATGAGCATATTGCTTGTATGGGTGTCAAATCAGATAAGGATTATGTATTTTAGTGGGAGTTTGTATTGTACAATTATGTATTGTCCATTATATTCAGAAATTCAGTAATTCAGTTATATCTGCAGATATTAGGTTTTAAAGTTTTTGTACTCTTACAGTTTATGATTGATCTCAATAAAGAGAACCAGTTGGAAATAGACATTCTATTGACCACACTTTATGTTATTTCCATGCTACATACCTACACTTGATCCATGTCGTTGGTTATATTGATATATGTGATCTATGTTGGTTCTAGTTACGAATGAGTAACGAAGAGCTCTTAGTTCCTATGTTGGTATGATTGATGGACCGGATTGTTCATGACAATTTTATTGTGATAGCAATTTTGAGCTCCTAAGGTTATATTGTAACATATAATGCTAAGGTTTGTACATATGTATGTGTATCTCGTCCAAGTGGGAGATTGTAAGATATATGGACTTTTATATACATACATATGAACAATATATGGATAAATTATATGTTATGTGCTATCTTTTGGTTTGGCCTAATTTTGTGGTCTTATGGACATTATGTTAAGGGAGCCAATGTATTGTCATAAAAAGTGTACGACTAATGTGTAGATACCCAAAAGGGTAACCTTAGTTAATGATGGGCTAGCTAAGGTTACATATGTGTAACCATGGTTACATGTTTGTGACTCTTGAGTTTTGTAACTCATTTGTTATAAAGTGGGGTTATGGTTCCCACATTATTGCAAGACATAATCTCTTCTTCCTCCCATTGAATCAAGAGAAAAACTCCATTGTTGTCTTGCAAATTATTGTGGAAAGCCATACACCAATTTGGTTATTGTCATATTATTGTTGTTGTGAAACCATTCACATATTTTAGTCTTGTGAGGAATTCTTGTGGAAACATCAACTTCAAGACAATCTTGAAGGAAGGATCAAGGAGCAATCTTCATAAGGGCATTTGGACAATCATCAAAGGAGGTTCAAAGATTTCCACAAATGGACTCAAGTAAGCGTCCGCTTATGTAGTTGTAGTTCCGAATTATTCGATATGAAGGATATTGTATTTTAATTGGAATCATTATTCTAACAATTGGCTGCCTTCCAATGGTCCATTCCCGGATTGCTTAGATATCTGCCTAACATCCCAACAATGTATGCTATATCAGGTCGTGTACATACCTGAGCATACATCAGACTAATGAAAATCAAACTCAACAACCTCAAGAAACTGAAATGCCATTAAGGAGATCCACTAGAGAGAGGAGAAATGAAATTCCGGATGATTATGTTGTATTTCTCCAAGAACGAGAAAGTGATATTGGACTTGAGGAAGATGATCCAATCAACTTCCGTCAAGTCATTAAGGGTTCTAACTCTCAAAAGTGGATTGATGCCATGAATGATGAGATGAAGTCTATGAGCGATAATGACGTTTGGGAGCTTGTTACATTGCCCGAAGGTATTAAACCTATTGGTTGTAAATGGATTTTTAAAACCAAAAGGGATTCAGGGGGCAATGTTATTAAGTATAAAGCTCGTCTTGTCGCAAAAGGCTACACTCAGAAGGAAGGCATTGATTATAAAGAGACTTTCTCTCTAGTTTCATCGAAAGACTCTTTCAGGACTATAATGGCATTAGTAGCACATTTTGATCTTGAGCTTCATCTGATGGATGTTAAGACAGCGTTTCTCAATGGTGACATTGAGGAAACAATTTATATGGTGCAACCTGAAAACTTTGTTCCGGATGAATCAGAGAAAAAGGTTTGCAAATAAAAGAAATCCATCTATGGGCTCAAGCAGGCTTCCCGTCAATGGTATTATAAGTCTCATGTAGTCATTACATCTTTGGGTTTTGAACCGAATATTGCTGATGACTGTATATACCATAAGTTCAGTGGGAGTAAGTATATTTTTTTCTGGTTTTATATGTCGATGACATATTGCTTCCCTGTAATGATATAGCATTATTGCATGAAACTAAGAAATTTCATTCAAAGAAATTTGAAATGAAAGATCTTGGTAAATCTTCTTTTGTATTAGGAATTCAGATACAACGAGATCGCTCCAAAGGTGTTCTCGGTCTGTCACAAAAGGGCTATATCGATAAGGTTCTGAAAAGATTTGGCATGCAGGATTGTAAACCAGGCAACACCCCTGTTGCTAAGGGAGACAAGTTTAGTCTCAAACAGTGCTCAAATAATACTTATGAAATTTCAGAAATGCAGAAGACGCCTTATGTTTCGGCTGTAGGTAGTCTGATGTATGCTCAGGTATATACACGACCTGATATAGCATACATTGTTGGGATGTTAGGCAGATATCTAAGATATCCGGGAATGGACCATTGGAAGGCAGCCAAACGGGTCATGAGGTACTTACAGAGAACAAAGGATTACATGCTTAAATATCGGAAATCGGACCAGCTTGAGATCATTGGGTATACCGATTCCGATTTTGCTGGATGTCAGGATAGTTTGAAGTCTACTTCAGGCTATATTTTCATGCTTGCTGGCGGTACTATCTCTTGGAGAAGCATCAAGCAAATTCTTACTGCCACTTCCACCATGGAAGCGGAAATTATGGAATGTTATGAAGCATCCAATGAGGCATTATGGCTGCGGAATTTTGTTGGTGGACTGCGCGTTGTTGATAGCATTAAAAAGCCACTTAGGCTATTATGTGATAACAGATCGGCAGTCCTTTATGCTAATAACAACAGTAGTTTGACGAAAGCAAAACACATGGACGTCAAATTTCGGGTTGTTAAAGAAAGAGTACAAAATGGACAGTTGTGCATTGAGTACATTAGTACAAACTCCATGCTTGCGGATCCGCTCACTAAGGGATTGACACCAAAAGTATTTCATAGGCATATTGCTTGTATGGGTGTCAAATCAGATAAGGATTATGTATTTTAGTGGGAATTTGTATTGTACAATTATGTATTGTCCATTATATTCTGAAATTCAGTAATTCAGTTATATCTGCAGATATTCAGTTTTAAAGTTTTTGTACTCTTACCGTTTATGATTGATCTCAATAAAGAGAACCAGTTGGAAATAGACATTCTATTGACCACACTTTATGTTATTTCCATGCTACATACCTACACTTGATCCATGTCGTTGGTTATATTGATATATGTGATCTATGTTGGTTCTAGTTACGAATGAGTTACGAAGAGCTCTTAGTTCCTATGTTGGTATGATTGATGGACCGGATTGTTCATGACAATTTTATTGTGATAGCAATTTTGAGCTCCTAAGGTTATATTGTAACATATAATGCTAAGGTTTGTACATATGTATGTGTATCTCGTCCAAGTGGGAGATTGTAAGATATATGGACTTATATATACATACATATGAACAATATATGGATAAATTATATTTTATGTGCTATCTTTTGGTTTGGCCTAATTTTGTGGTCTTATGGACATTATATTAATGGGGCCAATGTATTGTCATAAAAAGTGTAAGACTAATGTGTAGATACCCAAAAGGGTAACCTTAGTTAATGATGGGCTAGCTAAGGTTACATATGTGTAACCATGGTTACATGCTTGTGACTCTTGAGTTTTGTAACTCATTTGTTATAAAGTGGGGGTTATGGTTCCCACATTATTGCAAGACATAATCTCTTCTTCCTCCCATTGAATCAAGAGAAAAACTCCATTGTTGTCTTGCAAATCCTTGTGGAAAGCCATACACCAATTTGGTTATTGTCATATTATTGTTGTTGTGAAATCATTCACATATTTTAGTCTTGTGAGGAATTCTTGTGGAAACATCAACTTCAAGACAATCTTGAAGGAAGGATCAAGGAGCAATCTTCATAAGGACATTTGGACAATCATCAAAGGAGGTTCAAAGATTTCCACAAATGGATTCAAGTAAGATTCCGCTCATGTAGTTGTAGTTCCGAATTATTCGATATGAAGGATATTGTATTTTAATTGGAATCATTATTCTAACAGAGGCTGTTTCCAAATAGACCCTCGGCATCCTTCTCTCCAAGATTTTCCCACCTTGCTCTTGGGGAGACTCGAACTTACAAGCTCTCGGTTGGAAGTGGGGTTGCTTACCATCAGAAAAACATAAGAATCTTTCCAATATCAGAATTTGCAAGACCTTATTAGGTGTAAATATGTGGACTAAGCGAAAGAAATGACAAACAAGTGAAAAACTTAAGTTAGAAGAACTCAACATTTTGCAAAAATTCTAAACTAAATTTTCAACATGATAACTAGAGTTTGAAAAATACTCATCCCACTATGACTATATAAAGTGACAGTAGATGTCACTCCTTATCTGCATAAAGCATTGAAATCTACAAATTTACTTACTTATAAAAAAAATTGAAATGCCTCATGATATTACTTGCAATTAATTTTTCTTTTAATTTTAGCTGACTAGAGACCAAAAATAAATTCTAATTTTTCGATAGTTGATACAACTGTTTCGTAAATCTGACGGGAAATTTTATCAAACTAGTGGAAGAAATTGAAAAAAAAATTAACAGATGGATGGATGTTAGAAATTTTTATAAAGCCGAACGTAAGTAATGATTCACAACGGAGAAATTTTCTATGCACTGTTAAATCAAATCTAACTCTGAAGTAGATAAACAAAGAAAATCAAAGCTTCACCTAATGCCTTTCTCCTTGCCTTTTTCGTAATCAAAGTTTTTCAATGGCGATTGCGGTATTTGAGCTTTGAGGGTTCGAGAATGGGTTTATCTTTTTTAATTGTTGGCTTTTGTTTTGTTTATTTTACGGTGACACATGAATTTTAACGGGGCAGCATTAGTTTTAGGCTTTTAGCTAGAGTTTGTTAGAAGGACCAAAGCTACTTCACTTTTGCAAACTTAAGGGATTGAAGATGCTCAATGGTATATTTAGAGGACAAAGTCATGCCTACCCTTAAAAATGAGATATAAGTTTTAGCTGATTAGAAACCAAAAACGAATTCTAGTTTTTTCGATAGTTGATACAACTGTTTCGTAAATCTAACGGGAAATTTTATCAAACTAGTGGAAGAAATTGAAAAAAAATTAACAGATTGATGGATGTTAGAAATTTTTATAAAGCCGAACGTAAGTAATGATTCACAAGAGAGAAAATTTTCTATGCGCTGTAGATTCAAAATCTAACTTTGAAGTAGATAAACAAAAAAAATCAAAGCTTCACCTAATGCCTTTCTCCTTGCCTTTTTTTCGTAATCAAAGCTTTTCAATGGCGATTGCGGTATTTGAGCTTTGAGGGTTCGGGAATAGGTTTACCTTTTTAAATTATTGGCTTTTTTAATTTTTTTACGGTAACACGTGAGTTTTAACCGGGCAACATCAGTTTTAGGCTTTTAGCTAGAGTTTGTTAGAAGGACCAAAGCTGCTTCACTTTAGCAAACTTAAGGAAGTGAAGATGCTCAATGTCATATTTAGAGGACAAAGCATTCTTAGCTGACTAGAGACCAAAAACGTATTCTAATTTTTTCGATAGTTGATACAACTGTTTCGTAAATCTAACGGGAAATTTTATCAAACTAGTGGAAGAAATTGAAAACAAAATTAATCGATGGATGGATGTTAGAAATTTTTGTAAAGCTAAAGTAATGATTCACAACGGAGAAAATTTTCTATCCACTGTAAAATCAAAATCTAACTCTGAAGTAGATAAACAAAGAAAATCAAAGCTTCACCTAATGCCTTTCTCCTTGCCTTTTTCCGTAATCAAAGCTCTTCAATGGCGATTGCGGTATTTGAGCTTTGAGGATTCGGAAATGGGTTTATCTTTTTTAATTATTGGCTTTTGTTTTATTTTTTTATGGTGACACGTGAGTTTTAACGGGGTAGCATCAGGGCTTTTAGCTAGAGTTTGTTAGAAGGACAAAAGCTGCTTCACTTTAGCAAAGTTAAGGGATTGAAAATGCTCAATGGCATATTTAGAGGACAAAGTCATGTCTACCCTTAAAATGAGATATAATTTTTAGCTAACTAGAGACCAAAAATGAATTCTAATTTTTTCGATAGTTGATACAACTGTTTCGTAAATCTAACGGGAAATTTTATCAAACTAGTGGAAGAAATTGAAAACAAAATTAACCGATGGATAGATGTTAGAATTTTTTATAAAGCCAAACATAAGTAATGATTCACAACAGAGAAAATTTTCTATCCACTGTAAAATCAAAATCTAACTCTGAAGTAGATAACCAAAGAAAATTAAAGCTTCACCTAATGCCTTTCTCCTTACCTTTTTTCGTAATCAAAGCTTTTCAATGGGGATTGCGGTATTTGAGCTTTGGGGGTTCGGGAATGAGTTTACCTTTTAAAATTGTTGGCTTTTGTTTTGTTTTTTAACGGTGACACGTGAGTTTTAACGGGGCAACATTAGTTTTCGGCTTTTAGCTAGAGTTTGTTAGAAGGACCAAAGCTGCTTCACTTTAGCAAACTTAAGAGATTGAAGATGCTCAATGACATATTTAGAGGACAAAGTCATGCCTACCCTTAAAAATGAGATATAATTTTTAGCTGACTAGAGACTAAAAACGAATTTTAATTTTTTCGATAGTTGATACAACTATTTCGTAAATCTAACGGGAAATTTTATCAAATTAGTGGAAGAAATTGAAAAAAAAATTAACAGATGGATGGATGTTAGAAATTTTTATAAAGTCGAACGTAAGTAATGAGTCACAAGGGAGAAAATTTTCTATGCACTGTAAAATCAAATCTAACTCTAAAGTAGATAAACAAAGAAAATCAAAGCTTCACCAAATGCCTTTCTCCTTGCCTTTTTTCGTAATCAAAGCTTTTCAATGGCGATTGCAGTATTTGAGCTTTGAGGGTTCGGGAATAGGTTTACCTTTTTTAATTGTTGGCTTTTTTTTTATGGTGACACGTGAGTATTAACGGGGCAGCATTAGTTTTAGGCTTTTAGCTAGAGTTTGTTAGAAGGACCAAAGCTGTTTCACTTTAACAAACTTAAGGGATTGAAGATGCTTAATGGCATATTTAGAGGACAAAGTCATGCCTACCCTTAAATTGAGATATAATTTTAGCTAAAAATTCTATTTTGCACATCATACTTAAATTAACATGCTAAACGAATTGTGCCAACTGGATAAATTATCAATATTGATAAACTTTAGATTTACGTCATAATGTGTGCAATTATCAATAAATTCCAAGTTTATTATGGTATGATTTTTTATATCAATAAAATTCTAATTTATTGAGGTATTTTTTTGTTTATGTAGTACAAACTGGAGAATAAAGCAGATAGCTTTTCACATGTATATTACACCGCTATAAGTTATAGTAATAGAAGATATTAAATCTTTCCTTTATTTATAGTCTCAATATAATCAATTATTTTCGAGAATACTTTATAAACTCAATAAGTTTCTTTGAGACTTACTACAAAATAATATCTTATTGGCAATTAATTTTATTTCTCCAAAGTAGTATAATTGGCTCTTCTAGAGCTTTCAATTAATTTTGTACTACTACATATTCATCAACATCCATATGGTATATATCACTTTCAAGGAGAAAGATATACCATAATGTTCATGTCAAAATTATATGTAAGATCTGTTTCTTGCATTACTATTGTCTTTTAATAATTACATATCCAAAATGCGTACAATAGGTATTTAATCAATGACCATTCATGCAATAATAATGACATTTATTTTATTTTATTTTATCTCAAACCTCTTTCTAGAGGTGAGTGTGGCATATTTCATGTGACGACCCAGAGGTTCATCACCTGCTTTTAATCAAATTTTGTGTCTTCGAGGCCTTGAAAACCTCATATAAGGTAGCTTCGATTTGTGTGCGCAGTACGACGTAGCCGGAAAGGTTATATATGAGTTTTGTGAAAAATTCTAAATTTTAATATTTAAAATGATTAAATTTGACTTCGGTCAATATTTTGAGTAAATGGACCCAGATCCGTGATTTGTCGGTCCGGAGGGTCCGTAGGAAAATATGGGACTTGGACGTATGCCTGAAATCGAATTCCGAGGTCCCAAGCCCGAGAAATAAATTTTTGAGTAAAGTTATTTTCTGGAAACAATTATAGAAAATGGAAATGAAATTCGATTGGAAGACTATGGTATCGGGCGCGTGTTTTTGTTCCGGCGCCCGATACAAGTCTTATATGTGATTTAAGCACTTTCTGTAAAGTTTGATTAAAATCGGATGTCGTTTGACGCTATCCGGACCCTAATAGGGAATTTATGCTTAAAAGGGATATTTGAGAAATTTCATTGATCTTGAGGTTCAATTCTATGTTCATGATGTTATATTGGTGATTTGATCGCATGAATAGTTTGTAAGATGTTTTTGAGTATGTGTATGCCTGGATTAGAGTTTTGAGGGCTCGGGTGAACTTCGAGTAGGTTCTGGGATGCCTTAGGCTTTAAAAGATCAGATGTTGCAGGTTTAGAAAATTGACAGGTCTATGAACCATCTAGCCCGGGCCGCGAGAAAATACGTGCGGTTGCGGTTGCCTTCGCGCGGTCCGTGGTGGGTGTTGCGCGGCCGCGGTCGGCTTAGTGCGGTCCGCAGTGGGCAAAGACCCGCATGCCTTTAGCAAGCATGTGCTGCCGCGATCCTTTTTTGTCAGGTACGCACGGGGGACCTTAGAGGGGTATAAATATACATGAATTTAAGTTATTTTATACTTTTCAAAAACCCCAAAACATAAGAGGCGATTTTCCAAACAACTATTCTCCTCCAAAACGATTGGTAAATGATTTCTAACTCATTTTCTTTACTCCTTAACATCTTTTAACATGATCTCAACTTCAGATCAAAGATTTTCATGGGAAAACTTGGTGTTTTGGGTAAAACTTAGGTTTTTTAAAAATTAGGGAGTTGGACTTAAATTTGAGGTCCGATTTCAAAATAAATCATATATTTGGATTCGTAGGGGAATGTGTAATCGGGTTTTGGTCCGAACCTCGAGTTTCGACCATATGGGCCCGGGGGTATTTTGACCTTTCGGGGTAAACTTATTTTCATGCATCGGGGTTGATTTATTTTTGCATTTGTTATTGAGATTAAGTAACTTATGATTAGATTCGAGCATATTGGTGGTGGAACCAAGGGGAAAGGCTATAATTGAGGCTTAAGTTGAATTCAAGGCATTAAGGTAAGTGTTCAGTCTAACCTAGCTTGAGGGTTAGGATTTGAGTCTTATATGCTAATTGCTCTTTGTTGAGTACGATGTATATGCATGGTGAATAGTATCTATATGTTGGTGTCAATCATGACTGTGGGTCCTAAATTGGAAGTTTTGTATTCTTAAATGACATCATGTGTGCTTAACTAATGAACTATCATATCAGGCAAAGATTTGTTTATCCTCGTAGATCCTAATTGATTGAGTATCTTCATTAATCAAACTAAGTTTAGGTTGGTTATAGTTGATTCTCCCTTGTCAGGATTTCTTGTGATTATGTGATAACATGAAATGGGATTGGTGGTATGCCTACCACAAGATATTGAATTGGAACGGGTGGTACACCTACCACAAGATATTGAAATGGGAGTGGGTGGTACGCCTACCATAAGATATTAAAATGGGAGCGAGTGGTATGTCTACCCCAAGATATTGAAATGGGAGCGGGCGGTACACCTACCACAAGATAATGAAATGGGAATGGGTGGTATGCATACAACAAGATATTGAAATGGGAGTGGGTAGTACGCCTACCATGAGATGTAATGAAATGGGATCGGGTGGTATACCTACCACGAGATGTAATAAAATGGGATCGGGTGGTATACCTATCACGAGATATAATAAAATGGGATCAGGTGGTACGCCTACCATGAGATATAATGAAATGGGATCGGGTGGTACGCCTACTACGAGATATAATAAAATGGGATCGGGTTGCACGCTTGCAGCAAGATTGGAACTGAAGGTGAAAGTTGTTTTTACTTCTCTTTACCTGCGTTAGTAGTTAAATTACAATTTTTCCTTATTGTTCTTGACATTCTGTTTATCTGTCATCCCCACAACATGTTCCCCCTTTCCCAGCCTTAAAGTTCTTATTACTTGTTTACTTTTCTGCTATATTTTATGTAATTGCACTTGCTTATCTGGAGTCTGGTCCTAGCCTGTCACTACTTCGCCGGGGTTAGGCCAGACACTTACCAACACATGGGGTTGGTTGTGCTGATGCTACACGTTGTGCTCTTTTTCACAGATCCAGGTGACGGAGTAGCATTTGAGCAGCAGTATTAGATCGGGAGCCAGCCTTCAGTCCATCGAGACACTGAGGTAGCCTTGAAAAAAACAAAGAAGGTCTTAGAACTGCTAACGGCGGGAAACTAGGAATTAGCTTCACCTCTCCAATGTTGAAGTTAGAACCTCCCTTGAAAATTCTCCATTGTCAACCTCAAGTTCTTTCCTACTAGTAAAAGACCTTACTAATCTAGTTATATTAGGAACTCCCTTTATCGAAGAGCTCAAACCTTTTATGGTGACAAAACAAGGAATCCTGATCGAACACATATGAGGTAAAACCTTTCTTACTTTCGATAGACCTCCAGTGGCAAAGTTCTTGTCCACCATAAAAAGTAAGGAAGCACAGATCAATTTCCTCAAAGAAGAAATAGCATTCCAAAGGTTACAACAACATCTTCAAAATTCTTCCCTCCAATCCAAGGTAAAAAGTTTAGAAACCAAATCCAGGAAGAACTTTTTGCTGATCTACCTGCAGCCTTTTGGAACTGCAAGAGACACGTTGTTAGGCTCCCTTACGAACATGAATTTTGACGAAAAAACAATCCCCACAAAGGCTCGTCCTATTCAGATGAATCACGAGCTAACCATTCATTGCCAAAAAGAAATCAATGATCTTCTTGAAAAACGCATCATCTCTCCAAGCAAATCCCCTTGGAGTTGTGCTGCTTTTTATGTCAATAAAAACTCTGAAATAAAACGAGGCGTCCCTCAATTAGTCATCAATTATAAACCTTTGAACAAGGCACCTCGTTGGATTAGATACCCTATTCCAAACAAAAAGGATTTACTTCAAAGGCTTTATGCTGCAACCATTTTTTCAAAATTTGATCTAAAATCAGGATTTTGGCAAATTCAAGTAGATCCCAAAGAAAGGTATAAAAATGCTTTTACAGTACCATTTGGACAATATGAATGGAATGTAATTCCATTCGATTTAAAAAATGCTCCTTCTGAATTTCAAAGGTTTATGAGTGATATTTTTAATCCTTTCGCAGATTTTATTATTGTCTATATTGATGATGCTCTAGTATTTTCTACTAGCATAGATAAACATTTTAAGCATATAAAAGTCTTTTTTAATGTTATCAAAGAAAATATATTATTTTTGTCAAAAACTAAATATAATCTTTTTCAAACTAACATCCGATTTCTTGGACACAATATCGAGCAGGGGATCATTGTCCCTATTCAAAGATACATTCAATTTGCTGCCAAATTTCCTGACCAAATTTTAGATAAAACTCAGCTTCAACGATTTTTAGGATGTGTTAATTATGTACCAGATTTTATTCCAAGCCTTAGCAATTTGCTAAAACCTCTCCATGATAGGTTGAGAAAACCTCCACCTCCGTGGACTTCAGTTCACACCGACATTATTAAAGAAATCAAGTTGAAAATCAAAGACCTTCCTTGCTTATCTCTCCCTGATCCTTCTGCATTCAAAATAGTTGAGACCGATGCATCAGATATTGATTATGCTGGCATCCTAAAAGAGAAAAGGATAACAATGAACAGATTATTGCATTTGCTTCAAAATATTGGAATAATTCCCAACAAAATTATCCTACAATTTAAAAGGATTTTTTAGCAGTTGTTTTGTGCATTTCTAAATTTCAAGCTGATTTATTAAATTAAAATTTTTTATTAAGGATTGATTGTAAAGCTGTAAAATCTGTTTTACAAAAAGATGTACAAAATCTTGCTTCTAAACATACATTTGCTAGATGTCAAGCTATTTTATCCATTTTTGATTTTGATATAGAATATATCAAAGGGAGCTCAAACTGTATTCCAGATTTTCTTACCAGAGAATTCTTGCGGGGAAGTTAAAATGCCAAGAAAAAGGAAAGCCGAGATTTCAGAACCTCCAATACCTGCTCTCCCTCCTCCGGAGAAAAATATTATAGAAACAATACAATCCGATACAGATTCCACACAACAAACAATTTCAGTTGCCTCCAAGCAACTCCCAAAAAGCACAGCTGGACCAAACCGGCCCAAATATTGATAGCCGTCAGACTACGCCATGAGCGGAGTCCCCCAAGTTCGTTTGATAGAAAATTCAGGACCAATCTCAATTTCCAGTCCAAAAAAGTGGGCAGAAGAAGAGTCTCACAGTCTTACGCTCAATTAGCACAAACCATGTCTTCTCCTTGGACAGAAGAAGAATTCAAACAATGGCAACAACTCATGGGCATAAAAAATCAAATGACCATGCGTGCCTTATACAAAAAACAACTGAGAAATCAGTATCAATAGTACAAAAAATATTGTTCCAATGTGGCGGCGCAAAGCCACGAATCTTCTTCCAATTCCATGGCGGCCCAAAGTCACACGGCCTCTTCACTTTCTGTGGTTGCAAGAAGAACCACACAAAAAATATTGGGGGCTAAAATCCCCATTGTAGGTACAGGGTGTCCGTCCAACATCGCGAATACTACAACCAATCAAGCACTTTCCTCATCAGTGCCACAACCTATTTCTTCAAAGAAGGGCCTCTCCTCTGAGGAACCCTATTATATCAAGAATGAAAGTTTTTACCCACTTATCCAAATTGAACCAGAATTCTGGAACTCAACCCTCCAAGAGGTAGCTAAGAAAGTGCTTAGCCCTTCAGCCAATTTTATTCAAAATAGCCTCCAACATACCCAAAGGTATTATGAGTTTATTCTCACAGATACTAGATCTTGCTTGTTCAAGCCCCGCAAAGAAAAACAAACTCAATCATATGTCACACATACTACGGTGTGGATTAACAAAATAATCTCACCAAAAGAATGGGGAACCCACCCATTAAATACAAAAGACTTTTCCAGCCTTTTGACCCATAATTTTACAATTACTATGACTATCAGGCATCCTGGATGAATGCTTTCACCTTCCAAAACCAACTTGGAAAGCATTCATGGTTTATACTTTGGAGTAAACAATTAACCTATGAATTCCCTCAGTGGTTTATAAATCAATGGTGGCCTGTATATGGTTATAGAGTTGAAATCCTTCCAACACCAGTAAAAAAAGGATATGATTATTTATGTCATAAATTTTCTAGTGAACAGAAAATACCTATACTCCTCCAATTTTCCCACCGATTTCATATCCCATAGATATACTTCCAAAAGTTTTCCTTCCACAAACCTGAAGGACATAAAGGACTACCATGGTTAGCCCTCCAAGGATACTACAAATTGTATAAAATATGGGATTCATCCGAAGCCTATGTATCGGCGGTGGACAAGTGGTTTCTATCATATCCACGGTATCTAGCTATTACAGATGTTGCTCAAATTTTATTTTTACAACAAAAGTCTGTTGCCAACACAACTGGCTGTACCAGCACCAGGCATGATTTTATTCAGCAAATGGATACCCTGAAGACACAAACTCCAGGCCAACAAAGTCAAGCATCTTCAGCTGACAAATCATCAAAAGAAGAAGAAGACCTAGATTCAATGTTGTGATGTAATTAATTAGAAATTATATCAGCATGACACTACAATGACATCGCAACTCACATCATCCATTACATCATCTGGCACTTACTCCTAATGACATCATGAATGACATTAGAAAACATTATGTAATTTTTACTTTTTTGGCTATAAATAGCCCGCCATATCACTTGTAAGACACACCTTATATACTACCGCTTGAGAAAGAATTCTCTCATCTCTCTAGAATTGGTTAGAGCTCTCTATAGTTATTAATATAAGTTTTTACTTGTATTATCAATTTTTCGTTTTCAATAATAATCAAGTTTAAGTTTATTTTACTTTTGTCTAAATTTATATTTATATTACGCTGCATTATGGTCGGTTATACCGCCTAATTTACTTTATCGCATTTTGCATTATGGTCGATTATACCGCCTAATTTATTTTTTTCATTCTAACTATATTTTCTGCAGGTTTAATCATATTATTACTTGCTTCCTGTCCTTACTTTTATTCATTTCCCCCCTAATCTTTTAGGGGCTTCGCTTCCGTTCCCCTTATATATATATAAACTCATTCTAGGCATTATGCCTAATGGATATTGTTAAAAAAAGCAATTTTAAAAAGAAAACTAACTAAACAGGATGTTTAAAAGGAGTAGGGCAGAAATATCAATTATATATATTTTAAGTTGAAATGGCTATAACTAATTTACATTAATGATAATGACTAATTTTGGATATCAATAACAATAACAACCCCATATAATTCTACTTAGTGGGGTATGAGGAGTGCAATATGTACTCATACCTTGTCCCTAGCTTGAGTTAGAGAGAGGTTGTTTCCAAATAAACCCTCGACCCACCTTGGTCTTGAGAGACTCGAACTCACAAGCTATCAGTTGAAAATGAAGATTACTTACCACAAGAGCCTGTTATCTTAATTTTGGATATCTAACTATAAAAATAGGTATGTCGTGCCATTTTGAGACATTGGTGAGTGAATATTTTCTGACAAATTCGGTGTCACTTTAGGTTTAATCGAAAGTCCATGGGCTCGGGGTGAAAGTCGGTGCCGTGCCACAAAATTATCACTTTCGCAAAAGAATCTCTTCTCTTTGTATTTAAAAGGCAAAATACTTTAAATCACCCTTAAATTTGACTCAAATTATTAGTATTCTTCCTGAATAAATCCGGTCTTACCAACCCCCCTCAACTTGGCCTTTTGAGAGCCATTACCCCTTAGACGCTGATGTGGCAAAAAGTGTGAGTGCACTCATCTGTCACTTGAATTTTTCTGTCTATGTGGCATTTTGTTTTGAAAAATGAAACATCTTTTTACCTTTTTAAGAATATTACTTTCTACATAATTTTTTTTCGAATAAAATCTAAAATAAAACTTGGATAGAATTACATTATTTAGGCTAAATTTTTTTTAGCCAAAAATTATAAAGTTTTAGTTAATCTTTTTTTGAATTTGACATGAAAATAACGATTTACACAACTGAAATAAATATTCAAGGCATATAAAAAGTTATATGAAATACATAAATTGAAATGAATTATTTTGGCTATAATTTTTTATATAGCTCTATATTATGGTGCTTTATTTTTTTAATACATATTTTACCTAAAAAAGTAAAAATATACATAGTTGAAATAAATAGTCATTGCATCAAAAGAAGAAATAAAAAGAATGTACAATTATAAGAAATTACAAGTGCAATTGTATACTATTTTTCTTTTTTCTTTTGATGCAATGACTATTTATTTCAACTATGTATATTTATAAGTTTTTAGATGTCTTAACTATTTATTTCAATTGTATAAATTTTTATTTTCAGGTCAAGTTCAATAATAGATTAACTAAAACTTTACTTTTTATCCAATAAAAATATTTAACCTAAATAATATAATTATATCCCAGTTTTATTATAATTTTCTTGGAAAAAATTATTTAAAAAAGTAATATTTTTAAAAAGATAAAAAAAATATTTTTATTTAAAAAGAAATACCATATACAGATAAATCCACCTGCTAAGCCGATGCACTTAACACCGACATAGTTCTGGAAGGATATTAATACTGTTACTTTATGATATTTTGGATAGACAGCTATAAACACTTGATTCGTGGAAAGCGTTGTACATAAAGCTGGGTGATTTGCACAGTGATCTGGAAAGCATAGTTTTATAAAGGAAAACGAAGATTTTGGTAGCTTTAATTTATGAGAGATTCTAGAGGAGTTTGCTGTTTGAGAACATTTGCTCTTTCTCTCTATTAGCAAGTAAGGTGTTTTCCCTTTTCAAATGTGAAGTTTCTCTCATCTAGATGCTTTTGTGAGATCTGAATTTGGATGGATGAAGTGGGAAGTTACTGACAACGACTTGTGTTAGATTAATTTGAGTATGCGTGCTAAATGATTATGCTCTACTTGTTTATTTTCTGTTTCTTTTTGTTTTAAGGAACAATTGCTATTGGCTGCTAATTTGAGAAGCAACTAGTTGTTGGATTTCTTGCTGAATTAGCCAAATAATTCTGGGCGCTGGTAGTGTCGTTATCTTATTTGATCACGTAAACTGATTTTTTGATTTCTAAATCTAGGATGTTTGGTTGGATATTAAGTTGGTAATGAAATAGAGGTGAGGATGAGACATTGTGGGTGGGTGCTACTTGGAGACAATTCTAAGTAGCAGAAAGGGAATCAATGCTCATATTTTGTAGGTGTAGAGCGGAAAATAACTTACCTTTATATTGGGACAATTAACTTATATAGAAAACATTTTCCTGGTAAAATTTTTATTTTCTTAATAAAGAGGTACGTACAGGAGTTGCATCTTCATCTAGCTTTCTTTTTCTATATGTTATTTTTGCAGCAACCAAACTGGTTATACTTCTGGTACAGGAAGGGATAGGGTGTTAATCTTTTCATGGGCATAGAGTGTAGTTCTGAGTGAAATAGTTGAAACTTGTTATTGAATAAGTCATTATTGATTGCACGCTCACTCTTTCGTATGGCAGTGGACGATTCTTCCAAACCTTGTTCTCTTTGGCTATTTTGTTTCATTGTTCAAATGCTCCTGTCTACAAGTCGAACTTCAAAAGAGTACATGTGCATTTCAAATATATGTTCAAACCTGCAAACTGTATATGTGTTATGCCGAACAAACTACAAAGTTATACAGATAATGGGCTTCTCAATGCTTATATGAATGCTTTTGAAAAAATAAGCAGGGTGGAAAATTGCCATTTATTTGAGATGAAACTGAAATTGACCATATTAGGAGATTGGATAGATTATTGGAGATACTTTTCCTTACATAAGTTATTTTTATGTCTGTATATTCCCTTTTTTTTGCAACTTAAAATTTGGGCTGGTGATTTTGTGCTTAGCAGCTTGGTTATGGCACAAATACTTAGAGTTAATGGATAGCTGATTGAGGAGCTTTTTGCTGCTGTTACTTATAGATTACTATGCAGTTATCTTTGGGTCGTTTAGACAGAGCTTTCACAATCAATGGCACAGTATTAACTGGGATACTGGATCACCATTTTTTCTTCGGAAGGTGGTGCAAATAGGGTTCTTGATTGAGGTGGTGAGATCCAAGTGGGACCCACAACAACCCTGTAAGCAAGGGTCGTTAGCATTTGTATAACCATGTCATTGTCTATTGATAAGTATTTTACTCACAACTATTTGAAGGTTAGCGCCTTCTTACTACATTTGCAATGGATTCTTTTTTGTGCTTCTTTTGGTTGCATAACCTCATGGATCTAGTACATCCCCCGCACACCAAAAAAAAAAAAAAAAACAATTCCGAAAACAAAGCATTGAGTAACTTCCATAAGCATAGTTTCTTATATTCCTTTGCATTTGTCTGTAGATATCAGCGCACGTCCCATTTGTTTTACGCCCATTTTGCGACAATAGTTTTTTGATATGTGAACTGCATGTTCTTATCTGGCCTTTGTGTCTTGTGAGATTTTTGGTATCTGAATATCTTGACGTTATCCACATTAAATATTTCCGGATTCATTTCCTGTTGTGCATCTTGCCGATGAAGTATCATATATTGCAGGGAAGTTCTTGGCTAGATGTGTAGGCATGATTTCTGAGCTGCTATGAGACAAGTGGAAAATAAAAGTGTTTTTAGAAAGTTCAATGTAGTCCCTGCATAATAGTTTGCATTTAGTACCTTCTATTTGGCTTCGTTGTTGTCCTTCCCATAAGATCCAAACTTGGCAACCAAGATCATCCATTTCCTCTACAGATGATATTTTAAGCAGTTTTTTCTAGTTCTCTCTTCATTAACAAAAAAAGAAAGTTCACCTCTTTCTCCAATTATGTCAGAATTGGAGAGAACGATTATCGGGCTTGAAGTGTTGTATTGCTCTAGGAGTGTATTCATTCTTTAGCTCTAATTTTCTTAGATCATGCTCTAGTAATGCCGATCTCAATTCTTAGTTCTTTATAGTGATACACAACCAAAATGAAGTGTCCACTTTCACAGATATTTTAACAATTTACTCAACGTAATTGAAGCTAT
Source organism: Nicotiana benthamiana (assembly GCA_034376525.1). Lineage (NCBI taxonomy): Eukaryota > Viridiplantae > Streptophyta > Magnoliopsida > Solanales > Solanaceae > Nicotiana > Nicotiana benthamiana. Next base: position 111,216,778 of record CM067331.1, read on the forward strand.
GTGTTTTTTTTTTTTAATAAGGAGATATGTTTGTGTTTTGCATTTTCACTGAGTGGAAACAACCTCTCTGCCCTTTCGGGTAGGGATAAGGCTCGTCTACATATTACTCTCCCCAGACCCCACTTTGTGGGACATTACTGGGTAGTTGTTGTTGTTTTTGTGTGTTTTGCATGCAATTCTATATTACTGTTAACTGTTAAATACATGCAAGGGCACTTTCACTAGGCTACCTGCACATGATGTACTTGTATTTATTTGATACGTGAGATATTTAACTTTCAACTCTTGACGTTTAGCATGCCAGCTATAGACTTTTTCTGCTCAGTTGACAAAGTCAAATGGGTGACTAAACCAATAAAAGTTTAGCAATGAAATTGCCGGAAATCAATCTTCAGAGACTACATTGGACTTCTTTTAAAAATATTAAGACTCCCTCTGTGGGAAAAAATATCAAAAATAAGAAAGGTTTTGTGCCATTTGTGTTGAAGAAATCTCAACAATTGGTTGTTTTTATCCAGTTAACATGTAGTAGTTCCAGTAAGATGAGGTGCATGGGGAAACAGCTTTCAATTTGCTGTAAATCCCATTCATTTATGTCATAAATGTGCTAGCACCTAACTGATTACTTGCAATGTTGGTACCTGTGCCCATAGATTGTATGTTGCAAATTGATCCAACAATTTTGGGTTTTTAGCAGCAGATGGGACCTTTAAGTACTTAAATGGTTCTAACTCCCAGAGGAGCTTTTGCCTAGTTTTTTCCCCCTTTGAGGTAAATAGATTACTTTCCTAAAGATTTATGAAGGTTCTGACAAAATTCTCATTCTCCAGCTGGAAATAAGGAGAATGGCAGCAGAGCTTGTTAATTCTGCAACAAGTGACAAACTCACTGAAATAGATTGGACAAAAAATATTGAAATATGTGAATTGGTTGCACATGATCACAAGTATGGCAGTTTCTTTCAACTCCCTCTCAAATTTTATACTGAGTGGCGGTAGTACTAGTACCTTCAGCTATTACTTTACCAAAAATGAAGTTTAAATCTGTTACATAAAGTCTTCTCTTTCTTTCTCTTCTTTTTTTTTAATAAAGGAAGAAAATTTCATTGAAAGAAGAGTAAAACATGCCAGTATAAAATCTGTTAGATAAAGTCTTTACTGGCACAGTTACGTTTTCTTTTAAGTTTGATTCTTATAGAATTTGTGAACATGCTTGATTCTTATAGAATTTGTGAACATGCCTTTTAAATAAGAACTTCATTATTGAGAATGATTAGTATCTAATGTCAAATGAAAAAAGGAGAAAAAAATAATAGAGTTCCCTAAGCTCATATATTGCTACAGTAAGATGATTTTTTTTTTTTTTGAAATTGTAAACGTTTTATTGATATAAGGTACCAAGATGGTACAAAGTAGTACAATAACAAAGGGAAAGCTGAAAGTACTTTTTCCCTATCTTTAAAAGGTGTTGGCTTCACAAGCTTCTTTACTATTGCCAATTTTAGTACTTTGTGGTACTTTGATAGTTTCTCCAATGAAATACTATTCTGAGTACCTTATCCAAAAAAAAGGTACCGATTCTATGGCTCCTTACTATGTTTTTAATATATGTAGTTAACAGAGACCCTCATTTGCATGGTCCCTGTGATATGCCTAAGTAGGAACTACATGCTGAATTTTTTTTTACTAGGATTAATGAGTGTAAACTCATCCAGTTTTTATTTATAATTCTTAAAAATCCCCATTTCACTTGTGGAAACCAAGTTCTTGCTAATCTGGTGTGGTACTCCAATTTTTGTGTTGAATAAGTTTTCTAAGGAACTATGACTAAGCCATATTTAGCTACATTTCTGCCAAGCACTTAGGTTGCATCTTATTGATGACTCAAGGACATGATATTGCTTTGATTTGAGCAGGCAAGCCAGAGATGTCGTTAAAGCTATAAAGAAACGACTGGGAAGCAAAAGCCCAAACTCACAGCTCTTCTCAGTAAATGTCAGTGCTTTTAGATTCTCCAACATTTTCCATCTGATTGGAAATTTTGTTGTCCCGTTTATTGTATAACAATCTTTTTGCTGGTTTAGCAGTCTTTATAAAGACACTTCATTTGTTGGTTATACTTACTGGGCTGTCACTTAATACTGCAGTTGCTGGAAATGTTGATAAACAATATCGGAGAACCTGTTCATAAGCAAGTTATTGATACAGGAATCCTTCCGGTACTTGTGAAGATAGTAAAGAAAAAGGTCTGCAATTTTTCAGCTTTTATTTTTATCCCCCCCCCCCCCCCCCACCCGTGTTCTTAAATTTTTCATGTTCAGGTCTTGCTATTGCTCCTAATATCTAAGGAGGTGTTAATTTTTGCTTTCTCTTTATATAGTCAGATCTACCTGTAAGAGAAAAGATATTTCTTCTTCTGGATGCTGCACAGACTTCTCTTGGCGGAGCTTCTGGGAGATTCCCTCAGTATTATTCTGCATATTATGAGTTAGTGGTAGGTAGATTCTCTCTAACCGTACATATAACAGTATTCTATTGAGAAACATTGACCTGTCTGTACTCTATTGAAAAAGAAAAGAAAGAGTTGAAGAGGCTATATGTTGTGTGTAAATCCTTTAATTATATCTCCTTAATTTTGAGGATGGTCATCATCTGTTTCTTAACTAATTGACTCTACGTTTGGTGCTTACACAAACTCAAAGTTAGCACATATATTTTGATGTAATTTTTCACAAGGTTATTGAAAACTGAGAAATTTGACCAAGTTATGCGTTATGAAAATTTTGATAACTGGTAAAAGGTTCTTTTATGATTAGAAAAGTAAAGAAGATAGGAAGGAAGAAAAAGGAGCAGTAGATCTAGTGAAGAAAAAGATGTCACACACAAAATGTTAAGAACAAGGAAAAAAACAGCAGCGTTTTGGAGATAAGAGTAGCTCCATACAAGTAGTAAAAATGAATTGTATCTTAAATTTTCTCACTTCTGGCGTAAAGAACTTTTTGTAGAAGATGCAGAATCTATTTTTCACTTTTGGAACCTTATAAAGTATACAGGGGCTGTAACTTGTAAATACTGTTGCCAGCATAATCTTTGTGCTGATGAATGAAATGTCACCATTCTCAAAGAAAATGCTAAAACCATATCAACAAAATATTTCATTCTTGTTTTATACTTTCAGAATGTATTTTCCCCAAATAGCTCGCGTAGTTCCATTGCTCAATGGATGAAGTTTGGACCCCAAGTCCTCAATAACTCTTAACATTACTGATGCGGATTGTATTTAAAGACAACTCCTGAAGTTCATGCTCCTATAGCCATGTAGAATGGAGGAGAGAACTTACATCTTGACTTAGGCTAGTTGTAGCCTGGTTTCTTGTGGCTTATGCGGTGTCGAGTGAAACAATGCTGTAAAATATCAAGCAACTAGGATGATATTCCAGAATTGAGGACAAAGAATCAAAGATCTCTTTTGTTTTACCAGTACCTTTGGTGTAAGCAGAAAATAAGTGTGTTGTATTAGAGAGTCAGGATAGATTTTTGGGGTTTCTAATGATATTCATTTTAGAATCATATTGTATTAGTCACACCAACTTGGTGCTTATAAAATTTTCTTATGTATTAAAAAAGGTATGGATGTGCAACAAATTCAGCCACCACCTGCAGTTTTGACACTCAACCTCGTGACTTCAGATGTGCATAAGCATCGAAAGTAGAAATTAATACAACTAGAGAAGAAGTGATCAAATCTTACCTGAACTAAGGAAGAATACACTAAAAAGATAAGTTTTGGATTCTAAACGTATTATGTGGATTGCCTTTTGGACATAAAAGAATGTCCAATTCTGCTCCACGGTCAATTCCAAAGTAACAGTAAGTAGAAAATGGAAGAGAACCAAAAGTAGTTTGTTTTGTGCTTTTCCCTTTGGATCGACTCCCTCCTTGTCACGACCCAAAACCTATGTTTCGCGGACTCTCCAAAATAGCGCCACACCCGTGTCGGATCCTCCGAGAATGCACTATTTTTGAAGGATCCGACATCATAGCCCAAAACCCCACCAAGTCATGATGACACCTAACCTAATCCGCTAGGTATACCAAACCAAGTCATGATGACACCTAACCTAATCCGCTAGGTATACCAAACAATATAAGTTACTACTACAACGAGAAATCATCAATATTATAAGTAAAACCACAAAAGAATTCACTACGACTACCCCAAGGATTGGCAGTACAAGTCATGAGCGATTATGATTTGGATTTACAAAACTGATGTGAGAAATAAATACAATATCTGTTTGAAGTTTTTCATGAACAAAAATGAAATTCTAAACTATCATGAGCAAAGGTAGCTTGAATCCGAATCGCTGGTACATCTCCAATACAAGGCTTCATCCTCCACAACTGCTCAACTCCAAAATCTACACGTAAGATGCGGAAGTGTAGTATGAAAAACTGACCCCATGTACTCAGTAAGTATCCTAACTAATCTCCGTGAAGTAGTGATGAGATCTCAGGTCAAGGATACTCACCATATATATATAAAACTTGTACAACTCAAAACATATGTGTCTACCCACCAATGGAATCAGAGTCTTAAACATGAAATACAGGTACCACCAAACAGTGCACATAAAGGAAATGTGTGCCCGTCTCTTCACAATTTAACATATAAAGAAGTTATGCATTTGATATAAGATGACACATCGACAATTGCATATATCTCTTGACAATTGCATATAAAAGAGATATGCACAGGTACTATTCTAGTTTTACTACTCAACATATGGAGAAGATATGAGTCAAATATTAAATAATACTTGCACTGCTGCACATAGAGAAGATATGCACGAATATCAAATAATCCTCCTACAGTTGCATATAGAGACGATTTGCGTGAAATATCAATTAGTCCTCCAACAGTTGTATATAGAGAAGATATTATGAACTATCAATTATTAATTTTCCCTTATAAAAAAAATAAAAATGCATGAACTATCAATTAATCCTCCTATAGTTGCATTAGAGAAGATATGCATGATTAAATAAGTCATGACGCACGAATCCACATATAGAGAAGATATATACTGTGAACCATCTCATCTGGTAAGACAACATATAGAGAAGGCATGTATACATTTAGGAACTAGCATATAGAAAAGATATGCAGTAAAATCATGTATACATTGAAGGAGTTTGCAAATAGAGAAGAGATGCAAAGTCCAACCAAGGATCCAACAACAACAACAACCCAGTGAAATCTCTCTAGTGGGCAGTGTTATCAAAGGCGAAAAGCGCAAAAAAGCTTTAAGGTCTGTTGGGGGCTTTAAGCGCACAGCGCAAATAAAGCGTGGGCTTTAATGAAAAAAAGCGCAACTGGAATAAAAGTAAAAATATGTATATGTAGTCTAATACTAATAATTATAATCATGAATAACAAATATATGGACAAAGAAATTGGAAAAAATTATGATAAAGTAAAATATCAATTGTTTAATGTTGCCTTTTCAAGATTACACTCATTGGCGGGTAAAAGTATGCCTAAGAGCCTTGATGCGATACTGAAGTGCCCAAAAAGCGAAGCGAAGTGCTCAACATGTTTTAATCCTCGCTTCAGGGCTTAAGCGCACCTTTGACAACACTGCTAGTGGGGTCTGGGAAGGGTAGTATGTACGCAGACCTTGCCCCTACCCGAAGGGGTAGAGAGGCTGTTTCCGAAAGACCCTCGGCTCAAGAAGACAAAAAGACAGAAGAGAGAAAATCGTCAATTAGAAATCCGTCGGTTTCTCACAACTTGAGCATACATCATCAAGAGAGAAACATGATTGGATGACTCTAAGGGGATAGATTCTTATCTACAAGCTGCATAGATAACTCACGTGCCAGGATAACTCATCCCGCACGGGCCACTCACGTGTTGCCGATCCAGTCCCTCACACAGAAGGCATATACAAGAATACATGTATATGAATAATGGATATCAAATCGCATGTTCATGGACAGAAGAATATAGCATGCTAAGGTGTATGCATGTGCGAGTGTATAGCTACAACTCAAATCAGGCGGATACGCCGTACAACAACAAACATCATGCTCAGTAGTAAATCAACACCTACACATGATCTCGACATGATTTTACGGAGTACAAACCTTTAAAGCATGATAGCACGAGACACAATATTCAAATAAAGGTAGAGTTCTGCCTAAACACTACCCCGATCATGAATCATACATAGCACCCGTATATATGCTTGTCACCTTGTATATACACCGCTTCTCACACATTTCAATTAACAAACAAAGTCATATCCTAATGATTATTCCTTCAACAAGATTAGGCTAGATATTTACCTCAAACAAACCACATCAATACTCTATAACACTTTCCTGCGAATCGGCCTCCGAATGACTCGAATCTAGCCAAAAATAACTCAATAACATCAAATAATGTCATAGGAATCAAACCTAAACGATAAAGATTGAATTTTTAATCAAACACTCAAATCAACCAAAAAGTCATCTTGGGTCCCGCACCCCGAAACCCGACAAAACTCACAAATACCGAACACCCATTCCAATGCGAGTCCAAATATACATGTTTCATCCAAAACCAACTCCAAATAGAGTTTCAAATCTCCATTTTTGCCTTTAGAAAAGTTTTGCCAAACCCCCAAAATACACTTTCTTCTCTTTCAAGCCAAAACCCCCTTTTCTTCTTTAAGATTCCTTGATTTAGAGCCAAAATCAATAGTAGATTCATGTTACAATCATAAATTCGAGTTAGGTTTATTTACCTCAATGAAGTAGATGAAAACTTTCTCACAAATCGCCTCTTCCCGAGCTCCAAAACTTTGTGAAAAAAATTGACTAAATCTAGAAATAAGTAAAACAAACAATGCAGCAGCTTTCCCTGCCCGAATCAGATACTAGATGATCCCGAAACTCACATTCGATAAGCCCAACATAATCCTTGCGAGATTACACCCGAGATAGACTTTTGAATCGCCCAATTTGGCCTTAAAATAAGGGAGATGATGTTTTGAAGTAATAAAGGAAGTCTGAAAATTTCAGAGGTATAACTGGTATTTTTGGAATTGTTGCACCACAAAAATCAGCAATCGCAAAATCTTCATTTTAGCACCCAAAACTTATTCAGAACCTCCCGAACATAAATCATATATGCATTTCAATCATAAAACACGCTACAAGCATGCTCGCGCACTCAAAACCACGAAAAGAGGTCGTTTTGACCTGATATTGACCGTGGTCCAACTCCAAATCCTTAACTTGACTAGTCTCTCAACCAATGATCCAAAACATAAACGAGCCCCTACGGGACCCATCCAATTATACCAACAAGTACAAATACATTATCCAAACTTATCCTAAGGTTAGAATTTCTCTTAAGTTGTTAAATCTTCATTCATTCAAAAGAGTGTTTGTATAACACCTACAGACTTTAGATTACTTCCAAACTTTGCACGCAAGTTCAATTCAACTGTATTGACCTATCCAAAGTCTCGGAACATCAATTGGAGTCCAATAACATCAAGTCAACATTTGGTCAAACTTATGAACTCTTAAGTTCTTCAAATTGCCAACTTTCGACAAATCGTGTTGAATTCTTCCAAGAACCTCCAAAACCAAATCTTAACATACGGACAAGTCCAAAATCATAATACAAACTTATCGGAACCATCAAAACCCGATTTCTTAGTCCGTTTACCCAACAGTCAAGCGTTGGTCAATCTTCCAACTTAAAGCTTCTAAATCGAGTATCATTCTTCCAAATCAATTCCAAACCACTCGAAAACCAAACTGACCATACACGCAAGTCATAATACATTATATGAAGCTACTCAAAGTCTCAAACCATCTGTGAGAAAGCACGGGAGAAAAATATATAATTGATATTAAACATGGTACAATGAGCCCTATATATATACACATAACCTATCCTACTCCTAATACACTTTGGATTAGGGTTCTACTAGTTACATATTCTAACACTCCCCCTCAAGCTGGTGCATATAAATTATATGTACCGAGCTTGTTACATATGTAGTTAATACGAGGACCAGTGAGGGACTTGGTGAAAATGTCTGCAAGCTGATCATTTGACTTTACAAACTTTGTAGCAATATCTCTCGAGAGTATCTTTTCTCTGACAAAGTGACAGTCAATCTCAATGTGCTTAGTTCTCTCATGGAACACTGGATTTGACGCAATATGAAGAGCAGCTTGATTATCACACACAAGTCCCATCTGACTAACATCACCAAATTTCAGCTCTTTGAGCAACTGTTTGATCCAAACTAGTTCACATGTCGCCATAGCCATTGCTCGATATTCTGCTTCTGCACTAGACCGAGCAACCACATTCTGTTTCTTGCTTTTCCAAGATACCAAATTTCCTCCTACTAAGACACAATATCCAGAAGTAGAACGTCTGTCAGAAAGCGATCCTGCCTAATCAGCATCGGAGTATCCGACAATCTGCTCATGGCCTCGATCCTCAAACAATAAACCTTTATCTGGAGTTGATTTTATATACCGAAGAATGCGAACAACTGCATCCCAATGACTATCACACGGTGAACCCATAAACTGGCTCGCAACACTCACAGGAAAGGAAATGTCAGGTCTTGTCACTGTAAGATAATTTAATGTACCAACTAACCGCCTATATCTTGCAGGATCGTTAAGAGGCTCCCCCTGTCCTGGAAGAAGTTTAGAATCCGGATCCATCGGAGTGTCAACAGGTTTACAACCTGTCATTCCTGTCTCCTCAAGAATATCTAAGACATACTTCCGTTGTGAGTTCACAATACCTGAGCTAGACTGTGCGACCTCAATACCCAGAAAATACTTTAGTGTGCCCAGATCCTTAGTCTGAAAGTGTTGAAAGAGATGTTGCTTCAATTTAGTAATACCATCCTGGTCATTGCCGGTAATAACAATGTCGTCAACATAGACCACTAGATAAATACAGAGACGTGAATCAGAATGCCGATAGAATACAGAGTGATTAGCTTCACTCCGAGTCATGCCAAAGTCCTGGATAACAGTGCTAAACTTACCAAACCAGGCTCGAGGAGACTGCTTTAGACCATAAAGTGACCGGCGCAAGCGACATACAAGGCCACGAGACTCCCCCTGAGCAACAAACCCAGGTGGTTGCTCCATATAAACTTCATCCTTAAGGTCACCGTGTAAAAATGCATTTTTAATGTCCAGCTGATACAGGGGCCAATGGCGAACAACAACCATAGAGAGAAAAAGGCGGACTGATGCTATCTTAGCCACGGGAGAGAAGGTATCACTGTAATCAAGCCCAAATATCTGAGTATATCCCTTGGCAATAAGACGAGCCTTAAGACGATCAACCTTACCATCTGGACCAACCTTGACTTCATACACCCAACGACAACCAACAGTAGATTTACCTGAAGGAAGAGGGACGAGCTCCCAAGTACCACTCCTATGTAAAGCAGACATCTCGTCAGTCATAGCCTGTCGCCACCCTGGATGAGATAATGCTTCACCTGTAGACTTAGGGATGGAAACAAAGGACAAAGAAGATAGAAAAGCATAATAGGGTGATGACAAACGATGATAACTTAAACCGATATAATGAGGATCAGGATTAAGGGTGTTAACGTATACAATTTCGAAGTGCAATCGGAAGAGACAAGTCCGCAGTAGGAGCAGGGTCAGGTGCAGGACGTGAATCAACCGGGCCGGATGCTGGGCGAGGACGACGATGATATGTCAAGAGTGGAGTGTCTTGTGCAGGGAGTCTAGGAGGAGCCACGATAGACGTTCCAACGTTTGGAATGGGTAAGACTTCAGTAGCGGAAGGTGAAAGAGGAGATATAGTAGACTCCCTAAAGGCCGGTATAGGTAAAACCTCAGATATATCAAGATGGTCAGAATGGTCAGAAGAGGTAAAGATAGGTTTAGACTCAAAAAATGTGGCATCGGCTGACATAAGGTACCTACGAAGATCAGGTGAATAACAACGATAGCCCTTTTGAGCACGAGAATAACCAAGGAAGACACACTTGAGAGCACGAGGAGCTAACTTATCTTTCCCAGGAGCTAAGTGCTTCAAAAAACACGAGGGGGAACAGGGTATAAGGGTGACTGGGGAAACAATACCTCATGCCGAATCTGATACTGGATGGGAGATGAAGGCATCCGATTGACCAAATAACAAGATGTGAGAACTGCATCGCCCCAAAAACGCAGCGGAACATGAAATTCAATGAGAAGTGTGCGAGCAGTCTCAATAATGTGTCTATTCTCTCTCTGCAACCCCATTGCTGAGGGGTATAAGGACAAGAGGTCTGATGAATAATTCCATGAGAAGACATAAACTGCTGAAATTGAGAGGATAAATATTCTAAGGCATTATCATTGCGAAGAGTGCGAATAGAAACACCAAATTGATTTTTAATTTCAGCACAAAAATTCCGGAATATAGAAAACAACTCAGAACGATCTTTCATTAAGAAAATCCAAGTACATCTTGAATGATCATCAATGAAACTAACACAGTAACGAAATCCCAAGGTTGAACTGACTCTACTAGGACCCCATATATTCGAATGAACTAAAGAAAAAACAGACTCTGCACGACTCTCAATACTACGAGGAAAGGAGGCGCGGGTATGTTTCCCGAGCTGACATGACTCACACTCTAATGTGGATAAACTAGACAAACGAGGCATCATCTTCTGAAGCTTGGACAAGCTAGGATGTCCTAAATGACTGTGAAGTAGGTCTGGAGGATCTGCAACTAGACAGACCTTGGAGGATGTTAGTGAGTTAAGGTAATGGAGTCCGTCTGATTCAACTCCTGTTCCAATCGTCTGTCCCGTACTGCGGTCCTGCATAATAAAAGAGTCATCAATAAAATATATACCGCAATAGAGGGCACGAGTCAAACGACTAACAGATGCAAGATTAAAAGGACAACCAGGGACATAAAGAACGGAATCTAGAGTGACAGAGGGTAGAGGATTCGCTTGTCCAACTCCTTTTGCTTTAGTTTGAGACCCATTAGCTAAAGTAACGTTGGGAAGAAACTGTGAATACGCAATATTTGACAAAAGGGATTTATTACCAGAGATATGATCAGAAGCAGCTGAGTCCACAACCCATTGTTCAAGAGGACTAGACTGGGAAACACAAGCAAAAGAATTACCAGCAACAGAAGTATCAGTCTGAGCAACAGTGGCTACTTGTGGAGATGTCTGCTTACTTGCTCGATATTTAAGGAACTCATTATACTCCCTTTCAGATACAGAAAATCCCTGGTTACCTGTAGTCTCGGTTTGAGCAACATAAGCATTTTTTGGTGGTCGACCATGTAAAGAATGGCACACGTCACGAGTGTGACCAAGTTTATAACAATAAGAACACTTGGGTCTAGATCTTCCAAAACGACCTCCTCCTCGGCTATACTTCATAGTATGAGAAGCCCGATTGTCCACGTATTGGATACGAGGATAGATGAATCAAATGTCTGTGATGAGCTCATTGGGTGACTTGGTGCTGCAGTAAGGCGAAGTAAGTGAGAGAATAATTCATCAACTGTGGGGACAGTCGGACTAGCCAAAATCTGATCGCGTACTGAGTCAAGATCATTAGGAAGCCCAGCGAGAGTAAGAACTAGAAACAGCTTTTGTCGTTGCTCTTGCTGCTTTGCAACGCTAGCAGAAACTGGCGTTAACGTCTCAAATTCCTCCATAACTGCCTGCACTTGACCCAAGTAAGTAGACATATCTAATCCTGTTTCTTTAAATTTGTCATCCGCGATATCACATCATAGAAACGAGATATGTCATTAGTGTATAAAGTACGAGCCTTTTCCCAACCCAAATAACATGTTTGGAATGGACGAAACAATGGCGTCAACTTGGAATCAATAGATCGCCACAAAATACTGCATAATTGAGCATCGATCTTCTCCCAATGTGCTTTGCCTTTTTCATCTCCTTCACTAGACTCCTTGATTAGATGATCTTGAACACCTTGACCTTTACACCACAACTCGACAGATGAAGCCCATCTAGGTAGTTTGAACCTCCCATTAAAGGTTCTGAGGTAATCATAACACCGAAACTGCCAGAACCGGGGTTTCTAGACCCGAAAGCATCGAGTCCCAAAGACATCGTTGGATTATCAACTGAAAACTCGCTGAAACTGAAACAGAAAACTGGAAACTGAAAACTGGAGCTGCCGGAAAAAACTGGAACACTGTAGCTGCCGGAAAAAGCACTGTAGCTACCGGAAAAAATTCAAAGTTGTCGGAATTGAAAAATAAAAATATGGATAGGCTCGGAATTCGAGGTCGATTAGACTGTCCTGAAGGCAGTTTTTGAAATTCTGGCCGGAAAAGTCAGTGTAGTCGCCGGATAAAATCAAAGTTGTCGGAATCGAACAAAAATAGGATGGATAGGGTCGGAATTAGATTCCGACCAAACTGTCCTGAAGGAGTCACCGGAAAATCTGACCGGAAAGGGTATCACGCGCCGGCGCGTGGGCTGACGGGACTAGGGTTCTGGAGGCGCGTGGGGACGCGTGGGGCAGATTTGGCCGGAGAAATTTCTGGGGTTTTGTCACCGAACAGAGGCGAGTCTTTTGGTATTGTTGGATTTTGTACAGCACTGACCGAGACTCATTTTACTTGAAAAAGTCGCCGGAAAAGGGTTCCGATGACTGATTTTACTTCCCGGAGTCGCTGGAATTTATGCACAGCGATAAATTTCTCATGATTGCTCTGATACCATGTGAGAAAGCACGGGAGAAAAATATATAATTGATATTAAACTTGGTACAATGAGCCCTATATATATATACACATAACCTATCCTACTCCTAATACACTTTGGATTAGGGTTCTACTATTTACATATTCTAACACCATCGAATGCAACGGTAAAGCTCAAAACGACCTATCGGGTCGTCACACTCCTAATAGAATCCAGGGTTGCGGTGGGGTTGTTAAGGAGATAATGGAAGTCATATAATTAACTCCATTCAGTTTGCACGGTGATCTCTTTTGTTGTGTGGCTCCTCCTCTCTCAAAGTTTGGATTCCCGTAGAGAAATGTCTTGGGCATTTCTCTGTTGACTGTTATTTTTTGTTCATGAACATCATGATTTGTCTGCTTACGTTTTGTTTGGATATTAGGTTTTTTGATATGAAAGATTGAACAATATGGCTTTTGGTTTATTGCTTACATAAATATTGGACCCATGCTCTCATGGTTAATGTCTGAAGGGTTTTCTTACCCCTACTCTCTGAAGAATTATTCAACTTTGTATTTTCAATGGCATGCGGAGAGCCAAGTCATCTAATATGTGTCAGTAGAGAGTTAAAAAGATATACCTTTTCAATGTGTACTGCAAGTTACTTGTAAATTTTCTGGATCCTGTTTTTTCTTCTTTACAAGTAACATACTATCTGCACAATTGCTATCTTTTATGGTGGTGTAAAACTCTTAATACCCTTTGGTAATGCTTGAGATTTGATTTTTCAGAGTGCAGGTGTGCAGTTTCCTCAAAGACCTCTCGTCTCCTCCGAACCGCATGCTCCCACAAATGAGAATAAACATAATCAACGAGACAATGATCATGTCTCTTCTAGATGTGAAATAAAATTTCCACAAGCAGAGCCTCAAAAATTTCCCGACAACAGGTAAATGCCATATTATGCATACTTTTAATGGCAGAATGAAAAGAATTCGTTAAAACAGTTCTCTTGGTTTTAGTGTACCAGGTAGTCTTAGGAGTTTAAGACATTGACGAATAAAGCCATCTCCTTTGTTGATTAGTGGCCTAAATGGAGAAGAAAATGCTCATTTTGTCCTTTCTCTGCTCTCTATCCTCATTCTTAGTGCAGGCTGCATCCTGATTGTTCTCTCGATGGATGCTTCTGCCGAGCCAGCACCTGGAGAAATAAGAATTTAAAATTCTAAGAGAAAGTTCTGTGCATATTCAGGCTCTTATGGAACTTTTATAACTAACTTTTTATGACTCTTTTCCATATAGCTACATGATTTAAGATGTCATTAGAAGTTTTTTGAGTTAGAAACTTAAAAATGATATCCAGATTGTTAGACTTCCAAAATGTTACACTCTGGTTCCCACCAGCTCTTGTTTCATAGAAATGTTAATTAATAAGTAAAACCTAAATGGGTTTGTGCCCAAGGTTAAAGGGGGTTTGACATGTCTACTCTGTTGCATGGTCTCACGTCAACAAAGACCCAACCAAAAAAAATGTCTCCCCTAAACCCCAAGGATCAAGAACCCGAACCAAACTATCCATAGAGAGCCTATACTATTCCCTTCTAACGAAGTAGTCAGAAAATCAGAAGTCGAGCAAGCCTGAAAAATCAACATTCTTCACTTCTCTTGAGGTCTGTTTATCGTCAATTTCTTCTTTCTGTTATTATAGTTCCATGACTCCTTCCCTTTTTACTACCTTGCAGCATTGGGCTGTTTACATTTTCCTTTTTTATAGTTTCTTTTCTTCTTCATCATTTATTTGCATATGTTCTTGACTTTGCTGCTTCACCATAGTCTTAAGTGAATTTTAATATGATGGGACCTTTAAGAAATATTGCGTTACTAGAAATCTGTAACCAATCTGATGATTATACAATTCATAGTCACGTGTCTTCCAATAAATCTGGAAAAGAAGGCTGCTGAAGTAGATTTCTTTCAAATAATCGAACACAAATGTACCCTGATGTGCAATGCAAATGCTTGGAGTTAAAATCTTCCTCCTTTTTTTTCCCTTTTTTCTAATATTTTGTAAGCTGTTTTAGCCTTCCACCTTTTGTTGAATCTTTAGGTGTTAAATTTATTTAGTGAGAGAGCTTCTGTATAATGCAGTATTCTACATAAGGCTGCCGCTGCCTTAGAGGTTCTAAGGGAAGTCCTTGATGCCGTCAACACTCAGCATCCTGAGGTATGTCTGGGTTAATCTAACATCTGTTACGTTCTTTAATAGGGTTATGTACAGTGGTTGGTATGGTTTGAATCATTTTCTCAAGTCACCATTACCAATTCTGCTACCTAAGGTTTAATTTTTAGTGATAATTTTATGGTGTTATAGCTATTGAAATAAATGGTTACTTGTGATTGACACAAGTTCTGTCCAGGCAATTTTGTTCGATTTGCTCTTCATTCAAGAGGTATTATTTGTCAGAGAATCTGTTCTTTTCTGGCATACCCGGAAGAAAGTAGATTTTGTATTTAGTTGATTGTCTTGATATGATGTATGATTGCTCGAGTTATTATGTGTTGAGTTGTCCCACATCGGAGGGATTTGAGGTCCTTGATCTCCTTAAATGGCTTGGGCAATCCTCACTTCATAAGCTAGCTTTTGGGGTTGAGTTAGGCCCAAGGTCCATTCTTATCATGGTATCAGAGCCAGGCTCATCCCAATTATTGTTACCGATGTTGGGCCCCCCATTTATGTTGTCCACGCTCCAGAGATCTGGGCGTGAGGGAGGGTGCTGAGTTGTCCCACATCGGAGGGATTTGAGGTCCTTGGTCTCCTTATATGGCTTGGGCAATCCTCACCTCATAAGCTAGCTTTTGGGGTTGAGTTAGGCCCAAGGTCCATTCTTTTCATTATGTTTGCATATACTTAAGCCAACTGTCAATGTCTAACGTGCATACTCTAAGTCCAATTAAAACGTTTTTTCGTCCGGGTTCAATATTGTCATAGACTCAAAATCATATAACGTGTACATATTGGTGGTATAGTTCTCAGCTTTCAGTCATTCCTTTCTGATGAGCAGTTTTAGCTGTAATTTCTTTTTCCTTTATCTTTGGAGAAGGTATGATAATATTAGTAAAGTATAGCACCTAGGAGATGCTGAGGTACAGGCTGTAATTTCTTTTATTTTTCTTCCTGAAGGGAGCAAAGGATGAGTTCACACTCGATCTTGTGGAGCAATGTTCGTTTCAAAAGCAACGTGTGATGCATCTTGCTATAAGTTCTCGGTAATGCTTTCTGAGTCCTGAATTCAATTGCTATGTTTTGGTCAGTGTAGAACCAAGGAGAACCACTTTCTTTCGCACCAAATGACTTCTTGATAGACCCTTTTGTTTTCTATTGAACATGCTGGGTAAGTGATAGAGTAGAGTACCATATTTGAGATACATCTGTATTAGGGTCGCATATGCGAAATTGGGCATCAGTTTGGTTCTACACCCACTTTGGAAGGATTTCGTTAGAGTTTCCTTTGTTTCTTTCTCGTTCCATGTGGTATATCAAAGTGTTTGATGCTTAGGTTCATGTACAATGGGAAGAGAAGGTTAAGCTTTTTTCGTTAGGAAAGCCAAAGTAAAATTTAAAGAACAAGCACAATAACAAGGAAAAATGAATAAGCTAGAGTTCACCTTTGGAGTTCCTTTTTTAATTAGTGCTAGACTCTAGAGTTTCAACTAACTATGGAAGACATGAAATGAAGTATAATAAGAAGCGCAACTATGATGCAATTTCCATCTTCGATATAAAGCGTGAAAGTTTCGAGATATTGAAACCCCCTCTCCCCTGAACTTACAAATTTGGGCAAGTATGTATGTGCGGGGGAGATTCATAGGGGAGGGGGGTTGGTTCACGTGAACCCGTGCTCCCCTTCCTAAATCTCGTATAACACTACTAATTTTTTGATCAATTACTTAGATTTCTATATCTCTCGTAGAAATGCAGGGTAAGATTGCGTACAATAGACCCTTATGGTCCGGCTCTTCCCCGGACCCCGTGTATAGCGGGAGCTTAATGCACCAGGCTGCCTTTTACTTAGATTTCTATATGTGAACCCAATGTCATGGGCGGCTTTCCAGCCATGCCCCATGACCCCTTTGGATGTGCCCTATAGCGTCTTGGCAAGCCTTAAAACACCTAGTGCCATGGACGGCCTTGTGGTCTTGGCCGTGCCAAGTGACAAGTGTGCCTGGGTCTATGTCGTCCCATCAATGGCCCTCGCTAGCGCCCAACCGCAGGCAGATACCAATCGGTGACACCCCAACGCGTACTCGTCAGCGTGATCAACCTATGCTCTGCGGACCCTGATACTAAAGACAAGGTTGCGCCCCCTCCAAGATGGACTTGCTTTTACCTTATAGGAATCTTGGTCCCCTTGATATAAATATAGAGTAGTTTTGCTTTTATGTCTTTCCATAAACACAGGTATAACCAAATCAATGCACATAGAGAAGATGTGCCAAGTCTTATAACAGTTTTAACAACTCACCATATAGAGAACTAATAAAAGTGACATGATAAAGTGTATGCATGTACGAAGTGTGATGCCATAGCTCATTTTAGGCATATACGCCACAAAACAGCAATTATCATGTTTGAACATGAGATTAACCTACTCATGATCTCTAGCATAATTCAAGTAGCTCACAAAGGGGTACAAACATATGAAGCATGATAGCATGAAGCTTAGTATTCATTCCAAGGCATGACATAGCCTAAGCACTACCCCAAGCATGGATAAAAACCCAGTGCACGCACACATTCTCATCCCCCGCATGTTTGTCGCCCTTGGTACGTAGCCATCATCACAATTCAAGCAACTAGTCTCAAACCAAGACTTGGCAAGATGCTTACCTTAAACTAGCCAAATCAATACTTCAAAAATGCTTTCGGTGTCCGATATGAATTTGATTCCAAACAATAAAGCTTCAATCTTACATAATTTCCAAAATTTCAACAAAAGTCTACTCGGGCCCACATGGTCAGAACCTGAGTCAAGGGGTAGATTCCTACTACCCATAACCCCACGAGTCCAAATTTGTGATTAGATTTCAAAGCTAAGTCCAAATCGACCTTCGAATCCTCAATTTTCACTCTCTTACGTTGTAGGAAAACCAAGCTTGGACTCAAGTGCATGTATCTGATACAGAAACGGATCCGAGTATCGGATTCGGCAAAATCTAAATTTTACAATTCGGGGGTGTGGATCCTATATGGATACGGTTGCAGGGATTTAGCTAATAAAAAATAGAGCTATAAAAATATTGTAAATTTTGAGAGATATTCTGTGAAAAAACATACATGAGTATTGTAGAATTCAATCTTTCATTCTCCAAGATGGACATTATTCTTTCATTCTCCTAAATATGTTTTATTTTTCATTTTGAGAAAATAAAATCTCAATTTTTCTCTCATATTTGTCGATGGACTCCGGTCAAAGTAGCCGAAGTCAGTTGACCGAATTCAGGACGTGTCCCGCTCCCCTCCCGTCCCCGTCTCATATCGGGACAACGACGACACCAAAAACGAAGAGTCCGCGCAACTTAGAGAAACAACCCCCCTTCCCCCCACCCCCACCCAAAAAAATATTCCCTCAGAATTCCATGTTTTTGGTGTTAATAATCCATGTAGATTCTTGAAATAATATCAAAAATGTATAAATCACTTACCCCAAAGTGTTCTCTGAAAGTCTTCATGCCACAATCGCCTTTCCTAAGCCTAGGTTTTAAAATATGTAAAAATGGACTAAAATCCCGAAATACAACTCTTTAATGGTATTTCGGGACTGGTCAAACCCGGTCAACCAAGATCCATTTAGAACGCTTAGCTGGTCCGGCACGAACCGGTTTAACGACTAGATTTTAATTTTTGAAAGGTTTTTAAGTCTAAGGCAATGCAAAACCTTCGAATGTACTCGCTCTTCGTCAATTTACTTGTTGTTATATGTAAACCTTTCAATTTGTAAGTTTGAATTTCGAAATAAATGTAGCACTTGCAATTTATAAGTGCAATTTTTTTTCATCTTCATTGTATTCTTTATATTTTTACTTTTCATTAATATTTATACAAAATACAAAAAAAATAGTAACCCGGCCCCTTGGACCTGTAACCCTTACGGTTCATTTTTACGCGGATGGACTTGGACCTGTTAAGCCCAGTAAAGACTAATCCGTAACCGGCCAGAATCAGAAATCGGTCGGCTTCATTTTCCCCAACCCGGCCCGACCCGGCCCACCCGTTTAACACCCTTGCTCTCTCTCATGAACATGATACCCAACGAGTTTGTCCCTACACGAATGCAACCCGGACATCGCGAACGTGTAGGCTAATGCCCCCCGCTCCCAACTCCTTTGGCGAATGTGACCCAGGCGCAAACATGAATAAAGAAATCTGCCCAGCTCAAAATAACCCTCCGCAAACGTGAAGGACCTGACACTAGCAAAATTTTTCAATTTCAACCATGCTCCGGGTTGTCCGAAACTCACCAGCGCCACCGGGGACCTCGTCCAATCACACTCAAGTGCATAAACACTATTCAAACTTAATCAAAGCCTCCAAACATATACGATAACATCAAACAACGAATCTGTGAGAAGGCACGGGAGAAGAATATATAATTGATATGTAAACATAATACAATGAGCCCTATATATAATACACATAACCTAGCCTACTCCTAATACAGTTTAGACTAGACTTCTAATACAGTTAGACTTCTAACACTCCCCCTCAAGCTGGTGCATATAAATCATATGTACCGAGCTTGTTACATATGTAGTTAATACGAGGACCAGTGAGGGACTTGGTAAAAATGTCTGCAAGCTGATCATTTGACTTTACAAACTTTGTAGCAATATCTCCCGAGAGTATCTTTTCTCTGATAAAGTGACAGTCAATCTCAATGTGCTTAGTTCTCTCATGGAACACTGGATTTGACGCAATATGAAGAGCTGCTTGATTATCACACACAAGTCCCATCTGACTAACATCACCAAATTTCAGCTCTTTGAGCAACTGTTTGACCCAAACAAGCTCACATGTCGCCATAGCCATTGCTCGATATTCTGCTTCTGCACTAGACCGAGCAACCACATTCTGTTTCTTGCTTTTCCAAGATACCAAATTTCCTCCTACTAAGACACAATATCCAGAAGTAGAACGTCTGTCAGAAGGCGATCCTGCCCAATCAGCATCGGAGTATCCAACAATCTGCTCATGGCCTCGATCCTCAAACAATAAACCTTTACCTGGAGTTGATTTTATATACCGAAGAATGCGAACAACTGCATCCCAATGACTATCACATGGCGAACCCATAAACTGGCTCACAACACTCACAGGAAAGGAAATGTCAGGTCTTGTCACTGTAAGATAATTTAGTTTACCAACTAACCGCCTATATCTTTCAGGATCGTTAAGAGGCTCCCCCTGTCCTGGAAGAAGTTTAGAATTCGGATCCATTGGAGTGTCAACAGGTTTACAACCTGTCATTCCTGTCTCCTCAAGAATATCTAAGGCATACTTCCGTTGTGAGATCACAATACCAGAGCTAGACTGTGCGACCTCAATACCCAGAAAATACTTTAGTGTGCCCAGATCCTTAGTCTGAAAGTGTTGAAAGAGATGTTGCTTCAATTTAGTAATACCATCCTGGTCATTGCCGGTAATAACGATGTCATCAACATAGACCACTAGATAAATACAGAGACGTGAATCAGAATGCCGATAGAATACAGAGTGATCAGCTTCACTCCGAGTCATGCCAAAGTCCTGGATAACAGTGCTAAACTTACCAAACCAGGCTCGAGGAGACTGCTTTAGACCATAAAGTGACCGACGCAAGCGACATACAAGGCCACGAGACTCCCCCTGAGCAACAAACCCAGGTGGTTGCTCCATATAAACTTCATCCTCAAGGTCACCGTGTAAAAATGCATTTTTAATGTCCAGCTGATACAGGGGCCAATGGCGAACAGCAGCCATAGAGAGAAAAAGGCGGCTTAGCCACTGGAGAGAAGGTATCACTGTAATCAAGCCCAAATATCTGAGTATACCCCTTGGCCACAAGACGAGCCTTAAGACGATCAACCTTACCATCTGGACCAACCTTGACTGCATACACCCAACGACAACCAACAGTAGATTTATCCGAAGGAAGAGGGACGAGCTCCCAAGTACCACTCGCATGTAAAGCAGACATCTCGTCAGTCATAGCCTGTCGCCACCCTGGATGAGACAATGCTTCACCTGTAGACTTAGGGAGGGCAACAGAGGACAAAGAAGATAGAAAAGCATAATAGGGTGATGACAAACGATGATAACTTAAACCAATATAATGGGGATTAGGATTAAGGGTGGTCCGTATACCTTTCCGAAGTGCAATCGGAAGAGACAAGTCCGCAGTAGGAGCAGGGGCAGGTGCAGGAAGTGAATCAGCCGGGCCGGATGCTGGGCGAGGACGACGATGATATGTCAAGAGTGGAGTGTCTTGTGCATGGAGTCTAGGAGGAGCCACAGTAGATGGTCCAACGTTCGGAATGGGTAAGACTTCTGTAGCGGAAGGTGAAGGAGGAGAGATAGACTCACTAAAGGCCGGTATAGGTAAAACTTCAGATATAGCCAGATGGTCAGAATGGTCAGAAGAGGTAAAGAAAGGCTTAGACTCAAAAAATGTGACATCGGCTGACATAAGGTACCTGCGAATATCAGGTGAATAACAACGATAGCCCTTCTGAACACGAGAATAACCAAGGAAGACACACTTGAGAGCACGAGGAGCTAACTTATCTTTCCCAGGAGCTAAGTTATGAACGAAACAAGTGCTCCCAAACACACGAGGGGGGACAGAGTATAAGGGTGACTGAGGAAACAATACCTCATGCGGAATCTGATTTTGGATGGGAGATGAAGGCATCCGATTAACCAAATAGCAAGATGTGAGAACTGCATCGCCCCAAAAACGCAGCGGAACATGAGATGCAATGAGAAGTGTGCGAGCAGTCTCAATAATGTGCCTATTCTTTCTTTCTGCAACCCCATTTTGCTGAGGGGTATAAGGACAAGAGGTCTGATGAATAATTCCATGAGAGGACATAAATTGCTGAAATTGAGAGGACAAATATTCTAAGGCATTATCACTGCGAAGGGTGCGAATAGAAACACCAAATTGATTTTTAATTTCAGCACAAAAATTTTGGAATATAGAAAACAACTCAGAACGATCTTTCATTAAGAAAATCCAAGTACATCTTGAATGATCATCAATGAAACTAACAAAATAACGAAATCCTAAGGTTGAACATACTCTACTAGGACCCCATATATCCGAATGAACTAAAGAAAAAACAGACTCTGCACGACTCTCAATACTACGAGGAAAGGAGGTGCGGGTATGTTTCCCGAGCTGACATGACTCACACTCTAATGTGGATAAACTGGACAAACGAGGCACCATCTTCTGAAGTTTGGACAAGCTAGGATGTCCTAAACGACTGTGAAGTAGGTCTGGAGGATCTGCAGCTAGACAGGCCTTAGAGGATGTTAGGGAGTGAAGGTAGTAGAGTCCGTCTGATTCAAGTCCTGTTCCAATCGTCTGTCCCGTACTGCGGTCCTGCATAATAAAAGAGTCATCAATAAAGTATATTCCACAATGGAGGGCACGAGTCAAACGACTCACAGATGCAAGATTAAAAGGACAGCCAGGGACATAAAGGACGGAATCTAGAGTGACAGAGGGTAGAGGAGTTGCTTGTCCAACTCCTTTTGCTTTAGTTTGAGACCCATTAGCTAAGGTAACGTTGGGAAGAAACTGTGAATACGTAATATCTGACAAAAGGGATTTATTACCAGAGATATGATCAGAAGCAGCTGAGTCCACCACCCATTGTTCAAGAGGACTAGACTGGGAAACACAAGCAAAAGAATTACCAGCAACAGAAGTATCAGGCTGAGCAACAGTGGCTACTTGTGGAGACGTCTGCTTACTTGCTCGATATTTAAGGAACTCATTATACTCCCTTTCAGATACAGAAAATCCCTGGTTACCTGTAGGCTCGGTCTGAGCAACATAAGCATTTTTTGTTGGTCGACCATGTAAAGAATGGCACACATCACGAGTGTGACCAAGTTTATAACAATAAGAACACTTGGGTCTAGATCTTCCAAAACGACCTCCTCCTCGTCTATACTCCATAGTATGAGAAGCCCGATTGTCCACGGATTGGGAGACGAGGATAGATGAATCAAGTGTCTGTGATGAGCTCACTGGGTGACTTGGTGCTGCAGCAAGGCGAAGTAAGCGAGAAAATAATTCATCAACTGTGGGGACAGTCGGACTAGCCAAAATCTGATCGCGTACTGAGTCAAGATCATTAGGAAGCCCAGCAAGAGTAAGAACTAGAAACAGCTTTTGTCGTTGCTCTTGCTGCTTTGCAACGCTAGCAGAAACTGGCATCAACGTCTCAAATTCCTCCATAACTGCCTGCACTTGACCCAAGTAAGTAGACATATCCAATTCCTGTTTCTTCAAATTTGTCATCCGCGATATCACGTCAATGTCATTAGTGTATAAAGTACGAGCCTTTTCCCAAACCAAATAACATTTTTGGAATGGACGAAACAAGGGCATCAACTTGGAATCAATAGATCGCCACAAAATACTGCATAACTGAGCATCAATCTTCTCCCAATGTGCTTTGGCTTTTGCATCTCCGTCACTAGACTCTTGGGTTAGATGATCCTGAACACCTTGGCCTTTACACCACAACTCGACAGACGAAGCCCAAGCTAGGTAGTTTGAACCTCCCATTAAAGGTTCTGAGGTAATCATAATACCGGAACTGCCAGAACCCTGGTTTTTAGGCCCGAAAGCATCTAGTCCCAAAGACATCGTTGGATTATCAACTGAAAACTCGCTGAAACTGAACAGAGGACTGAAAACTGTCGCTGCCGGAAAACAGGATTACTGTAGCTGCCGGAAAAGCACTGTAGCTGCCGGAAAAATACAAAGTTGTCGGAATTGAAAAATAAAAATATGGATAGGCTCGGAATTCAAGGTTGAGCAAACTGTCCTGAAGAAATTCTGGCCGGAAAGTACTGTAGCTGCCGGAAAATTCAATAAAGTCGCCGAAAAAAACTGAAAGTTGTCGGAATCGAACGAAACAAGGATGGGTAGGGTCGGAATTGAAGGCCGACCAAACTGTCCTTCTGGAGCAAACTGAAAAAGAGGCCGGAAAGGCCCTCACGCGCCGGCGCGTGGGCTCACGCGCCGAGGGTATTGCCGGCGCGTGGGGGCGCGTGGCTGGCTGGTTTCCGGTGATTTTTTCTGGGGTTGGTCGGAATTCTCTTCCGAACCTCGTGGTGGTCTCGGATTTTGCACAGAACCAACAAAAAGGGTAGTTTTAGTTACGGACAGCCTCTTAAGTCGCCGGAAAATTGCACGGCGACGAGGTCTTTCTTCCCGGAAGTAGCTGGAATGACGCACAGCTATAATATTCTCACCAAGGCTCTGATACCATGTGAGAAGGCACGGGAGAAGAATATATAATTGATATGTAAACATAATACAATGAGCCCTATATATAATACACATAACCTAGCCTACTCCTAATACAGTTTAGACTAGACTTCTAATACAGTTAGACTTCTAACAGAATCCAAGGTCGAAACACAAATTGAACTTCTCTAAGTTCATGAACTTCCAAACTTCGGATGCATCTAACGAATCCGAATTATAACCAAATTTTGCACACAAGTACTGATAAGAATGGACCTTGGGCACACAAATTCTTGTGGTTCAGATCTGTGGAGCGTGGACAACATAAATGGGGGCCCAACATCGGTAACAATAATTGGGATGGGCCTGGCTCTGATACCATGAAAAGAATGGACATTGGGCCTAAAACCAACACCCCCCTCACGCCCAGATCTCTGGAGCGTGGACAACATAAATAGGGGCCCAACATCGGTAACAATAATTGGGATGGGCCTGGCTTTGATACCATGATAAGAATGGACCTTGGGCCTAACTCAACCCCAAAAGCTAGCTTATGAGGTTGAGTTAGGCCCAAGGTCCATTCTTATCATGGTATCAGAGCCAGGCCCATCCCAATTATTGTTACCGATGTTGGGCCCCCATTTATATTGTCCACGCTCCAGAGATCTGGGCGTGAGGGGGGTGTTGAGTTATCCCACATCGGAGGGATTTGAGATCCTTGGTCTCCTTATATGGCTTGGGCAATCCTCACCTCATAAGCTAGCTTTTGGGGTTGAGTTAGGCCCAAGGTCCATTCTTATCAAGTACCAAATGACAGAATGAACCTATTAGAACTTCTGGAATAATATTATGAATCTGATATAATCAAAGTCAACTCCTGGTCAAACTTATGAACTTTTCAAACCTTCAAATTTCCAACTTTTGACAATTAGAGCCAAAACGCCCTAAGAACCACCAAGGCATATACCCAGTCTAAAATTATTATGCGAACCTATTGGAAGCATGAAATCACCAATTCAAGGTCGTCTACACAAAAGTCAAACTTTGGTCTACTTTTTCAATGTAAGCTTCAAAAAATGAAACTAATCCCATTCACCCCAAAGCCTTTCCGAAGCCAAATCAACCATCTTCATCAAACAAGCATAAAGGGAAATATCAAATAAGGCAACGAGGCTCAAATACACAAAACGACGGGCTGGGTGGTTACATGCCATCTACTTTCATTTTAATATAAATGATACACTCTTCTTACTTGTTAGTTGTAAAGATATGTCACTTGGGCTTAACTCAAAAGCTAGCTCTCGAGGGGAGGATTGCCCAAGTCTATATAAGGAGATCACTAGCCCATTCCCCGTTCAATGTGGGACTTTAACCCCCTATAACACTCCCTTACACGCCCAGACCACCACTGGATTGTGGACAATATATCATAGGAGCCAAAACGGGAATTGATTTGGCTCTGATACCATGTAATGAGATGGCACTTGGTCCTAATTCAACCCCAAAAGTTAGCTCCTGAGGGAAGGATTGCCCAACTCCATATAAGGAGATCACCAGCCCATTCCCCAACCAGTGTGGACTTTAACCCACTCTAACATCAGCTGCACGTTTCTGTTTTCTTTTGCTTTTCCTTTTTCTATCTTGGTTACCATTTTTTCTCTCTTTTTGACTTTCCATTTTTTGTCATCATTTTGAGTTTCAAAATCCCCAAGAAACAGAAATACCCATTCTCAAATGTTCTTTTTCTGTAGAGTCTTCAACGAGCCTCAAGATAATTCTTCAACGAATCAACAGATTGGCGAAGGCTTTAAGAACAAAGGTCAAACCCCTTCACATATTTCTTTATCCATATCACTCTTCTCATTTTTTCCTTCATCCTCCTTTAATTTGGAAAGTCTAAGCAAAGAGGGCTAAAAATTCATATTCACGTCATTTTCATGTGGAAGTATTTACAGTTATTGATTTGCAACTTCAAAAAAAAAAAAAAGAAAGTGATCAATCTTTCTGTGGAGGCGGCGAAGGGATGGTAAGGCTTTGAAGCCAAGCAAGCATCTATTAGAAAGAAGTTGAAGCTAATCGAAAGAGAAAGAGAACCGCCGAAGTCGCTATTGGTATTTAAATTGAATTGAATCAACTAATAACACGAACACGTACAGTATCAATTGAGAGGAGGGAGATGAAATCAGGTCCCGTGGCAGTTAGTGTCAGCGGTAGTTCGATGAAGAATATAGCGAGTGGTGCACCTTTCCTCTTTGAGGAAGCTTGATAATTTTTTTTAATATAGTGTCTAATGGCTTATCTTCTTGATATGATTAGTTAGAATCTGGTTGATTTATTTGCTAGTTCTTATAAGGACAGAGTAATGAAGTTGGTCGAGTATTACCCTAGTGAGTTTGCTATACAAATAGAAGGTACTTAATGATGCTATTATTGATTGCTTTCAAATTATGAAAACTCGTCGAGGATTATTATAAAATGTATTTAGCTTTTTGTAATTGTGAGAATGCACGGGAGAAAAATCTAATTGATATTAAACATGATACAATGAGCCCTATATATACACACATAAGCTATCCTATTCCTAATAAATATTGGATTAGGCTACTCTTAATACACATTGGATTAGGGTTCTACTATTACATATTCCAACACTGCCCCTCAAGTTGGTGCATATAAATCATATGTACCAAGCTTGTTACATATGTAGTTAACATCGAACCCGGGTTTCTAGACCCAAAAGCATCGAGTCCCAAAGATATCGTTGGATTATCACCAAATAATCAGAAAGAATCAACTGAAAACTGGAAACTGGAAAAATACTGTAGCTGCCGGAAAAATACTGTAGCTACCGGAGAAAATTCAAGGTTGTCGGAATTGAAAAGTAAAAATATGGGTAGGCTCGGAATTTGAGGGCGATCCAACTGCCCTGAAGGACCTTCGTCAAAATCTCACCAAAATCGTGCTCACGCGCCGGCGCGTGGGACAGACGCGCCGTCGGCGGCAGAACTCCGGCGGGCGCGTGGAGGCGCGTGGGAGGTTTGTTTCCGGTGAATTTTTCTGGGGTTGGTCGGAATTCTTTTCCGAACCTCTTGGTGGTCTCGGATTTTGCACAACACCAATAAAAAAGGTGGTTTAGTTACGGACAGCCGCTTAAGTCGCCGGAAATTGCACGGCGACAAGGTCTTTCTTCCCGGAAGTAGCTGGAATGATGCTCAGCTATAATATACTCACTGTAGATGTGATGGTGTTGGATTTTTTTGCACAACACTGATAATTAGTGACTTTGACGCAATTAGACACTTCGATCACCGGAAAATTGCACGGTGACTGAGTTATTTCTTCCCGGATGTCGTTGGAATGACGCACAACGATAATTATCTCACCAAAGCTCTGATACAGGGCGCGTGAGTCGGATCTGCCTGGATAAATCTGGCGCGTGAGGGCGCGTGACGGGCAGTTTTCCGGTGGGGTTTGCTGGTGTTTGGTCGGATCTCTCTTGGGAACCTTGTGGTGGTGTTGGTTTTTGCACAACACTGATAATTAGTGACTTTGACGCAATTAGTCACTTCGGTCACCGGAAAATTGCACGGTGACTGAGTTATTTCTTCCCGGATGTCGTTGGAATTTATGCACAACGATAAATCTCTGATGATTGCTCTGATACCATGTGAGAATGCACGGGAGAAAAATC
Organism: Nicotiana benthamiana; assembly: GCA_034376525.1. Classification (NCBI taxonomy): domain Eukaryota; kingdom Viridiplantae; phylum Streptophyta; class Magnoliopsida; order Solanales; family Solanaceae; genus Nicotiana; species Nicotiana benthamiana. The sequence continues at coordinate 111,244,754 of CM067331.1, forward strand.
TAATTGATATTAAACATGATACAATGAGCCCTATATATATACACATAACCTATCCTATTCCTAATAAATATTGGATTAGGCTACTCCTAATACACATTAGATTAGGGTTCTACTATTACATATTCCAACAGTAATAGTAGTATTGATTATAGTTTGCCCACCAACTTGTTGCCATCACAAACTTTATATACAATTAAACCAGACTTCTCTCTCTTAAAGACAGTGGTGCACCCATCCTCTTGAAATCCTGAATATGCTTTTGTGGTTACGTCCATGAATCGAGTGCATTACCATATGAAGATCCTACATATCACAAGAGGTAGAAAGAAAGTTGAGTATGATGGAGGGACTTGAACATTTTGCTTTTTGTGACAACTGAAACTTCCACCCAGATCTCCTAACTTTTTGACTATTCCTGGAGTGAATCCAATCTTAAATTTAAGATATTGCTCTTAAAATAGCTTCACTACTACACCAGCCTCTACTATATGTATGCTTTTCGCCGGTCTTTCTTTGTTATGTTTGTCTGAAAGTGTGATGTCTTGAGTGAAATTCGGAGAATAAAGCATGTAGACTTATAAAAAAATGTTGAAGAACCGTACAAGATTATCTATTTCAGTCCAAGATTGACTTTGGATGATATTGTGGTCAAGCATGGTCCTTATGAAACTTGAATCTCCAAATAGGACTAAAGCATTTAAATATTTTACTAAGGGCTTTTGTAGATTCAATCAACAACAGCTACAATAACAAACCCAGTGAATTTTCACAAGTGGGATCTAGGAAGGGTAAGAGGCAGCAGCCTTACCCTAACCTGGGCGGGCAAAGAGGCTGTTTTTGATGCACTCGACTAAAGAAAAGATGAAAAGAAGCAGTTACAACAAGTAGTAGTAAAACAATATAATATGAATGCCGAAGCCTAGATAGCAATTAACGATAGGCAGTAATTGCAATCTAAAAATAAAAGATATCATACTAACACTCATCTATCGAACCGAGGAAGACAAAGGGAAACACTCGACTACCAACTAACCTTCTACCCTAATTCTCGACCTCCACACTCTCCTATTAAGGGTCATGTCCTCAGTAAGGGCTAGTTGCACCATTCCCCCCTAATTACCTCTACCTAAGACTTATTTGGCCTACCGCTATCCATCCTTACACCCGTCAAGACTAACCTCTCACACCTTCTAATTGGGGCTTCTGTGCCTCTCCTTTTAACCTACCCGAACCATCTCAATCTCACCTCCCGCATCTTATCCTCCACCGGAGCCACTCCCACATTATCCCCAATAACTTCATTCCTAATCTAATCTAACCTGGTATGCCCATACATCTATCTCAACATCCTTATTTCGGCTACTTTCATATTTTGAACATGAGAATTCTTGACCGGTCAACACTCTGCACCATACAACATAGTCAGTGTAAGCACTACTTTGTAGAACTTAGCTTTAAGTTTCAGTGGCACATTCTTATCACACAAGATACCAAAAGCGAGCCTCCACTTCATCCACCCTGCTATGATGCGATGTGTGACATCCTCATCAATATCATCATCACCTTGTATTATTGACCCAAGGTACTTGAAACTTTCTCTTTTTGGGATGCCTTGTGTATCAAGCCTCACATCCATGTCCGCTTCCAGGATAACGTCACTGAACTTGTACTCCAAGTATTCCGTCTTGGTTCTGCTCAACTTGAAACCTTTAAACTCGAGTCTGTTTCCAAACCTCCTGCCATTCGGTAACACCATCTCGCGTCTCGTCAATCAGAACTATGTCATCAAATAACATGCATCATGGCATCTCTCCTTGAATATGTCGCGTTAATGCGCCAATCGCCAAGGAAAATAAAAACAGGCTAAGGGATGATCCTTGATGCAACCCCAATCATAAAAGGAAAGTATTCTGAGTCTCATCCGCTGTCATTACCCATGTCTACGCTCCATCATACATGTCTTTAATCATCCTAATGTAGGCTGTATGCAAACCTTTAACCTCAATGCATCTCCATAGAATCTCTCGAGACTTTATCATATGCTTTCTCTTGGTCAATGAACACTATATGCAAATCTTTCTTCATTGACCTATGCTGCTCCAACAATTTACCACAAGATGAATGGCTTCCGTACTCGAAAGTAGCACTTATTCTCACCCTCCCTTCTGTCACTCTCTCCCAAACTTTCATCGTATGGCTTAGCAACTTGATGCCCTTATTGCATTTTTGATATCACCATTTTCTTTTACCAACGGAATCATCGTGCTCCACCTCTATTGTTCAAGCATCTTCTTCGTTATAAACTTACATTAAACAACCCAGAGAGCCATTCCAAGCTTGCCTTACCCGCGTTCTTCAAGAATTCTACATGAATTTCGTTTGGCCCGATTGCTCTACCCCTGCTCATCCTACATTTAGCTCCCTAGACCTCTCCAACTCTTATGCGCCTATAATATCCAAAATTTCGATGACTCACAAAGTGCTCCAAATCACCGAGCACAATGTTCCTATCCTCTCCTTCATTCAAGAGTTTATGGAAGTATGACTGCCATCTCCGCCTAATATGTGCCTCATCCATCAAAACTCTACCCTTGTCTTTTATGCACTTCACTTGATCCAAATTACAAGCCTTCTTTTCTCTCACCTTGACCGGCCTGTACATCTTCTTATTCCCGTTTTTCTCCCCAAGTTCTTCATATAAATGTTCAAATGCTGCAGTTTTAACGCAGTAGCCGCTAACTTTTCCTCCTTCTTAGCCTTGTTGTACTACTCCCGATTAGCACTCTTCTCCTCCTCGTCTATGCTCTTTACTAGATTGAATACGCTGCTTTCTTGGCTTTCACTTTTCTTTTGACCTCTTCATTCTACCACCTGTCCCTTTGGTGGACCAGAGAAACTATTCGAGACCCCTAACACCTCTTACAGCTTCTCTAATACAGTTTGTTGTCATGGTTCACATACAACTTGCGTCCAGCGACTCCTCTAGGTCCCCATAGCCAACAACTTCTACCCCAACTCTTGAGCTTTGTCCTTAGTGGGAAGTAGTCAAGGCATCCCACCCGATCCTAGGTAGACTATACACCACCCTTTTTTTCTCTTCCCAATGTGCCCTTTAAAATCTCCTCCTAGCAAAGCTATATTGTTCTTCCTCTTCCGGAGAATCTTCGTTAACTCATAGACTTCCTCATCAATGTCCCTATGCTCCAGGACCCAACTCTCAGCCTAGAGGTTCCCTTACCCCACCCCCCCCCCCCCCACACCCCAACCGAGGATATGACCTTACTTTATCATTGCTCACTGCAGCCACTATAGTCTAAGAGGTGCTAAATTTTCACTGCCACTAAACCAGCAAAGAGCTACAATAGGGTAGTACAATAACGAAGCAAGCATGCAAAATATCTAACTAAGATACCAACAAGAATGAATGAACTATCAATTCAACTTTATGCGATGTAAGAATCGGAAGTGCTACAATAGTGAAGAACAAGAGACAGAAATACCTAAAAAGGGCCACAGCAAGAAGAGGGGAATCAAGTCGATGCAATTTCATTCGGCTTTTGTAGATTCCATGCAGAAAATTTGAAGAGAATCAGATGTGGAAGCAAGAAAGTTCTCAAACACTTTGCAGATATAATTTCTGTTTTCAAATGTTTATAGGTAAGATAAAGTGAAATGGAACACGTCAAACTTTCCACCAGCGAAGAAGATTATTAACACTGCTGATTACTGTTGCTCTGATTTTTAAGCATTGGACATTTTCATGTCCTTTAGTTTCTTTTGATGACCTTAGATTTACATCTCTATTCCTACATATCTTTCTGCATATATCGAAGATTAATCCATGCTCGCATATTCCAGGGATGAAAAGGTGGTTTCCCAAGCAGTGGAGCTGAACGAGAAGCTTGATATGGTTCTCAAAAGACATGATGCACTTCTTTCTGCTTGGCCAACTTCCACATCAAATCCACATGATCATGGGCAATCAGATGAAGAAGAGGAGGCTGAACAGCTTTTCCGAAGGTATGCCTTCTTAGAATGTCAGACTTCACATGGAACCGTGAGAAATATACTGGTAGTTTCTTTTTGAACTTTGAATCATTGCTGTTGGTTACCTCGTAACACCAGCCTTTTTTATTTGGATGAGTCTATTGTTGCTTTGGTTTTTAACATTATGTTCAACTTCATAGAATAAGAAAAGGAAAAGCTCGGCTACTGCCTGAAGATGAAGACTGCCAAGTAGAATGTACTTTTGGATTGCTAAAATCTGCAGTTCCTGGGAATATGCTACATCGTCCCCTTATAAGGCCAGCGCCTACAGAACAGAGGCAAGAAAACAACACTGGTAGAGCAGCTGTCGCAATACCTCCACCTCCTTCAAAGCATGCTGAGAGAGAACGGTTCTTCCAAGAAAACAAGTCTGAGGGTTCTACTCTTTCTGGCCACATGAGAGGCCTGTCCTTACATAGTCGCAACGCCAGCAGCTCTCGCAGTGGCAGCATTGATTTCAGTGAATAAGACTTTCTCAAACCACGTTATTTTCCCTTCTTTAATTGAAGTTTCTTTCACCTGTATCAAGCTTTTTCTGTTGAGTGCTATTGTAAGTCATGACTGTGGATATTGTGCGGAGGGGGTTATTAGGTTATCATCATTTTTTATGCTAGCTTAATTTTCCATGGATAATCTGTTGGGAGCTACATATTATTTTACAACAAACATTTGTCTGCTGCTTCCAGTTTTCTACTTGATTCAACCCAACGGCCATGGATTTTGTTAAATATGACGTTCATATGAAGATAAGTAATTTACTGTGAAGAGCATTTATTCTTGAGATCGAAGGAACATTACTGTCTTTGCTGAGGTGTAATTTTTTATTGAGATTTTTTCATTCCTATACATTATTTGAAATTTTATTACCCTTAATATTCATGTTTAGTTAATTCTCCAGCATAAACAAGTTTTGTTTATAAAATATATACAATTCACCTTTAAAGCTCTCTATCCATTATCTGCGCCTTCAATTAAGAAATGTAGTCACCTTTTTTCTTTTTTCTCTACTCTTTCCCCTTTTCTCTCTTGATTTTCCACCCACACTCCAAATCTTCATAGAGTTGGCATATGATCCCTTTATGATATCATGGGACTGTAGAGTAGTTAATCCCTACTAATTAACTTAGGATATTGATGTTATTTCTTCTTTGTCTCTTTAACACTTCCAGAAGCAGAATCATCATCACTTGATTTCTCCATCACTGCGCTAAGTCCTTCTTTTATCGAAGTTATAGAATATTGAGGTTGTTGTTGTTGATTGATCATGATCATCACTTGTACTCAAATATCTTTCATACATTATTTCTATCTAGTTATATATATAATATTATCATATAACTTAAATATAATTTTTATATAATATTGTTCAATTTTCATACGATATTTAAATAACAACAACAACCCAGTATAATCCCACTTAGTGGAGTCTGGGGAGGGTAGTGTGTACGCAGACCTTACCCCTACCCTTGGGTAGAGAGGCTGTTTCCAAATAGACCTCCGGCATCTTTCCCTCCAAGAACTTCCCACCTTGCTTGGGGAGACTCGAACTCACAACCTCTCGATTGAAAGTGGGGGTTGCTTACCATCAGAGCAACGCCTCTTGTCTTTCATACGATATTTAAATAAATAAATAAAATATAAATAACAAAATACAATTTTTTTTTACAATTTTATTACAATTTACTATAATTTCTAAGGTATAATGTATGTCATGTCTTTTTCTTTTTCTTTTTCTTATTCAAATTTCAATATGAAGTTTAGCCAAAATCATGTCTAGTCTTCACCAAAACACCCTAAAAATTAGATATAAACTTCAAACCATATTCCCAATTGTTTGCAATAACACTCAATCCAAATAAATAATGATTTTTGAAAACTCAAATTCGAATTCAAAGCTTCAAAGTTTTTTAATGGCTTTCAATGGTGGAATTGTTGCTCTCTTTTCCTTTACTTTACCTTAATGGAATTAGGGATTGAGAGGTATAGAGAGACGTAGAGAGAATTCACAATCGTTTGCAACAGCACCAAATTCAAACAAGTAATATTTTTTGAAAACCCAAATTCGAATTCAAAGCTTTAAAACTTTTTAATGGATATCAATAATGGAATTGCTACTCTCTTATGCAAGATACGTGGGGGGGGGGGGGGAGAGGGGTAGGATGTGGAGAGAGAAACGTGGGAGGAGTGAGGTATAGAGAGAGAAATGTAGGGGGAGTGAGAGTGATTGTAGGAATTGATTAATTTCCTTAAATTTCTAAAAATGTACATAATTGGTAATTTTGTATATCGAAGGTAATTAAAGTGAAACTTGAGTAGAGAGGATAATAAAGTTTCCAATAATGTATACATATGTAAAAATCTTTTTTTTTTTTGGAATTTTTACCTATCTAATATGAAACTTATTTACCCTCCTTAAATTTTATCAATTATATACAAATTAGTTTTAAATAAGTGTCCCTTGATTGTAGCCTCTTAATTTGGCAATCGAATCCCAAACCTTCAGCCAATTACCCAATAATCTCTCTTCATATCTCTCTCTGTTCTTCCTCACTTTGCTTTCTCTAATAATCTTTCTTCGTCTCTCTTTGTTCTTACTCACTTTGTACTTCTCTGAGTAATTTTTTATGGATAGTTTCCGATGCCACCTCCAAAAGCAGCAGGTTGATGCACTGGATCATGGGAGGTTTCTCTTGACCTTCAAGAACAACAATGGGTCATTAAAAATCTTCGAAGCCTTGATTTCGAATTCGGATTTTTCAAAAAATATTATTTGTTTAGAGGGTGTTATTGCAAACGATTGAGAATATTTCATGGAGTTTATATCACAATTTTGATGGTATTTGGTGAAGATTATGATTAGATTTGGCTGGATTTTCAGATTAAAATTTGAAGAAGTAGAAGAACACACCACATACAAAATATATACAAACCATATACAAACTACATAAAAAAGATATATTATAAATAATTTGTATAAAATTATATGATGTTGTAGTTGTATTTAGGGTGAGTGATGTATGAAAGTTGTAGATAACTTTTAAATAAGTTGTATATGTTATAAAATAGAAGTCTATTTAGAGTGAATGTCTAAGAGTTTTAGCTTGAAGCTAAGTCATTCCTCTTCCTATAAATAGAGGTGCTCTCTACCATTGTAAATCACCCCAAGTATTAATAAGAATACTTCTCTCTCTCCCTATTCTCTCTCTATATTGTTCTTGTTCTTGAGTTATTGTTCTTGTCTTTTATATTATTTCATAACACGTTATCAGCACGAGACTCTACCGTCTCAAGAACCATTCTCGAGAAATCTGAGGTATTTCCCTCTTCCTAATTTAATTTTCGATTGTCTTAACTTTTGTTTGTGCAAGGTTTTGCTTCAAAGAAAGAATGAAGAAAGAAGGAAAAGAAACGAAAAAAAAAGGGAGGAAAAGAAACGAAAAACAAAGAGAAAAGGAAGAAAACATTGAAAATATAATTGGTATACCTTAAAGGTAAGTAATTTACTTTTCCCTTTCAAATTCTTGAAATTCTACGATTTGATTGAATATACAAACAAAGTTTGATTATAACTCTAATGGAGTTTGTAAGAAATTATAACCACATGAACTGGTTAAATCTCTATGTCCTGCCATGATCAAATTCATGTATGATTGTGGGCAAATAATTGAAAATCCGTCCCATTGAATTTGCTCCATTCCCTTTAGAGAATGTGGAAGCAGTATATGATAAGTCTGAAAGAAGACTAAAATATTACCATGAAGGTATCAATGAATGTGGACGTGGCAAAGAATTCCGTCCAATTGAATTTGCTCCATTCCCTTTAGAGAATGTGGTAGCAGTATGTGATAAGTCTGAAAGAAGACTAATTACCGTAAAGGTATCAATGGATGTGGACATGGCAATAGACGAAGTTATAATCGTCATTATTGTGGTAATGAGAACAATAAGGATTCTCAAAATAATCTTTCACTTTATGAAAGTAATATTTGACATGAGATTGTGTAAAGCACATGATTTTGATCCATTCCCTGAAGTGAATGTGATAATTGTAATAGAGCCCGTAAGTATGAACACGCTCTTGATGTAAATCTGTTTTATGTCTGACATTATGAAAAGAAAGTTCGTTGCCCTTGAAATTTCGGGCAAGAACTATATGACATGGGTGTTGGATGCTGAAATCCACTTAGATGCTATGGGTCTCGGAGACACCATCAAAGATAGAGAAAAAGCATCCACCCAAGAATGTGCGAAGGCCTTGATTTTCTTGCGCCATCACCTTGATGAAGGTTTGAAGATTGAATATCTCACCGTCAAGGATCCACCTATCTTGTGGAATGGCTTAAAGAAGAGATATGACAACCTGAAGTTGGTCACTCTGCCACAAGCACGATACGATAAGAACCCAAAAGCAAATAGTTTATAAACTATATATTATCGTTGCGGTGAAAACGGGCACTGGTCAAAGGCTTGCCGTATACCATGACTTTTGGTTGACCTTTATCAAGCATCTCGAAAGAGTAAACGCCCTGAAACGAATTTTGTCTCTGACGACAACTTTGACATCACCCACTTGGATGTGGCAGACTTCTTTGAGCAACCCGATGGCAAAATAGACCACCTAATCGGCGATGGATCCATGATGAAAGAAGATGGAGTTATTTGATTTTGTTCTACTTATTTGTATTAGTTAGTGAATAAACTAATAGTCATTAGTATTAGCTCGTATTAGTTAGTTTATGATGCAATGTTAGAAGTAGTCCTTTAGAATATCTTCAATATGCTCAAATATCAATAAAACTTTTATTTTTCAGTGGGGGTAATCGACTAGCCTGAAAAACTAGTCGATTATCAACTATTTTCGCATTAAAGTTGAAAAACAATTGATCAACAATCGATTGTCGTTGACTAACAATCGATTGTCGTTAGGCAGTGTAATCTGGAATTTTTCAAAAATCATCCACAATCGATTGTCTTTGTCTAACAATCGATTGTCTTGAAACAGTGAGGTCTGGAATTTTTCAAAAATCATCCACAATCGATTGTCTTTGGCTAACAATCGATTGTCTTGAAACAGTGTTCTGGAAATTTTTAAAAATAGCCAACAATCGATTGTCCATGCATAACAATCGATTGTCTTAAGACAGTGTGATCTGAAGTTTTTCAAAAAATAACAAATAATCGATTGTGTGTGTTTAACAATCGATTGTCTATGTTCAAACAATCGATTGTGTGAGTTTAATAATCGATTGTCTTATGAAACACGCTGAAATTTTCAAACTGCAAAATTATGGATAACATATCTGATTTTGTTAGTCAACTGTTAGCAGCAGATTTTGAAAATATTATGTGACACAAACGAATTGAAGTTGTTTATTCTCATGTTCGTATATTTTCTTTTGTATATCAAACCATGGGAATTAAATTGATTGAAGGCTCCGGAAGAGCAACTGTAACTCTGCCCAAAGGCATGACGTTTATCTTAGAGAATGCAATATTCTCCTCCAAGTCTAAGAAGAACTTGTTGAGTTTTAAAGATATCATTCAAAATGGATATCATATTGAGACAATGGATGAAGATAATCTTGAATATCTCGTCATCACAAAGAATGTCTCCGGCCAAAAGAGGGTTATTGAGAAATTCCCGTCTTTATCTTGTGGCCTGTATTGGACAAGAATTAGTGCAATTGAGGCACATTCAACAGTAAACCAAAGGGTTACTGATTCCAATACCTTTGTACTTTGGCATGATCGATTGGGACACCCAGGATCGGTCATGATGAGACGGATTATAGAAAGCTCATATGGGCATCCGTTAAAGAATTTCAAAATTCTTTCGAATAATGAATATCCTTGCACTTCGTGTTATCAAGGCAAGTTGATTATCAGGCCATCACCAACAAAGGTTGGGACCGAGTCACCCACGTTTCTGGAACGTATACAAGGGGACATTTGTGGACCTATTCACCCACCTAGTGGGTCGTTTAGGTATTTCATGGTCTTGATAGACGCATCCTGTAGATGGTCTCATGTGTGCCTGTTGTCATCACGCAACCTTGCGTTTGCGAAATTGATGGCACAAATAATTCGACTACGAGCACAATTTCCAGATAATCCAATCAAGTCCATAAGACTGGATAATGCTGCTGAGTTTACATCCCAAGCATTTAATGATTATTGCTTATCAATCGGGATAAAAGTTGAACATTCTGTAGCTCATGTTCACACTCAAAACGGTCTTGCAGAATCGTTAATTAAACGCCTGCAGTTGATTGCAAGGCCATTACTTATGAGAACGAGGCTGCCCACTTCGGTATGGGGTCACGCCATCTTACATGCAGCAATGCTAATTCGTCTTAGACCGACGAATTACCACAAGTATTCCCCGTTGCAATTGGTTTTGGGTCATGAACCCAATATATCCCATTTAAGAATTTTTGGATGCGCAGTATATGTGCCTTTAGCACCGCCACCCCGCACCAAAATGGGTCTGCAAAGAAGGTTAGGAATATATGTTGGGTTTGAATCGCCCTCCATCATTCGCTTCCTCGAAACATTGACAGGCGACTTGTTTACTGCACGATTTGCAGACTGTCGATTTGATGAGACACTTTTCCCAAAATTAGGGGGAGAAGTTGGTGAAACCAAACGGGAAATTTTGTGGAAAAATGCATCATTATCTCATCTTGATCCACACACCTCTATTTGTGAGAAAGAGGCACAAAAGATTATCCATTTGCAAAGAATAGCAAATCAAATGCCTGACGCATTTATAGATTTGAAAAGGATAACAAAATCACATATCCTCGAAGTGAATGTGACAACATTTGATTCACGAATACATATTCATTATTGGAAGAATATGAAGATGAAATTGGTATTAAATATACCACACTCACCCCTAGATGGAGGTTTGAGATGATACCACACTCACCCCTAGAAGGAGGTTTGAGATGATATATGGCATGAATGATCGTTGGTCACGTACCTATTGTACGCCAAAGTATTTTGGAAATATGACTATTAAAGGACAACGATAATGCAAGAAACATATCTTGCATATATTTGACATGACCATAATGGTATAACTTTCTCTTTAAGAAAGATATTCACCACATGGATGTTGATGAATCTGTGGTAGTACAAAATTAATTGAGAGCTCTAGAAGAGCCAATTATTACCATGTTGGAGAAACACAATTGAGTATTGTGCTGTAGTAAGTCTCAAAGAAACTTATTCAGTTTCCAAAGTACACGCGAAAGCGATTGATTATATTGAGACTATAAATAAAGGAAGGCTTTGATATCTCCTATTACTACAACTTGTAGCGGGGTAATTTGCATATGAAAAGCTACCCGCTTTGTTCTCCAGTTTGTACTACACAAAAGAAAGAATGCCACAATAAAGTGGATATCTATTGGTATAAAAACCCATGTCACAATAAACCTGAAGTTTATTGATAAGTGCACATGTCATGGTGTAAATTTGAAGTTTACCAATATTGATAATTTATTCAGTTGGCATTCGTGTTAGCCATCTCATTTTAAGTATGATGTGCAAATTCACATAGGTGAATATCAAAGAACTAGAAAGTTCTTTACAAATTCTCTTGTATCACTTGTTCTCATTAATGAACTGACCAACTAAAGAGTTCGGGTTGAAGCCCATAAATTCTGGAAATATCAGAGGTGAATATGGGCCCATTCACCTGCCATGTATACCACATATGATGCATCTATGATATGGTTACATGCGCAATTGTTATTGACCCGCAGCCTGGCCGGTGCTTGCGAGGTAAATTGCTCAGTAATCTAACTTCGAGCATAATTTCCAGATTCTCTTCTCAAGATAGTTCATCTTGATAAGTTGGTTTATATCAAAGTTGGTTTAGCAAGATAATTATTGAGTGCTTCCACTTAATAGCTAAACTGTTTCTTATGAGAACAAAGTTATATATATCAGTTTGATATACGTTGTATACGAGAGTATATTCTCCCGTCACAAGTGGTTCAGGGTCAGGAACCAAATAATTTCATCTTATTATTAATGTGCCGCGTATATTGACATGATAATGTACAAAGATGATTTCCCAAAGTTGAGGAAACAAGTTAGCTTTTCTAACATGAGGGGGAGACATGATAAACACTTGAGAAAAGGTTACATGGGATGAATTATCATTTGTATATGTATATCCCCGAATATCATGATATGAACATGAAGTTCATAAAAGGGATAATTCAATTGCAACATATTGCAAAGCATGCTATACGCATATGTTGACCCAAAGAAAGTAACTAAATGGAAGAGATTCAATTCAAGAAGAATTGATTCCATATGAAAGACATGTAGTTTTGAACCTATAGTTCAAATGCTTGAAAGTATAAAGTCAAAGGTATGTATAGTCAGTTTTCGATATCTTATTTGTCTAGTATGACATGGAAAACTTGATATGCATCTAAAGTCTATTATATGGCTTATATGACTTAACTTGAAAGATTTAAGTTGCTTGAAGCATATGCAATTCTTGGTCTTGAAGTACCACATCCTAAGTACAATTTGTGTACATATGAATCTTGCTATAACTATAAGCATGATAGCATTGAGAATGCATCAATGGAGATATTGAAGAGTTATTCCACGACATTATATGAAGATGTTCATATCTATCAAGAATGATGATTTCAAGGTACGGAATATTTATTCAAGTCAATATGGTTGATTTGTCAAACGTCTACCAAAGATCGTTTTGAAGATGATGCACAAGATTGGAATGCAAATGGTCAAGGATATAAATTGATGTACTCATTAGGGGGAGTCAATGCGCGTTGCACTCTTTTTCCCTTACAAGGTTTTGTCCCACTGGGTTTTCCTTGCGAGGTTTTTAACGAGGCAACCAATAGACGCATATTCAAACATGTGTACTCTTTTTCCTTTACTTTAATTTTTCCCAATGGGTTTTGGTTTTAAGGTTTTATGAGGCACATTATTGAATAGACATTCAAGGGTGCAGTGTTATAAAATAGAAGTCTATTTAGAGTGAATGTCTAAGAGTTTTAGCTTGAAGCTAAGTCATTCCTCTTCCTATAAATAGAGGTGCTCTCTACCATTGCAAATCACCCCAAGTATTAATAAGAATACTTCTCTCTCTCCCTATTCTCTCTCTATATTGTTCTTGTTCTTGAGTTATTGTTCTTGTCTTTTATATTATTTCATAACAGTATACTATATAACTAGTTGTATGAAATTTATTTTTAGTATATATATTGTTGTAGATATATCAAATTTTGTATTAAATTTATTTGAAATTTACTTTTACTTCGTATGCTATTGTACCATACATTATTATTTTCTTAAACAGGTAGTTATGGCAATGAGATAGAAGAGTTGAGTTAATTTATGGTTAAAAATAGGTAACAAACAACTTGAATGAGTCTTATTTAGATGGAAGAACAATTTGGATTTCGTTCCCTTCAGTTATGCCCTTTTCCGAGCAATGAATTCATAATTTAAGGCACTTAATATGCATTGTATATAAATTATAAATAAAACTTGTTTAAGGGGGGTAATATTAAACATGGACAATTTTGGTAAATAAATTTCAAATATTATATAGGAAGAAAAAAACCCCTTTGTAGAACCTTATCGTGACGGGGAATAGGTTGATTGCCGCAAAAGGAACTTTTTGGAGGTAAAATTAGTGGAATGTTGATCACGCTCAACTGAGTCTCGTAAAAGACTATGCAGACGTTGCAAATATAGTCTGGGTATTTCTGCCCAGAGTCGAACCATAGAGAATTAACCTATCAATTACTCTTGTCAGATTTACTAGATTCACACAATCAAGTTTTCCAAACTTTGTACTTCACAATTGATGATATTGATCAAGACGGAATCTGTCAACTCTTGGTAATGAGTTTAAGCTCCATGTTGTCATGAATTATAAACGACCAAACTAAGACCTTGGCCAGGGCAATTGAATGAAAGAAGAAATGAGTTTCTTAGGTCATTCAATGGTCTATTATATTTGATTGTGAACACATAGTTGATCGCCTATTAGGATTTGACAGTTGAACCATATCCTAGGGTGATCCAGAGCTATAAGGACAGAAGGAATTACTATATTATTCTTCTACTGGTTCTTGAGAGTAAATTGTATATTTCATGCTATCCGGTCGTTAAGGAGTGTTGCTAGACGCCACCCTTGATTAGTATATTGATATGATCAATTTACTACCAGTTTAGTACTGAACCTATGGGGTCGCACACTAACGAGTGTTCTGATCTTTGTTAAATGATTAATTAACTTATTATTTGATAATTAAATTAAAGAATTTGATTAGTCAAATAAATTTAGTTATTAGTCCAAATGAAATATTATTATATTCTTTGCTAGCACAAAGATTATAATTGATATTGTGAATAAATTGAAGTTTCTATTTGGAATAGAAATTAAATAATATCTCTTGGTTGAAATATATGTGATATATATAATTAATATTATTTTATATATTAGATGTATATAAAATGTAATATTAATAAAAGCTTGTTAATAAATCTAATTTTGAATTGGATTATAAATTGAAGTTTTATCCTATTTGGAATGGGATTAATATTTTCAATAGGAAAATATTATATTAATAAAATTCAAAAAGTCAAAAAAAAAAAAGGAAAAGAATATTATAGTCCAACTTAGAATTGGACATAACAAAGTCCATGAATTTTCGGCAATAAAGAAGTGGAATCCGGAATTTCCATTAAAAAAAACGTGATTTTATCAAATTTTCCTTAAAGTTTATTTTTGGAATAAACTTTTACCCTAGGAAAATTATTACCTCAACCAAATAGGAAAAGGGTTTGTAGGTGATACTATATAAAGGGTGATGGAGAAAATTTACAAAATTTTTTTAGTCTTTAATTTTTCTTGAGAAGAAAACCTACTTTGAGAAAGTGAGAGTGCATTACAAAGTCAAGAGAGAAATACAATTACAAGAAAAGTGTTTCTTGTTCTTCTAATTTGAGTTGAGATTTTTGAGAAAACTTTCAACGTAATATTTTCGTTCAATTTGTTCGCTGGTTTCATTGATCAAAGAGTTGATAGCAAGGATCGGTCTCGGTGTGGATACGCATAGAGTCTTCGCACTATCGAAGAAATTCTGAAAAAGAAACTCTTTTCACCAGGTACGTCTTAGACCCGATCTTTGACAAGTAAATAAATTTTAAAACATGAAAAATCTACCTAGGATTATTATTGTCTTCCGCTGCGTGTTATGAACACCCATGCGCAATCCTTCAGTGGTATCAGAGTTATGGTTTATTGTGTCTAAAATTTATTTACAAAATATTTTAATATTATATTTGAAGAGTTCAAACCATAATAGATGTACCTTGTGCAATAGTCAAATCGTTTCAATGTTGATATTATTTTATTGTTGATAAAATATGTATTCATGTAACTATTGAGACCGTTCATAGCTTGAATTTGAAATTTTGTATTAGATACAACGAGAATCTATAATAGGTTGACTATATTGTTATTTTAATTGTTATAAGTTCATGAGATGTTAATTAATAATAATATTCTAGCATGAATTCTTTTTATGTGATATATAAGATAAATATGTTAGAGGATGTTGAATTGTGTTTTATGCCATGTGCTTGTCCATTACATAATTTTGAATTATTTATTACATGTGATGTAAATTAATTTAGGACTAAGCATGTAGACAATTTGAACTAAATTCACATGTTATAAAAGATTCGATCTTCGTGTTATTAAAAATTATTTTTGTAACAATTCCCTCTTACTAAAATTTGAGTTCTTAAATAATAAAATATAAGATATTTTATTATAGAGCTATGCATCAAGGTAATTAAATTTACTTATTTCTTGTTTATAAGGAGCGGCCTGACTACCAGGAGACTTATAATTCGAGAATATGTTAAAATTATTTATTGCATTAGATGTATAGATTGAAAGAATTATTCAATGTTACACTAGACGCCTGGGCTACCCGGGGGAGTATAAAAATTTAATAAGTTCTTTGCTATCATGATGGTTGAACTCAACTATGCCAATGGGATCGACCTGACTACCAGGGGACTATTTGACATAGAGCTATTTAAGAAAATTGTATGGGGATACAAATGGTAAGAGTACCTACCTTTAAAATATATGTGAGAAACGACTTGATTTCCAAGGGGCTCATACATATTGTTAAAGGATTCTTTTGCTCCACTAAAAGAAATAAAGATTTCATAAACTATAATGAGGGTAAATAGTATAAAATAATGAGTGGAAATATCATTTAGATAAAAGTCCATGTCTTTATGATATATGCAAATATGTTCTTATATTACTGCTTTTTCTTTTCTATATTTTAGATTTCTCAATATGTCTGTTATATCACTGTGTGAAATACTTGAGACCAACAAATTGGTAGGACCAAACTTTGATGACTGGTATAGAAATTTGAGAATTGTTCTCATACATGAAAAGCTTATGGATGTGATCGATAAGCCTGCAAAGATAATCCCTCCAGAGAATGATGTTCAAGGCAACAAGGTTTATCATAAATAATTGGAAAAAAAACTGCAAGGAGTATCTTGCAACTCTAAAGGACAAGAAACAAGGTGAGACATTAATGAAAAATGTTTTCAAGGTTTCCTTAGCTACTACTAATTCTTCACTGTGGGTATTAGATACTGGCAGTGGTTATAACATCTGCAATATGTTGCAAGGGTTCAAGATAAGTAGGAGGCTATAGAAAGGAGAAATTAGTCAACAAGTTGGAAATGGTGCAAAAGATGCGGCCGTTGCAATAGGATCAATTTCTTTAATAATTCCTACGGGCAAAGTACTTATGTTGGATGATTGTTATTACGTTCCTAAATTTGTTTCGAACATAATTTCAGCTTCTATGTTAGACAAACGTGGTTTTCCATTAATATAGGCAATGGTATTTGCTCTATTTATTATAGTGATAATTTATATGTGAATGGCTATCTCCAACATGATGTTTATGTCTTACCTAGTGTGAATGCTAATTCGATTATGCATGTTTCAAGTCTTAATAGGAAAAGAGATGATCATGTAAATCAAATATACCTTTGGCATTGTAGGCTTGGTCATATTGGAGAGAAAAGAATCAACAAGTTGTACAAGGAAGGGTACCTTAACAAGTATGATTTTGAATCATATCCAACTTGTGAATCTTGTCTCAAAGGAAAAATGACCAAATCTCCATTTAATGGAAGTGGAGAAAGAGCTTCTGAATTATTGGGCTAATTTATACAGATGTTTGTGGGCCCATGAAAATTCAAGCTAAAGGTGGATATTCTTACTTCATCACCTTCACTGAAGATATGTCAAGATATGGATTTGTGTATGTTATGAAACATAAGTCTGAATCTTTTGAAATGTTCAAAAGGTTCCGTAGTGAAGTTGAGAAGAAGACTGGTAAAAGTATCAAAGTACTAAGGTCTGATAGAGGTGGAGAATATTTTAGTGAAGAATTTACGAGATATCTCAAAGATAATGGGATTCTCTCACAGTGGACACCTCCAGGAACACCACAACACAATGGTGTGTCTGAAAGGAGAAACAGAACCTTATTAGATATGGTGAGATCTATGATTGGGTTCACTGATCTTCCAATAAATTTATGGGGATATGGTTTGGAAGAAGCAACATACTTAATAAAGTTCCCACTAAGTCAGTCTCTACAACACCATATGAGATATGGAAAGGATGTAAGCCTAACCTCAAACATATTAAGGTTTGTGGTTGTCCAGCTTATGTTAAGAGACTACAGTATGATAAACTTGACTCAAGATCTGATAAGTGTAGGTTCAATGGGTATCCAAGGAAACAAGGGGATATTATTTCTATCACCCTTCTGACCATAAAGTGTTTGTGGCTAGAGGAGAAAACTTTTGGAAAGGGAATTCCTTTTTGAAGGAAATTATAATGGAGAGATAGGAACTTGATGAAGATCAAGAAACTAATGAATCAACACAATATGAAGATCATGAGACCCAAGTTGAAGAACCTTTATTGGATGTTTTGAAGTTGCCAAGGAAATTGCCATCTTCAACGGTTGAAGTTCAAGAACTAAATGAAGTTCAAGAATAGGTTAATGAACTAGTTCCAAACCAAATTGAGCAACAACGAAATCCAACACAAGGTGAACAGGTTGTACAAGTACCTCTTCCAAGGTGTACACGAGAACGTCATGTACCAACTAGATTAAATTTATTGGTACAAGATGATTTATCAAATGAGATTGATCATAATGATGATGACCCTAAGACCTATGAAGAGGCTATACAAAGTTCTGATTATGAGAAGTGGCAAAAGGCCATGGAATCCGAAATAGAATCCATGAAGGAAAATAAAGTATGGACTTTAGTTGAACCTTAAAAGGATATAAAACCTATAGGTTGTAAATGGGTTTTTAAGAAAAAGATTGGAGCAAACAGAAAGGTGGATACCTACAAAGCACGTCTTGTTGCCAAGGGATATCGTCAGAAAGAAGGAGTCAACTATGACGAGACTTTCTCTCCCATGGAAATGCTCAAATCTATTCGGATTTTGCTTGCTATAGCAGCATACTATGACTATGAAATATGGCAAATGGATGTGAAAACGGCTTTCCTTAATGGTGAGCTAGAAGAGGATGTGTACATGACACAGCCTGAAGGTTTCATATCTTCGTCTGCTCATAATAAAATTTGTAAGCTACAAAGATATATTTATGGATTAAAGCAAGCTTCTCGAAGTTGGAATATTCGATTTAACAAAACAATTGAAAAGTTCAATTTTGTTAGATGCGAAGAAGAACCTTGTGTGTACAAAAAGGTTAGTGGGAGCACAATTATATTTTAGTGTTGTATGTTGATGATATATTGCTCATAGGGAATGACATACCGGCATTGCAAAATACCAAGATTTGGCTATCTGAACAGTTTGCCATGAAAGACTTGGGAGAAACAACTTATATATTAGGAATAAAGATCTATAGAGATAGATCTAGGAAGCTGCTTGGACTCTCCCAGTCTTTGTACATTGATACTATCTTAAAGAGGTATAACATGGATAATTCCAAAAGAGGCTATCTACCGATAGGCACTGGAATTTCTCTCAGTGGGGAGGATTGTCCTAAAACACCTGAAGAGAGAGAACGCATGAGTAGGATCCTATACGCTAGTGCAGTGGGAGCTATCATGTATACCATGGCATGTACACGTCCTGGTGTGGCTTATGCACTTGGAGTGACTAGCCGATATCAGGCAAATCCTGGTGAGGAACATTGGAAGGTGGTGAAGACCATTCTTAAGTACTTAAGAAGGACTAAAGACCAATTCCTCATCTATGGGGATTCTGAGTTGAAACTTGAAGGTTATACTGATGCAAGTTTCTCTTCAGATAGGGATGATAGCAAATCTATTTCTGATTATGTATTCACCTTAAATGGTGGTGCAATGAGTTGGAAAAGTTCCAAACAAGCTACAGTAGCTGATTCAGTGACTGAAGCAGAATATATAGCAGCTAGTGAAGCTGCTAGAAGCTGTATGGATGAAAAAGTTCTTAATTGAACTTGGTGTGGTTCCTTCAATAGAAGGTGCGGTTCCATTGTTGTGTGACAATACTGGAGCCATTGCTCAAGCAAAAGAACCAAGATCACACCAAAAGTCCAAACACGTTCTACGAAGGTATCACTTGATAAGAGAAATCATTGAACGTGGAGACGTCGAGATTCAAAAGGTTGATGGAAAGGAAAATGTTGCATACCCATTCACTAAAGCGCTTGGCACAAAGGAGTTTGACAGGCACAAGTGGAAATTAGGGATGAAGTACAAGAGCGATTGGCTCTAGTGCAAGTGGGAGATTGTTAGGGATATAATAGATATGCCCTAGATCCAATATCATATTTTTGATAACTTGAACATAATTTTGTGAATGTCATTTGATATAAAATATATGGCATTTGATATTCTTTTATCATTATTATCAATTGTTTGATTATTTTGATAAGGTCCTTTATTAAATTTTGAGATTTGTCATCGTGATAGAGATCATGATAATGAGAGCAAAGTCTTTTACAATTTAATCTAAATTTGTTCTTGATTGTAGGATTATTAATTGGACATTAGTAATCCGGTTAGATCAATATTTATGTGATCATTTTCATCGGATAAAGATTAGTTGATCTCATTAACTAAATCACATAGATAGAGGATGCATATAGAGATATGATCATTGAACCGACTCATTGGATAATTCCTAATGGTTAGAATTACCATAAACTGTCAATAGGATATTTTCTTGAAGAATGTGATGTAACTGTTTCCTTTGACTTGAGATCGTCATAGTAATTAACAAGTTATTTATTGTGCTTTGATACTAGACACCTATGGCCCTAGTGCGATAGTTGAAAGGATATTGGGTACGATTAAATACTTGTAGAATTAGTGATTGATCAAGACGGAATCTGTCAACTCTTGGTAATGAGTTTAAGCTCCATGTTGTCATGAATTATAAACGACCAAACTAAGACCTTGGCCAGGGCAATTGAATGAAAGAGAAATGAGTTTCTTAGGGCATTCAATGGTCGATTATATTTGATTGTGAACACATAGTTGATCGCCTATTAGGATTTGACAGTTGAACCATATCCTAGGGTGATCCAGAGCTATAAGGACAGAAGGAATTACTACATTATTCTTCTACTGGTTCTTGAGAGTAAATTGTATACTTCATGCTATCCGGTCGTTAAGGAGTGTTGCTAGACGCCACCCTTGATTAGTATATTGATATGATCAATTTACTACCGGTTTAGTATTGAACCTATGGGGACGCACACTAACGAGTGTTCTGATCTTTGCTAAAGGATTAATTAACTTATTATTTGATAATTAAACTAAAGAATTTGATTAGTGAAATAAATTTAGTTATTAGTCCAAATGAAATATTATTATATTCTTTGCTAGCACAAAGATTATAATTAATATTGTGAATAAATTGAAGTTTCTATTTGGAATAGAAATTAAATAATATCTCTTGGTTGAAATATATGAGATATATGTAATTAATATTATTTTATATATTAGATGTATATAAAATGTAATATTAATAAAAGCTTGTTAATAAATCTAATTTTGAATTGGATTGTTAATTGAAGTTTTATCCTATATGGAATGGGATTAATATTTTCAATAGGAAAATATTATATTAATAAAATTCAAAAAGTAAAAAAAAAGGAAAAGAATATTATAGTCCAATTTAGAATTAGACATAACAAAGTCCATGAATTTTCGGCAATAAAGAAGTGGAATTCGGAATTTCCATTAAAAAAAACGTAATTTTATCAAATTTTTCCGTAAAGTTTATTTTTGGAATAAACTTTTATCCTAGGAAAATTATTACCTCAACCAAATAGGAAAAGGGTTTGTAGGTGATACTATATAAAGGGTGATGGAGAAAATTTATAAAGTTTTTTTAGTCTTTAATTTTTCTTGAGAAGAAAACCTACTTTGAGAAAGTGAGAGTGCAATACAAAGTCAAGAGAGAAAATACAATTACAAGAAAAGCGTTTCTTGTTCTTCTAATTTGAGTTGAGATTTTTGAGAAAAATTTCAACGTAATATTTTCGTTCAATTTGTTCGCGGGTTTCATTGATCAAAGAGTTGATAGCAAGGACCGGTCTCGGTGTGGATACGCATAGAGTCTTCGCACTATCGAAGAAATTCTGAAAAAGAAACTCTTTTCACCAGGTACGTCTTAGACCCGATCTTTGACAAGTAAATAAATTTTAAAACATGAAAAATCTACCTAGGATTGTTATTGTCTTCCGCTGCATATTGTGAACTCCCATACGCAATCCTTCAGATATATCTAACAACTAAACTGAAAGTAAATAAAGGTGGAAGTTAACTAAGCTTGCTTGTATATAATTGGAATAAGATCTAATGTAATGGTTTTCCCGTTGTTGATTTCTTTGGCTGAATATGTATTATAACTCAGACTTAGTTATCTCTATCAATCATGAACTCTCTAGCTATCATAAATCTTCTCAAGCAATTATGATAATTTACTAGACGCACTTTCTCAAGTTACACTAGCTAGATTCACAAAACAATTCACTTCGATTGCACCCGAGGTATCGTTATCTCTAATCTAACCTCTAAACCCTCAGTTATTTCTCTCGTGTATACTCCGGAGTGTTGTTGTTCATACAATCACCTAAATATGCACTCTTTGTCAAGCAGATACATACTAAATAGGAACGGATAATTGATGGCCCTTTCAACTAACCACAATCAAAACATAGATGAACAAATAGAGATTAACAACCAATTCTAAATATATTAATATCCCCAGCGAGTTTCACCAAAACCTTAGGTTAAAGTATCTAGCTACTCATTACAATGGAAGATAAACCAATAGATTATTCATAACGGAAGAATTTCAATAAAAATAGAAGAGAATAGAAAACTATGATGTTTTGGGTGATCTCTCACACTTGTTCTTCTTCCAAAAAGTAATCTCAAAACTAAGCCTCCTTTATTGTGGGCGATTTTCTACATCTTATAAGGGTTTTACACCAAGTTTCCCGGAATTGACACTTTGGTCCCTGAACTTTCCGTGTCCTACCGTGGTCCTACCGCGGATACGCTAGGACCACCACCACAATGGCCTTCAGAATCTGCAGCAGTGTTCTGCCGTGGTCCTACCGCGGTTACGCCCGGATAGTGGCAGACCAACTTCAGTTCTGGTTTTGTGCCTTCGCTTGGTGCACTTTGTGGATATTGTATGATTGGCCTCGTTTTCTCCGTAATTGATCCCAAAGTACTCCACAAACTTCTTTTATTGGATATAGCCTACAAAGAATGAAAAGCACTAATCAGAGCATTTGGTTATCACTTTTTACCGTAAAAGCTATACAAAAATGTGGTTCTTTAGAGCCTGATTATAGTCTAATTTACCTATTATCAACACCCCACACTTAAATCTTTGCTCGTCCTCGAGCAAGTTGAACCACACTTCTAATGCCATGCCACACTCGTGCAACAGCCACACCTCAGGTGAAGACTCTAATGCCATGCCACACTCGTGCTTACTCTATGTACTCTAAACAGAGGTGAAGACTTGCTTTTTCTTCTTGAGTTAAATGCCCTCACATCACATTTTTGAGAGAAGTTCCACACACACAAAATCAAACAACAAAGAACTGTAGATAGAACGAATTCATTCACTCTTGCAAGAACATTCACATGCCACACAGATACACCACAAGCTTGCCCTTTGTGTAATACTCTACTAATCGAGTTGTTCAGTCTAAGATCAATAGGGCTTCATTTGGTTGTAATGTAGGCCACCGGACGGGTAGGATACATTTAGATATAAGAGTAACTACACCTCCCTAATCACTTTAATACATACATTTTAACATTTAAACCTCATACTTATTTCAAACCAAAAGTTCACCTTCACATCAATGTAAATTACCCCATTCTTCTTTAAGCATACTTATGTCAAGAGCCATCACTTATCAAGGAATTTATTTTTTCACAACAATCCAACTATATATTTTTTTTTCAATTCAAGTGGCACTTCCTTTTTCAAAACAATACCTTTCTCTTTATTCAATTAGTTCCACTCAAAATCCAAACCAACCACCCCACACTTTAACTTTTACCAAGTTCATAACAATTCAAGTACTCATAAGAGGTGAAAAGGTTCAAATAGATGGTTACTTCAAACAAATGGGTATGACTTGTAATGTGGTTGCCAAAGAAAAAGGATTATAGGCTCAAAGAGGTTAACCATGGTAATATGTACATGTGGATTCATAATTATGTAGGCTACACAAAGAAATGCCTAAATCATCTCTAAGACCAAACAACTTCTATTTCGCTTTGTACACATACAAGGAAAGTTCTAGGTATCGCATGCAAGCATAGAATACATGTATTAACTCACACATACTTGTTATGTAATTCATTCCAAATTAGTTTGTCAACACATTCACATGAGCGTTCAAGTAAGACAAGGTGTGCAAAATTAAGGCATAAGATTAAGAGTCTACACATGAGCCTAGACGTCGCACCCTCAAGTTCATTTTAAGTATTTGCAGGTATGTACACCACAAGATGCATTCTTTCACTCACCTATCTTAGCCCAAGAGAGTCCTAAGGGCCCTAAAAATAGTAAAGAAAAATCTACCTAACCCGGTTCAAGAAAAGCCCTTGGAAAAAAATCGTGGTCAAAAGAAAAATCAAGGGGGAATTACTACACTACCTAAAAATAAAATAATATAAAAAAGAAATCTTTTTGGCTTTATTTTATTATACTACTTCCCTCAAGAATAGTGTCTAAGTGGTCCGTTATCAGGAAGAGTCTCCTACCTTTTTCTAGATTTTTTTGTTTTTTTATATCCGATCTTAGCCCTCAAGAAACCCGTCAATAAGTGTCTGTCGTTGGACCAAGTCGCTGACGTTTAAGATAAGCACAAACAAAAACAGAGGCACAAAACTACAACATACTTAATGCATATATACACTAACAATACACAACATTAAATCAAGTCTCTCACCCCACACAAAAAGAATATGGCATGTCCCCATGTCATTAAACAAATAAAGTGTAGATAGGTAAGAAAACTTCCATGGTTATAACTCGGAGTCAGAGACAGTGTTGGGGTCCAATTGACAAGCCCTACCTATAGCGCGGAACCAATTCATCATCCGGCTCTCAGACCTGGCCCGCCGTCTAGACATGGCATCCAAACATATATACAGTCTATCTACCGAGGTGCGAAGTTCTGCCACCTCTTCCTCCCAAGAAGGCAACCTGGGTTGGCTGGAGTGTGATCTAGATAACTTCTCCCCAGTTTGGGGTTGCCGAGAGGATCCGGGTGCATCATAAGATCTCCTGGGTGGTGCCATGGGTGCTGGGGCGTCATCATTGTCGTCAAGCTCAATGGGTGTGGGTGCATATTTGCCCACTTTGATCTTCGTAACTCTCACTACTGTTTTTGAGGGAAAAGTTCCATCTGTAGGACTGGCGGGGACATCAGCTAGCAGACATAACCTCGTCACAAGTGAGGGAAAGTAAAACCTTTTAATCATCAGAGGTGACCGGAGGAACATTTCATCTCTAATGAGTTTCGCTACATCAACATCCTTCTTGGTTACGAAGCACCAAACGAATAGAGCCCGCAAGCTGTTCACATCTGACGTGTTGCCCGTGGGCAATAACCTGCTGCAAATAATGGTGAATCAACACTTAGCCTCCCATGTGAACGACTTGGAGTGAAGGTCATGTACTCATGTATCCAAACTAGCCGTCCCCTTGAGCATATTGTCTCAATCAGAGTGTCCCAATCGCCCCTTGGGGAGTTGTGGTAATAATCAGTTTCACCAATGAACGGAGGTAGCTGCAAGACCTAGTGAATCTTCGGTAATGAGGCATATACCAACTTTTCCCCGCATGACCACAGAACGGCGTATAAGCTCCGGGCAGTTCACGTAGAACTCCCGGACCATCATTAGGTTGGCCGTTTTTGGTTCCTCGAACAATAACTCCAGCCCTCTCCATCTGGTTTCCTCGTACATGTCCGATTTTTCTACATGGAGGGCAGCCTTGCCAATAGCAATCTTAGGGACAAAGCTTTTTGTAGCTTTAGCATGAAACTTGTCCTTTGCCTCATGTGACGCCAACCGGGTGGCATCATATGTCGGCAATTCGAAAGTGCTTTCCGTATTCCTACGATTATTTTGGGCCATAGTACCTGCAATCAATTCAGTATAACGATCAGGTGCAGCCTAACATGTGCCTGTCGGATGGGTACTCAAACTTCGCCACCTGTTGGCACCAAACAATTCCCTGTTGTGAAGCATGGCTAGTATAACCATATAGTGAGGTGCCAAAGTTGACAACATCTACTATTGCCCCTACACCACTATCAATGCTACAATTCCGCCTTATAAGACCCGCCGCAAGCTTCCACAAATTAATAACTGTTAAATGCTACCACCACCCACCCACATGATGTACTTCACCCTACACAAAAATTGTCAACAAGGAACACACCCCCACTTCTACACAAATCAACCTGAAACACCATCTACAACACCAAACTTTGAGTCTAAGACCCTCATTGCAACCAAAATCAAGAATTCTATATAGTAACTACTACATAATGCAAAGTACACAAAACAAAAGAAAAAGTAGAACAACTTACTTGAAAATTACAGTGGAGTCTTGGGGACAGATTTGAGGGGGTTTGGAGAGGTGGGGAGGGGGGCAGTTTTGGGGAGAGGGTTGTGGAGAGGAGGGGTGGTCGGTTTGGGCAAGGGGTTTAGTGGGGTGGTAAGATTGGTTGGAGGAAAGGAATAAGAAGAAGTAATAAAAATGGGGTTTTTGGGAAGAAGACGAAAGAAGAAAGAGGATTTTGGGAAGAAGAAAAATGAGAGAAGTGGAGAGAAGAGAAGAGAGTGGGTGGTTTTTACCGGGAGGGTGGGTTTAGGTTAGGTTAATTAAAGGAGGAAAAAAATAAAAACAAAAATAAAAAAAATTCTGCAGATCTTACATAGGCCCGTTTTGACCTACCGCGATTATGCCGTGACCGCAGTGAACCATATTCAGAGAGGATCTCTGACCGCGGTCCTACCTGGTTATGCCGCGATCTCGGTGAACCATCTTCAGAGAGGATCTTTGACTGCGGTCCTACCGCGATTACGCCGCAACCGCAGTGAGCCTGTTCCTGGATGCCAATTTCGGGGTTATTTTTATTGTTTTTCCCCTTAGGCACTATTTTTACCTCTTCTAATGCCTACCTTACCCATGTTATGCCTAGGCTCGTGATGCAAAGTCCTCCGCACTATCCTGCATATATACAATATGTTAGAAATTATACTATCGTGGGTTTCCTCCCATGAAGCGCCTGATTTAATGTCACGACACGACGCAACACGAGTGCAATTAATCGCTCAACTTTTTTTTCCTTATAAACATGACGTCACATACTACACTTACAACACATTCATGGGTTGCCTCCCACGCAGCGCCTGTTTTAACGTTGCAGCATGACGCAAGTAGTTGCACTATCATTCCTTATTTGCATACCGGGGTTCTTTCAAATTGATCATCATTGTATCCCCTTTTTCTTCAGCTATTCAAACGTAATGTTTCAACCTTTGCCCATTTACTGAGAACTTGTTTGTCCCATCGTCTGACTTAATCTCAATATCTCCACTTGCGAGTATTTGCACCACTCTAAATGGTCCTGACCATCCGAACATTAACTTACCCGAAAATAATCTCAATCTTGAATTGTACAGTAATACCTTATCACCGGGTTTGAAGTATCTGTCCACAATGTGTTTGTCATGCATCTTCGTCATTCTTTCCTTGTATACCCTCATGCTTTCAAAGGCTTGATATCTAAATCTTCCAGCTCATGCAACTCCGTCAGTCAATTTTTTCCAGCTGCGTCAGGATCCATGTTCAATTGTTTTAGTGCCCACCAAGCTCGATGTTCTAGCTTTACAAGTTGATGACAGGCCTTCCCAAATACCAACTTGTATGGTGACATACCTATTGTTGTTTTGAACGCAGTTTTATAGTCCTAGAGTGCGTCATCAAACTTCTTTGCTCAATCAGTTCGTGTGGCATTCACCGTCTTGGTTAATATACTTTTTATCTCCCTGTTGGACACTTCAAGCTGCCCACTGGTTTGCAGATGGTAAGGGGTGGCCACCTTGCGGCGTACATCATATTTTGCAAGTAGTTTCTCGAAGGCTCTATTGCAGAAGTGAGTTCCCCGTCACTGATGATCGCTCTTGGTGTCCCAAACCTTGTGAATATGTTCTTTTTTAGAAATCCTACCAGCACTCTTGCATCATTAGTGGGCAAAGATTTGGACTCTACCCATTTAGACACGTAGTCTACAGTAATAAGGATGTATTTCTTGCTAAATGAGCTGACAAACGGACCCATAAAAGTCAATCCCCCAAACATCAAACACCTCTACCTCTTGAATCGGGTTCATTGGAATCCCACAGCGACGAGAAATGTTTCCCGTCCACTAGCATTCATTGCAGCCCTTAACGCAGAGGTGTGAATCTCTAAACAAAGTTGGCGAAAAGAATCCATCCTCTAGCACTTTCGCAGTTGTCCTGACCCCTCCAAAATGTCCTCTGTATGCTGATGCGTGACAAGCCTGCAAATTTGAAAATTGTTCTATCTCGAGGACACACCTCCGGATAATATTATCAACACATATTTTAAATAGATGAGGCTCGTCCCAATAATATGTACGGAATCACGAAAGAACTTTTTCTTTTGGACAGATGAAAGGTCATATGGAACTATACACAAGCCAGGTAGTTTGCAAAATCTGCATACCATGGAGCATCTTCTAGAGTAGCTGAGCAACTGCTCATCTGGAAAGGTTTCCAGAATCTCTTCGACCTCGACTGATTTGTCAGCTTCTTTAAGTCGTGATAGATGATCAGCGACTTGATTTCCTGTGCCCTTACAGTCACGAATTTCAAGGTCAAATTCTTGCAACAGCAGCACCCAACGAATTAGGTGTGGCTTAGACTCCTTCTCAATTAGGTACCTAAGAGCTGCATGGTCAGTGTATACAATTACCTTCGAACCAATTAGATTGATCAAAACTTGTCAAAAGCAAACACCACCGCTAACATCTCATTCTCTGTCACATTGTAATTGAGTTGCTCATCGCTTTGCGTTCTGCTTGCGCTATAAATTGGATGCATAAGCTTTTCTTTTCTCTACCCCAACACTTCTCCTATAGCATAATCACTTGCATCGCACATGAGCTCAAATAGTTGCTCCCAGTCGGGTGCAACAATGATGGGTGCAGTTACCAACCTCTTCTTCAGTTCCTCAAATGCCAACATGCAATCATTAGAAAATACAAAGGACTGATCCTTTTCAAGAAGTTTGCATAATGGGTTAGCAATTTTGGGAAAATCTTTTATGAAACGTCGTTAGAACCCGGCGCGTCCAAGAAATCTTCTCACCATATTGATTGAAGTGGGCGGTGGTAGATTTTCAATCACGTCAGCCTTAGCATGGTCGATCTCAATTCCTTTTCTGGACAGTCGATGTCACAGAACTATCCCTTTTTGTACCTTAAAATGGCACTTCTTCTAGTTTAGCACTAAGTTTGTCTCCGCACATCTTTTGAGCACTCTTCTCAAGTCGTGAAGACAGTCTTCAAATGAATCTCCCACCATGGAGAAATCATCCATAAAGACTTCCAGTATATCCTCCACCATATCTGTGAAGATGGCTAACATGCACCGTTGAAAAGTCGCTGGTGCATTGCAAAGCCTAAAAGGCATTCTCCGAAAGGTAAAGATGCTATACGAATAGGTGAAAGATATTTTCTCTCTATCTTCGGGGGCTACTGATATCTGATTATACCCCGAATATCCATCTAAGAAACAAAGTGTGATCTTCCGGACAGCCTGTCCAACATTTGGTCAATGAAAGGCAAGGGGAAGTGGTCCTTTCAGGTGGTGGTGTTCAATTTTCGGTAATCCATGAAAATTTGTCACCCTGTGACTGTACGAGTTGAGATTAAATCATTGTTGTCATTTTTCACAACAGACATTCCACCCTTTTTCGGCACACTTTTGACAGGGCTGATCCAATTACTATCAGAGATGGGGAAGATGATTCCCGCATCTAGCCATTTTATCACTTCCTTCTTTGCAACCTCTTTCATGTTTGGGTTCAGCCTTCACTGATGTTCCTTAGAAGGTTTGTGCCCCTCTTCTGGGAGAATCTTATGCATACAGAAGGCTGGCTGCCATGGTCCAGCCAATGGTAGTCTAATTTTCTTGCAGTACCTGTAAGAGCCATTCTACCTGCACATCTAGCAAACCTGATGATATAATAATAGACAAGGTCAAATTAGGGCCCAAGTACATATACCTGAGGTGATTTGGGAGTGGCTATAGCTCCAGTTTGGGTGGTTATTATATTGATGGCTTTTCTGGAAGTGTAGCCCTTTTTCTAATTCAAGGGACTCAAATTGAGGTTCCCTTATCTAGAATCCTCGACCTTCAAGTGCCATGACCCATTCAGTTAACCCTTTACCATCCATCTCTTCTACATTTTTCAGACATACGTCCAATGGTTCTTTCACAGTCAGGTCGCGTCGTCCTCTTGCAGAATCACATCTACTACATCCACTAAAGAGCAATTAGCATATTCACTGGGTCTTCTCATAGATTGTTGAACATTGAATATGACTTCTTCATTGTTTAGTCTCATTTTTAGTTCCCAGTCTCACAATCGATCAGTGCTCTACCAGTTTCCAAAAGTGGTATGCCAGAATGAGAGGTATCTCCTCATCTTACAGGCAGTCCCAGGATATCAAAGTCTGCTGGGAACAATAACTTCCCCACTTGAACCAACACATCATCAAGAATACCAGTTGGCCTTTTCACAATGCGATCAGCCAACTGTAGCAGCATGGAAGTGGGTCTAGCTCTATCGATGCCCAATTTAGTGTATACAACCAGCGGCATCAGATTTATGTTGTCCCCTATATTGCATAAGGCCTTTGCAAAGGCGTAGCTCCCAATTATGCACGGAATAGTGAAACTACCTGAATCAAACATATTTTGAACCATCGATCTTGGATCCTGAAAATCAAACTTTCGTGACATTAAATCTTTCATCATCTTTGCATCACCACGCATCTCCCTCAAAGCATCCATCAAAGGAATATTCAACTGAATCTGATGCAACATCTCCATAAATATCTTGTATTGAACTTCCTTCTTTTATTTAACTAGTCTCTTAGGGAAGGGTGCAAGTATCACCCTTTGTGCATTGCTTGTTTGGCTCCTCTCTGTTGGAATTTTCTGGCACAAGAGGTGCCACCTATTATGTAGCTTGATTATCCATCTTTTCTTTACCTTTTGCCTCTTGATTCTGCTCAACCACCACTTCAGTAAGCTCTGTTGGTTCCTCCACCTCTAATGGAACTCGAGTGGCTGGTGTACTATCCTTGCTGGCTTGTGCAATTTCCTACTCTCTGTCTAAATCTTTCCCATTTCGGAGACTGAATTCCATCAAGTGATTTGAGTTTTTCTCCTTGGGATTTATGTTAGTGTCTGCAGGAAAGGTTCCCTAAGGACTGTTGTTCAAAGCAATGGACAGTTGTCCCAGCTGCGTTTCAATATTCTTTATGGCTGAATCATGCACTGCCAATTTTTCTTGCACTTTATTATTTGTCCCAATGAGTTACTGAAGCATACCCCTGATTTCCACCAGATTGTTATCTTGCTGCTGAGGAGGTGGTTGATAAGCTAATTGTTGCAGATTTTGTTGTAGATAGCCCTGTGGTTTCTAATATGGTACTGGCACCATTTGGTTCTGAGGATACATACCCCCAGGCTGTTAATATTAGGCTTGTACTGCTGATTTTGTGGCGGTCTCCACTACTGTGCTCCTTGTCTCTGATCTCCATAGTTGTTAACGTAATTCATATCTTTCCTTGCCCCTTGATTTTCACCTTCTACGCTCCATGAACACACATAAGACTAATTAATACAAGGTGTATACAGTCCTCCATTTGTTGTATGAACAATGTGTACCTGTTTTGTACCCATCTCATCAATCTTTTTTGTCAATATGCTCATTTAGGTCATGAGTGTGGCCATATTCTCTGCATGTGAATTATTTGGTTCAAGATGAATTGAATGCACTATGGGTGCTAGTATTGTAGCTCTAGTCATCCACCCCAAATTTTGTGACATCTTATCAAGAAGGATTTTGCACTCAGTGAATGTCTTACTCAAAAATGCACCTCCGGCAGAAGCATCCACATTTGCCTTTAAATTGTCAGCTAACCCCATGTAGAATCTCTTGCCAAGCATCAGGTCTGGAATTCCATAGTGAGGGCACTTCACTACCATCCCTTTAAATCTTTCCCAAGTTTCTTGCAAGGACTCAGTTGGCTGCTGCTTATACTGCAATATTTTATCAATTTGTCTTGTATTCTTGTTAGGTGGATAGAACATATTCAGAAACTGCTTGACTAATTCCTCCCAGGTGGCTATGGAATTGATAGGGAGCAAATTTAGCCAAGTTTTAGCTTCCTAGGTCATAGAGAATGGAAATAGTAGTAGCTTGATAGCTTTCGGGGTCACATTCGGCTGCCTTTGGGTCATACAAATTGACAAAAAAAAAAATCAAGTGCTGCTGCGGGTCTTCAATGTGTGACCCGGAGAACAATCCTTTAGTCTGCAGCAGATGCAGCATATTGTTGGTTATCTGGAAAGTCTCCGCTTGGCTAGCGGGCAGAACTATGGCAGTGGCGAGGTTGTCAGATGTGGGATGTGCCCAGTCGTAAATTTGCAGCCTCGGGCACAAGAGGTGCCACTATCCTTGCGTTGGGGTTTGCTAGTGGGTCCCCAACATTTTCGCTAATGTTCACCCATGTCTAATAGTTGAGATTGTTGAAGTCTCTTGTTGTCACGGTTCAATGCCTTGAATGTTTTCTCGGGGTCTGTGAGTCCTTCTAGCAGTTCTCCTGTCCTCGAAAAACTTCTAGGCATACACCTGATTTCCACAAAAGTTCAATGAAAGATTGGGTATAGAGAAAACTGACTACACTTAGAATTTTTGTATTTCTTTCAATTGTAATTGATAACACCGTTAAATCCCTGGCAACGGCGCCAAAATTTGATCAGGCACAACTGAGTCTCGCAAAAGACTATGCGGGCGTTGCGAATATAGTTTGGGTGTTTCTGCCCAAAGTCGAACCACATAGAATTAACCTATCAATTACTCTTTTCGGATTTACTAGATTCACACAGTCAAGCTTTTCAAACTTTGTAATTCACAATTGATAACTAAAAGTAAATAAAAATGGAAGTTAACTAAGCTTGCTTGTATATAATTGGAATAAGATCTAAGGTAATGGTTTCCCGCGTTATTGATTTCCTTGGTTGAATATGTATTATAACTCAGACTTAGTTGTCTCTATCAATCATGAATGCTCTAGCTATCATAAATCTTTCTCAAGAAATTATGATAATTTACTAGGCGCACTTTCTCAAGTTACGCTAGCTAGATTCACAAAACAGTTTACTTTGATTGTACCTGAGGTACCGTTATCTCTAATCTAACCTCTAAAACCTTGGTTATGACTCTCGTCTATACTCCGGGAGTGATGTTGGTCATACAATTACCTAAATATACACTCTCTTTCAAGCACAATCAATTGAGGTCCCTTTTAACTAACCACAATCAAAACATAGATGAACAAATAGAGATTAACAACCAATTCCAAATATATTAATATAATAGCCAAGTCATCCCTAGCGGGTTTCAAAAACCTTAGGTTAAAATATCTATCTACTCATGACAATGGAAGATAAAACCAATAGATTATTCATAATGGAAGAATTGTAATAAAAATAGAAGAGAATAGAAAACTATGATGTTTTGGGTGATCTCTCACACTTGTTCTTTTTCCAAAAAATAATCTCAAAACTAAGCTTCCTTTATTGTGGGTGATTTTCTACATCTTATAAGGGTTTTACACCAAGTTTCCCCTAATTGACACATTAGTCCCAGAACTTTCGCGTCCTGCCGCGATCCTACCACGGTTACTCCAGGACCGTGGCCGAAACGGCCTTCAGAATCTGTAGCAATGTTCTGTCCTTGTCCTACTGCGGTTACGCCCAGACAACGGCACACCAGCTCCAGTTATGACTTTGTCCCTTCGCTTGGTGCACTTTGTGGATATTGTATGATTGGCCTCCCTTTCTCCACAATTGATTCCAAAAGTACTCCACAAACGTTTTTTATTGGATATAGCCTGCAAAACATGAAAAGCACTAATCAGAGCATTTGGTTATCACTTTTTACTGTAAAAGCTATACAAAAATATTGTTCTTTAGGGCCTAATTATAGTCCAATTTACCTATTATCAAATGTCTTTAAAATAACTTTGGACCCGCACAAACTCTTCAGGGGGTCCTTTACCGGATTAAATTATTCATCGAAGTCGACCAGATTGTCATACTTTTGCTTTTCATGATTATTTTACCAATCCGGTAGAGTTAATATTATTATTACTTTACCTATTTGTTAAGTAGTTCATTGAAGTCTGGCAGATTTTCATACTTCTACTCTTCAGGTATTCATCGAAATCTAACGAATTGGCAATTTTCTGGATTGTTTTAACAAAGTATTTTTCAAATTTGCAACTTTAATTTCGATAAAAGCACCCCACATCCGATCCAAAGGATCTCAATTTGAAATAAAACTTTCATATACCAGCTCGAATAATCCTCAATTACCAATTTAGTTGAACAAATCCAAATTAAAAGGATACACTTTATCTTCTTAAACACTTTCTACGGTCCAACAATGATGTTTACAGTAAATCACCAAAATATGTGTCTAAATTAAAAGTGTAAGCACAAATTATCAACATTCAAATGATTTTAACAACAAATCAATCATTAACGTTTATTTTTCGCCATCAAACGAAAATTTTAAGCTTTAAATTTTTTAGAAATACTATTATGTTCAAGTAAAAAAGGAACATTTTGCCAAGACCATAAAAATGGGGACATTCTGCCAACACCATCCCTGTTGGAGGTCAAGTCGTGCTAATATCTGAGTAATACACTTCTATTTAATAAGACAAAATAAATGTGGTGTAGGGTGCTTGTATAAGCCAAATGGGATTGGGATAATTCTTAAGTGATTTTACAAGCCGTAGACAAGAACTTAGCTAAGTTTTGGTTAATCCATTGATATTCTTAATAATAAATGAAAAATCAGTATCGAGATTAAGCATATTTTCGTAAAAATACAAACATTCCAAAAAGGGTGTCAAATGAGAAGGTAAGTGACCCACTAAAAGATTACTTGGGCTAGGTCAAAATGACATAATGTCACAATTCAATTTGACACCTAGGCTGCAAAATAGCACAAAACGACCATTATTCATCAAACGAATCCACAAAGCAAGACATGGTGATATCGATGAATTTGACAAATAAAAGCTAAACTAATGAAGCCTCGTAGATAATAAGTGCAGAACCATAATACAGTTGTGAACTCAAACATCCCATAAACCAAACAAAAAATTAGTCATGGAGCACTAGTGGTGTCGTCTTCACAAACTAGTGGTGCCTCATACGAAACACAGCTTGAAGATAAAAGATACTAAATAGAAATATAAAAATTGATGTCGTCTTCACAAACTAGTGGTGCCTTACATTAGCTGATAATACTGGTAACTAGCTGGACTTACTGCTCAGCAGCTGGATCACATTCTATACGACATGAAAAATGTAGTAATGGTGAGCCTAAAAGACCTAACAAGTTTAATGACTTGCTCTCATCTTACCTCCAAAACGAGTTCTCAAAACTGGTGGAACTGAATCATAAGCTCTACAGAAATATACTGAAAATCCCAAATACAACATTCCGTGCAATAATTCGACCAAGGGTGATCCTATTACAGAAATAGCATCAGAGACACATGTTACTATTTTTACTGCCCAATAACCAACTTAGTCCCAAGGTTAAGGAAAGAGGGTGACTCCGAGGCCTGCGACCACCAAACAGGTATACCTTGAAGTCTCCAAAATATATGGTCAAATTACTGATCCCTAGCCTGAGCTGAAGTACCTGGATCTGCACAAAATTGTGCAAAGCTTAGCGTGAGTACACTACAACGGTACCTAGTAAGTATCAAGCCTAACCTCGATAGAGTAGTGACGAGGTCTGGTCAAGACACCTAACTAGGATAATAGAAACTGAACAAAATTTACTATAGACATATAATGAAAGATGAAAAAATAAATGACTATAAACAGTTCAATAATGTAAGCTAACAATGAAATTTAAAGTAATAAAGGCAACAAGAAATGAACACATGATAAGTACATCAAGAAAACAACACGGACAAATACAAGTAAGGAAAATGAAGAGATAATAAAACTCTTTAACCAACAAGCCTCTTTAACATAGGAGGTACAACAAGAATAACAACTGAGGTATCCCCTCGTTTCCATATTTTACAAATTCAAAATAACAACCTTTTCTTATACAGCTGCGTGAGCCATATATTTAGATATTTTGAATATATTTTTTCCGAAATAGCTACATGCACTTTAGCCCCCTTATGTCACTGTATGGCTTCAAGTAATTTTCTTACTAGCAACACACACATAAATCCCACTTTATGCCGCTACATGCACATTAACCCCTATCCTTATATAGCCGCACGTGCATCAATATCACAATACAATAACAACTCGTACTGCAATTGCTCATATGCCACAACTTGGTAAAATCAATAATACAAAAGTTACCTCAATATATAGCCCAAGGCTCGATCATAATGTGAACAAGAATCTCAATAACAATAAAATGAATGAGAATTATTCAACAAGGAAAGATATCTCAATAATAACAATAACAAATAAGAGTAACTCGACTATAAAGGAGGTAACATAACAACAAGAGAGACACAAAGGTACTTGAGACATATAAGAGCATGTTTGACAATAAGGGATAGAGCATGTGATAAGAACATCAAGTAAAGCATGTAAGATCCATTTAACAATAGAAGATCTAACATGATGTTTCAATTTCTAATTAAATGCATGAAAAAGTCTAAGAGTTTAAACCAGTCAAAATACCACATATAAGCATGTGACCACACTCGTCACCTCATGTACCGTCTTTCACATAATCCAAACACAGTTCAACCCAAGTCCTAAGGGTAGTTTCCCCCAAAATTGATCTTCGGATGGCTTGAATCTAGCCAAAATCATAAATACAAATCATAGGAAGCAATTCCGGATAATAAAGTTACAATCTTTAAAGAGAATCAAAAAGTTAACCCCGAGCCTGCACCTTGGAACCCGAGCAAACTAATAAAATTTGAACACCCATTGCAATATGAGTCCAACCATATCAATATTATCCAATTTTTGACCTCAAAATCGACCTTTAAACCCTCAATCTATAGATTAGAAAAGTTTTTACAAAATCCCCCAATTTCTCCAACTCAAATCACTACCTAAATGATAAAACAATGATGGAATCATGAATATTACATAAATCTGAGGAAAAAAATACTTACCCCGATCAAATCTTATAAAATTCCCTCTCAAGTCGTTCAAAACCAAGTGCTCTAACTCAAAATGTGGAAAATGGTAAACCTTTGACTCACTCTTATTTTTGCCCGTTTATTTTGCACCGACAGACCAACAACCGCTTCTGCGGCTTCACATCTCTAAAACTTCATCACAGATGCAATATTTTATTAAGCCATTAAGAATCGCTTCTGCGGACCAATATGTGCACTTGGGCGTTTGTTTCTGCGAATTAAAAACTGTGATAATAAAATGAAACAGTATTTAAGATGCTTCCTGTCATATAATCATACAAACATCTCAAGTTAACACTCCCAAAATTCGAAACCCTATGAATCATAAGCTAAGAGATAGATAAAAAGCTCTAACTCCAGAAATGTCTATCAACAAGGAAAATACATAAGGGCTAAACTAGCACAGAGAATAGAAAGGGACTCCTAGGTCTGTGGACGTGGCATATATACCTCGAAGTCTCTACAAAAGTGCCTCACCTCAAGGGTGATAAGACTGAGTGGAAGTACCTGGATCTGCACATAAAAAACATGCGCAGAAAGGGCAAGAGTACACCACAGTGGTACTCAGTAAGTGCCAAGACTAACCTCGGTCCGGTAGTGACGAGGAAAGTCAGGGTGCTAATGGGATTAAATGAAATACGAGGTATAACAATATAGAATGAGACAGTATAACTAAGTGCAATAGTGAGAAGTAACACAGGATAGAAAGAACAACATCAGCTATAACAAAGACAAACAATCACGGAAAGGAATACAACTCAATACAAAGATAAAAACTGGGGATCTCTCAGCATCCCAAGGATCTCTTAGTATCCTCAATATGTATGCTGGGATCTCTCGGTATCTCTATGATCTCTTAGTATCCTCAATATATGTGGTGGGGATATCTTGTATCCCGAGGATCTCCTAGTATCCTCAACATATGTGCTGGATATTTCTCAGTATCCCAAGGATCTCTTAGTATCCTCAATATGTGTTGGGGATCTCTTGGTATCCTACACTATATCCCAAATCAATATATATGTGCATGGAATCTCCCGAGATACTGTTTGTAGTCCCAAAGTAACCCTACAAGGACAACACGAAGAATACTCAATCAAATTCAATTTCACACCAAGGTAAAACATGTATTTCTAACCTAGCATGCTTCACATAGTCTAAATAAGGAAATTTAAGCAAATAAGCAATTAAGTCTATTAGACATGATTCTCTAAGCTAACAACAGACTTAAATTTGCAAGTAGAATGATAGGGAAGGGAAAACATAATTAAAGTTACTTAATGAAAACATGCAAAATTTAAAACAACAAACCCTATAAGCATGTTATCTACCTTTCTAATAGCTAAACATACATAATTACTCATCCCTTTTCACTAGCCAACCCCAATCTTTGTTTACAAATTATTACAGACCAAATGCTAAATTACAAGAGAAGTGTAGAATAAGAAATTACAGTCAAAAGAAGCTTGATCTTGACTTCCTCTCTAATTATATAATTAATCACTGCAAATGCCACTCATTTCAAAGCCTTTCTCAGACTTAGGTGTGTCAAAATTTGCTAAGGGTCTCAAGGGACCCTGGACAATGGTTTCACCCAGGCTTGCATAACCGGATAGAGAATGAGTGCAAGGTGGAAGGGCCAGCCCTTATGTGTCAAAGTTCAGAGGGAGCTCAAGGGACCCAAGGCAAGGCTCACTCAAGAGGGGAAGAACCTAAGTTCTAAGAGTATAGTGGAAGTGCAAAAACAAAGATTTTATTTAAAACTGGATTGAGAATAGTAAGAGGTAAGGGTGATTCGAAAACAATAGTGCTAAAACTTAAATTACACAGAACCAGTAATTGCACAATAGGGGTTAGGTTTGGTACATGCACAACAATAGATAATGCTAGCATGCCAACAAACCAACCAGAGAACACAAGCACATAGGAGGATATGGGGGTTTGGGATTCATAATTCAGCAAATCATATAACAAGTGACTTACAGAGTGCATGCATAAGGAATAACATTAATTTAGAATGGGAGGGATCAGATTACATCATGCTTAGTAATATAACTTGATTGCATAAACATAAGCAAAAACAGGGAAGGAAACGGCTAAAGAAACATGTTCTTGTTAATGCTTGAAGATTAACTAGGACATACCAGTAAGAAAGCAAAGTGCAGAAAGAAAAGTAAGCAAATTTCCACAGCCTAGCCTTGGCTTTCAGCCGTCTAGACAAAGCAGTAACACAAGTAGTAACAGAGAAAAGAGAGAGAGTTTTAAGTGAAGTGTATGTTCTGAACTCAGATGGTTCATTAGTGTCTTTGAAAGAAGAGGGGTGCAGGGTATTTTTATTTTTTTGAAAATGAGTGAAGAGGAGGTAATAAGTAAAGTCTTGATACAAACATGGAAACAATGACAAGTCATAATCAATTACCCAAGTAATCCCCCTTTAATTAAGGAATCATTATTTAACGGGTAGCAACATGTCTAATTACGGAAAGAAAATCAGTTTGGAAGCAGACTGATTATGGCCATATAAGGGGTAGTAAAAGCATGCAGTGGACAATCAAGTCTGAGTACAAAAATATTCTTATTTTGGAAAAGAAATCAGCAAGGTAAAACATCACAGTAAAGGGAAAAGAATCAACAAATTTTAAACATGCAAGTGAAATTAGGGCTCGTAAGAAATTTTTTTTGAAATCAGTCACAAGATTAAGATGAATCAAGGAGAAAACATGCTTATGCACTTCAGTATATAAACAGAGTAAACAGAAATATTAGACATGTGAGGCCAAGCACATTGGCAAAAGAAATAGCATACAATAGTAGCATAAATAAACATGGGATTCAGTAAATAGTCAGGGCTCACACATATAGCCAAAGTGAATAAGAGACTCAAAACAAGTAAGTTCTCACACTGACAAGTGAGGAAACCCTTTTGAGAAATTAGGGTTTCAACCATAGTCTAGTTGAAAGATAGTAAAAATCAGATAAGTCAAATAAAGAAAAGAGAGTCCGAAACATGAACTTTCAATCGAGTCAAGTATACATTCAAACGAACAATTTCAGACCCAAAGACCTAGGGTTTTCAACAATAATCGAGCTTCAAAAATATGGTAAAACAAATAAGTCAAACATGAACTTAATCAAACCAGTACACATCTAACAAACAATTACAGAACTCAAATGAGACCCAAAAAGGAATTAGGGTTTTCAACATGCTGACTCAGATAGAACAACAACATGAGCAAAACATAGCAGATTCACAAACAACATTAAAAATCGGAGAAGATATCTTTAAAAAACTTAAAGGAAAACCTTAACGAAAAGTCATTTTGAAAGAAAAGTTAAAGAACTTTCGAGAAAAACACTTGACATTCATAGCAAGTATAGATCTAAAGTAGGTCTGAAAGAAAATCAAAAGATCTTAAAGATTCAGGTTTTTAAAAACCCAGAAAAAGTGAGAAAGGCCTTGAAAGTTACCGATCTAACCAGGAGAATCAAGGATCTGACTCGAACGACCATGGCTGGACAGAGAAAGGTCAGGGATGATTGGAGAAAAGCCATGAACAACATTCATGAAAGGACTGGACCATATTCCTTTGAGGACTGGCCATGAAACAACAGAAACAAACACCCAAGAGCCATAAGAGGCCACTACAAATCTCCAACGGCCGTGGGAGGTCATGGATTATGCGGGGTTTAAGGTGGATTAAGGTGTAGTTTGATGGAGACAGCTAGAGTTAGTAAGAGTTTCAGAGAGGGTTGAAAGAGAAGAGGGACTCAAGGGCGGCGGTAGGTGAGAAATGAGTTAGGTTTAAGGGTCGTTCAAGGATAAAAAAGGAATGGGTGTATAGGAGTCGTTGATCTAAACGATCAACGGCTAGGATTAAAGGGGTTAGGTAAGGATTCCAGGTTGGTCATTTAAATAGGTTAGGTGTTGGATTTTGAGTTGTAATTGGGTCTGATCTGGGCTCATTTTAGGCTGAAATTGCAAGCCAATCTGGCTAGATTTTAAATAACCATTTTCCTATTTAAAATTATAAAAATAGTAAGTTAATTTCTGGAAATAAATTGAAAGTACTAAAATGATTTACAACATATAATTATAAATTAAAAAATATTGGACTTAATTTATATGAATATAAATACAATTAGATCCTAAAAGAGGCAAATACTGTAATTATACGCAATTTAGCTTTAAAATACTAAATAAATTTTTCAAAACATGAAAAAAAAATTATTTTAGCTATATTTAGCATAAATGTGAAAGTAAAATAAATGAATTACCAAAAATAATAATTTTGGAAATCATTATTGCATTTTTATGGATAAAATAGAGAATTAAATTAATTTAAAACCATTTAAAAATTAAGAAAAAATAATAAAATATTTGGCCATACTTATATAAGCATACATATTCTATCTTGAAGGTATTTTGTATTTTGAAAAATAAATAGGGAAAACTGGGTATCAACACTTGTCTTGAGCTTCTAAAAGCTCATCTCACACTCTTCTATTCATTGGAACAGAGAACCCTTCTGGGTTAGTGTAACGATCCGACCAGTTATTTTGAGTTTTTGCATTTATCTCGCTAGTTCTTGGGCATTACTAGCCCCGTGTGATGCATTATGACATATGTAAACCTCCAGTTTTTATTTTCAGGATAATCAAAATAAATTTGGAAGAACAATTCTCAATTTGAAGCTTAAAATTTAAAAGTTTGACCAAGTTTTGACTTGTTATTATATGATCTCGGATTGGAGTTTTTATGATTTGATTAGCTCCGGTTGGTGAT
Organism: Nicotiana benthamiana; assembly: GCA_034376525.1. NCBI lineage: Eukaryota > Viridiplantae > Streptophyta > Magnoliopsida > Solanales > Solanaceae > Nicotiana > Nicotiana benthamiana. The sequence goes on from CM067331.1 coordinate 111,286,775, forward strand.
TTAGGACTTAGAAGCGTGATCGGAATGTGTATTGGAGGTCCGCAATAGATTTAGGCTTGAATTGGCGAAATAGGAATTTTGGCGATTTTCGGTTGATAGGTGATATTTTAATATAGGGGTCGGAATGGAATTCTGAAAGTTGGAGTAGGTCTGTTGTGTTATTTTTGACGTGTGTACAAAATTTCAGGTCATTCAGACGAGGTTTGATAGACTTTTTGATTGAAAATGGTATTTGGAAGTTTTTAGAGTTCTTAGGCCTGAATTTGGTATTTTGATGTTGTTTTGAGCATTATAAAGGTTGTAACAAGTTTGAATTATGTTATGGGATATGTTGGCGTGGTTAATTGAGGTCCTGAGGGCCTCGGGTGACTTTCGGGTGTGTTCGGATCATTTTGGGCTACGTTGGATGCTGATTTTCTGATATCTGGTGTTGTTCTTCGCGTTCCCGTGGAGCCTCTCATGTTCACGAAGAAGAATTTGGCCTCTGGAAGTTTGTTCTTCGCGTTCACAAAGAGGCTCTCGCGTTCATGAAGCAGGAAATATCGGTTGCACAGGTCTGACTTCAAGGGCTCATATCTCACAATCTATAAGGAATTTGGAGAAGATCCAAACATGAAAGTTTTACTTTGTGTCGAGTTTTCAGAACTATAAATGAATTGGAATTCCAATTTGTGTCCAAAATGTTATGGTGGTTACACTACAGTCTGTCCGGGGAGAGTTAAAAAATCTTTGCTGCACATGGATGACTTTGGAAGCTTATATTTCACAATACATGATGACTGGAAATAAGAAATGTATGAAATTATAGCCCTCGGTGTCTAGTTTTTAGAACATCAAACCATTTATCATTTGGAGTTTTGTGCAAAAGGTTATGTCAATCATACTAAAGGCTGTCTTGAATGAATTTGGAAATTGCTGATGAGGAATTTGCTCATCGCGAACGCGAGAGAAGGGTCGGGAACGCAAAGAACAAACCTCTGGGTAGCAGAATAAAGTCCTAATTCATCCCATTCTTCCATTTATGGACAAAGAAAGCTCGCGTGGGGCAATTTTTCGAGGAATTTTCAGAGAAAACAACATTGTATGTGTTCTTAACATAATTTTTGATAGATTACTCGAATCAATCGTTGTTTTTAACATTTAATTGGTGATTTTAAGTTGGAAGAGTTTGAAAACCCTCTTGGATATAATTGAGGATTGAGGGTTAAAATGTTATCGGAATTTAGTAATTTTGGTATGGTTAGACTCGTGGTTGCATGGGTTATCGGATTTTATGAGTTTTGTTGGATTTCGAGACGTGGGCCCCACAAGCAATTTTGAGTTAATTTGCAGATTTTGTAAGAAGTATTTTCATATGGAATTAATTCCTATAGTTAGTATTGACTGAATTGAATTAATTGTGGCTAGATCAGGTCTATTGGAGGCCGATTCAAGGGGAAAAGGCATGTTGGAGTAGGATTTTGCTCGGATTGAGGTAAGTAATGATTGTAAATGTTGTCTTGAGGGTATGAAATCCTGGATTTAACATTATTGTGCTACTTTGAGGTGACACACATGCTAGATGACGAGCGTGAGGTCATGCACCATTGGGACTTGTGATTTGGTCCGTCCGGTATGATTGTTAAGTCGCGTATTTGATTGAAAATTATTTGATATCATTATGTTTTTGGCTGAATGCCATATTTGGGCCTCGTTCCAATTGTTTGAACCCTTAGGGGCTTTTTACTACTATTCCTCACTATTTTGACTTAATATCTGTACTCAGTCATGCTGTATTTTATTGATTTCATAACTCAGCCGTATTTACTCCGTTTTGATACTTTAAATGATATTTTGTGCCGAGCACCCTATTTTTACTGTTAGCCGGAGTGGCTTCAGAGGTTTGTTTTACTAAGTGAGGGCGAGGGCCAGTGTTGTGAGGATATTTTTGGATCGGGCTGCACGCCGCAGCAAGTTGTTACTGATTTATGATATAACTGACGCAGAGGGCTTGATTGATTTATGTTATGAGGTGGCTTGTGATTGTGTGAGGATGAAGGCCTAATTGATTGTGCCGCGAGATGACTTGTCATTGAGCTTGGGTCATAAGGGACCCCTCGAGGAGTCTGTACACCTTAGTGAGTGTGAGTACCCAATGTGAAGATTATGTTTATTATGTGAAGATGAGGGCCAGATTGATTATGCCACGAAATGGCTTGTTGTTGCGTTTGGGCCGTAAGGGGCCCCTCCAAGAGTCTGTACACCCCCAGTGAATGCGGGTACCCAGTGTGAGTGATATGATGTAGCCCGAGGGGCTGGATGTTGTTTTATATTGTTGCATGAGGGGCTATTTTTGTCCATGTTTGCTCGAGGGGTGGTTCTTTTTTTGTGTTATGCCCGAGTGGCTGATTACGAGTGATTATGAGGTGGCCCGAGGAGCTGGTTGTTTTCATATTATGCTCGAAGGGCAGCTTATGGCACATGTTTTCCCCGAGAGGCTGTTTATGTTTCCTATGATTTATACTTACTATTTTACCGATCGTTTAATACCATTGAAAGCTTTGTTAAACATTTTACTAAAACTGAGCTTGATTTACGAAGTAAATGATTTGTGTTCTGCGTTGGAAATCATCTGCATTTGTTGTAGTGTTATGACGTAGCTTACGTATTTTCTTACTGCTCAACTTTCATTTACTTTTATTACTTACTGACTTGGCGTACTCACATTACTCCCTGCACCTTGTGTGCAGATTCAAGTATTTCTAAGCTCGGTGGCAGTTTCATCGGAGTTAGCAAGGTAGTTGCCTGGTGATCACAGCACTGCTTTTCTCCCTCCTTATTCTTCCTTATGTATTCTTGGGATTTTCCCAGCCATGTTAGTCTTTATATGTTTAGACAGTTGTAGTAAATTCTCATCACTAGTGACACCCCGATGTCAGGATTGTGTATTTATTTCACACTATTCATTAGACTTAAATTATGAGATATTTGGATTACTTAAAAGCTAAAAATTGATTTATATTGATTGCTGGTTAATTCGGGAGTTATGTCGGCTGGCCTAGTTTCAATAGGCTCCATCATGATCAGGTTGGTTTTAGTGTCGTGACAAGTTGGTATCAAAGCCTAGGTTACAACGGTATCATGATTCATTAACAGGTTTAGTAAAGTCTCGCAGATTAGTACGGAGACATTTGTATTTATCTTCGGGAGGCTACAGAACCTTTTGGAAAGCTTCACATTCTTGAATTCTTATCATGCAAAATTGATTCAGCTTGAAACGTAACTCTTGAAATTTCTTCCACACATTCGTATGCGCGTATGAGCGCTCAGTATTAGTTGTGCAGCGACAACTTGCGATTCCTCAAATCGAGAGTCGATCCGATTTTGTGAGTTGACATTTGACCAATTTGGAGGGCTTGAAGTCGGGCTTTGCTTGTAGCTTGAGCTATAAGGTGTTGATTGTGTGAGCACGTGCTTTTCAGCTCATATATCTAATAGTTCCCCTATTAATGGGAGTGATGGATGGATGTCTATGTGATGAGCATGATGTGACTGCGTGATATGTTCATATGATTTAGATGTGATAGGAAGAGTCCACTTGAGGGAAGGAGGAACGATTTGGTGCTTGATTCACATCATGGTTTGATGTGTAGACCGAGTTATGAGTATGTTGAAGGATCTTTTCATGTTGCCTAGTTGTGAAATGAAGTAAATTTTATGTCATGTTATGAGTTCAGACCCAGGAAGGTAAGTTATCGAGTAATATTTATAGTTATGGAAGAGTATAGAGAGATACTAGTTCGAGGCTAAGCAAGTAGATTATCTCATGCAGAGTATTCTGAGATCTGTGTGATCCTTATGTCATTGGTTGGTAGTCCTCTTTTATCAGTGAATTATATATGTTGCAATTTGCATTTGGGTCACTAGAGAAAATGAGTTTGGTTGTTACGAGGGTGAATGCAAAACTTGTAGAAGATTTTAAGTACTAGATAGTCTGTGTTGCACGAGCTTATGAGGGATTAAGTTTAATCTCACTATGGTGTTATGGCAGTAATAAATTATAGGCATTATGAGTTATTGTGTGTTTTGATCTATGGCTTTGTGCCAAGTAGGGGAGTTTGCTATTGATCAGTTGTTTATACGATTTTGTGCTATGTTGGATCCAATTTGAGGCATACTATTGAATCAGTTATGGCTTACAAAGGTTGAGGTCGAGGACGACCCAAACAAAGGAAATTCTTTTAGGGGTTGTCTTATGCTTTATAGGTGTATAAGAATCATGGAATGACTTGAGTTTTTATTGGTGAAGAATGTAATGTACATGGAGCAAGAACTTATTTGGTTGCATTAAGGTGGGGTTACTCCATTGAGTGTTTTTGTGCTAATGGGACATATGTAATTTGGCTTATTTAGGCATTGCAATTTAGATTTGAGCAGAATAGATGGATCTTGAAAGAATTCTTATGGATTCAGAAATGTATATGTAGAAGTAGAAAAGTTTTCGAATCTGTATGCCACTACAATCAATCTATTACATTGGATGGTATTGAGACTTGCAGTAATTTTGTATGACTATGGCTTTTCTCCCTATGCTCAAAATCCTACAAAATACAACAACACAATAAAAATAATAAATAAATAAATAAATAAAAGAAAGCGGTAAATCTAGGTTTCCTCCAAACAAGCACTTTATTTAACGTCGTGGCACGGCATGAACCACTTTTTTGCCTCCACCTCGAACTAATGAATGAGCCCCTAATTTGTCTTCAAGATTTCTATTATGCTCTCTGGACGATGAGACAAATTTAATTGGTCCAAGTAACCAATATCATATCCTACACTTCTTGGCCTTCGGATGAGGTATTGAATTCTCTCTCTCTCTCTCTCTCTCTCTCTCTCTCTCACGACAAATTCAAGAATTTAAGCACCTTGTTCCTCATCTGTTGGCTCCTCTAAAGGCTCAGATGACTCGATTTCTTTGTCATCATCCAAACACAATGTTGAAAAATGTATGGAATGAGGACCAATACGCCCTAATTCTAGAATTGTATTACTCTTTACATCCTCATATTTACACACATTAGAGTCTCCAACTATATTATCTTCTTCCTTACATGACTTTAGAGTGCTTTCCTCAACATGGACATCATCAATAAAAGTATGGTAGAATGATTCACTCTCCAGTTTTAGCTCCTCGATTTGGCATATAAGCTCATTTTCAGTTTTACACAACTCAGAACTATTTTGTTGGGCGTTAGATACATTAATCTTTGCAATCAATTGAGCTTCCAAGTAATCAATACCAGTGCCAATTTTTTCGATCTCTCGTCCCAGTTTAGCTCTTGCTTCTATTAAATCTTTTATCCCATCTGTAATTTTCTAACATTGAGCATCATATATTTCTAATCGTTTAGCTTGTTCCATTAGCCAAGTTTGGCTCAAAATCTCCACCTTTTCAAAATTTTCCTTTTGTTGGAACTCGCTCTCTTCCTTAAATTCTTCCATATTAGCCTTCATCCTTGTGATTGATGCCCTCATTCTTTTCTTATCTTTTGTTGAGTTGATCTGCTACTTGCCTCAAAATATCCCTAATATATGCATCAGGTTCCATATCCTGCACTCCATTGCCCTTACCAAACTCACAAACATCATTAGAAAGATCATAATAAGGGCTCAAATAAGGATGAAAAGAATTAGGACAATCATCTCAATGGCCATCTTGATCACCACACATAGTACAAATATTCTACTCAAAGGATTGAGATTGCACACAAATCGCGCCCAGAAACATTCTGACAATTTTTCCACCAGTGGGGACCTCAACAATATGGACAAAGATCATCAAAATAAGAATAACCATAATTTGGAAATTTTTCTCTCCAAGATGCCATACTAAAATAAAATTAAAAATAGTAACTAAACTAAAACACAAAAATATGAATAGATAAAAAAATTAAATGTTTAATCTAGAAAAATAGCTAATTTCTATGTTTCCAGCAACGCCGTCAAAAACATGTTGCGGCCAATCACGCGCGCAAGTATATGCCGTCGTCAAGTAATAAAGTGACTAAAAGTTGTATGTTAAAATCACGAGGACTTGTGATTAACTATTAACTAAATTAGACTATCCTAATTATCTAAACAAGAATTAAACTTTGGAATATTTAATTTTAGACTAATTAAAATAAAGAAAAACAACAAGTGAACTCCAAACAAGGGAAAAGTATATTTTTATGATATCAATGTAATGAATATGATCTAGGTTCATGGGCTATCTAACATTCCTATTGTATTCTTCAATTGAATTGACTAACTGATTTATCTAGTTTTTTGGTTGACATAGTTAATATTGCTCATAAGAACCTATCGAGTTCTTACTTGCCTATTCAAGCTAACCTAACACCTATATATATATGGAGTTGAATCAATAAGAACGCATTCATAATTCATGTATATCAACCAAGCAAGGAATTAGGTATATGTCTATCCTAATCGCAAATTTATTCCCCGATGCCCAGGTTCAAAAACTTGCTCTACTCAATCCTATATGCAATCTAGAATTTCCACTTTCGAGTTCAATTCAAGATTAGTAGATAGTATTAATTGGTGATCGAGCAATTAAATAATTAAGTACAGAATTGAATGAATAAACCAATATGATAAACTAAGAAATCAAAATCAATATCCGAATAACAATAGTTATGAAAGAACCACAACCCTAGAACGTGAAGTTTAGCTCCACATAAACATGGTAGCCAAACAACAAATCATACAAAGAAACATAAAAATTACTAAGTTTGGTGGAACAAAGATGGAACTTGATGAATTTCGGCCTTCACGGCGGCTCTGTGCTTGTGTTTTCCTCTAAAAGACGTCCACCCCTATCAAAATAGGTTTTGGTGGATTTTATATGATTAGGGGGCGTCTTAGGGTTGAAATAACTGAGCCATAGTTGAAATAAGACGTGTTTGTGTTTTGAGCACCCAGGACAGCATGGGGCGCTGGCGCTGGCCCTCAACTTTTCAACATTCTGTAAATTGTGCCACAGTCATTGCCCCACGCTGGCTGTGGCCCTCAAATTTCATTTTTTGTCTTTTCTTCCCAATTTCGCTCTAATTCGTGCCATTTCATCCCAAAATTGCATCCGAATGATTCCTACACATAAACTACAAATGAGCACAAATCATCATATTGTACATCCGAATTCTACGAGACATGAGTACAATGTGAGGCAATATACATCAAAATATGCATACTTTAAGCCAAACATCATCTGCCCAACCGTCCGTAGCATGGTGGTAAATGAATATGCATGACTTCCCAACCGGCTATAGCACGGTGGTAAATGAAGATGCATGACTGCCCAAGCTATCGTAGCACGATGGTAAATGAAGATGCATGACTGTCCAACTGGCCGTAGCACGGTGGTAAATGCATGAAGATACATGTATCACTATATTGTGAACATTAACATCTATATCATATACCTCAATAGAGAGTTAGGAACATACTTAGACATACTTGAATATCACTTTACATGAATGAATAACATAGACATCCTTAACTGCTAAGAGTAGAACCACTTATAGAACAGCATTACTCTTACGTATTGTTACTTGGATCATGCCAAAATAAAGAAGAAATAGACTTAGCATAACCTGAGTCGAATCTCTAACCAATCCTTCTAACCCACGTCTTTTGCGAAAAACATGTAACAAGATTGAAGTAGAAAAAATTCGTATAATATTCTTGAGATAGATTGTATTGTGCTCTCTTAAAATTTGCAATTCATGCTGCTATAGCATTGTAAGGTTTCATATGAATAATTCAATATGCTACATAGAAAGCTATACATCTTACATTAATGTAGGAAAGTTCTTGAAATTATGGGTTGTGGATCCCACTTGGTATGATGACTTATCCTAAGAATTCCCTAATCTTGCCACCTAGCTCTAAGACTTGCCTAGTCAATATTGAATTCCCTACTTGCCGCCACGTGAATGCTTATCCACCCCAATAATTAACCACCATTTTTTTAATTTACTTGTTAATCTCCCACTAACTAATAATTATCTAATTATCCACATAATTAAAAATTATCTCAAATTACTTTAATTACTACTCATTTTTAACATACTTTATGCCTTACTATCATGGTCATGTGGTACCTTGTATGGCACTAGTCCATAAATATGGGGTATTATAGTTCGGATCATTTTTTATCTCAAAATGTCAAACTTCAACTAACCTCATTTTCTTCAACTCGTTTACCCTCTCACCATTACGACTTTACTTATCACTTGTTATAAATATCATAAGTACTTATAACCTCAAAAATAGTCTTGTCATTGAACTTATGTTGATTATCTTACAACAAACAAAAGTACGGGATGTAACACCGCCACTCCTGAGTCTGACCTACCAACAGTAAGCGCAGGTACTGTATAGTGCTGAGTGACTGAGTGTGTTGAGTGATTGAATATATTGAGTGGAGTGCGAGACAATGAGATTGAGTACTCTGAAAGTGTTGGTACATTAGTTCATCCTATGATGCATTACATTTGACATGCATACTTGGTATATCGGTACAGAGATGTATTTCCTCATGTTAAACGGTATAGTGACATTCATGGCTTCAGATGCACATTGACATGTTGGCATAGAGGTGTACTTTCCTCATGCTATCTGAGAATAGAATATCTTATCTGTTGTTGAAAGTTTTTGGGAAAATCACTATTTTCTGACATACTTATATTTTGGTAATTTCGGTGAAAGTTTTGGGTTTTAGTGTTATACCTGAAAAGCATGACTATTTCCCGTAACTGCAAACAAGTTGAGCAACATATCTTTGAGTTATTACTTGTCCTATTTCTATTATATTTCTATTATATTATTACGAGTTGTTCTTGTTAATTGATGTAGGACTCTGACTATTGTCCAAGCTCGTCACTACTTTCAACCTAAAGTTAGGTTTGTTACTTATTGAGTAAATCGGGTTGGTTGTACTCATACTACAGTTCTACACCTTGCATGCAGATGTTGGAGCTGATGTTGCTGCATGTGGCGGGAGCTGGCCTTGAAGATGTATATGCATTCCAGTTACAGCTACCTCTTGTTCTAGGTACCTTTAGATTTATAAATATGTCCATGTACATTTCGAACAAATGATGTATTTATTTCATACCAGCTTTGTAAACTCTAAGTCTTAGAAGCTCATGATTTGTACTACCGAACCTTAGAATTTTGTATAGAAGTTCAGTTATTTCATCACTTATTTTCTCATTAAATCTTATTTGAATTGGATGATTGTTAATTGGGATAATTTATCAAAAATACAACTCGCACATCTGACTTGTAACATATAGCCTAGTCATAACTTTAAAAATCTGTAGCCCAAAAATAATAGGCTAATATTTGAAAAAAGAGTATTTTTTAGCTTTTTATTCTGGAAGGGAGTTTAATTAGGACGATTATCTTATTTAGATGAAGTCAAGATATTTTCTAATTCTTCAATCATCTAATTTTAATCTTTCTCCCCCAATTTGTCTTTAGTGTTGCAAGTTGTCCCCCAATTTTTCGATGATTCTACTTATATGGTAAAATTGAGAAACAATTGCTGCAAGTTCATGATTTGGTGGAGAATCAACAAGAAAAGTAGATTTATACATGAATTATTCTAGAAAAAGTAAGAAAACATGAAAAAAATTAATTTGATTATACATGTGCAGTATATATATAATGATGTATAACTATGTACAAACTTGTATATGGAATGTATAAGATAAGTGTCAAACTTTCATGGAGGCCTCTTATATAACAACAATGTATATATATCCTTGTTCATTGAGAAATAAATAATTGTGTGATGTTATGAACATATATACACAATTATACAATAATGTATAAGTGTGTACAAATAGTGGTTATACAATATTTATGCCAGAACACATCTTATGTTCAATATTACACCTCTATTTCAGTACCAAAATATCAAAAGAGAATTTTCCAGAGGAAGTTAGGTCTGAAAATTAAAGAGGAGAGAAGATAGAGATGGAACTATTTTATAAAAGAAGATAAATAACTGGAACATCATCTGAATAACTTGAAAATTGTCTGAAATTATCGTCGACCACCGAAGATTCATTTTCCGATGACTTCACTAACTTTATCATCGACCTCTTTACCTTGAAAATTGAAGGGGAAAATGGGTAAAGGATATTTTCCACTGGCATATTTATTTTCCGATGACATCGTTAACTTTGTTGATGACCTCTCGATTGACTTCACTCTGAAAGTTGAAGAAAGAAGAAAAAATGAATAAAGGATGATGTCTAGTTCTCTTCTCCATGCTAGGTTAACCGATGAAATTATTTTTATGCATTATCTGTAAAATGGGCTATGTCGGGTAAAGTTTTAAAATATGGGCTATTTTTGGTTCTGAGATTGGGCAGACTGACATAGGATGTAATTCTTTCTTGTTAATTGGCTTACCTAGCAAGTTGGGTTATGTGCCATCACGACCAGGGGTGGATTTAAGGGGCGGATGAGGGTTCACCTGAACCCCCTTCGACGAAAAATTACACTGTATATATAAGGCAAATCTGTTTTTTACCTCTATATATTAAGTTTTGAACAATCTTAACAAAGCCCAAAAGTGTAGTTTAGTGGTCAAGGGGTTTCAAAATCTTCCTGAGGTCATAGGTTCAATTCCCACTAGCTACAATTATTTATTTTTTTTTGAACCCCCTTCATGGTGATCCTCCGCCACTAATCACGACTAGTTAGATTTTGGGTCATGACACCTTTGATGCTCTCTCTACTAGTCAAGAGCATAATGTAGCTTGTCTAGTTCTGCAATTTTCTAATCCAGAAGTTGAAAAAATATTAAAGAAACTCTGGCAGCCATGTTAGTGAATTCAACATTGAATATTCGGTTTATGAGAAAATAGGGTGATCTTTGGTTATTTCTACGGTGAAAATAGGCACTACAAGTGCTCTTAGGCGGGCTGATTTGGTTGATGAAGAAGAGCGAGTTGGTTCTCCTCCTAGGAGCATGTTAAGTCCTCAAGCACCTGCTTTTGTGCCTTCCAGTAAAGCCATAAGTGCAGCTCATGAAAGGGCTCTTTTGGATGCTTTGGATCCAAACTTGAGGAAAAGCTCACTGTCAATTGGTGCAATGACAAAGGCACAAGGGTTGCAATTTATTGGGAACAAATTCAAGAAGACAACTCAATTTCAAGCCTCCGAATGTTGACCTGTCGGATTGGTTTGCAAAGAGATATTAACCGGGTGAAATTATTGATCAAGAAATAGCTAATGCAATAGAAAATGGAGAATTAGGAGTGGATATTGATATGGATGATGATGAAGCTATTGCAACAAGTATGGAGAGAGTCTATAGGGATGGAGACCTCTCTCCCATGCATGGAGGAAAGAAGAATTAAGGCACATCGAAGAAAGAAAAACTGGATAGCATTATTACTGGAACAACTCTCCCTACAAGAGTTGCAAAGTAGGTTTCTCATCAATATCATATAATTGTTGAATTTCCCCTTGATATTGAGTATGGTTGAAGAGATTGTAGAAGACTTCACACAAGAAGATAAGCCTGGCTCAAATTTTCTTATTGCATTTTATTATTGTATTAATATTATCATTTGTAATATCATCATAGAATATGCTATAAAATCTAGGGAAAAGGGTCAGAACTGCCCCTAACGTATTGACTCCAGGTTAAAATGCCTCCGTTAACCTATTTTGAAGAAAATGTCCCTACCGTTAAAAATGTGGCATATTTGTGCCCCTAAGTCTAACAACTGACTGTGCTTATATTTAAAACAGTAGGGGCATTTATTTCAAAATAGGTTAACGGTAGGGACATTTTTAAACTGGAGTCAATATGTTAGGGGCACAAATATGCCAAAATTTTAACGGTAGAGGCATTTTCTTCAAAATAGGTTAACGGAGGACATTTTTAACCTTGCGTCAATACGTTAGGGACAGTTCTGACCCTTTTCCGTAAAATCTATGATGATCATAGCTTATTTGATTGTCTCTAATTCTTATTTTCTACATGCCTAATAGGAGTAGATGTACTTGACCTTATTAGGGTTAGTAAGGTAAGGCCTAGCCCCCTTACTTGTACTTACTCCTTTTTGAGGTTTTATTATTAATAATAAAAAGGCACTAGGCACGCTGCCTAGTGGTATATTAGCTTTAAAACAAATAAAAAGTAGTAAACTCCTCTTTAAGAAAAGATAATGATTTTATCTGTTATTACAGGTGTATTATTCTAAAGGACGCCTAACTTGAAAAAGAGTCTTTCCGGAATCACGTGATAATATAACATTTGCACTTAACCAATTAATTTTCAAAATGGATATTAGTATCGCAAGACCTCTCCTATTGAGCCGAGAGTCTCCCGGAAATAATTTCTCTACCCTTTTCGGAATAAAGATAAGGTCTGCGAAATTTAATCTCCTCAAACTCCACTAGTGAAATTTACTGGGTATGTTGTTGTATATTAGTATCGCGGGTGAAAATCACTACCCTAGCAACTTACTCAAATGATTGATTCATTTTTCAATTTCTTTCTGTCCTTTTCTTTTGCTGACAAAGAAAGAAGGCCGCATCGAACCACTTTTCTGCTCTATGTTGAATTTCCGACGTAATTTTCTGAAGATTGATGAAAAAAGTGAGCGTTCGACAGAAGCCTCTTTTGGCACATGCTACAGCTATTCTCACAGGAAGTACTCAACTTACAACTTGATATTGTTACACAGCGTCCTCTCTGGGTGCGAGACAAACGATCCATGAGATCCATTCTGAACTGCATAGAATTTTCACGGAAAGTGTGTTCTCTCTGCAACTCGTGGAGCCTTTTCTCGAAAAGCACAAGCATACCAAAACTTCAAGGAGTTGATATTTCGAGCTGGATAATTTACTGCCTCATCTTCTCTTTTTCCAGTTCATTCAGAGAGATTATAGCTCATCTTCCATCTCATCTGGTACATGCAACTTTTCAATGGCAGCCTGATAGAAAATGTGGAACAATGAACAGAACTGATATCAGCCTCACCTTGTCAAATCAGTTTGAGAATATAATAAAAAATATGAAAGACTGCGGGACAAAACCATCAGAACTATTCAGAGACCCAGAGAGGAACCAACACTGTCAAGAGGCATCCAGTGAGAAGTGGAAATACCACAATTCAGGAAGCGCTGGGAGTTTGTTTGTGTTTGGGGGTGGGGTGGGGTGGGGGGTGGAGGAGAGATGATGAATTGAAGGGGTAAAGGTGAACAGGACCAGGGAAAAAGAAGACAACATAATACAAATTTTTCCAGCACTAGAGGAACATAAAAGGTGATTTTAGTAGATGTCTGAATCTTTATTCTTTATTGTACCAAGTCAGAAGTAGAAGAGTAAAAGAGGGACGAACAGAAACAATCCTGCTCTGACATGTTAATACCTACTTCACATTCAGTGGTAAAAAACTTTACCAGGCGCAAATTTGATAACATACATATGTATACGTGTGAAGGTACACATACATACGTGTGAAGGTACATATACACTGTAGCCAATCACCTTAATGGTTGCAACATCAGTTGCAGATGGTTTTAAATCCAATGCTACTCCAAAATGAAGCATGGCTTTGTCATACATATTACGCCTCTTGTAAATCCTGCCCATCAAAGCATAGACACTGCTCTCACGAGGAGCATGCTCTTTAAGTTCCTCTAGGACTCCTAAAGCTGCATTAAAACTTTCCATGCTCACAAGGATGTTAGCCTTCTGATACATGGGAAGAGGATTCTTCTTGTCCGCTATGATAGCCAACTCCATCACTTCCAATGCCTCCTCATTTTTCTGTACATCCATAAGATGCAGATTAGAGTTTTAAGGTCGACATCCTGTTTCAGCATGAAAAATCAGAACAGGAAACTACCACACCTTCAGAGCGTGTAATGCAGTGCCAAGATATGACATGATAACAGAAGAATGTGGATTTATACGCAAAGCCATTCGGAAGTGATGTTCTGAAAATTCAAACTTTTCCTGCCGGAGGTATATCATTCCAAGCCCATACCAGGCATTGTAATGCCGGGCATCCACACGAAGCGCACTCTGATAGCTCTTAATACCATTTTCAAAATCTTCTAAAGCAACATATCTGAAAATATAGACAGCAGGAGCTTACAACAAAAAAAATTAATGATGCACCTCATAAAACGAAAAGAAAGAAGTTTCCAATCCACATTTCGCCAATAAGAAGGGAATGATGAAGAAAGTGGAGGAATGTGCCATACTCATGACCACAAAGCGTGTGCCCATATGCAAATCTGGGATTTAGTTGTACAGCTCGCTGAAAATTTTTAAGAGCAGTTTCATGATCTTTCTGTAAGCTATAGCAATTACCCATAGCACACCTGCCACACCATGGATAAAGAACATTACCAACTATGCTTCATATCATTAAGAGAATAGATGATATTAGTTTCTGTTTAGCTCCAACTATACTTGCTACAGTCATTTTAGAAACATCATTTGGCACCGTCACAGATCAAAGCTTTACTTGGTCCAAGAACTCCACAAACAGTAAACTTATAACCAACTTTAAATGTATGGATGCATGATAACCTGTGGCAGATGCAGTCTCTTGATTACATATCAACATTATGTTTCAACGTGCACTTTACATGTTATATTCCAGGCAAGAATGAAAAAGGCCCCACCTAACAATCCACTTTAGTGAGGCATTTTCTCTTCTAGTATGAGCAGCTTCAAAAAGAATATCAATTTTGAGTAAGTCAACCATTTCGATAAACTTCTTGATTATTTATCCACACCCTTGAGTGCAAACAGAGAAGACAATATTTTCACACAGAAGGATATACTTCCAGCAAGTGAAGCAGTAACAACGTAACGCAGCAGGAAAGAAAACCAAAATATAAGAAGTTACATTGTCAACAACTTGATCAATGATCAAAAGCAAACATGGCAATAGCCTGGCGATCAATGGCATAATCGATGAGTAAAATAAACTAATACTGCCATAAAGACCCCATATAACCACATATCTGTGTACAGAAGCAATAAACAGCTATAGTAAAATCTGCATAACAGAGTAATATCTTCGGATTTTACAGGAATTACCAAGATTGAGAAGCTAATCTATCAGTCGATACCAGCTCCTGAGCCAGATAACTCAATTTCATGTCCTCCTTGAGATGCTAAAATAAAAATCAAATAGTTTGTCAGGAAAGAAAAAGGAAGAGATGCCATGAAGTAAAATTTGCATAACACAACAAAGCATAGAAGTTCTAATTGAAAGACCAAAAGAGCAAAGAAGACTCACATACAACACTGTCGAGTACATGTCCATTCCTTCTAAACTATAAGGCGAGGCCAGACGAGCAAGGCCAAATGCATTATCTGCTTCTACATAATCGACCATTTCAAAGTATGCTCTTCCAATCTGGCGTTCAAATTTGCACATGAGATACCATAAATAGAACGATACCAAGAGAACTTTTTTTTATTTTATAAGTAACAGACACCAAGACAACTTGAGAGCAAGTCAATGTAATCAAAGGCGAAAAGCTCTAAAAAGCGCTCTAGGTATATTAGGGCTTTAAGGGCAAAGCGCACTTAAAGTGTGACTTTAGTTAAAAAAGGCGCAATGAAGGAAAAAATAAAATTCCAGAACAAAGCAACAAATTCATTCATAATGTTTCCCTTTGCAGCTAACACACTTATTTCGGCTTATATTTGTTGTTTAGTGCTGCTTGATTCAAGAGAGAACTAATGGCCAATGAGACGCACGCCTTGGTACCTTGCCTTACACTAAAGCACAACTTAAGCAAGGTGAAGCGCCCTCCTTGAGCTCTTCAGAGCTTCAAGGCTTAAGTGCGCCTTAAATGAGCCTTTGACAACATTGGGGTAAGTTAAACTGGGAGATAAGTAAAAAAGGAAGAACTACTCCTATACCACTTTAGAAAAGGCAAATGATCCTAAAAACAGAATAAAATGGTCTGAAGATAAAACAGCAAGGTAGACGTTCTCCAGACCATGCAAATCAGTGCCTACAACCATGGTCGTTGACAAGCAATTTGACAAAATCACAAGAAGAAATGCACTAAGGGTGACTGTGTCGAGTGTGTTCACATTTAATGGACCTGACAAATCCTCCCAGAAATATAGGATGTCCTTTTAATTCTTATCCAATAATCTACAACAACAAACCTAGTGTAATCCCACAAGTGGGATCTGGGAGAGTAATGTACGCATACCTTACCCTATCTTGTGAGGGTAGAGAGGCTATTTCCGATTGACCCTCGGCTCAAGGAAAGTACTAAGTGGGATTTGACCCCTGCTCCTCTAGGTAAATAACTCTGCATTCAACCAAGTGGCACCATTTAGTCTCCTTCCCAACAATCTAGACTCTGTAAATGACAGTTCCATGTCCCATCCAAAGGATTTCCTTCAGAAACTCACACGGCAGTATCAAGATCCTAGATAACAACCACTGTTGGAAAAAAGTGCACCCTGCTAATCGAAGAAATCCACAGAAGACAAGCATATCTAGTCCAGGCCACCAGATATTCTTTCTGTGTACTCAAACAAAGCTAGTCTAAACTATATTTCTTCTACTGTATCTATATATCTATGTAACAAATCTAAATGTTGGACTTACGTCATGAAGGACCACGAAAGATTCACAAAATCAAGCCAATAAAGAAAGGAGCATGTCCAGCTAGGTAGGAAAGGAATTAGTAAGCAATGTCAATTAGACAACAAGCAAATAAACAGAAAAGGACAAGACAAGTGGATATCTCCTATTCCTTGAACTAACACAAAGGGAAAACTTAAATCAACAGGACTTTAAACGATCAGAATATAAAAAGATAGCCATTAACTCCAAGAATATTGGGAAAAAGTAATGAAAACAAACAGAACTTTTACCTGGGAAAGCACCCATCCAGTTTGATAATGCTTGTGTGGTAGTTTGTTATAAACATCTAGTGCATCCTGTTCCACCAAAAAGCATCAGATTCAATAAAAACAATGCATTATCACAAAATGAACACTGGATTCATCCATTCAAAATCAAAATGCAATACCTGGCATCTATATAAACAAGAAAGTCTGTAACCTTCCCCAAGAATCCTGAAAAGGGCCAATATTTCTGCAGCACCTGAGAGGATAGATGTGCTACTCACATTAACCCCAGAGGCAGAAGTTGTGGGCCCTTCTTGTTCGAGAGGTCTAGCATCTCCAGATGGGTAAGACGAAGTCATATTTAGCCGAGAATCATCAGAAATGTCATACCTAACCCCTGAGATGCAGACGTAACACAGTTGAGAATAAAATACATCCCAAAGGTAGATGTCCTTTTGCTTAGGTAGCACAGTGCACAAACACTAGAAAGAAGTTCCACAGAAATTTAGCTATGGATTTCTAGTTTTCTTGTTTTTCTTTGGGTTGATAGCAGTTGTGTCAGACGAAATAACAATTCATCTGTACTCTTGAACTCTATCAAAATGATTAATGCATCAATCATCTACTCCAACAGCCAAATTGCAAATAACTAGAACGGGGAATTACTACTTGAGTTTCATTTCAACAAAATAAAAAAGAGGAGAGAAAATGGTCAAAAGAAATAAGAGGAAGAAACCCAATCTACTAAAGTTTGTGAATGAAATTATAAGAGCATGCACAAGTCTATTCGAAAGCAATCCATTCGAAGCACAGGTGGAGACAAGGTGGGGTTTGCTGCATCCCTTAAGTTTTTAGAAAAAATATGTTAAAGAGATTATGGTCCCGTTTGGCCATACATTTTTGCAACGTTTTTTCAAATCTTTTTTGAAAACATTGTTTGTTCATAGATTAATGATCTATTTTTGAAAATTTTCTGAAATTTTTTTTCAAGTTTCCAAAATTTAGTTTTGGGGTAGATTTTGGGTGAAATTTGTTCTCCCACTCACAAAACTTCAAATTTTTTTCAAATAAAATGAATGTCCAAACATAATTTCAATTTCCAAAAAAAAATTCAAAACTACTTCAAAAATTAATTTTCCAAGTTTCAACTAAATCTATTCCAAACGCTAGCTATATGTCTTTATAAGATAATAAAAAGTTTCCAGCAAAAACCAAAGTCTAGAGATAGGAGGGTGTGGAGGCCGAGAATTAGGATAAAAGGTTAGTGGGTAGCCGTGCGTTTTACTTGTCCTATTGTCCATACCAATAGTATTATTGTTAGTCTTATATTTTGTTATTTTTAGATTCCTATTACTACCTATTGTTTCTTTCGCTTCGGTTTTCTTGCTAACTTGCTGACGTTACTGCTTGTTGCTACTTGCTATTGCTTCTTCACTCCTTGAGCCAAGGGTCTTCCGAAAATAGACTCTCTACCTTCTCAAGGTAGGGGTAAGATCTGCGTACACACTACCCTCCCAAACCCCACTTGTAGAATTACACTAGGATTGTTGTTGTT
Source organism: Nicotiana benthamiana (assembly GCA_034376525.1). Lineage (NCBI taxonomy): Eukaryota > Viridiplantae > Streptophyta > Magnoliopsida > Solanales > Solanaceae > Nicotiana > Nicotiana benthamiana. The sequence goes on from CM067331.1 coordinate 111,305,251, forward strand.
TTTGTGGAAGAGATGATATGTCTTTATAAGATGATAAAAAGTTTCCAGCAAAAACTAAATTCTACTTGACTAAGCTACAATTTAGCCCCATTCAGGCTTGGATGTCAGCAGATGACCAGTCAACAGCTGTTCAAGTCCAATAATAACTTCTGAAATTGGAGAATAAATAAGAAAGAAAGGAAAACATTCCCCAACAATCTGTTTTACTCCATCCATTAGTGTTAGCTGGTTACAGTCAAAAGTTTTGTAATAATACTTCAACTTCAAGCAATTATACATATCAAATCATAAGATTCATCTGAAATATTTATGATAAGTGTCCACCAACAAGGTGGACAATCCCTAGACTGAAAATACAATGAACAGAATTGTCAAAAGAGCGGGCAAAAATATCAATTACCTTCACCATAGGCTTCGGTAGCCCAAGATTGTGCCTTTCGACTTGTCATGGAACGTAAAGTCATTGAGCTCAGCTTCGAACTACCATAATATTTGGAAGTGTTATTGGTGCCATTTCCAGAAGCAGTTGATACATTTGAATTTGTGTTTCCAGTACTTTCCCCTGAAAGCCTTGAATTTCGTCGAGGGACAGAATCAGAAAATAACCTCCCAGATATCTGGACACATAAGAGAGCACACTCAGATCCAAAAAATGAGGAATGGAAATCAAAATAGATAAGGTGCGCATTCAAGGTGCATAATCCTCCAGCTCAGATGGATCCACCAAACAAAACACAGAACTGTAAAATGTGCTGGTGCTTAAAACTGAAATAAAGGAGATGAACGCTGCAAATATGAATATAATCAACATTGTACTTAAATTATAGTTAATTTCCCACTTTTTAAACAAAAATAAGTACATAAAACAAAATAAGAGGAAGGAGCCTTAGGCCATACCAAAAAACCCTAGCATCTAACAACTGACTTCTACAGGTGGAAAATTGGAAAAGGAAAGACAGCAGCTTGCACCAAAAGCTTCACAGACTGAAAGTTTGCTTTCAAATTAAGACAGAAGAGAAAAATAGTAATACTTATATGGTTATTACAAAAATAAAAGCTTTTACTTTGTTAAACTTTTATTCTTACATGAGAATCCGCTATATTTTTTTATTGATTTGGTAACCACAAACACCATGACATATAATAATTACCTTGAAATTCTGAAAGCAGCAATTGCTTTTAACCCCTGATTAGCAAACGTTGTGTTCATAAACCGGACAGGAAAACCAAGCAAAATACCAAAAGAAGATCTTTCAAACCAGTGGACACGTCCGAAATTCACAGAGAAAAAGCTAAACTAATCCAGGTGAAAACAGAGAGCAGCAGCTAAAGGATAAAGCAAAATTGAAAGCGGGAACCGCCCAGGAGAATAACCACGAAATTACCAAGAAATATTTTATCCAACAATAGAACTGACCAAAATGTCCCTTGTGCAAGCAGGGATTGTCAACAAAGACCTCCCTGCTTCACCTGTTACTACGGCTCTTCTTACAGGAGAAAGAATATAATTGTTTTGTGAAGAATCTTATATAGGCCTCTTGATTGACAGACATACTGGAAATCATGCTATGGCATATTAGGAAGTATGACATTACTTCAACGGAATAATCAAAAAGCTAACTATATCTTGTAGCGACTATACAGAGGAAAAAAAGTAATATTAAAATAGTCTAGATGACTGAAACCTATGTATTTGCAGACCTTTCTTAACTTCCCCTCGTCAACAAACTTCCTCCGAGGGGCCTGAATGGTTGAATTGACAGTTGATCGTGGAGAACTATCAGCACCAGCCACAGATGCAGTATTCCCGGTTTGCTGAAAATTTCTACAAACTGGAGGTGGAACCACTCCTGACAACTGCAAAGAAGCTGTATTTACAATCTTTCTAAAAATCATAGAGAAAAGAAATGCCAGTGTTTCCAAAGTGCATATAAGAATGTCCAATTGTTCCCCGACGCTTTCTTTAGCGTTAGTCGAATTAGTTGTTCTAGTAAAGAACATTACTTGTCTGTGTATTCTTTTATCTTGACCCTTAAGTAGTGCCTTTAAGCTCTAGTCATTATTCTTTACTTTTTAACTCTTTGCTTGTATTGTGGTAGTGCTTGCTAAATATTCCTATAGTGGAAGTATTGAACAATGGTAGAGTAAGGTTATGTCCTCGGGTGGGGCAGGGGATGGCGGATAACGGTGGTAATGGTGCCTCTAGGTTGAGAGTAGGGTCCTGGAACGTAGGTCATTGACATTGACAAGGAAATCTAATGAATTAGTGAAGATTCTCCGGAGGAGGAAGATCAATATAGCTTGCGTCCTGGAGACTAAATGGGTGGGTACTAAGGTTCGGGATGTAGAGGGTTTAAACTTTGGTACTCAGGAGGCGGGAGGAGCAAGAACAGGGTAGGTATATTAGTTGATGGGGAACTCAAGGAGCTAGTGGTAGATGTTAAGCGGGTGAACGACAGGCAGAAATTAAGCTAGTTGTTGGACTTATTGTTCACGTTATTAGTGCTTACTCAAGGGGGCTTGGACGAGGAGGTCAAAAGACACTTCAGGAAGGATTTGGACAAGGTTGTGCAAGATGTTTTTCATAATGACAAGCTGTTCATAGGTGGAGATTTCAATGGGCATATTAGGGCTTCTAGGGGATATGACGAAGTGCATGGCGGCTTCGGTTTTGAAGTTAAACAAAGGAGGAACTTCGATGTTGGACTTTGGTAAAGCTTTTGATTTGATTATAGCTAACTTGTGTTTTCATAAGAGGGAGGAGCATTTGTTCACCTTCCAAGTACGGCGGCCAAGATCCAGATTGATTACATCAACTTCAGAAGGTGTGATAGAGGTCTATGCTCGGATTGCAAGGTTATTCCAAGCGAGAACATCGCAACCCAACATAGGTTGTTGGTTATACATTTTGAGATTAAGAGGAGGACGAGAAGGGCAGTGTATGGCCAACCAAAGATCAAGTGGGAAGCCTTGACTAAGGATGCAGCTCAACAATTGGGGGAGAAATTGCAGGCTATGGGGGCTAGGAAGAGTAATGGAGCGCGAGTAATATGTGGACCTCAACAGCGAATTGCATTCAGAAAGCTGCTAGAGAGGTGCTAGGGGGCTCGAAGTGTTACCCCAGTTGACACAAAGGATATTGGTGGTGGAATGGACAAGTTCAAGGAAACGTAGAACTCACGAAAGCGGCGTAATTGAAGCTAATGGAGAGCAAAGACAAGGAAGAAAGGAGTACAAATAGGGAAGGATATAAGAAGGCTAAGAAGGAGGCAAAGTCGTTGAGAAGGCTAAGATCGCGGCGTTTGAATGTTTGTATGAAGAACTTGAGGTCAAAGGCGAGGACAAGAGGCTGTACAGCTAGCCAAGGTAAGGGAGAGGAAGGATCATGACCAAAACCAAGTGAGGTGCATAAAGACGAGGATGGTAATATATTTGAGGATGACGCACATATTATGCGAAGATGGCAGACGTACTTTCATGAACTTTTGAATGAATAGGGGGTAGGAACATTGTGCTGGGGGACCTGGAGCACTCCGAGGGTCATTGAGATTTTGGGTATTGCAGAAGTATCAATGCTAATGTATTGGAAGATGACGCACATATTATACGAAGATGCCAGACGTACTTTCATGGACTTTTGAACGAATAGGGGGATAGGAACATTGTGCATGGGACTTGGAGCATTCTGAGGGTCATTGAGATTTTGGGTATTGCATAAGTATCAACATTGAAAAGATAGTGGGGGCTATGTGTAAGATGAGCAGGGGTAAAGTGACCAAGCCAGACGAGATTCCTGTGGAATTTTGGAAGAGCGCGGACAGAGCAGGCTTGGAGTAGCTTACTAGGTAGTTTAATAGCATTTTTAAGACGACGAAGATGCCTGAAGAATGGAGGTGGAGTACGATGATTCCAATGTACAAGAATAACAGTGATATCCAAAATTGCAACAACTATAGGGATATCAGATGTTACGCCAACCTATGAAAGTTTGGGAGAAGGTGGTGGAAATAAGGGTGAGGAGAAGTGTGCCTATTTTAGAGAATCAATTCGGATTCATGCCGCAACGATTGACTACGGAAGCCATTCACCTTATTAGGGGACTAACGGAGCAGCATAAGGAAAAAATATGGACTTTCACATGACAAAGTCCCGAATTGTTGATTCCTATTTTAATAAATTGAAAAGGGTCAGAAGCTTAAAATAGTATTAGTTCCTCACTTTATTAAATCAAATGAATAAATGCCCTTCGACAAAATAGTTTTACTTCCTCATTTTATAAAAGTAAATGAATAAATATTGTTGAATCATTCTTTTTCAACTGTATTAGTTGATTTTCTAATGTTTACCTCTTTATGTAGTCAATCAAATAACTAAGATAAGCATATTATATTTTCTATCATCATCTCAGTTAATGAATCACAAAACGTAATACTTTTAGCTTTTTTTTCTTCAAAAGTTACATACAGAATCAATCAATGTCTAGTTGTAGACTGGAACCATTTAGTTTTAAGGGAAAAGGGTATTTTATCTTTAAAGAAACATAAAAAAAATTAAGCAGCTCCACTACAAGAGCCATAGCTGGCAACAACAGATGACCCTTTTCTTAAGTTAGCGCCAGAGAAACCAGTTCCTGATTGCCCATGTAGAAAAGAAGCAAAAGAAAATTTGTCATTGAACAGCCAAACTAACAATAATGGGGGTAAGCACTGATAACCGCATTGTAAACAATGTAGAATAGTTATCTGGAACAAATATAGAACTGGATAACCATAAAATAGCTTTATGATTGCAGACAGAATGCAAACCATGCCAGAAGCAGCATAATCTTAAAAAGTAAGACAGTCACCTGACTCTTGTGGAGTAAATAGAAGCTATCCCTAAGATAACAAATGGATAAGCTGTTATCCTTTTTCTGTGGCACTCTAAGCTATCTTCACGTATAAAGGGACTTCGTAAGAAATTGCCAAAGAGCAAGGCAGAAGGTTCGGACTTGAGTATGATAACATCTCCCCAAATTGTTTTATCAAAAAGTGCCACTTCTGATTTAGGTGAAACCAATTTTAAGCTCTATTACAATAAGTAAATAACCCCCAAGTGCAAACAATTGGCACCGTTTGTTTAAAGGCTTAAAAAGTATTGTGTTCTACCTGTCAATTAACATAAATACAGTTAAAGAGTCGGCATATCATATTACCTGTGTAGCCATCGGTGAGGGAGTGCTGTAGAATGACATGTTAGTAGAACCCCCACCTATATTCTGAGTAGCAGCTGCTCCATTATAATTTCCAGAAATTTCTCGAAGATTATTGCATTGGGTATGTCTTGATTGCCTAGGACTGATGTCGTCCGAGACAATATTCCTTGCAAATACATCCTGATCATCAGTAGCTGCTTCAAATGTTTGGGACTGGGTTCCTTGGTACAAGTGTTGTTTCTGAATGCAGAGAGAAGATGCTTCCCCGAAAACTGCAGCTGCTTCTTCAGCAGCACCTGGTACATCATGCAACATAAGGACGCAAAAATTAGAATGCTAATCAACGACAACTTTCCTCAATTAGAAAATAGTCCGAAATATGAAGCCTGACTGAGAGCATTTATTTGAAAAACAAATAAATTGCATGTTCAATCATTCTTAAGTCAATGGAAATTTATGCAAAAGTTTTCAAAAACAATACACCAGTCTAGCTCATTTTCTTTATAGGTAAGTGTTGCAACCACTCAAGTTCACAATGACAGCAAACAAGATAAATTTCCCAAATTTCTGCAGAAAATGTTAGAAAGTATAACAATTAGCTGAAAACACTTCAGTTGTTTCCAATTACTTTAAAAGGGGATGGAAATGTTTCCGACTTTCATAACAAAATCTCTGGTGACTCTTCATATGATTGTATCAAATTGTAAAATCACTCTAAAATAAAACAATGTTATCGACATATACCCAATCACTATCAGTTAATAATTCTTTTTCTGATTGAAAAATGTGTCAAGTGTGGCATGTGTCAATTACAGTAAAATTATAAGGTAATGCTAGGGCTAACAGGACATAAATTAAGTTTCATCTAGTTGGAATATCTAATAATTTTTGTGGAGGTAAACTGTAATCCCTACAATTCCTCTTTCAGCCCTTCTAAGACCAACAATAACAACTACCCAGTATAGTCCCACAAAGTGGGGTCTGGGGAGGGTAATATGTAGACGAGCCTTATCCCTACCCGAAAGGGCAGAGAGGTTGTTTCCAATCGACACTCGGCTCAGTGAAGGTAAGGAAAAACAAAAACAAAACAAAAATAAAAACAAAAGAGCATTAGTAAGTCCAGCAGAAATAGCGTAAATAATTATCTAAACATAAGAACCGTAAATAAAATAGCATGCAATAATATCATACAGTAACTACCATAAATAACTACCATAAGGGAGACACAATCCAAAACACAAATCATCTATGGATAGCCCTGTCAAGCCTCACCCAACCCCGGGTGAGTAGTACGAAAAATTCTAGGGGCCCCTATCCTACAACCCTGATACTAGACCTCCAGACTTTCCTATCAAGGGCCATGTCCTCGGAAACCCGCATTCTAGCCATGTCATGCCTAATCACCTCTCCCCAATACCTCTTAGGCCTCCCTCTGCCTCGCCGAACGCCTACCATTGCCAGCCGTTCACAACTCCTCACCGGGGCATCAGGACTCCTCCTTCGCACATGCCCGAGCCACCTCAGCCTCGCTTTTCTCATCCACCGAGGCCATCCCCACCTTCTCTCGAATAACTTCATTCTTAATCTTATCTAACCTGGTGAGCCCGCACATCCACCAGAGCATCCTCATCTCCGCAACTTTCATTCTCTGAACATGAGAGTTCTTCACTGGCCAGCACTCCGCCCCATACAACATTGCAGGTCTAACCACAGCTCTATAAAATTTCCCCTTGATTTTCTGTGGAACTTTCTTGTCACACAGGACTCCTGATGCAAACCTCCACTTTGACCACCCCGCTCCTATACGATGAGTGACGTTCCCATCAATCTCTATGTCCCCCTGAATCACCGACCCAAGATATCTGACAATGTCCCTCTTGGCGATGACCTGAGATCCAATCATCACGTCCCTGTCTACTTCGCTCGGCTCAGCGCTAAACTTGCACTCCAGGTATTTTCAGCCCTTCTAAGACCAAAAATAGTATTTGCATTTTTCTAACTTGCGTAATTAGTCCAAAATATGCTAGGCTAGTTTGAACCTTAAATTTAAAATGACATGCATATCTAATATGAAATGTTTCGTTAAAAGAGTCATTATTACTAACATTGTAAAAGTAATTCAAAGCTTTATTAAGTCAATTCCTAGGATGTTATCTATTCATGATCATTCTTGAAAGAACTTGTCAGGGTATTTTAGCCAATTACATAAAAAAGATATTATCAAATTTATGACCTATCCAATGGTTACACCTAAATATAAGTGTCAAACCAAGACACGTGATATTTGTCCAATGTGTGACAATGTCAAACTACGAACTTAGCTGTTCGAACAATGAAGGCTCAACTCCAAGTCTCTAACAGTACTTATACTTACTAGAAGTATAAGGGAATTTTACTTATACTTTATGGTCACATATTCTCATTGCCTGTCATGGTTAAAAAAACATAGTTCAACAACCAAAAAAGTTTTAAGACTGTTCGTTTAATGACAAACTGTATCCGAAATTCTAGCTTAAGAAATTGATAGAACGAGGTCTACAGGTAGTCACAACATTATATCACTCAGAATTGATCATTAAAGTTATTATTAATATAACCGAGAAATTAACTTTTCTAGCTTTAAAACTCTGGGTGGGTGGTCCAATCATCTACTCTTCTACACTTAAATACCAGACCAAGTGCACAAGTCAGGATTTGAACCCATCACGTGTGTCACCGCACATCCAGCACTGTATTACTTTTATTATGGGGGCAGCATTGATTGTTAAGTTGTTCCAATAACAAATGTTAAAACACAGCCAAATATTCCATATAGAACTTAAATGTTTGTTAAAATTACTCTAGCACAAACCTAATATACACAACTCTTCATATGCAGCCCATAGCAATGGATCCAACAACAAAGCCTGATTGAAATGCTGGATGGAACTATTTCTTCTATCTGTATACCTGAAATAATTACCCAGTTAAGAGAGTACCTTGGAGTAGTGCAATCCATATGCGGCTATGCACAACAGCAGATCACCACTATCATAACTCGTCTTATTCTCCATCAATTGTTAATTAACAAAAAGTTAAGGGAAAAAAAGAAACAGAGAAATACGTTCAACAACCTTAAGAAATAACCAAGAGACATCATTTATGACAACACACCAAAATTTGAGAACGAGTTTATTAAATTAAGAAAATGAAGAAGGAGTTATCATCTACAAAAATCGGTGGTTATGAAGGAGTATTCAGCAAAACCCAAGGTCATCTATAAGAATATCAATCTTCAGTTTGGTTTTTGAAGAAACTTGAATGCATAGTGGTGAAAAAATTCCTCCACGAGTATAAATTATAATGACCAAGTTCCAAACACTGAATCTAATAGGGGGAAAAAAAGAAATTGAAGAAACAGGGACGGAAGGATTGTATTGATATATATAACCATTTATGCACTTCAATAAAGTGCTAATTTTCACATTAGAATAGAAGAACCAATATTCTTAGGGTTAATAAAGTTTGGCGTAGTTCACATATTTAAGGTTGCAGTTTCTGTACCGGTCTTTACTAGTAAAAGGAAAAGATGTTGTTCTTATGCCATACCATCCTTCTCCATCATCGTACATTTAAATACAATGTTAATTACCACAGTAGAACAGAAGGATCAAAATTTTTGAAGTAAATGAAGTTCGGCATAGTTAAAATATTTGATTATGCAGTTTCTATACCATTCTATGCTTTACAGCAAAAGTAAAATACAGGATCAATGAATTTTTTCAGCATGAAGAAGCTTTCATGTGTACTAAACATGATGATGACAAGTGGAACACTACCAAAATTCATTGTTGCAGTGAGAACTATTAACTTCAATGCAGTTTCAGTATGAAGAAGCAAGGCTAGAAGTTAATCCTCTTAAAAAAGACAAATTAAAAAAGTGAACCTGTAAATAAGCCCAAGAAGGTAATGCCCAGCTGCACCATTTGGAACCTGCACAACAATCATTTAGCTAAATTGAAGAAGCATGTCAATGGCTAAAAAGAATAAATTAACTGGGGGCTACAACACTATAAAATCTGCAAAGCGGGTAGATATTTGGAACAATGGTTTTTATAACCCTACCTCTGCAGCTGGTTCATTAGGGGGGCAAAGTGCTGTCTCGGCTTCATTGAGAAGGCCCATCTGAAAGCATGATAGTGCAAACAAGTAGCGAGATTGAGCCATACCTGTCCCTTCATATCATAATGATGATTATGAGCATAATCTCAAGGACAAAGGATATCAGAAATCCAAAGATAATACTTAACTAACAAGTAACACAGAGGCATATTCATTGAATTATGTAAAAATAAATACCTTTTAAAACATGGTATGCAGCATAAGCCTGTTGGTTCTGCAGGTAGCACCCAGCTAAAAGCTGCATATTTGTCTGTACTCGACATAGAATATTATAGTAAACAAGCGAAGTATTATGAACAGCTTTCATAGACAATATTAAGAGATTTCAACAGAAGGACATCCCAAATGTCAATAATGTGTCTATTTAGGGACCAGTAGTAATTAAAATCATCAGTGCAGAGAAGATTGAAAAGGCTTGGAACTGGGATAATACTAGTCTAGTTCCAAACCAGTAAACTATTAGAGAAGCTTACCACTCCATTTTATTTCACAAAACAAGACATTGATGAACCTCTAAAATGAGAATAGAATTTTTTCATTTTGATTGAAACTCCAAAAACCATAAGTATCTTTGCTATATACAAAGAGTGGTAAGCATGGTGCCTGTAGCTTTTCAGTAATTCTAAGCATAATATTCTCACCCCTGCTTAAATATTCAAGAAGCTAATTGTTTGATATCAATTGGTAAAACAAAAAAAAAAGTTCGAATACTGTGTCATCCATATGCAATTACTCTACTACGTTACAAAACCCTTTTCCTCAAACACTTCAAATAGAACCCAAATAAATTTAAGGGAAAAAAACCACGCGCTAATTACAGTAGAGCAACGAGGAAATAAGGAAGAAAATCCCAAAACCTAATCACGGCATTTCTAGAAACCAACATAAACTCATTCAAACCCTCAAAATAGTGGAGTAAGAGTTTTCTCCGACCCGATGAATAGAAGAGAAAAGAGAGCGGGTGGGTGAAAAAAAGTGGAGATACCTACCTCAGAGGGGAACTCGGCACAGAGGCGTTCGCAAATGAAAATGGCGTTGCGGTGCATAAAATGCCGCAAGCTGTTCTGCACACACTCTATTAGTATGCTTTCCATTGATAATTTTGGGTTCCAATTCAGAGAGAGACAGCGATTTCTAAAGCTGAGATTTTTGTATACATTTATTTAGAGAGAGAGAGAAAGAGTGTCTCTGTTGCTACACTAGTGTGTGTTTGTGTGTGAGATTCAATTTTTCAAACGGGTGGGAGGCACAAATGTTGCATACAGGCGATCCAAAACTAGCACCTTTTGAACATTGACAAGATTTAACCCCGACACACATAAACGACATCGTAAACTAGGGAGTTCTAATTATTATGGGTCAATATTAGAATATTAATTAAATTAAATTGTGATTGGACTTGTTTAAATATATTAGATGGTATTGCTTTAATAAATTTTAATTATCATCTTATTTGTTAATACGATGGTTGGAATAGGGCTTATGCCGGTATAAATTATGTTGGGATAAGTTGTGTTATGATTAGTTATGTTGGGATAGTTTTTTATTCATTGTTTGGTATGTTGTATTAAGAATGAGATTGTATAATTTCTACGAAGAAGGTATAAGTTATATCGGTGTTAATTATCTCACCATCTATAAGGTATAAGTTATCTCAGTATTTAATATTAACACAAGTATAGCTTATACCTAATTTATAATCAAACAGAATATTAAGGTGGTAGTTTTTATACCACTCATGTGCCTTCTTATACCTCATACCAAACGAACCCTAATAAAATCTTTATTAAATTAAAGGGACTTATATAGTAATTGGGTAGCTTTTTATTCTATTAAATTAAAGGGACTTATATAATTATTGAATAACTTTCTATTCTATATTTTTTAATTATATTATTTAATATTTAGTATTATTATAACAATAACAACTACCCAGTATAGTCCCACAAAGTAGAGTCTGGGGAGGGTAATATGTAGGCGGGCCTTACCCCTACCCGAAAGGGCAGAGAGGTTGTTTTCAATCGACCATCGGCTCAGAGAAGGAAAGGAATAACAAAAAAAAAACAAAAGAGCATTAGTAACTCCAGCAGAAATAGCGTAAATAATTATCTAAATATAAGAACCATAAATAAAATAGTATGCAATACTATCATACAGTAACTACCATAAATAACTATTATAAGGGAGACACAATCCAATACACAAGTCATATATGGATAGCCCTGCCAAGCCTCACCCAACCCCGGGTGAGGAGTACGAAAAACTCTAGGAGCCCCTATCCTACAACCCTGATACTAGACCTCCAGAATTTCCTCTTAAGGGCCATGTCCTCGGAAACCTGCATAATAATATTTAGTATTACTATATTATTAAATTTGATACTTGTTAATTTTTGTTATTACACTTGGCATCATCACATTACTTTGTTTCTCCTATTCTATATAGATGTAAATAGATATTGTCTGGATTTTAATGAATAAAATTTTTATTAAATTAAACAGATTTATGTAGTCATCGAATAACTTTCTTGTTATGTATTTTTTGACAAGTATATTAATTTGAACCAATCTCTCGTAAGGATAGGGTAGTCATTACACACTAATGTATAATCTATATATATATCTCATGTAAACTTTGATATGATTAATGAGAATCCCAGTTTGTTATAGGGTATCATATTGCTTAGGTTCCTTCTGTATGTTATTCTCTTTTCTAGCTTCATGTCATGATCTTCATCTCAGACCAGCTTTTCAACCTCTAGTGTCATGGTTGTGTCTTCCTTTCTTCCAGTTTCATCCCAATCTGCAACATCTCGCTCTAATATCAAAAATCTTGTTCCCACTGTTCTTGATTGCACCAACTACATGTTATGGAGAGAACTATTTTTACCCGTATTCAAATGACATGGAGTTCACGTTTTTATCAATGGGAGTTATTCTTGCCCTTCACCCACTATTCTTAAGGATAATGGCATCTCAATTATAAACCCATCCTTTCGACAGTGGATTCAACTCTACTCTATTGTTCTTTCATGGATTCAAGCTACTATTTCACAAGAGATTCTCAAGCTATTATCAAACCCAATCATACTTTAACATCTAGTGAAGCTCGACTTCAAATATAACGTTTGTTTCGTGATCAAGTTTTCTCTCGTACTCTCCAACTTAAAGTTTAGTTTCATAACCTTAAAAGCGTGATCTCTCCATTAATGAATATACTCATCGCCTCAAATCTATTGCAGATGCCTTAACCTTTATTGGCAATCCTATTTTTTAGAATGATCTTGTCCTTCAAATCCTTTTTGGACTGACTTCTAAATATATTTCCGTTAGTACCTCTATCTCCACTCGTGCCCCTCTTCTTTCTTTTGTTCAAACTCGTTCTCTTCATTTTCTTCACGAGTCTTAAAATTGGCGAGTATCTCTGCTCCTCCTTTAGATCAATCCACCACAACCTTTGTTAAAAACAGTAATTTTCTGTTATCGATTGTCCGTGTTCAAAGCAACGAGAAACTGGAAACCAGTAAGAAGAAGAGACACAAAAAAACAAAAAAAAAAACAGAAATCACAGAAATGAAGAAATCCGAGACCACAGAATTCACTGTGTGTCCTTAAGGAATTTAACCCCCTCACTGTACCCGAGGTTGTGGATTATTTCCTCCCAGGATATAACGGATATACCTGTCGTAGGAGTGGCGGTACCTCAAACGCCTACGACTTCGACGAACTCAAATTCGAGAACGAAATCACACTATGACTCGATATGTTTCAGTTTGCAGAAAAGAATGCAGAATTTTTAATGCACGAATATTTTTTTTTTTTTTCAGTACTCGAAAATGAGGCATTGCCTCAGTTTATATAGCCTCGAATTGTGACTGTTCGGAAAGGCTTGGTGCCTGTTCGGGAAAGGCCATGCCTTTTTTCTGAAAAATAAGAACGTTGGGAAGTTTACAGTTAACAAATTAATATTTTTCCCGCGGGAATTAAAAATAATTTCAGAAAATGAAGATTGAATTTTAAATAAATTTGGTCCAAAAAGATTATCAATCAATCAGATCATTTGACCAAATCCAAATCCAAATCCAAAGCCGAAGCTGAGCCGAGCGACGACGACGGCGCGAGGGGAGTCCCTCTTCTTAACACTTTAAGAGCTAGAAGAAGTGCTTTCTAATATAAGCACATAACTTTCCCTTTCTACCACCAATGTGGTACAAAGCTCCTTTTCAAAGGAACTTTGCTTTGAAACTTCATTTTCCTTCTATTGTCTTCTTCCCTCCATTTCTCATTCACACCAACTTAGCTAGCTTTAATCATTAACTAGCTTTAACAATCCCCCACATGAATGGGGAATGGCTATATGATGAAAAAACATGCATGACAAAAAAAACTGTGTGATTCGTAAGCAAGGATTAATTGCATCTGGATAAGTAGATTTCTCTTTGAACTTTCCGTAGTGAGCATATGTCGGATATACTCGGTCAATCGGTAGATTTGATATCTTTGAACCGTCGAGCTTTGGTGTATACCTAGACAACCACATGTCACACAATTAACCCTTTAACCGTTTTTGGTTCTCATTGTTTTGTTCGTTTCAGCCATGAACACTTCCTGGTTCATAAGTGCGTAGAGAGCTGGCCTTACAGAGTTCTCCTTGAAGCGGCTTACACTTCACACTTACATAGGTGATTCCTAAATGTGTCATCTCGTAGATACACTATTTGATATACCCCGTATCAAACTTAGAAACCATTAAAAAGCCTTAATGCTTTATCCTGGTACTGAACATTGTCTCATCACGAGAATGGACCAAAAAGTTATTGTGACAATGTTGAACCGTCATCAATGACTTTGTTTGATCTCTTTGAACCTAGATCTTGGGATCTCATGTCTTCTAGGTAGAGTTACCGCCACGATGACTTGTCCTCGGCCATAGTCCCATTCCCCTCGATGATCTTTCAACCACTTCTCTAGTTAGGCCTTTAGTTAGTGGATCCGACACATTATCTCTTGACTTAACATAGTCAATTGTGATAATTCCACTAGAGAGTAGTTGTCTAACGGTATTATGTCTTCGTCGTATGTGACGAGACTTTCCGTTGTACATAACGCTCCCGGCTCTTCCTATTGCCGCTTGGCTATCGCAATGTATGCATATAGGAGCCAACGGTTTGGGCCAAAATGGAATATCTTCTAAGAAATTCCGGAGCCATTCAGCTTCTTCACCGGCTTTGTCTAGAGCTATGAACTCAGATTCCATTGTAGAGCGGGCGATACATGTCTGTTTGGATGACTTCCAAGACACTGCTCCTCCACCTATTGTAAAAACGTATCCACTTGTGGATTTAGTTTCAGTTGAACCGGTGATCCAATTTGCATCACTGTATCCTTCAATAACTGCAGGATACCTGTTATAATGCAAAACAAAGTTTTGAGTATGTTTCAAATACCCCAAAACTCGTTTCATTGCCAGCCAATGATTTTGGTCGGGATTACTCGTGTAGCGACTTAGTTTACTTATAGCACATGCAATATCAGGTCGCGTACAGTTCATAATATACATCAAACTTCCCAACACTCTGGCATAATCCAATTGAGAATGACTTTCACCTTTATTCTTTGCAAGAGCAAGGTTCATATCAATTGGCGTCTTTGCAACTTTAAAGTCCAAATACTTGAACTTTTCAAGTACTTTTTCAATATAATGAGATTGAGACAATGCTAGACCTTGAGGAGTCTTATGGATTTTAATTCCCAGAATTAAATCGGCAACTCCTAAGTCTTTCATATCAAACTTACTAGCAAGCATGCGCTTAGTAGCATTTATGTTAGCAATGTTGTTACTCATTATTAACATATCATCCACGTATAAACAAACAATGACGACGTGGTTCGGAGTGTTCTTAATGTAGACACATTTATCACATTCATTTATCTTGAATCCATTTGACAGCATCGTATGGTCAAATTTTGCATGCCACTGTTTTGGTGCTTGTTTTAGTCCATAAAGAGACTTAACAAGTCTACATACCTTCTTCTCTTTCCCTGGAACTACAAACCCTTCGGGTTGTTCCATGTAAATTTCTTCCTCCAACTCTCCATTTAAGAAGGCTGTTTTCACATCCATTTGATGGATTTCAAGACCGTACACGGCGGCTAATGCTACTAACACCCGAATAGATGTAATCCTCGTTACCGGCGAGTATGTATCAAAGTAATCAAGACCTTCTCGTTGTCTAAACCCTTTAACAACTAGTCTAGCCTTATATTTTTCAATAGTGCCATCAGCTTTCATTTTCCGCTTGAAAATCCATTTGGAACCTAAAGGTTTATTCCCTGGAGGAAGATCAACCAATTCCCAAGTATGGTTGTTCAATATGGATTCTATCTCACTATTGATTGCCTCTTTCCAAAATTGAGCTTCCGATGAAGACGTAGCTTCGTTGAACGTTCGAGGCTCATTTTCCAACAAAAATGTTAAAAATTCTGGTCCAAAGGAAGTAGTCGTCCTTTGACGTTTGCTACGTCTTGGATTTTCTTCATCAGGAATGTTTTCCTTTATTTCTTCCCGAGGTCGTTTAGATTCTTTGCTAGACGACGCACATTCCTTTTTATACGGATATATGGTTTCAAAGAAGTCAGCATTATCTGATTCAATTACCGTATTCACCTGAATGTCGGGATTTTCTGATTTGTGAACCAGAAATCTATATGCCTTACTATTTGTGGCATATCCTATGAAAACACAATCAACGGTTTTAGGTCCTATTTTTACCCTTTTGGGTTTAGGAACTTGCACCTTGGCCAAACACCCCCACACTTTGAAGTATTCCAAATTGGGCTTCCTTCCTTTCCACTTTTCGTATGGAATAGATTTTGTTTTGCTATGGGGCACTCGATTGAGTATTCGGCTAGCTGTTAGAATGGCTTCCCCCCACAAGTTCTGGGGTAAACCAGAACTTATTAACAGGGCATTCATCATTTCTTTCAGTGTTCTATTTTTTCTTTCCGCAATTCCGTTTGATTGTGGCGAGTAAGGAGCAGTTGTTTGATGAATAATGCCATATTCCAAACATATTTGTTCAAAAGGAGATTCATATTCACCGCCCCTATCACTCCTTATCATTTTAATCTTTTTGTTAAGTTGAGTCTCAACTTCAGTTTTGTATTGCCTGAACGCTTCAATTGCTTCATCTTTACTATTAAGTAAATAAACGTAGCAATACCGCGTACTATCGTCAATAAAAGTTATGAAATACTTCTTTCCACCACGAGATGGAATTGACTTCATGTCACAAATATCTGTATGGATTAAGTCTAAAGGACTTGAATTCCTTTCAACTGACTTATAAGGATGTTTAGCATACTTAGATTCAACACAGATTTGACATTTTGATTGATTGCATTCAAACTTAGGCAATACTTCCAAACTAATCATTTTTCGCAAGGTTCTATAATTGACATGTCCTAAACGTGAATGCCATAAATCATTTGACTCAAGCAAGTAAGACGAAGCAGAAACTTTATTATTATTAGCAACAACCATTACATTCAGTTTGAAAAGGCCCTCTGTGAGGTAGCCTTTTCCTATGTACATTTCGTTCTTACTTATTACAACCTTGTCAGAAACATAAACACATTTAAAACCGTTCTTCACTAGAAGTCCGGTAGATACAAGATTTTTCCTAATTTCAGGAACATGACAGATGTTGTTGAGAGTCACCACCTTGCCAGAGGTCATCTTCAGCAGTATCTTTCCATAACCTTCAATCTTGGCCGTTGCAGAATTTCCCATATATATTGTTTCGTCGGGCCCGGCGGGAGCATATGAAGCAAAGGCTTCTCTAATAGCACAAATGTGGCGAGTGGCGCCAGAGTCAATCCACCACTCTTTCGGACTTCCCACTAGGTTGCACTCGGACAACATAGCGCACAAGTCATCAACCTCCTCGTTTGTTTCAACCATATTAGCCTGACCCTTCTTCTTTTCCTTTTTCGGAGCACGACAGTCTGCAGCTTTGTGTCCGATTTTTCCACAATTATGGCAGTTTCCCTTGAATTTCTTCTTGTTGGGATAGTTCCTTGGTCCCGATGCCTTTTTCCTCTTTTTCATATTAGTTGGGGCAGTTTCAACTATATGTGCTCCCCCTATGGTTGATCTCCCATTTGCCTTTTTCTCTGCTGCCTTGTTATCTTCCTCGATTCTCAACCGGACGATGAGATCTTCCAATGTCATCTCCTTTCGCTTATGTTTCAAGTAATTTTTGAAGTCCTTCCATGAAGGAGGCAACTTCTCTATCACTGCCGCAACTTGAAACGCCCCACTAATCACCAAACCTACAACAAACAACATGTAAGTGACGGGGCACTGAATACTTTTGACAAAGGCATTAATTAAATTTATACCTTCAGCGAGGAGATCATGGATGATAACCTGCAACTCTTGAACTTGAGTGACAACAGACTTGCCATCTACCATTTTGTAGTCCAAAAACTTGGCAGCGATAAACTTCTTTAAGCCAGCATCTTCTGTTTTATATTTCTTTTCCAACGCATCCCATAGTTCTTTTGATGTTCCCACATTACTATAGACGTTGTAAAGATCATCCTCCAGTCCGCTAAGAATGTAATTCTTGCACAAAAAATCTGAGTGCTTCCACGCCTCAATTACAACAAATCGTTCATTTTCAGGTGTTGATTCCGGCGGAACCGGAATATCCTCCTTAATAAACTTTTGAAGGCTTAAAGTAGTTAGATAGAAGAACATCTTTTGTTGCCATCGTTTGAAATCAATCCCGGTGAATTTTCCGGGCTTCTCTGCCGGAGCCGGTGCTGGTGCAGTACGACTGGAGGACGCAGCATTGCTCGTAGAACCAACCACGGGGGCTGGTGTGGCAGTAACAGTAGCAGTAGCATTCAAATTTGGAGTTTGGTCTCCCATTTCTGTCGTAGGAAATAACAGAACACTTTAATAATCGGTGAAGATTTTATTTCTTCAAACCGAATCAAATTTACACAAACAGAATTAAAACAAACTTCAAATAGAATGTAATAAACTGTATGTAGTATACTTGATGAAGTTTTTATATCTTCAAATCAAGTACCCAAATGAGTAGAAAGTTCTGAAAACTTTAATCTCAACCGGAGTAGAAAATTCGAAGATTTAGTCTCCAAACAACATACAAGTTCGTTACATGCAAACAACAAAATTACAAGTTTCTTTTATTTTCTGGACAGTCACAATTTTATGTTAGGAAAAACTGTATGTAGTCACTGTTTTATGTAAGAATTTTTTTTTCTGTACTGTTGTATCGTTCTGTAACATTTTAATCAACAGCAGATGAACTCGGAAATAATAATATAAATTCCTTAAGCTTGTTATCGATTGTCCGTGTTCAAAGCAACGAGAAACTGGAAACCAGTAAGAAGAAGAGACACAAAAAGAACAAAAAAAAAAAACAGAAATCACAGAAATGAAGAAATCCGAGACCACAGAATTCACTGTGTGTCCTTAAGGAATTTAACCCCCTCACTGTACCCGAGGTTGTGGATTATTTCCTCCCAGGATATAACGGATATACCTGTCGTAGGAGTGGCGGTACCTCAAACGCCTACGACTTCGACGAACTCAAATTCGGGAACGAAATCACACTATGACTCGATATGTTTCAGTTTGCAGAAAAGAATGCAGAATTTTTAATGCACGATTTTTTTTTTTTTTTCAGTACTCGAAAATGAGGCATTGCGTCAGTTTATATAGCCTCGAATTGTGACTGTTCGGAAAGGCTTGGTGCCTGTTCGGGAAAGGCCATGCCTTTTTTCTGAATTTTAAATAAATTTGGTCCAAAAAGATTATCAATCAATCAGATCATTTGACCAAATCCAAATCCAAAGCCGAAGCCGAGCCGAGCGACGACGACGGCGCGAGGGGAGTCCCTCTTCTTAACCCTTTAAGAGCAAGAAGAAGTGCTTTCTAATATAAGCACATAACTTTCTCTTTCTACCACCAATGTGGTACAAAGCTCCTTTTCAAAGGAACTTTGCTTTGAAACTTCATTTTCCTTCTATTGTCTTCTTCCCTCCATTTCTCATTCACACCAACTTAGCTAGCTTTAATCATTAACTAGCTTTAACATTTTCTACTTCTCATGGTCGAGGTCGTGATAAAAATTACAATAGAGGTCATAACTCTAATGGTGGACGAGGTAGAGGCCGTCATAATTATGGATACTTAAAGCCTTTTGTTGCCATGCTTCATCAATTCAACTCTCGACCTCGCCCTTCCTTTATTTTATGCCCACCGTCGCAATAATTTTTGTCGTTTCCTGGCTACACTTCCATTAAATTTCAACTTTGTTTCCAACCAAATTACTTTGCCTGTGAGTGTCATTCTCTTAACCAAAGAGCTCTTGTTCCAAAACTCAACCTCATCCTACAACAACATCATATCTTCATCAAACGATGGTCATTAGTTTGTTGATACTAGTGCTTCATCACATATGACACCGAGTGCTACCAATCCATCCTCGGTTCCTCCGTATAATGGTAATGATCATGTAATCATAGATAATGGTGCTCAAATTCCAATATCATACACAACTCATAGTAATCTTTCTACTCCCTCTTCACTTTTTTCTCCAAAAGAAGTCTTAATTATACCAAATCTATCCACTAATCTACTTAGTGTTCGAAAATTTGTCAAGGACAATGATTTTTCTATTGAATTTGATGATTTTTGTTTTTTTATGAAGGATTTTAAAACTAAAAAAACACTTCTCAAGTGCAAAGTACTTGACTTCTCTACTCTCTATCATCTTCCTTTAGTTGTGCAGCTTCTATTGCTTTTACTGCAATTTGTGCTTCTTCAACTCTTTGGCATCACCATTTAGGAAATCCAAGCACTTTAATTTTAGCAAGTTTAGTTCAAGAAAATAAATTACCTTGTACTTCTTCATAAAAGAGTGTAAATTTTTTATGCAATGCTTGTCAACTTGGCAAGCACCATAAATTACCTTTCATGAATGCAGGTTCTTTTACTTCTTTTCCATTTGAATTGATACATAGCGATATTTGGACTTCTCATATCCCTTATTTATTAGTTTTCACCATTACATACTCTTTCATGATGATTTCACAAAGTTCTCTTGGAAATTTCCTATTAAATGCAAAAGTGGAGCTTTTAGAATGTTCAAGCAATTTATGCCTATGTTCTGACACAATTTTCTTCTAAGATTAAATTACTACAATGTGATGGGGCTGTAGAATATGTTAATGTTAAACTTGGTGATTTTTCATTTCTTTCTTAGTAACAATGGTATTTCCCCCCGAATTTCTCGCCTACATACGCACTAACAAAGTGGCAAGGTTGAGCGTATGCATCGCACTATTCTTAATATGATATGTTCTCTTCTTTTCCAAGCATCCATCCCCTCTCAAATTTCGGTAGAAGCACTCCACACCACTGTTCATATCCTCAATATTCTACCTTATTCTGTAATTAATTATAAAAGCTCCATTTGAACTTCTATTTGAAAAACCAGATTTCCAACTACGGCTTCCTTCTTCGCGAATACGGAAGGACCGTCGTGTTCACGATGAAGGAATTGGGCTGGGGGAATTTTGTGCTTTGCGTTCACGTGATGGGGTGGAACCGTTGTTCTTCGCGTTAGCGAAGGTGCCCTCGTGTTGCGTAGGGCATGGCATGTAAGCCTGCTCATTCACGAGGCCCTGGTCGCGTTCGCGAAGAAGGGGCAGCTTGGCAGTGTCTTTTTTTAAATCGGGACTTAAGCTATTTTGAGTTCATTTATTACACTCTTGGGCGATTTTGGAGCTTTAAAGAGAGAGATTCCAACTAGATTTTGAAGGTAAGTAAATCTTACCCAATGTGAGTTTAATACAGAGATTATAGGTAGATTTTAAGATGTAAAATTGTAAAAATTATGGGTTTAGATGAAAAAACTAGGTTTTGATAAAAATGGAATTTAATCACAAAAATGATTATCAAATGGGCTGAAAATGATATATTTGAGTTCCTGAGATCATGGGTCACATTTATCTTCAAGAATTTCGGAATCCGAGCACGTGGGCCGAGGATAAATTTTAGGAATCTTTCAATTGGGGTTGGAAAATCACTATAATAGTTAGAATATGAACTTGTGCACACATATTGATCAATTTACACAATATTTGATTAGTTTCGGATTGTTCGGCACCGAGTTGAGGCTTTAAAGTGAATTTGAGGCTGGAAAGAGAGCTCTGAGACAAGGTAAATCTCTTGCATAACCTTTGTAAGAGGGAATTTACCCCATAGGTGATTTAAATTAATATTTGCTTTTAATTTTGGGGGCTACATACGCACAAGGTGATGAGAGTCCATACTTAACTACTAATTATGCTTATGTCCGGATAGTTTAGGCCCCAATATATGAAATACTTGTAGTGTTTGTGTGCTACTTGTTAGTTAAATTGTCTAAATCATATTGGAACTTGATAAAGAAATTATAAAAGATCAAATTTCACTTGCTTGAATTTAAAGATGATTACTTGACCATCAATAAAAATTGTTTTACATTGTGTAGTAGCCTTGTAATAACGTTTAAGTCAAATGCTTATAAAGTATCCTCATTTTTTTCATGGATAGGTTGAATGTTTCAGCAGTAGAATGATGCATGTATGGATTATGTTGCACGTCCCTTGGCAGTGTGCACGTTACTCTAGATCGGGTCGTACGACCTCAGCATAAATCGTGCTTAATAATACTCGGAGCCTAATCACACTTGATATTATTTCGTGACTTGTGAGGTCATATTTATTAATGACACGAACTTACTTAGAATTTATTAATTTGTGAAAGAATTATTTGTTCTTGCTTGTTAATGAGTTATTATTATTACTATTACATATCCCATGCTTATTTAGAATTTATATATTATTATTGTCAGTCCATATCAAGTGTCGATGTAGACCCCTCGTTACTACTTTTTCGAGGTTAAACTTAATACTTATTGGGTACATGTTATTTATGTACTCACACTACACCTCTGCCTTAACTGTGCTGGATCTGGGGAAGGTGCATCTGGCAATCATACCGGCGCGTATCCCCGTTATCGGGAGGCCTAGTGGTAAGCTGCTTCCTCAGTTGTTCCGCAACACCTAGAGTCTCTCATTTGCATTCATTTCTATCTATTTTCATTTCAAACAATAGCTAGAGTTTTGTATAATCTATTAGTACTCATACATTTGTGACACCGGGTATTGGTATGCACTAGCAGATTGTGGTTTTGGATTATTACTATTTGACCCAATCGGACAAGCAAGGGATTAACGAAGATGATGACTTCAGGGTTCCTCGATCTTTTATCGCCCCCGATGATTCCGACCCTACCAAGTCAATGGTCGAAGAATTGGAGCAGGTCATGCTAATTGAACATCTGCCCAATCGAAAGGCATACCTCGGCACGAGGTAAACTCACGAGCTCAGGAAAAAGCTCATTCAATTTCTCATAGTTAATATGGATTGGTTTGCTTGGTCCTATATCGATATAACAGGGATACCACTGAAGATCACTACTCACAAACTAAGCTTGAACCCAAAGTTCCACCTAGTAAAACAAAAAAGGAGAGCCGATCCGAGATCAAACATGCATTCATCAAAGATGAGGTAACTGAGCTCCTTAAAATAGGATCCATATGGGAGGTCAAATACCTAGAATGGTTAGCAAACGTGGTTGTGGTTCCTAAGAAAGGGAACAAGATTAGAATGTGTGTATATTATAAAGACCTAAATTCCCCAAATATTCTTTCCATTTGCCTAACATCAAATACGGATGAACCTAGACGACCAAGAAAATCCCTCTTTAGTCACTAAATATGGCCCGTAGTGCTATAACATAATGCCATTCAGATTAAAAAATGTCGGTGCCGCTTACCAACGACTAGTAAACCAAATATTTGAAGAACAAATAGGGAAAACCATGGAATTTTATATTAATGATATGCTAGTTAAGTCCCTCTAAACAGAGGACCATTTAAAGTATTTACTGGAAACCTTCGGTATATTGAAGAAGTACAACATGAAGCTGAATCCAGAAAAATGTGCATTCAGGGCTGGGGCCGGTAAGTTTCTCGGATTCATGGTATCCAATTGATGGATCGAGATCAACCCCTACAAGATCAAAGTTATAGAGGATATCACAGAAGTGTATTAAAAGTAGTACAAAGGTTAATCGGGCGCATTGCAGCCTTATGACGATTCATCTCGAGATCGCCCGATAAAATTCATGGATGTTTCTCGTTACTGAAGAAGAAAAACAACCTCACATTGACTCCAGAATGCCAACGGGCTTTAGAGGAACTCAAGCGATACTTATCGAGCACCGCTTTGCTTCACACGCCGAGGGCGGGAAAACGACTATACTTGTATCTAGCAGTATCAGAAGTAGAGGTAAGTGGATTTTTGGTTCGAGAAGAACAAGGTGCGCAATTTTTATTATGTCAGTAGAAGCTTAGGTGATGCCGAAACTAGATACCCTCACCTAGAAAAATTGGCACTCGCCTTGCTAAGTGCCCCTAGAAAACTGAAACCATATTTTTATCCACCCTATATGTGTTGTGACAACCTGCCTTTTACGAAATATAATGCATAAACCCAAACTCTCAAGACGATTGGCCAAATAGGTCGTCGAAATCAGCGGGTACGATATCAACCCCGAATGGCCATTAAATCATAAGTTTTGGCAGACTTCGCGGTCAAATTTAAACTGTCCCTAATACCCGAAGTTGAAAGAGAGTTATTGGTAAACTCGAGAATATCTTGAGGAATATGGACCCTCTTTACGGATGGTGCGTAGAACGTAAATGGGTCCGGACTTGGCCTCGTATTAAAGCCTCCCACGGGAAATATAGTTAGATAGACTATTGGAACTGTAAAATTGACTAACAATAAAACCAAGTATGAGGCCATGATTGCAGGTCTCGAACTAGCCAAAGGCTTGGTGCTTGAGGTGATCAAGGCTAAATGTGACACCATCCTAGTGGTAAACCAAGTAAATGGAACATGGCGAGGTCAGGGAGGGACGAATGCAAAGGTACTTGGACAAGCAACAAGTAATGTTGCATCGTATCAAAGTATGGACTTTGCATTATGTGCCCCAAGATCAAAATAGTGAAGTTGATGCCTTCACAAACTTAGGTTCATTGATCGAAGATAATGAGCTCAACTTGGGGGCGGTTGATAATAGGCTAGATTCATGTAATTTGGCGACTGTTTATGTCTCAACTTAACTATATTTCATTATTATAGGATACTTAAATGATGATAAATTGGCTCCAATTGTAAGTTTTATGTTTTGCATGAGCGAGTTGCGCGTATGAGAACTTAGAACTGTATTTGGAGCTAAATTAATGCAAGGGAAGCCCCTCAGATCTAAGTACGTTGAAATAATAGAGAAAGAAGGGATGATAGCCTATACTAGTGTTCCCACTAGCACGACCACGCTAGTCTAGGAGTTTGAGACAAAATGATATGCCATATGCGCAGTCAGTAGCGCGACTCGCTAGTCCAGTTCGAAAAAATACAAGTCAGGGGTAAACTTGAATGTTTGGGGGTAATTCCACTTAACCTATATGAGGTCCAGCTCGTCATAAAGGGTAGTTCATTTTTTGTTCAAGCTGAGTTGAAGGCAAAGGGAGACGTGAGGCAAGGAGGAGAATTCATCTTCAAGTCCTTCCTTTTGTATTTTATCATTTGTTGATGAATCTAGCTATTGTTATTATGAATACTAGTATGAGTAGCTAAATATTTTGTCTAAGTTTTTGATGAAACCTATTGGAGGATGAACTTCTTGTTATGTTAATATTGTTTGCCCGTTTTAATCTCTATTTGTTCAACTACATTCTTGTTGTAGTTAATTAATAGGATCCTCAATTATTGTGACTATTTAATATGTATTACTCGGGAGAGAGTGCATATTTATATAATTGTTAAACAACACCACTCCCAGAGTATATGAGGGATCAATAATCGAGGGTTTAAAGGCGGGATTAGGGATAACGAAGCCTTGGTTGCGATCTAAAGTGAGTTGTATTAAAAACCAACTAGCATAACTCGAGAGAGTGTGTTTAGTAAATTATTATGATTACTCGGGAGAAATAAGAGTGCTTATGATCGATAGAGACGATTAGGTAATTCTATGCGAAACATAACAGGAATGGATTCCATCAATAGGGGAAATCACAACCTTAGATCCTTCTCTTATTTGTTTACAACTCAATCAATGTTAGCTTACAATATACTTAACTTTATTCAGTTATAACTAGCAAATATATTGCCAGTTGTTATTCAAAATATGTAGGAAGTTGATTATGAAGAATTTAGTGAATCTAACAAGAGTAATTGGTAGGTTAATTCCCAGAGGGATTTGACTCTAGGCTAAATACTCGGATTATATTTGTAACGAACGCTTAGCCTTTTTTATAAGGCACAGCTGGGTGTAATCAAATTTTGGCACCGTTTTCGGGGAACTAACGGTGTTATCAATTACACTTGAAAGAATTAAAAAAAAATCTTGTGTAGCCAGTTTTCTCTAAATCCAATCTATAAATTGAAACTTTAACGTTTGTTGACTTGGTTGTACAAGTGCATGCCTAGAAACTCATAGAGAATTGGTGAAGTATTTGAAGCATTAACAGATCCCGAGAAAGTTATCAAGGCCTTGAATTGGGCCAGCCGGAAAAACAAACAACAACAAACAACTGAACAACTCGAACCAGAAATAGGAGATGATGTGTTAGACCCAACTGCGCCCATTAGTGCCAGTAGCACCTCTTGTGCCAAAGGATGCTCTATATGACTGGGCATAACCCACAACAGAGAATTTGGCCGCAACGATCGTAGTCCTACAAATACAGACTGAATCGTTTCAAATCAGGAATAACATTCTACACTTGTTGCAAAACAAGGGACTACTTTTGGGGTCACAAATCAAAGATCCTCAACAGCACTTGAAGAATTTTATATCAATCTGTAGAACTCAAAGGCAGCCCAACGTAACTCATTAAGCTATAAAGCTATGGTTGTTTTCCATTCTCAGTGGTATGAGTAGCCCAGACGTGGCTAAACTTACTCCCTATTAATTCCACGACTTGGGAAGAGCTAGTCAAGCAATTTGTGAACAAGTTTCATCTACCCAATAAGACTGGTCAACAAGTAGATGAAATTTTGAGTTTCAAGCAAAGACCAATGGAGACACCGCGCAAGAAATATAGGAACAATTCAAATGGATGTTAGTTATATGTCCGCAACCGAGAGGTTGTGAGTTCGAGTCTCCCCAAGAGCAAGGTGGGAAGTTCTTGGAGGGAAGGATGCCGGGGGTCTATTTGGAAACATCCTCTCTACCCAATGGTAGGGGTAAGGTTTGCGTACACACTACCCTCCCCAGACCCCACTAAGTGGGATTATACTGGGTTGTTGTTGTTGTTGGTTATATGTCCGCACCACGGAATTCCAGATCAGATTTGGGACATATATTTTACATAAGTCTGGCAGATAGAGTGAAGGTTAATGTTGATTCTTCAGCTGGTGGAGCACTTTTTAGCAAAACATGAAGAGAAAGCTAGAGTTTGTTTGACAAGATGGCATAAAATTCGGGGTGGACCACCGGGAATGCACCTATCACTCCAGTAGTTCACTCAGTGCCTTTAGATCCATCCAACACGTTCGCTGAAAACATGGCCACATTAATGACACATATGAGTCTACTCACTAAAAAGGTGGACGAGTTAGGGTAGAAACAACATGTACACATTTTTGATACTACCAATGGAAGTCTACGCACATATTGTATTAGCAAGCCAATTGGTAACCAATGGAATACAAAAAGTGATCATCACCACTACCTTGAAGACATAAATTATGTATCTAATTATGGGGGCCAAAGGAAAGGTGGCTAGAATTTGGGCCAACAAAATTAGCCACACAGGCAAGTCCAACCACAGCTCAATGATGGAAACATGGGAGGTATGAGACCTCAAAATAATATGGCGCATTACCAATGGCCACTTGGATATAATAATCAAAATCAACAACGGGTTCATCATTCCCCTCAGCAGCAGCATGGTGGAAGATAAGAAGATGGGTTTGCTAGACTCGAGGCGATGATACAACAAGTTATAAGGTCAAACGGAAAAATAAGTGAAAGAGTAGATGCACATGAGTCGGCTATTAAGAATATTGAAGTGCATATGGGTCAGATTTTGATGTATTTGAATAATCGTCCTCTTGGGACATTACCAGCAGACGCGTAGGTAAATCCAAAATATCAAGGATCGAATCAGATAATAGCAGTGAGTCTACATAATGGCAAAGACTTGGACTCAGAGCAAGAGAGGACCCGAGAAAGCAGACAAGCTGAGACATTTGTACCAAATACCCATTGAGCTAGTAATTTAATAAAACTGACAGAGGTGACATTGCAACCTACCCAAGAAGAACATAGCACACATATTGAGGGTGAAAAAGAAGCTGAGACAGCCTGGGAACAGGTGGTTGAGGTGATGTCTGACAAAGAAAATACGCAAATCATTGGGAAGAAGAGACTTACAACACCATTGCCACATAGACTGGCCAAATACCAGCAAGAGGAGCAGTACAAGAAATTTGTGGAGATGCTAAAGCAAATCTAGGTAAAATATTCCACTAATTGATTCTTCGAAAGAGATGATTGGTTATGCAAAAACGATGAAGGAATTGATGTCCAGAAAATTTGATTTCCAGGATTTGGCCACAGTGACTCTAACTTAGACTTGCAGTGTTGTGGTGACTGGACTAGTTGCTGAGAAGCTGTCTGACCCGGGGAGTTTCTTAATTCCCCGCACCATAGGTAACTTTGCTTTTACCAAGGCACTTTGTGACTTGGGGGCCAGTATAAATCCTATGCCCCTAGAAATCTACAAGAGGTTGGCAATTGGAAGAGCTTGACCCACATCTATGTTGTTGCAGCTAGCTGATAGGACAGTGAAACAACCCTTTGGGATCTTGGATGACGTGTTAATTCAGGTAAGGAAATTTGTGTTTCCTGTAGATTTTATGATTCTAGATTGCAAGGTGAATGAAGAAATTCTGATAATTTTGGGAAAGCCATTCTTTGCCACGGGGAGAACTCTCATTGATAGTGAAACTAGGGAGCTCAAGATGAGATTGAACGATGAGGAGATAACATTCAATGTGCAGAAATCTATGAGGCGAGTGAGTGAATTTGCCAATTGCTCTCTTATTGATGTCGTGGATGTAATCGTAGAAGATGATAATGAAACATTGACTATTGAGGACCCTCTTGTTTCGTGTCTAGACAATTTAGATGAGGTGAATGGGAAAGAATTGGCATAATGGGTTTTGGATTTAGAGGGCAAAGGGTTTTGGGATACAACTCTTGAATTCGAGCCCCTGCACTTAGAAAATAGAGAAACTCCTCCAGCCAAGCCATCCATAGAAGAACTACCAAAGCTAGAGTTGAAGCCACTACCCGCCCATCTCAGATATAAGTTTCTAGGACCTAACTCCTCATTTCATGTTATTATCTCATCTAGTTTGTCTGATGTGCAGGAACAACAACTTGTGCAGGTACTCAAGGAATGCAAGACTGCCATTGGGTGGACCATGGCAGACATTAAGGGGATCAGCCCGCCGTATTATATGCATAAAATTCTGCTCGAAGAGGGACACAAACCTTCTAGGGAGCACTAAAGACGACTGAACCCCAACATGAAGGAAGGGGTGATGAAAGAAGTGATTAAGTGGTTTGAAGCGGGAATCATTTTTCCAAACTCTGGCAGCAACTGGTTTAACTCGGTGCAATGTGTCCCTAATAAGGGAGGCATGCCGATGGTAAAAAATAATAACAATGAGCTGATTTCTACAAGAACGGTCACAGGCTGGAGAATTTGCATGGACTGCAAATAATTAAATCTGGCCACCCGAAAAGACCATTTCTCGCTTCCCTTCATTGACCAGATGCTAGACTGATGGGCAAGGAGGTCTCACTTCTGTTTTCTGGATAGGTACTTAGGATACAATGAAATCTCCATTGCATTTGAGGACAGAGAGAAGACCTCCTTCATTTGCCCATATGGCATTTATGCTTTTTGGAGAATGCCATTTGGCCTATGCAATGCACCAGCCACATTCTAGAGGTGCATGATATCCATATTCACTTACATGGTCAAAGATATAATGGAGGTGTTCATTGATGATTTCTCAATAGTTGGAAACTCATTTGACGAGTGACGTATAAATCTAACCTGAGTGTTGAAACGATGTATTGAGACAAACCTGGTTCTTAATTAGGAGAAGTGCCATCTTATGGTACAAGAGGCATAGTCCTGAGGCATCGAGTGTACAGTAAAGAAATCGAGGTTGACCATGGTAAGGTTGACGTGATTGAGAAGTTTCCACCTCCTACTTTAGTCAAGGTAGTGAGAAGTTTCCTTGGGCACGCTGGGTTCTATAGGAGATTCATAAAATATTTGTATAAGATTGCTAACTCTTTATGTAAACTCCTTGAAAAGGATCAGCCCTTTGTGTTTTCTAATAATTGTAGGTTGGCATTTGAGGAGCTGAAGAAGAGATTCGTGACTGCACCCAATTGGGAGCAACCATTCGAGCTCCTGTGTGAAGAAAGTAGCTATGATATAGGACCAGCCTTGGGGCAGCGAAAGGATAAACTGATGCACCCAATCTACTATGCAAGCAGAACGCTAAGTGATACAACTCAATTACACCGCAACGGAAAAACAGATGTTGGTTGTCGTTTTTCCATTCGGCAAAATTAGGTCATATTTGATTGGTTCAAAAGTTATTGTTTATACTAACCATACAGCAATTGGGTACTTGATAGAAAAAAAATGAGTCAAGGCCACGCTTTATTTGATGGGTTCTTTTGCTACAAAAATTCGATCTGACGATCCGGGATAGAAAAGGGACAGAGAACCAAATAGCTGACCATATCTCAAGGTTGGAAGGAGCTGAAAGGAAAGTAGAGGTTGAGGATATAACAGATAAATTCCCGGATGAACAGTTACTAGCCGTGACAATGGAGGAGATGACGTGGTATGCTGATATTGTTATTATTTAACTAGCAATATTGTACCTTATGAACTTTCCTTAGTACAAAAGAAAAAGTTTTATCGTGATTGCCGCATGTATTACTAGGATGAACCTTATCTATTCAGAATATGTATTGACAATGTGATCCGGAAGTGCATACCCGAGATAGAACAATCTTTTATTTTGCAGGAATGAAACGTATCGGCATATGGAGGGCATTTTAGAGGCGTAAGGACAACATGAAAATGCTAGAAGCCGTGTTGGCCAACAGTGTTTAAGGATGCACATCAATGGGTGAAGGTTGTAATGAATGTGAGCAAACTGGGAACATTTCCCATTGCCATGAGATGCCCATGAACCCAATTCAAGAGGTTGAGGTGTTCGATGTTTGGGAATAGACTTCATGGTCCTCTTCGTCAGTTCCTTTGGTAATAAATACATACTTGTTACTGTATATTACATGTCCAAATGAGTGGAAGCTGCATCACTTCCCACCAATGCTGCAAGAGTGGTGGTGGGTTTTTGAAAAAAGAATATATTCACTCGTTTTGGGACTCCGAGAGCTATTATCAATGACGAGGGCACTCACTTTTGCAATCGAGCTTTCGAGAAGTTTCTAGTGAAGTATGATGTGCGCCACAAGGTGGAAACACCATATCATACTCAAACCAGTGGACAGGTCGAAATGTCTAATAGAGAGATAAAGAATGTACTAACCAAAACCGTGAACGCCAGAATTGATTGGGCGAAAAAGCTGGATGATGCACTATGGGCTTACAAAACTGCTTTTAAAACATCAATTGGCATGTCACCATATAAGTTGGCGTTTGGGAAGGCTTGCCACTTGCCATTAGAACTTGAGCATAGAGCTTAGTGGGCAATGAAACAACTGAATCTAGACATTGAGGCTGCGGGCACAACGAGAGTCACAGAATTGCATGAGCTCGATGAGTTCCGATATCTTGCTTTTGAGAGCACAAGGCTGTTCAAGGAAAGAATGAAGAGTGCACGATCAAAACATTTTTGAGCGATTTTTCAACCCCGGGGACATGGAATTGCTTTATAACTTAAGATTAAAGCTATTTTCGGGTAAGCTCAAGTCAAGATGGTCTGGCACATTTCGAGTGGTTGAAGTATTTCCTTTAGGGGTTGTTAAGATTACCTCAGAGAAAGACTCTCATACATTTAAAGTCAATTGGCAGAGATTGAAACTATATGTAGGCATGAATGAACCAAAGGAAGTGTCAGAAATCCAATTGACGAAAGTCAAGAGGTCGAGCGAACCTTAAATGCGCTTGTCTGCGTCGTGCCACGACATTAACCAAGATGCTGGTTGGGAGGCAATCTAATGATAGTTGTAGTTGTTAATTTTGAGTTTGGATAGTACTAACCAATGCAGGCGAGTTTAGGCAGGTGACAAGTCCCTCGGAAGCGTAAAGAACATGTAAAAAAATAAAAAAGAAAATCCATGCTCAGGAGTGCGCCTGCGCTATCGGCCGCTCATATGGGCAAGTATTCTGCCTCAGATCCGAAACACTAGTGCGACCATGCTAGTGTGTCGTGCATGTGACCGAGCTAGAAGCACGATCGTGCTAGTCACCGCGCATATGGCCAAGTGTTTTGCCGGACTAATACGACCGCGCTTATGGGCGTGCTAGTGAACGTACTATTCCCACCCAACAAACGGGTTTGAAGCTAAATTTTTATTTTTTTTGTTACTTACATATCCCCCCATTCTAATTAATTCACTCTTCACTCTTCACTCAAACAAATCCCCAATACACAAAACCTAACGCTTCTTCAAATTCCCAACCATAACTCCATTCTTCTTCAAATTCCACCTTCCTCCAACTCCCTCTTCTTCACACTCCCAACCCAACTTCCTCAAATTTCAAGCCACGCTCTCCCCTACTCTTCTCCTCTTCCACCCCCCGACCCTCCAGTCTCTCACTATAGGTAGGATTTTTTGCCATTTTATCTCTTTTTATTGTTGTTTTTAGAATTTCATTTTTTTAGTTCTTGTATTATGTAGTAGTTTTTTTCTTTTCTTAGTAGAAATTTGTAGCATATATTGTAGTGATTGTGAGCAAGTGTTTTTTACCCTATATGAATTACTCCTATAAATTCAAACCAAAATAATTTTTGAAATTTTGTGAATGTTTATGGCATTTTCTGTCAAGTGTTTGCATTTGTCTGTGCATGTTAAATTTATTTAGTTAATGAAAAAAAACACAAAAACATGTGCATTTGCATTTAGGATATAATTTAGCTTTCTTAGGATCAATTAAGTAATTAAATTATTTTATAAAAAGGAAATATTACAAAAATAATTCAATTGGCACTTTTAATTTATATTTTTGAGTAATTTTTCTTTTAGTTTGTTTTTAATTAACTGTGATTTTTTTAAGGTTTAATTAGTATTTTTTTAGGTTAATTTGGTTTAGGATTCTAACTTTGACTTTTAGTTTAATTTTGAAAAAAAGGAAAGAAAAGGAATTAAAATAGAATAAGAGGAAATTGAAGAGAAAGGAAAAGATAGGAATCAAAATTTTTTGGGCCATTCTTATTTCAATTTCTCAAGCCCAATTCAATTCTTTCTTATACCCATCTAAACCAGGCCTAGATCCCCCTCCAAACCAAATAGGACCAGCCCCCAGCCTAGACCCCTAACGCTGACCCGCTCCCACTAACTCGCCCCATTCCCTATTAGTATATAAACCCCTTATAAAATTTTCTCCAAAATAAGCCCTAATATGCGGAAAACCTAAAAATGTCAGCTGCCATGCCCTAGCCTCGTCTCAACTTGCTCAACTCGTTTGAGTTTCCAGACGAGTTCGTCCCCCAAACTCAATGCAATGACCTTTCCTCCTCTCTCACCAACGTGGCATAATCTTCCTTTGACAGAATAATTGTAGCATTTTTGACATTCTCATGCACTTTGTTAACTTGGAACAAATCTTGGTTAGATGGGAGCGGTTGGATGTGAGAAATGACATCTACGCCTTCCATTTGTCCGGGTTTTGTTCTATGTGAGATTGTGGCTCATTTCTTGCGAATTTGGGGATAAGTTTGGGGATTTCTTGGAGAGGAAGGCATGAGGCTTCGAGAATATCTATATAAGGTGAGGTCATTTCTGGTGAAGAGGGGATTGGAGAGGAGGATTTTCAGAGAGAATTTTCGGATCTTCTTTCGAACCTCTGTTTTCTCATTTTTTGGGATTTCCTTCTTTGTTTAGTTTCATTTCTTTAAATTGCAGAATCAGAAAAAGAAATAAAAATATATAGGTAATTCAGTCATCTTCAGCTTGATTTTTTTTTTAATTTTGGTTTCGACATGGGGATCGATTAAGCCGAAAATCAAGTTCGACATCAAAATTTGGTCGCTGATTTGATTCTTGTGGTCCACTGCTATTGCTTCGAATATCCATTACTGGATTTAGCTGGGTTTGAGTGGAGAGTTTCACAACATCAGGTACATTTCTTGGCTGTTTCTTAGTTGTTTTGATGATTGGTTGAACACGCCATGAGCCGTGGTTTTCGTGGCTTTGACTGTATTCATGTGTCATTTTTCCTGAAGGATTGAATGTAACACCAGGTCGTCCATTTTATTAGTCCATTCAGAATATGGTGTTCATGCATTTGTGTTGAAAGCTTGAAATATGAATCCTCCTGTTCATGGCTGTATGTCCGTCATTTGGCTGCAGTATGTGTTTTGCTCTTACTGGTGTTAGTTTTTAATGGTTTAAAGAGATAAGTGTTTTGAACCATCGACTCGGTTCATCAGATTCTATCATGAAGTTCTCTGGTCTTTGAAATGGATTTCCAGTAAATTAAGGGCTCGTTTGGTCTCTGTTCAAATTACATATGCTAGGTGGAAATCTGAACTCCTTTAATTCATTTCCTGTCAATTTTAGCCTAGATCCTTTTGAATCTTGTTACCAATGTTTTAGTGTTGGTGACCTGAGTTTGAAATTGAATAATTGAATCCATTTTTAGTCTGTCTTTACTGATTCCCCTTAGTTTTCAAATGAGCAGTATGCTAGAAGTGTTAGGGTCATTTTGACCAGGCTCGTGCTAAGTCGAGTTCTATGTCCCTAGTTTGAAATTCAAACACTTTCATTAAATTGCGTCCATACGAGTTGTAATTGTCATGAAACTGGGAGTTGAAATAAGTATGTTTAAGGTGTTTGATTGAAATTCTGTTTTCTTTTGAGTTCTGAAGAACTGTAGCACGAGATGCATTGCACAAATTCGTGTTGTGATCTGTCTTGGACTTGTTAATCATCTTGATATTACAAGTGCGATTTACAGTATTGAGATGTGTTGTTAGCTCGAATGAGAGTATAGAATTGTACAGTGATTGTGGAAACTACTGCAGAAATGGATCTAATACACTAATATGAGATTATTTTCACATCAATACATTGAGCGCCAATGATCTGGTTCACCAGTTTCCTTTCACGAAGTTTTTTGGTTTTTTGAAGTGATATGTAATAATCTTCTTGCTCTAGACACTAGTCTCATACTTAATGGTCACGTCACGAGTCTTATCATTCACTGTATAAGAAGATTTCATTGTATTTATAACTAGAACTTGAGCTCTTTGCATTTCCATCCAATCATGCTTCTTATTCTTTTGTGCTCGTACTGATGAAATTTATAGGTAATATATTTGCTTTTTCTACCCATTTGAACAAGAAAAAGAAGTGAAAACATAAGATAAAATTTAATAATAAGGAGAATAGTGGTTTCTTGAAACTTTGTTTTCGTGAGTTATTCAGGTTTTTCAGTACTTTGTGAAGCTGACTCCTTGATACACTTCCTGTTGCATTTCCTTGTTTTTGTTTCTCCTATGGATTTGAGATTTCACTGTGTGAGTCTGTTCTTAGAGTTGCACTTAACCAATTTGGGAATGTTGTTCAAGTCAAATTTATACGAAGTTACATTGAAATGAAAGGCATGCCAAATAAATCTTTAATTGCACATCCCTCGCTTGATTAATATTCTTATCCTTAGAAATCGAGGTACGTCATGTAGCAAATTTTCATGGCCCTCACACAATTGCAAATGCATAGTTGCTTTAGGCATGTTGTTTTAATAACCTACCTTCCTAAACTCGGGTGCGCTTGCAATGCTATGCCTATCAAAGTTGGCGAAGGCTTCTGTAACCTTAGACTCGTTACGCTCTTCGACTGAACTCGTTGGATCCGCGTCCACCGAAAGTCGACGGTGGCTCCATACGGGGGATTGTCGGGTTCTTATAGGTGCATTAACTAGAAATTGATTGGAATTGGAAGTAACGGTAAGCGAGGGAGGGAAAGGAAAAGCAAAAAGTTTTATGCAAATGCAAATCTCAACGTTAAATAAAATTTGTTGCGGACTCCGGGTGCATTTATGTGATGTGGTTCAAAACATATTTTAAATAAATTTGCAATCTTTTCTCTAAAAATTAAATAAAAGCGGTTAAAAGTTAAAATTGAACAATAGGTTAAAACATGTAATAAAATCAGATAATTGGCCAATAATAACAGTTGAGCAACTGTGCTGGAACCACGAAATTCGGGAAATGCCTAACACCTCCTCCCGAGTTAAGAAAATTCCTTACTCGGATTTTCGTGTTCGCGCATTATATATAGAGTCAATTTTTTCCTCGATTAGGGATTTGAAACGGTGTCTTGGGACATTATTAATTATCTCAAGTGGTGACTCTGAATTCTCTAAATAGATAAATTCCGTTTCGATTATCACTTTAAGTTGGTGGAGTGTAGTTTGAACTAGTATGTGATTTTAGGGACATTATAGTGATTTTTAGGTTGTAACATAGTTGAAAAGGGGCGTGAGTATATACTGCCCACAAAATGTTTGATTAAATGCCTCAGTGACTATAATAGAGTAATTATGACCAATTGTACGCGTGAAGTCTGAGTAACCGCATTGTGTCACAATTTGTTTTTGGGTTGTGCTAATGTTGTTCCTTTTTCCAGGTACTATGGCTCAATCTAGAGAATGTTGCACAACAGGTGCCTCTTCCAGAAGTCAAGCTAGATCATCCGGGGCACGCGGGTCAACTCCTGCTCGTCCCTTTGATGCCAACAGGTTCGTCTCTGCCAAGGCTCGGGACCACTTTGTAGATAAGGCCCCTAAAAAGTTGATATCGGAAAGGGGCATAGATATAAGGTCAGTCCAACTGAGCTGCCTCACATGTATACTGAGTTGGTAAGGCGGGGGTTACAGACCTTCATTGACGAGTCAGGCGTAAGGAATGTGATAGTTGTTCGAGAGTTTTACACCAGTGTGAGAGAACATGTAAATGTCTTACTAACTGTGCGCTGAAAGGCGGTGGATGCCTTGGTTGAGGCGACACGGACGATGTACCACTTGCCCCCTCATGTGGATCCTTATGATGACTATTATATGGGGTATGGTAGATCGCACTCAGTGTACGATGTTCTTTGAAACAATCTGTGTAACCGGAAAGGAAGTTGTCTGGATGAAATATGATCGGAAATTTCACCCTCTGCTAATCTTTGAAGGGAAATGCTGGCTGTATGTTATCAACAACTGCTTGATCCCGTCTTCCAACACTACGGAGATGAATGGTCCACGTGCGACTCTAATTTGATGCTTTATTAATGGTCACAACTTTAACGTGGCCAAGGTGATTCATGAGGAGATGTTCACCCATTGTCTTTTGAAAAGGTATGTGTTCTTCTTCCCTTCATTGGTTATTACACTTTGCCGAGCAGCTCGGGTGCCGGAAAATCTGGATGTAGACGGGAGAGTGCCAAGAGGCCACAAGTTCCAAGCAAACAAGGTCACTACTGGTAAGGAGCCGGTGGCAACAAGCGGTGATGATAGTGGAGAATCTGATGAATCTGAGGATAAGGAGGCTGAGCAGGAAGATGTAGGGGCCGAGCCACGAGCCCATGAGCAAATTGCATCAGCTTCAGCGCCATATAATACTGCAACACCATCTGGAGCTGCTTGGGCTACCTAATTCACACCTATGGAGTAGGAGGTTGCTGGATTGTGCTTCTCGGTCACTGTCTTGGGTACACGTGTTGACGGGGTGGCTATCCAGCATGTGAAACCGGAGAAGAAAATATTGGGTTGGCTGAGGGCTCTGGGTCGTGTTTGCAATTTGAACCCAAATACAATCTCCGATCAAGAGTGATCTTTCAGGGAAGTTCTCTTACCTCATTGTTCTTTATTTTGTATGTCATGAGGACATGCCTTCCTTTTAAGTGTGGGGTGCGGGATACTCCCATGTATGTATGTATATGTAATAATTTTACTATGTGATGTTTCTTTTGTTTTTCCTTGATTTTTTTGGGTAGTTTTTAGTAATATTTAAAGTAGGTAAGTTAACTTGTCCCGACAACGGATCTCTTTCGATGAGGTTCTTATGGGTCTAAGTCGACGAAAAAAAAAACAGAAATATGGGAACTCTCGTCTTGAGGGAAGTATGTCTAAAGAAAATACCAAAAAAAAAATTTTGTTTTAGTTTTATTTTAGGTAGTGTAGTAACTCCCCATTTGTTTTTCTTTGAGTCACAGTTCTCTTTCCAAGGGTTTTACTTGAACTAGGTGTATTTAGTTTTTGTTTATTTTGTTTTTAATCTTTAATTAGTATTGATGGGCTACGAGCTGGAATTGAAAGAGAAATCCTTGGCATTAATACACCTGAACACAGTAGACACTAAAGTGTAACGCTTAGTCTCAATGGTTGATTTTTGCTAAAAGTGCCTTATAATTGTATGTTTGTAACTAACTTGAATACCCAAACGAAAGTGTCTTGATAAGCCAATCTAGAATGAATCATGTGCGATGTGTGTGTGATTATACTGTATTCTGTTCTCTACATTTGATTCCTATAACTTGCCCCGTGTGTTTGCAAAGCGACATAGTAGCTTTATTCAGTCTTAGAAGTGTTATGGGCATTTCTTTGTTAAGCCAGATATATATAAAGAAGACCCACCTAATTGTAATACATTGTAGTCAACCCAGTTACGCCTATAAGCATGTTTCTTTGGCAACCACATTGCAAACTTTACCCAACTGTTTGAATGGATCATCTATTTGAACCTATTTGCCTCCCACGAGCACATGAATGATCTTAAAATATGCAAAAGCTAAAGTGTGGGGTGGTAGTTTGGTTTTTGAGTGGAACCAATGAAATAGAGGAAATGTGCAGTCTTTGGAAAAGTGAAAGAATAAGCACCACTTATTCTTGATAAGTAAATGTAGTAGTTGATAAGTGGTGACTTGGTACAATTGCACATAATGGAGTCGGATGTTAGAAATAAAAATGCGGTGGAATGTCTGATTGCCACAAGTATAATTTTGAAGGTTATTGTAATTGTATCACAAGTGCTCAGGGAGGTTAGTCACTATATCCAAATGTATCCTACCCGTCCCTTTGCCTACATTACAACCAAATGAAGTCCTAATTGATCTTAGACTGAATGAGCTCGATTAATAGAGTAGTACACTACGAGCGAGCCTATGGTGCATCTTTGTGGCATGTGAATGTTCTTTTTTAGAGTGAGCGAAGTTTGTCTAAGTTCCTAACTGTCCTTAATATGATTATTTGTGGAACTACTCTCTTGTGTGATATGAGGGCATATGATTGATGAAGGAAAGGTAAATCTTGACTTCTGTGTAGAGTAATTTGAGTAAGTACGAATATTGCACGGCACGTGAGAGTCGCCTTTTGAGGCAAAGATTGTTCACTACTAGGCATAAATTTGGTGATTTGTTCTTGGTGTGATACATTAAGGGAAAAGCTTAGTGAAGGAACCTTTATAAAAGTGGATTACCCAAGGACTAGCAATTATTTAAGTGTGGGGTGTTGATAATAGGCTATATTCATGTAATTCAGCGACTGTCTATGCCCCAACTTAACTATGTTTCATTATTATAAGATAGTTAAATGATGATAAATTGGCTCCAGTTGTAAGTTTTATGTTCTGCAGGAGTGAGTTGCGCGTATGAGAACTTAGAACTATATCCGGATCTAAATTGAAGCAAAGGAAGCCCCTCGGAGCTAAGTACGTTGAAAGAAAAGAGAAAGAAGGGCTGAAATGATAACCCAGACTAGCACGCCCACTGGCACGACCGCACTGGCCCAGGAGTTTGAGACAGAATGATATGCCATAAGCGCAATCAGTACTGCGCCCACTAGCGCGATCATGCTAGTCCAGTTTGGAAAAATACAAGTTACGGTTAAACTTGAAAGTTCGAGGGTAATTCTACTTAACCCATATGATGTCCAGCTCACCCTAAAAGGCAGTTCAGTTTTTGTTCCAGCTGAGTTGAAGGCAAACAGAGGCATGAGGCAAGGAGGAGAATTCATCTTCAAGTTCTTCCTTTTGTATTTTATCATTTTGTGATGAATCTAGCTATTGCTATGATGAATACTAGTATGAAGTAGCTAAATACTTTGTCTAAGGTTTTGATGGAACCTATTGGAGGATTAACTTCTTGCTACGTTAATATAGTTTGCTAACTACGTTCTTGTTGTAGTTAGTTGTTAGGATCCTCAATTACCTGTGCCTATTTAGTATGTATTACTCGGGAGAGAGTGCATATTTAGGTAATTATTGAACAATACCACTACAGAGTATATGGGGGATCATAATCGAGGGTTTAAAGAGGGGATTAGGGATAACGAAGCATTATGTGCGATCTAAAGTGAGTTGTATTAAAAGCTAGCTAGCGTAACTCGGGAGAGTGAGTCTAGTAAATTATCGTGTTTACTCGGGAGAGATATATGGTAATAAGAGTGCTCATGATCGATAGAGACGATAAGGCAATTCTATGAGAAACATAACAGGAAAGGATTCCATCAATAGGAGAAATCACAACCTTAGATCCTTCTCTTATTTGTTTACGGCTCAATCAAATAGCGTACAGTTTACTTAACTTTATTCAGTTATAGCAAGTAAAAATACCACCAATTGTTATTCAAGATATCTGGGAAGTTGATTAAGAAGAATTTAGTAAGTCTAACAAGAGTAATTGTTAGGTTAATTCCCGGAGAGATTCGACTCTGGGGTAAATACTCGGATTATATTTGTACGACCGCTTAGCCCTTTTTATAAAGCATAGTTAGGGATGATCATCATCGTATTGCTTATGAGGTCGGTAGAAGAATTTCACACCAAACTATACTCCAAAATCTTGACTTCGGATTGGAGAAATAAATAAATAGAACATTTGAAGACTTGAAAATTTCCCTAAGATCCAAAGGAGTCGAGGGCTCTCCGCACAAAGGCAGCCCGATTTAGCTTGTCCAAAGATGGAACCTTACTCAGGAGAAACTTCAACGGTCCGCCAGTGATATGCCTGGGATAATGAGATACCAAGTACATTTTGAGGGAAGTCCATGAAGGGACATGCGGGAACCACTTAGGTGCTGAATCACTAGTTCGAAAGGTAATCAGAATCGGCTATTACTGGGTCGATGTGGAAAAAAAAGAGAATAAATTTGTGCAAAAATGTGATATATTTCAAAGACATGGTCCGATAATTCATCAACCTGATAAGTTTCTTCATTCGGTTTTATCGCCATGGTCATTCATGAAGTGGGGGATGGACATTGTCAACCCTCTTCCACCAGTGTTAGGTAAGGCTCAATTTGTTTTGTTTATGACGGGATATTTCTCTAAGTG
This sequence comes from Nicotiana benthamiana, assembly GCA_034376525.1. Taxonomy (NCBI): domain Eukaryota; kingdom Viridiplantae; phylum Streptophyta; class Magnoliopsida; order Solanales; family Solanaceae; genus Nicotiana; species Nicotiana benthamiana. Next base: position 111,346,373 of record CM067331.1, read on the forward strand.
GGTTGAAGCACAGACATGCCAGAAGATTAGGGAGAAGGAAGCCATCGACTTTATTTGGGACCACACCATATGTCAATTCGGAATACCATCCTAATATTGCATGTGACAACGAAAAATAGTTTATCAGCAACAAAGTGACAAAATTTCTCGAAGACCATAAGATCAAAAGGATCTTATCAACACCTTATCACCCTAATGAGAACGGACAAGCTGAATCACCAACAGAACCATAATCCAAGACCTCAAGAAAATGCTGACTGACAACAAGGGGAAATGGAGAGACACCCTACCCGAAGTTCTTCGGGAGTACCCACAACTTTGAAGTTCAGTACCGAGGCTACCCCATTCTCATTGGTTCATGGTGCCGAAGCTTTAATACCGGTCGAAGTCGGGGAAACGATTATACCCCATATTTTCATACGTAAAAGTACGCCATAAGTAAATTGATGAAAGTTTGAAAATGAGATATTACACCCCGTATTCTCGTACTTTAAAGTTTTGTCATAAGTTAATCGCCGTAAGTTCGGGAATGAGATTATTTTTATAAGTGATAAGTAAATTCATGAAGGTGAAAGGGTAAGTGAATCAAATGAAATGAATTTCGTCGAAGTTTGGCATTTTGAGATAAAATATGGCCGAGCTAAAATACCCGGTATTTATGGAATAGTATCATACAAGGTAATCAATGACCACAATAGTAGGGTACATAAAGTATATTAAAAAGTGAGTAGTATTATAAGTAATTTGAAATAATTCTTAATTATGTGAATGATTGAGTAATTATTGACCAATGGGAGATTAACAAATTAATCAAGAGATTAGTGGATGATTAATGATAATCTTGGATAAGACCAAGACACCATTAACGTGCAGCCAACAAAGTCACAAAATGTGACTATTGAATCATTCTTCATGGTGCAAAGTGGGACCTACACCAAAACAGTAAACAGAGAGTCTTTAATTCAGTAGCTCTACAATTCGAAGAGAGCTTTTAATTTATTATCTCTACAATTCAAAGTGAGCTCTTGAATTCATTATCTCTGCAATTCCAATAGAGCTTCAGTAAAGATAATATTGCAATAGTAACGTGAGTTACTTCAACAATTCATTGGAAGATGTTATTATGTAATGTCAGCGTGAATTTATAAATTTTAAGGAAGCACGGTACAATTTTTCTTAAGAATATCATATAAATTTTTCTTATTTTGATACATCGTCATGTGTTTTCGCAAAAGATGTGTGTTAGAGGAATTATCAAGAGAACCAGTTTAGGTATGTTAAGGATATCCCTTCTTTCTTTTTGCCATGATCCATATGATGAAAACGAAACAAGAAAATGTAAAATTTTCATAAATGACTTTATTCATAGAAATACTAGGGGTGCCTATATTCTTGATTCCCCATGTGTCATTATATGTTCATGGGTCTTAGAAAAATATGAAAGTTGAAAAGAGTTTACTTTACGATATCATTCAAAGGCAACATGGTCTTATAATATTCCTTAAAGATTTTATTAACGCACTTTTCACATATTGCATTCATGTACATTGATCCATGACTAGATGGCTTTATATACGAGTATATATGTATATGGGATATGAAAAAAGGTTATGGCGCTATATACGCACCACCATCTAATCAGCTGGTATACGTTGATGATTTGCTCATCGTGAGTGAGATGATATGATGGGATGTCCTCAAAGGCTTGATGGTGTTATAAACACATATACCCATGCACGGTATGACATTTATATGCATATGCACGACATTATAAAAATGAGATGATTTATAGAGCTATGCAAATGTAAATGTCGATCTTTTACTCTATGTCTCTCTCATGTCTATTATTTACTGATTTTCATTCCTTACATACTCGGTACGTTATTTGTACTAAAGTCCCTTTTGCTTGGGGACGCTACGTTTTATGCCCGCAGGTCCCGATAGACAGGTCGAGAGCCCTCCAAGTAGACTATCAGCTCGATAGAAGATGTTGGAATGCTCCATTTACTTCGGAGTTGCTTGTTTAGTTAGTATGATTTAGATGTGTATTCTTAGAGGCTTGTAGACAAATATCATGTACGTAAAAAGATTATATGGCCTTGTCGGCCTATGTTCAGTATACGAGTGGTTATTTTGTCCTTATAGGCTCGTACGTCATATGTATAAGTTTGGATTACATGTTGGATCATCCAATGTCAAATATTTCTCCATATTTTATTGTACTTATCTCATGACATCCTCTTTGACTCATTTACCTATGATATTATGAAATAAAAGATACGTTACGTAGTTACTTGGTTGAGTAAGGTACCGGGTACCCGTTACGACCCATCGATTTAGGTCGTGACAAAAGTGGTATCAGAGAAGTTCTATCCTATGGAGTCTACAAGCCGTGTCTAGTAGAGTCTTATTTATGGGTGTGTCGTACACCACACTTATAAGCAGAAGGCTACAGGGAATTGAGGAATTTCACACTTTCTTCTTACTCTAGATCATGTGGTAGAACTTAGTTGTAAGAATTAAAATTCCTAACTTCTACTTTATTTGTAGTAAGACGATACCTAAATCCAGAAAGACAGTTGGTAAAAGACATGGCTATGGAAGAGTTGATTCAGAGGAACTCGACATTGTATCATGCTTATGATAAGTAAATGTGAGGCCTTCAGCAAATCAGGTGTATACTAAAAGGTAGCCTCTTTATAAGGAGTATTGAAGTAAGAATACATATCCACCTTAATGGTGAAAGACAAAGAAAGATTCAGAAAATATATACAAGTTTCAACAAGCAAAGGAAGCAAGATGAAGAAGAGTACGGGGCATCCAACTGATGACGATTAACACTATTTACAATTCAAGCAGGGGAATATAAGCCTTTTGAGTGGCCTTCGATACTAATAGAGGTATGTATAATTAGGATTGGCCACACCTATCTCCGCTATGCAATATAGGAACTAGCAGATATGGTTTAAGCCAGGATAGGATATCAGGATCCGGCTGGGGTTAGAATAACCCAAATATTTGTGTTAGTTGACATTTCCGAATAATATTATATAGGTGCTTATAGACCTCCTTGTAAGACACCCAGATGGTGCACTCTAAAATAGGTAAACTGGATATGGGTACTACAAGGATAGGCATTGGAAGCCTTGAAGGGATAAATATTACCTTAGTGTGGCTCTCATCCCTAATAGAGAAAAAATGTTAGGCAACTCGAAGAACCAATGGATTGATCAAGGGGCGCAAAAAGTAAAATAATGTCTTGCTGAAGTTTTCACAAGAAATGGATAGGTAGAAATATTAGCAGAGTAATAAGAAGTAAGATAAGGAAGAATTTTGAGCAAGATGCAATACATGAATTACAACGGTAGATAAAAGATATGACGGTATTACCGAGTCCATAGTCAGGTGAAGGAAGAGAGGAGAGGTGATAGATTTAAAGAAAATAAAAGAGTATAGGCAATGAAGTCATATCCTCGTTTCAAGAAGTAAGTTCAACGTGATTACCAATAGGAAAGGCTATACCCAGAGTAATAAAGATCAGTATAGGCGGGTGAACAAGATTATATAAACATAAATTAGGGATTCAATGATTTGATAATGGTTAACATCATGAGAATTTTAGATTTTGTACCGGCAAGAATAGAATGGACAAAGGAAGAAGATTTATGAGAAGTCCAGAGAATGGTCATTTAGGAAGACATTTCCCTAAAGTAAACAATGTGAGAAACATTATGCTTAAGAGACTATATGTGCATGTTATTGTAATTGTCACCTCGCTAGTAAGGAATTTCGTATACTTAGTACAAAAGAAGCCTTAGATATTGTTGAGTTCTCCTTCGGTGGCACATAGTTGTTGCCTCGTTAAAAACCTTACCGGTAAAATCTATTTGGGACGAAATCTAATCTAAGGGAAACAGAGTGCAACACATGATTTAAAACCTAAGGTTTGTGTGTGAAAATGGTGTATTCGAGATCATATGCCTTCAATATCTTCGATCGAAAATTGGCAATGAGTTAGTTTTAAACTTAAATGGACAAAAGGATAAAGTCATACCCTAGCAGTAGTATCGTTTGAGTAATAATATTTCCCAATTGTGTGGCAGTTGTTGACCTTCCATTGTGTTAAGTTTGTAAAATCCTTTACCGACAACTCCAAGGATCCGGTACGGTCCTTCCCAATTCAGACCTAGTTTTCCTTCATTCGGGTCTCAAGTATTGAGGGTGATTTTTCGTAGGACTAAGTCCTTAATTCTAATGTCAAAGGCTGGTCCTTCTATTGTAATATCTTTCAATCCTTTGCTTCTGCGTCACCATCTGAACTAGCATTGCTTCTCATTTTTCATTTAATAACTCAAGGCTAGCATTCATAGTCCCGTGATTTGACTCATCCGATGCATGTTAAATCCTAGAACTAGGTTCTCCAACCTTGACGGGGATGAGGGCGTCAGAACCATATACTAGAGAAAACGGGGTGGCCCACGTGCAAGACTTCAATGTTGTCCGATATGCCTAAAGGACCTCGGGTAAAACTTCTCTCAATTTTCCCTTTGCATAGTCTAACCTTTTCTTCCGGTTTTGAATGATAGTTTTATTTGTTAACTCGGCCTGTCATTTCCAGTCAGGTGGTATGGTTTCGATAAAATCCTCTTTATTTTATGTGCCTTGAGGAACTTTGTCACTTATTGCCGATGAATTGTTCTCCATTGTCACATACAATCTCGGTAGGTATCCCGAATCTGCATATGATGTGGTCCTAGATATAACTAATAACTTCTTTTTCTCAGACCTTCTCGAAGGCCTGTTCTTCCGGCTATTTAGAGAAATAATTAGTCACAAACAAAAGTAATTTAGCTTTACCTAGGGTTGTTGGCAGAGGGTCGACTATATCCATTCCCTATTTCATGAAAGACCACGAGGATAGGATCGAATGGAGTTGTTCTTTGGGTTGATAGATCATTAATGCAAATCGTTGACACTTATTACACTTTTGACAAATTCCTTAGTATCTTTTTCCATGTTAACCAGCTTTGATAATTTTGCAGACCAAAGATTCGACATTAGAATGGTTCCCACAAACGCCTTCGTGGATTTCGCGTAGAACATAACCGGTGTCCCCTGACATACCACCAATGGTCCATCAAATGTTCTTTAGTACAATGTTCCATATTTATAAAATGCAAACCTAACAACCTTGGCTCGTAAGGCCCTTGATTATTTGTGGTCCAATGGGAGTTTTCCACTTTTCAAATAGTAGATATACTTATTCCTCAAGTCCTATGTTAAACTCGTTGAATTATCTCGGTATGACCCTCTTCAACCACAAACCTAGATAATTGGACGATAGTCCCCAGGATGATGTCATATTCTTCGATCGAGGATCCCAAATTAGCAAGTGCATCAGCCTCGCTATTTTGTTCTCGAGGCACAGAATCCAGTCCACTCCTTGAAACGGTGTAAAGTTACATGTAGATTGTCCAAGTACTGTTTAATTCTATCCTCTCGAACCTCGAAACTTTTGTTTACTTGGTTTACCACCAATAAAGAATCACACTTGGCCTCGATGAGTTCTGCTCCCAAGATTTTAACTAGCTCGAGACATGCAACCGTGGCCTCATAATTGCCCTCGTTGTTAGTTAATCTTGGAGTTTAGATAGACTGCCTAATGGTATCTCCCATGGGTGGCTTCAAGACAATACAAAGTCCAGACCTGTTCACATTTGAAGCACCATCTGTGAAAAGGGTCCATACCCCCGATGTTGTACTTGAGCTTAGCAAGAGTTCTTTATCTACTTCGAGCATGAGGATCGACATAAAATCGACCATAAAGTTAGCTAGGATCTGAGACTTGATGGTCATTCGAGGTTGATATTCGATATCGTACCTGCTAAGTTTGATGGTCCATTTGGCCAGTCGGCCCGATATCTCGGACTTATGCAAACATTTCGAAGGGGGTAAGTGGTTATTGGATGACATTAAAAATATGGTTTTAACTTTTGAGATGCGCTTATTAATGCAAATGCTATTTTTTCTAAGTAAGGGTACCTAGTTTCAGCGTCTCCTAAACAACGTACGCAACAAACAAGAAGTTGTATACCTTTCTCTTCTCGAACTAGTATCTCACTAGCTCGGTCACTGCCAAGTATTGATAAAGTTTTCATCTACCTTCGAGGTGTGAAACAAAGGCAGGCTCGACAGATATCGCTTTAGTTATTCTAAGGCTTGCTAACATTCTAGGTCCATGCAAAATTCTTTTTCTCTTTAAGCAAGGAAAAGAACTGGTGACTCCGATTCAACGACCTCAAAATGAATCGACCTGAGGTAGTTATTCACCATGTTTGACTTTGCACAACCTTCGTACTATCCACGATCGTGATAACCTTGATAACCTTTATCTTATCGAGGTTAATTTTGATACCCCGATTTGACACCATGAAGCCGAGAAACTTACTCGAGCCAACTCCGAAGGCACATTTCTCCGGGTTAAGCTCCATGTTATATTTCCTCAAAATTGCAAATATTTCACGCAAATGAACTAAATGGTCCTCTGCGTGCAGGGACTTAACCAACATATCATCAATATATACTTTAATTGTTATACCTATTTGTTATTTGAACATTTTGTTAACTAAGCATTGGTATATAGCTCCTGTATTTTTTTAGCTCGAACGACATTATGTTGTAACAATAAGTTCCAAATTAAGTAATAAGCAAAGTCTTTTCCTTGTCCTCTTGGTTCATCTGAATCTGATTGTACCCGGAGTAGGCATCGAGAAAAGTTAGGGTCTCATGGCCATCCATGGCATCGATCATACATTTGATGTTTGACGAAGGGAAAGAATCTTTTGGACATGCTTTGTTCAAGTCCTTCTAATCTATGCACATTCTAAGTTTGTTTCCTTTTTTAGGAACTACAACAACATTGGCTAACCACTCGGGGTACTTTACTTCCCGAATAGATCATATTTTAAGAAGTTTGGTTACCTCGTCTTTTATGAAAGCATGATTTACCTTGGACTGATGGCTATTTTTTTACTTCACCAGTTTGAACCTAGGATCGGTGCTTAGCGGATGTGTGGTGATTTCTGGTGGAATCCCTGTCATATATAAATGGGACAAATCAAAGCAATCCATATTATCAATAAGAAATTGAATGAGTTTTTTCCTGAGTTCGGGGGTCAATCTTGTACCTATGTATACACTTCTCTTAGGAATGTATTCGATCAAAATGACATGCTCCAGCTTCTCGATAGTTGATTTGGTTGCATCAGATTCTTCGGGAATGACAAAGGTTTGAGAAGTAAGGAAATCCTCATCTTCGTCTTCGATTACCTGTTGCTCCGACTCGGTCGAGGCTGAAGGCGATGGTTGCTATTTGACCTCCTGCTTACTTTTGGTGGTCTATTTATCTGAGGTCAAACGCTCTGGTATCGACACCACTTCCTTGATTGCAAACTTCTCTTTTGCAGCATGTTACTCTCCGTAGACTATTTTCGTTCCTTCCTCTGTTGGGAATTTCATCATCTGGTGAAGAGTTACAGACACTACCGTCATGTTGTGTATCTATGGTCTTCCGAGAAGAGCGTTATACCTCATGTCACCTTCAATGACATGCAATATAGTGTCTTATATGGTCCCGACTATGTTTACTAGCAAGATAATCTCTCTCTTTGTTGTTTTGCTTGCCATGTTGAAGCTATTCAACATCCGGTATGCAGGTACAATCTGATATTGTTGGCCGAGTTGTTCCATGACCCTCGATCTGATTATGTTTGCTAAGCTACCTGGATCCACTAAAACACGTTTAACTTGAATTTTATTTAAAAGGATAGAGATTACCAGGGCGTTGTTATGAGGCTAAGATATGCCTTTTGCTTCCTCGTCGTAGAATGATAATACATCATCAGGCATATAACTCCGAGCCCATTTTGTCTCTGGTGATTTATACTTTGGTGCGCTTGAATATATATCATTGAGAAACATCAACTTTGCCAATGATCACGCGGATCACATGTTGTGGTTCTTCTTGCTCATTTTTCCTTGCATATCTCTCCCTCAAGTGACTCTTTTCCCGATAACTTAGGAATTCTTTAACGTGGCCCTCGTTGAACAACCAAGCCACTTCTTCCCTTAGCTGCATGTAGTCTTCTGTTCTATGACAATGTGTGCCATGATACTTGCACATTAAGTTCGAGTTTCTTTGAGAAGGATCAGTTCGCATAGGCCTAGGCCACTTTGTGTCTTTGATTCTCCCAATAGTTTTAGACAATCCACGAGGCATCTATGCTAAAGTTGTACTATGATAATCGAGGAGCCTCGACGAGGTCGGTATGCTTATCAAATCCACTTTTACTCATGAGTCGCCGAAAACTTTGGCCTCGATCGTTCATCTGATCATTCCGAGGAGCATTACGACCTGGACCATTGTTTCTCCGATTAAGGTATGATTGATATCGTTCTTTGTTGAATTTCGATTCCTAGTTTGTGTATGTAGGAGGCTTGGCTGCAGATCTATTAGGATGAATTGAACCAGAGGGGGCTAGTCATCCTCGACCTTGATTTTTGATTGATAACGATTGTGCACATTTGACCATGTCACAACTGGATATTCGATCAAGTTCTATTTTTTAACCGTCGAGATGCAAATGAACTCCTTTCATTCAAACCCTGCATAAAAGGCCTATACTGCCCATTCATAGGAGACCGACAGTAATTCCATTCTTTCTATCTCAAACCTGGACACAAATTCCCTTAGCATCTCGTCATTCCTTTGTTTTATTTTGAAGACGTCTGATTTTCCCATGGCCACCTTTATGGCCCAGGCATATGCTTTCACGAATGTATCTGCTAACATAGCAAACGAGTGAATATAGTTGAAGCTAAGTTGTGATACCAAATCATTGCTCCTTTCGACAACGTTTCTCCAAATTTTTTCAACAAGATTGATTCGATCTCATCGTCATTCAAATCATTTTCTTTGATTCCGTAAGTGTTGGAAATAATATGCTCGTTAGGGTCGGTTATTTCATTATATTTGGGTATATCGAGTATACGAAACATTTTGGGAATGGGCATCGGAGCCGCGCTCTAAGGGAATGGTTTTTGTATGAACTTCTTGGCGTCTAAACCTTTCAAAACTGGAGGTGCCCCAGTATTTGGTCAACACGAGAGTGGTAAGTTTCCATATTTTTTTCATTGTCTTCAATTTTCTTCACTCCGAACTCGATCCTCTTATAGAGTTATTTGAGCATTCTTATAATTGTGGGGTCAGTCACCGAGTTGCTTTCATCTGGCCTTTCTTTACGTTGGTTTAGTACGTCGAGAGTTTACTGTTTCAGCTATATTCGGAGTCTTATTCTGAATCTGAAGTTGACGTGTTGAGCTTGCAGCATCTCAAATATCACTTGGAGGTTGACTCCCCCATCTCCCATTTCTTGTATACTCTGGCCACCAGACCGGGCTTCCCTGCGTACATTCTCTTCAGGGTCTGAGCCTAAATATGCAGTTAGAGCAATGTGTGAACTAACATCAACTGGTTTCACTTGTGGCACTTCCCTTAGGTTTATCAGTGATACACCAGCCCCTGCATTGTTGTTTTCTCCAAGACCTTCGTTGTCATGAAAATGGGCATTTTGTGTGCTAGACATGTTTAAACATGAGAATAAAAAAATCTTGACAAGAAAAAAATGTAAAATTAAGGTCTGTAATGAGAATCAATAAAGAAATAATTAGTATTATCTTTAGCCCCACAGTAAGGCTGTATAATGGGACAGGCCGTTCCGCCCGTCTTGGTCCCGTCCCGTCTCACTTCATTTTTAACGAGATGTGTCAATGTTAAACGGGACATGGGATGAGACAGGACGGCCATTTCATCTCGTTTGAATCGTCCCATTTTGTCCCGTTTCATCCCACCCCATCCCGTCCCGTCCCGCCTATCATGTCCCATCCCCTCGCATCCCATCCCGTCCCTTCCCATGAGTTTTTATGGTATATTTATGGAATTTCTGTTGTGTTTGGTATGTATAAAATAAATTGAACTTATGCACCGACTATTAATGAAAGGATTTCAAAATTTAAATTCTTTCCATATTCCCGAAGTTTATTTAATTTCTACTCTACTTAACCCATCTTCGAAACTTAGAGGTGCAAAGAGACTTGTTCGTAAATTTTTTGAGAATTTAGCAATTCAAAAAAATGAATAACCATCTCTCGAAGACTGCCAAGCTAGTATATATTCTTATGCTAGATCAATGTTTGATAAATATAAATCTATGGAAATAACAGATTGTGAAACTGCTCCTTCTACTTCTAAGTCTAGGGCATAAGTTTTATGGGATGATATGGATGATATAACATGTTTTGATTCCTCTATTGATGATAAACTTGATTCTTATCTTAATCAATCATTGGAAAGTATTAAAGACGAAGAAGGTAACGAATAATTTTTGTCATGGTTGAGGGAGCATGGCAAGTCTTTTCCAACATTTTCAACAATGGCTCGAGATATCCTGGCTATTCATGCATTATCAGTAGCATCGGAGAGTGTTTTTAGCGAGGTAAATTTTTAAATTGGAGACTATAAACATGCATTAGCGGATAACATTCTAGAGATTTTCGTATTATTCAGAGATTGGATTAATTCAGAAAGAATAAATCTTTGTTTTGAAAAATTAATTACTAGGGAAGAAGAAGAATACAATGAGATACTTAGCACTGGGAGCGATGACGACATGGAGCTCGTTTAACATCAATCAACATTGCCAATTCCAGTAGAATGTCCGAGAAATATTATTGACAAATTACAAAGAAGATATATAGGAGCTTACAAATATTAGTATGATGATTTGTAAATGACTACTAAGAGGCCTAGTTCAAACAGAACATTTCCTAGAAGGTGGCTGCATAGGTTAGGTGCTATTCAAAAGAATTATATCAGTATTTGAGATTTAAAAATTATATTAATAAAATAAAAGGCTCTAAGCGTTGAATTTTTTTATGAATTGTCTTAGTTACTTAATACTTTGAAATTATATTAAATAAATTATAACTCTATTATAAATTTATAATTACTAGAATATTTTATTACAAGTCTTTTGTTTTAATATTTTATAATTCTTTACTTACTTTTCTAATTTCGTTTTAACATTAAGGTTTATTAAATAAGTCAAAAAACTAGACATTGCAAACTTTAAAAACTTAGTCATTTTCAAAAAACTAGAGGTTTTTTTTAAAATACACTTAAGGCCAACGAACCCGTCCCGTCTCATTGTGTTTCGTTCCGTTTATCCCATCCCATTTCGTCCCGTCCTGCCAGCGTCCTGCTTAAATGTCATCCCATCCCGTCCCGTCCCGTCAGATAGCCATACCCTACGGTATGTGCAAAACTGTTTACCTCGAAAATATGAGTAGCAATTAAATTTGATTTATGATTTTAAAGATATGTGATTTAGTTCAATACTAATTAATAATCGAGAAATATGAAGTATAAATGAAAGAAATAAGTGAATCAAACCAATGTTACACAACATCGGTGACCTCGAGGTGGCTAACAACAATAAGAACAATTAAGCAAGAAAAGTAAAGTAAGAACATTGAGCTAGAAGATAATTTTGATGAACAGTAGGCAAAAAGTGGAGAGTATATTCTTTTCTCAATAATTAAAAAATATTGCAAATGATTATTCTCCCTTTTATATAATAGGGGAACCCTAAATAAGGAATACTCTATTTACAATAAAGAATATTCTTTGTACAACTGTCTAACCGCCTAGTATGGAAACCTACAATCCTACTCCAAAATTTGCGCCATAATCTTGGGGATATGACAGAAATCTAGCTCATTTTGTTACAAATCCATAACGACACTATTTGAGGGTCGAGCATACTTGGCCTTAATATTGCTCGTACTCCTATCTTCGGGCATTGCACTATGTCTTTGAGCTCGAGTATGATCCATGAGTCTCGAACTAGAACTCGCCTGAATTCGGGCATATAATGAACCCTCGAGTCTATAAATTGAAGACATATGATTTTAACTATATACAATAATACATCATTGTTAAAAATATAGTAATGATATTTTATTTGCATTTTTTCCCCTAAAAAAATAAGAATACATGAATTATACACTGAAATTGTAGTAAGGCACGCATATGGGGTAGAATTTCTTTTTTTATTGAACTAACTAATAGGAACATCGTGATGGATGTCGGTCTCTGGGTGAAGAGGAAAAGGAGGGGTGCGCGGGGACAACCGCGGATTAGATGAGGTGTTTTGACTAAGAAGAAAGCACAGGAGTTGGAGAGGAGGTTAGCTGAGGGCGGAGCTTGGAGAAGTTATGGGGAAGCGGACGCTATATGGTCAGAAATGGCAAACTTGGTTAGGGAGGTAGCACGGGACGTGCTCGGGGTAGCCAAGGGCTATTCAGGCAGACATCATGGTGACTGACTGGTGGTGGAACGATGTAGTCGAAGGAAAAGTAGAGGTGAAGAAGGCGACGTTTGCTAAGTTGGCAGGGAGCACAAACGAGGAAGAACGGAGAGCGAATAGGGAGATCTACAAGGTGGCGAGGAAAGAAGCAAAGCTGGCGGTTACGGAAGCTAAAACGCGGTGTTTGGTCGCATGTACGAGGAACTAGGGGAGAGAGGCGGGGACATGAAGTTACTCCGGTTAGCTAAAGCAAGGGAAAGGAAGGCACATGATCTTGACCAAGTTAGGTGCATCAAGGGCGAGGATGGTAGAGTTCTGATGAGGGAGTCTCAAGTCAAGCAGAGGTGGCAGGCGTACTTTCGAGACTTACTTAACGAGGAGGGGGATTGTAACATAGAGCTAGAGGAGTTGGGGCATTCAGAGCAACATAGAGACCTTGGGTACTGCAGGCGCATTAGGGCGGAGGAGGTCATGGGGGCTTTGCGTAGGATGAGTAGGGGTCGAGCGACCGGGCCTGACGAGATCCCGGTGGAGTTCTGGAAGTGCATGTGTAGGTCAGGAGTGGAGTGACTCTCCAGGTTGTTCAGTGGCGATCTTCAAGACCAAAAGGATGCCGGATGAATGGAGGTGGAGTACAGTGGTGCCCTTCTACAAGAACAAAGGGGACATCCAGTGTTGCAACAACTATAAGGGTATTAATGTCTGATATTATTGCATGCTATTTTTTTTATGGTTATTATGTTTAGATAATTATTTACGCTATTTCTGCTGGAGTTACTAATGCTCTTTTGTTTTTCCTTTCCTTCACTGAGCCGAGGGTCGATTAGAAACAGCCTCTCTGCCCTTTCGGGTAGATGTAAGACCCGTTTACATACTACCCTCCCCATACCCCACTTTGTGGGACTATACTGGATAGTTGTTGTTGTTTGTTAATAGGAACATCATTCATAAAACTTAGTTTTTTAATTTCTATTTTATAACTCAAATATATTAGTTAATAATATTTGTGTAATCTCGTGTATCTAAAGACTAGTGTGTACTTACTACTATATAGAAGCTACTTAGGAAGTAACTGTGGGTCATCATGCCTGCTTGACTTTCAAGGGCAATTTAGTCATTTCGTGCGCAATCGAGTTGCGAATAGTCCATTATGTCCTTTTGATGGTTAACGCAATATGCTTATAGTAGGATTATGTAGTCATTTCTGCCTAGACAACTTGAGTGTGGGCACCACGGTACTTGCCATTTAAATTACTGAGCTGACAACTTTTTGTTATTGTCCAATATTAAAGTTTCATATCCTTGAGCACACGTGGACTTTTAGGTTGAAAAGTACGCCCCATATTCATTTCTACTCACTCCTCAGCATGCTCAATTTGCACCCATCTTCACGCGCTCAACAACTGTAGTCCCCACTTGAAATTTTCATTTCACGCGCTATGTAATCATTTTGTAATATTGTTCCTCCGCTCAATTACACGTCAGCCTATGTGAGTACAATGAATCTAATATCATATGTTTACGAAAGACACAATGACACTCTTTCTTTAATCTTTCTTTCTCTATTTTCTCTCTCCTCTCCCCTCTCTTCTCTCTAACGGTCAAATCCCATCCCCCACCCCCACATCGACTGCCCCCCATCACCTCCCCCCTCCGCTCCCCCCCCCCGCCGCCGTCAACCCCACTACTGTCGGTGCCCCCTCTCTCCGGCGACACCAACAGATTCAATCAGAAATTCTAAATTCTACACCAAAGGTGTAAACTTTATATCTGTAAGTAGCTCTTTCTGTTCTCATTTCGTTTCACCAGTACTCTGTGAAAAATTCTTTATTTATCCAAAGGAAGAAATGTGAAATACAGTGATATATTGGTTTATTTTGGCTCACTGGTTCCGTTTCTACTCTACTTATTTCTACGATTCTAAGGTAAAGCTCGCGTGTTTCTGATTTTTTTTTTCATATTTCACACACTTCTTTTGCTTTTGATTTTTCACTTCGTCTTTTTGTAGATCTATTTGAAAAGGTAGTGTTCTTGAAGGACTACCTTTTTTACGCTCTATCCACCGCCAATCGGCCGCCCTCTCTTCAAACCCTTATCTTCCACGTGATTTGCTCAAAGTCTGCTCATCTAATCATTCCAAAAGACTTCTAAACAACGGATCTCAGATTCTTTATAACGCTTTTTATTCATAAAGATTTGAACTTATTTGGTTATTTTCGTTAATAACTTAATTCTGTATACAATTTGTAATTTTCCTTCTGAACTTCTCTCCGCTGTATCACAGTACTAAATTGGTTTCAAATATAGAACACTTATTTGGTATTCTTGAAATTTGGCTAGTTAAGAAAAAGTTGTCTTTTTATTCTTTTTCCAGTTATAATATATATATTTTTGTTTGCCAAAGTGAGACCTTCTGGATTCAAACTAGCTGACCATATTGTTCTATGTTGAAAAACTGAATTTACTACTTTGAAAGTTCTTTTTTGTATTTTTGCTGAATTTTTCTGTTATAAGTACACCACAAATCAGTTTTGGCATTTGTATCAGCTTTGTTAGAATTATTAAACTAGAGGTGTCTTGTTGGTGTATTATTATTAGTCAGCTGCAATTTTTCAAGATTATCATAGTTGCCAATTAGATGTATTGTTAATGCATCTAATTAGTTGTTTCCTTACATTTTATTTCTATCAGTTCTTTGTTCTGGTTTTCTTTTGTTTATTTCAATTCTCTTCCGGCGACGCCTGCTCTTTTCTTCCTATTCTCTCTTCTGCTTTTTGTGGGTGTATGTGGGTGTGTTCTATTTTCTTGGACAGGGGCCTTATTTTTCCGGCGAGGATTTCCGGCAAGCTACAGTACTTTCGGCGACTCCCGTTCAGACTTTCGACAGGACGCAATATAACTACACGTTCCGATAAGCTTCAGGAAAACTTGCCCAGGTACTAGTTGTGGCGGCGAGGCCAGTTTGCGGCCTTTGGGAGTGAAGAGCTAAGCAACACCGGCAGGGACGTGCAAGAGTCGGTAGCAGTTGACCTTGGGCGCATCAAAGCCTACTTTCAGGTTTTTCCACCACGAGTTGGTACCTTCCTCTCTCTTATTTACTTTGTACACCTTTTTACGTATTTTAGCTAGCATTCCGTGTGAGGTTTACTCTGTTGTTATCTAGTTTGCATCTTTTTGCGTATTCCGCTATAGTGCGTGTGTGCGTCACTATTTTCCATAGTCGGTTGGAGGGATAGTGGCCGCGGCGGGGGATGATACCGTAAGGTCATGTCCTCGGGGGGTGGGGGTGGGGGCGGAGGTGAGTAGGGGGCAGGGAGTGGTCCTGCGGGTAGGGCGGGAGGTAAGGGTGGGAAGAGGGTAGCGGACGCTCATAGATTAAGGATTGGGTCATGGAACATAGGCACTCCGACGGGTAAGTCCATTGAGTTGGCAAAGGTTCTTCAGAAGAAGAGGGTTAACATAGCATGTGTCCAGGAGACTAGGTGGAAAGGGTCGAAGGCGAGGAATGTAGACGGGTTTAAGCTGTGGTATTCTGGGGTCGTGAGAGGTAAGAATGGAGTGGGTATCTTGGTAGATAGGGATCTAAGGGAGTCTGCGGTCGAGTTTAGGCGAGTGAATGATAGGATAATGTCTATTAAGTTGGTTATTGGGGGTTGCGTCCTCAACGTCATCAGCGCTTACGTGCCGTAAGCGGTCTTAGACGAGGAGGCTAAGAGACGCTTTTGGGAGGACTTGGATGATCTACTGAGTAGTATTCCCCAATGTGAGAAGTTAGTTATTGGAGGGGACTTTAATGGTCATATTGGGGCTGATGTTGGGGGTTATGGTGAGGTGCACGGTGGCTTCGGCTTTGGGGTTAGGAACGCAGGAGGCACTTCACTGCTTGATTTCGTCTGGGCTTCTGAGCTTCTGATTGCGAACTCGACATTTCAGAAGAGGGAGGAGCATTTGGTCACCTTCAAGAGTTCGGTAGCGAGGACTCAGATTGATTACATCCTCCTCAGAAGGAGCGATAGGGGTATGTGCAAGGACTGCAAGGTTATTCCGGGAGAGTCCCTTTCGACTCTTCATAGACTGCTAGCGATGGATGTCGGTCTCTGGGTGAAGAGGAAGAGGAGGGGTGCTCGGGAAAAATCGCGGATTAGATGGGGTGTTTTGACTAAGGAGAAAGCGCAGGAGTTGGAGAGGAGGTTAGCTGAGGGCGGAGCTTGGAGAAGTTCTGGGGAAGCGGACGCTATGTGGTCAGAGACGGCGAACTTGGTTAGGGAGGTAGCACGGGACGTGCTCGGGGTAGCCAAGGGCTATTCAGGCAGACATCAGGTGACTGGTGGTGGAGCGATGTAGTCGAAGGAAAAGTGGAGGTGAAGAAGGCGACGTTTGCTAAGTTGGCAGGGAGCACAAGCGAGGAAGAACAGAGAGCGAACAGGGAGATCTACAAGGTGGCGAGAAAAGAAGCAAAGATGGCGGTTAAGGAAGCTAAAAATGCGGTGTTTGGTCGCATGTACGAGGAACTAGGGGAGAGAGGCGGGGACATGAAGTTACTCCGGTTAGCTAAAGCAAGGGAAAAGAAGGCACGTGATCTTGACCAAGTTAGGTGCATCAAGGTCGAGGATGGTAGAGTTCTGATGGGGGAGTCTCAAGTCAAGCAGAGGTGGCAGGCGTACTTTCGAGACTTACTTAACGAGGAGGGGGATCGTAACATAGAGCTAGGGGAGTTGGGGCATTCAGAGCAACATAGAGACCTTGGGTACTGCAGGCGCATTAGGGTGGAGGAGGTCATGAGGGCTTTGCGTAGGATGAGTAGGGGTCGAGCGACCTGCCTGACGAGATCTCGATGGAGTTTTGGAAGTGCATGGGTAGGTCAAGAGTGGAGTGGCTCTCCAGGTTGTTCAGTGCGATCTTCAGGACCAAAAGGATGCCGGATGAGTGGAGGTGGAGTACAGTGGTGCCCTTGTACAAGAACAAAGGGGGCATCCAATGCTGCAACAACTATAGGGTATCAAATTAATAAGTCACACCATGAAGGTCTGGGAGCGGGTGATCGAGGCGAGGGTGAGGGAGATGACATCTATATCTGGGAACCAGTTCGGTTTCATGTCGGGTCGCTCCACTACAGAAGCTATCCACATGGTGCTTATAGACTTGGAGAAGGCATATGACAAAGTCCCAAGGGAGGTGCTATGGAGGTGCTTGGAGGTGAAGAGCGTGCCGGAAGCCTACATCAGAGTAATCAAGGACATGTATGATGGAGCTAAGACTAGGGTTAGAACGGTGGGTGGCGACTCAGACCATTTTCCAGTGGTTATGGGGCTCCATCAAGGATCGACGCTTAGCCCTCTCTTGTTTGCCTTGGGGATGGATGCTCTAACCCGACATATTCAAGGGGATGTGCCTTGGTGTATGCTATTTGCTGATGACATAGTCTTGATAGATGAGATGAGGGTCGGTGTTATTGAGAGGTTAGAGGTATGGAGGCAGACTCTCGAGTCTAAAGGTTTCAAAATAAGCAGATCTAAGACAGAATACCTGGAGTGCAAGTTTAGCGCCGAGGTGAGCGAAATAGGCAGGGACGTGACGATTGGATCTCAGGTCATCGCCAAGGGGGACAGTGTCAGATATCTTGGGTCGGTGATTCAGGGGGACGGAGAGATTGACGGGGATGTCACTCATCGTATATGAGCGGGGTGGTCAAAGTGGAGGCTTGCATCAGGAGTCTTGTGTGACAAGAAAGTTCCACATAAACTCAAGGGGAAATTTTATAGAGCTGTGGTTAGACCTGCAATGTTGTATGGGGCGGAGTGCTGGCCCATGAAGAACTCTCATGTTCAGAGAATGAAGGTTGCGGAGATGATGATGCTTAGGTGGATGTGCGGGCTCACCAGGTTAGATAAGATTAAGAATGAAGTTATTCGAGAGAAGGTGGGGGTGGCCCCGGTGGATGAGAAGATGCGAGAAGCGAGGCTGAGGTGGTTCGGACATGTGCGAAGGAGAAGTCATGATGCCCCAGTGAGGAGTTGTGAGCGGCTGGCGATTGTCGGGGTTCGGCGAGGCAGAGGGAGGCCTTAGAAGTATTGGAGAGAGGTGATTAGGCATGCCATGGCTAAAATGCGGGTTTTCGAGGACATGACCCTTGATAGGAAAGTCTGGAGGTCTAGTATCAGGGTTGTAGGATAGGGGCTCTTAGAGTTTTTCATACTCCTCACTCGGGGTTGGGTGAGGGTTGGAAGGTCTATCCATAGATGATTTGTGTTTTGGCTTGTGTCTCCCTTATTGTAGTTATTTATGGTAGTTACTGTATGATATTATTGCATGCTATTTTACTTATGTTTCTTATGTTTAGATAATTATTTATGCTATTTCTGCTGGAGTTACTAATGCTCTTTTGTTTTTGTTTTTGTTTTGTTTTTCCTTTTCTTCACTGAGCCGAGGGTCGATTGGAAACAACCTCTCTGCCCTTTCGGGTAGGGGTAAGGCTCGTCTACATATTACCCTCCCCAAACCCCACTTTGTGGGACTAATACTGGGTAGTTGTGTTGTTGTTGTTGTTGTTGAATATCAACGTTCCACATAAGAAGTGCTATTTCATGGCAAAAACATTAAGGTTAGCTAAAAATTTTCTTTAATGTCAATGAGACTATGCTTTGAAACTTCATAAATAAAACCATAAAGCGATCACTTAAGTACTATTTTGAAATGGCATATAAGTATTACGATCACCAAATATTAATAAAGTGTCAGCGAAAAAAGACCGTTAAAAAGATGAAACAAGCTTGGAAAAAGAGAAATTAAAACTAAAGATCTGGATGAAAGTTCTATGAAGGCTAGAAAGTTGCATCATATAAGAAATTCACGTCCTATATAATTTTAGAGTAACTAAAGAAAACAAGAAAAATCTTGAAAACTAAAATATGTAGAAAAGGAGAAGCTTCTTCTTTTCTATCATATTCGATGTTTTATTCTATAGTAAAATTTTTAGGATCCATATTTGTGTATCTTTCTGATTATTAAATTTGGTTATACTTAAAAGTATATACGGATGTAAGATTGATAATCACGAACCATTATAAATATTTGAGTTTAAGAAATTCTTATAATATAAGTTTTTATAAAAATATGTCCTGGTCAAACCTTGTAACTTATAATATGCATTTGGACAATATTTACTTGAAATTGCAAAATAACATTTAAAAGCTCGGTTAGTTTGGATATATAATATTTCAACTTCAACTTGAAATGTTATTTGTAGAATAACATATGTGTTAATTTTTGGTTCGTTATTTATACTTCGAAGAATGAAATAGAATTTTAAATTAATATTTCGTTTGAAATTATTTCTCATTAAGTGAAGTTCATAGCCAAATACAATTTGAAAAAAATGAATTTAACTTGATAACAAATTTTAAATTAATTACCATATTAAAATACTTTCTTTTCCATATCAGCCTATAATAAGAACAAAGCTTAATTGAAGTGGCAAAATAAAAAATAGTGGCAACATTAAGTCTATATTTGAGCATTCTACAGAGTATACCAATCTCCACTCACTCTTGAATACAGCTAAGAAATACTTGTACCTTGGACAATCTAGTTCACTCGTAAGTAACAAAATTCCTTTGTATATGAAATGGCAGCCATCAAATGCAGGTTTTTTTAAGCTAAACACAGATGGTGCGATAGGTTCTTCAAGCCTTTCTTCTGGTTATGGTAGTGTAATCCAGGATTCTCTAGGCAATTGAAAACTAGGCTTCTCAGGGTGCACTTTTCACACAACTACCATTCATACAGAGCTACTAACTCTACTACTACAACAACAACCCAGTATAATCTCATTTAGTGGGGTCTGGGGAGGGTAGTGTGCACGCAGACCTTAACCCTACCCTTGGGTAGAGAGGCTGTTTCCAAATAGACCACCGGCATCCTTTCCTCCAAGAACTTCCCACCTTGCTCTTGGGAAGATTCGAACTCATAACCTCTCGATTGGAAGTGGGGGTTGCTTACCATCAGAGCAACCCCTCTTATCCCACTAACTCTACTACATGGTTTGCAATTAGCTTTGACGCACGACCTAACCCCTTTGGAAGTAGAAATTGACTCAACGGAGGTCGTAGCTTTATTATATACTAACAACCTTGTTTATTTACGTTTGCCAAATGATTGTAGGTCCGTTCTTCGGCAACTAGGTAGTCCCTTGATCAAGCATGCATATAGAGAGCAGAACATGGTTGCGGATAAATTATTAAAGCACTTTTTGGACTCATCAACAACTGACAACAAACACATACTCAGAGGCGCACTCTTTTATTTTGGATCTGCTTTATGCTGATACTAATGGACCAGGTCTCTCTAGACGTATATCTCCATCCACAATTGGAGACCCTCAGACTCGTCAAACAACTATATCAACTAGTGTTGTAACCCAAACTCCTAGTAACATAGGTACTTTTTTGTCGTTATCTCCTACCTTAGACCCCCGGGCATGCAGCAAACTTCATGTATGATATTTCAATAGAACCCCCTTAACTATCTTAGACCTTTCAGGCATGCAACAAACCTCATGTATGATATTTTAATAGAACTAGGCATACAATAAATCTCATATATAATATTTTAATAGAACTCCCTTAACTACCTTAGACAAGAGGGGTTGCTCTGATGGTAGGCAATCCCCACTTCCAACCGAGAGGTTGTGAGTTCGAGTCTACCAAGAGCGAGGTTGTGAGTTCGAGTCTCCCCAAGAGCAAGGTGAGAAGTTCTTGGAGGGAAGGATGCCGGGGGTCTATTTGGAACCAGCCTCTTTACCCCAGGGTAGGGGTAAGGTCTGCGTACACATTACCCTCCCCAGACCCCACTAATTGGAATTATACTGGATTGTTTTTGTCCCTTAACTATCTTAGACCCCAGGCATGCAACAAACCTCATGTATGATATTTCAATAGAACCCCCTTGAGGCAGCTCCCCTTGTGTAATATGTTTGTATACGCTGTTATAGTTAAATACAATATTATCTTTTATTACCCAAAAAAAATAAGGCAACATTAAGGCGCCGCTGGTGTATTTGCCTACTTGGCTAATATTTACAATAGATACCAAAAATGTTCACTGGTACGTATTATTTTTGAACCTACCCTGAACATAAGGACCATTTTTCTCGTAAGGAAGAAAAAAGAGACCGTGTTCGCGCTCTGTAATCCAAATGGCTCTGCTCTTGTAAAGCAGATATCCCAGGTGAAAAAGGTGAGATTAAATTCCCTTGAAAGTTCAATTGCTCCTGCTGGATATATAACTCTGTTTTTTCTTGATTACTGTGGTGGATTTACACATAATTCATTTGCTATTTTCAGATGGGTCCAAACCTAAGTTTTTCTACTTCATCAGTACGCAGAAATTTTTATTGAACTTTATAGTTGTGGTTGTACAGCATATATAGTTGTGGTTGACAGCATATATAGTTGTCAATTAATATGCACTCACTAGCTGATATAGTGTGAAACGTTCTGAATATTTGTAAATGTCATCTTCGAAACTTTTAACTTATTAATTTCTGGATTTTCGCAGTATTTTGTTGAAGTTCAAGTGTAACAAGGGAGCAAGTTTCAGAGTACATGGCATGTCATCAACTGTCACATTGTTTGAGGACTCTCTTTCACTTGGGGAGTAAAAATATATGGGTTGCTCAGTCGCCTAGTGGCAATTTCAGTACTTCCCGTTTCAGAAAGTTACATCCTATTTGTTCTTTATCGACATCTCCTCTTAAAAGGGTAAATAGAAAAAGCTTCCACTAGTCTTTATCTTCAGTCCCTTGTACTTTTCAACATTAAAGCACTAATTGGCTATTACTATATAATTTGTCAGGGTTACTGCAGAGCCGTTTCTTCTGCTAATAGTGTTGAATCAGAGCAAGTGTTACATAGAAATGTGCTTTTTGATTTTCCCCATTCTCAAATTAAGTCGCCCAATCTTGATTCTTCGAATGGTAGAGTCATGCTCATTGATGGAACCTCAATAATATACCGAGCTTATTACCGTCTGCTTGGTATGTTTTTTGGCTGTATCATTGATTGTCGTGTTCATCCTACTTTGGATATTGATTGTGGGTATTTGTGATGTATTAGATCTACAAAGAATCAACTATATATAACCAATAAAATCTGCTTTTGCTTTGCATTTCTTATCTTGATAACCATAATTTCTAATAATGGAGAAATTGTTATACAATATTTGAACACTTTCAGTATATTGAAGTAGATTTTAGGTCTTATAGAAGCCATCCCAAAATGCATTTTTGCAATGCTTGAAATTTGAATGGTGTTTAATGAAAGATTCTGTTTGATTGCTTATGCAATATGAGAACATAGAAAGCTAAGGCACAGAGGGAGGGCGGAGGGGTGGACCTAAGTGAAGAATTGAATTGACAAAAGCAAGTGGACAAATCAATAGATGGAAAAAGAAGAAGATTTAGGAAAAGAAGAACACTAAAGTTACTTAATGAGTTTATATAATCTCTTGGAGAGTGACATTTTTGTGCACGCCTTGTATGTGGGGAAATCTCCGCATCACTTTAATAGAACTCGTACCTTGTATAAATCTTTGGTTGGAAAGATCAAGTATCTGTAAGTTCCTTTAGGAACGAATAAAGCACTGATAATTCGGTTAAGGACGGATGTATCATGTATGAATTCTTCACAGAACAGAAGCACGATGAAATCAAGTGATCACAGAAGAAAATCCTGCAATGTATTCTAAATCATAAGAAACATGACATTCACAAAAGTGCCGATTCTTTAATTAAAGGACTTCGGAGGGTAGATGCATACGCTTTGAAGTTCCATTGCTAGTGAGAAGTAGTAGAAATCTATCTTCAGCTAAAAACTACAAATTTGAAAGTGTCTTAATCTATAGTGGAGCAACATTTACCTTCTCAGGCTCCCAGTTTTTTTTTTGATGGTCCCAAATACTCTCCGTAGCAGCCTCTACCTTCACATTAGTTATTATTTTGTGAAAAAAGTCTTTGTCATGGTGAAACTTGTTTTCTTCGTGTTGCAACTTGCATAGAAATACTATTTTTTTGTTAACTGGTTATTTGGAGAAGAGGGGAACAAAGAGAAAGGAAGGAACAACAACAACAACAACCCAGTATATCCCACTTAGTGGGGTCTGGGGAGGGTAGTATGTACGCAAACCTTACCCCTACCTTTGGGTAGAGAGGCTGTTTCCAAATAGACCCCCAGCATCCTTCCCTCCAAGAACTTCCCAAATTGCTCTTGGGAAGACTCGAACTCACAACCTCTTGGTTGGAAGTGGGGGTTGCTTACCATAAGAGCAACCCCTCTTTTCTGAAAGGAAGGAACAATAGAGAGAAATAAAAATGAAGAAAGAAGTGAACGAAGATCATTTTCTGTCCAATGTCTGATTTGAGAGGAAATAAAATATTGAGGAAACAGAGAGAAGTTTTCTCTTCTTTCTTAGACTTTAGATTAAATCTTGTAGTGATGGTGCATTGCTTAAAGCTTAATATCAATTATTTCACATATTGATATAACATTGGTGTAAAGTATTGCTCTAAGGCCAGAGTCTCAAAAAATAGGTTGACGGAAAGTTATTATTCTTAAATGCAAGCTTTCAACATGAAGTATGTTATCATCATTAATAGACCTACGAAGTGCTAATTTGTCGTTTCCCTCTTCGTCCTATTCTAACCTTCTTTTCTCATTCCGTATGATCTTTTCCCTTTTTTCTATTTGCGGAGGCCTGTAATAACGTGATCCAAATTCTATTAGCTGATGAGGCTTTCTGCAAAACGATTTAAAGATGAGATTTTAACATCTTTAGAATGTACTTTCTCACAGTCCAACTTTATCTATTATGTTAAATTTCTTTTTAAGCCATATCCAATTTGCTAGATGGCATAAGTCGAAGGCTTTTTTATGCTTCACTGCCAGACTGACTTACAACGCCGGAAGTTTCTTCTACTTGGTTTATGTTGATACAGTTTTTACAGTAATTACCCTTTCCTAAGACATCAATGAGTATGCATATTTTGCTTCTGATACATAGCTAAGCTTCTTGAATTGGAAAACTGAAAGAAGCAAATTATAGAACACTTTGACAAGGGAGGAGTAAAGTCAGTGCGAATTAGAATTTTGTGTTATTTCACTTGCTAACTTGATAAAGCTGGACCTTTTATCATGAGCTTATTGGAATATAGATTATCCCATTACATATGAACATGTGTCCTTCCTCTCCATTTCTGGTAAAATCTTCTACATTTAGTGATAATTGTTTCTTTATGTTTTGAGCAGCTAAACTGCACCATGGTCATCTTTCACACGCTGATGGCGATGGAGATTGGATACTGACTATATTTACAGCATTGTCACTTGTAAGTCTTTGCTCCTTTAGCTTCCTGATGTTTCTTGTGATATTTTTAACATAGGCAAAGTTGGGCAATTTCGTATCTACATTGCGGGATTACCCTTTAAGCCTTAGACGCCTTTGTAAATGAAGATCTTTTCCGTCTTAAGGAACTCCTCCATGCTTGTTTAATACCAGGGTAGACTTTCATAAAACAATGTAGTGAATCCAGAAATTAAGAATTCCCAGAAAACTTTTTTTTTTTTGATTTTTCACCAGGTATCCGGAACCCACATTGGGGTCCAACTAATCCGGATTCGCGCCGGGAAGTCCCACATTGGGGGGTAAAGCGCTCCCAGCAAAGGCGGCTCCATACTCAGGGCTCGAACTGGGCTCGAACTCGAGACCTCTGGTTAAGGGTGAAGGAGTACTTACCACTCCACCACAATCCTTGTTGGTGAATTCTCAGAAAACTTTAAATTGCTTATTTTAACTCAAGCAACTTGCTAATTAAGCTCTTCTGTAGTTGCTTGAATTAGTTTGGATTTACTGTATAGATCTACATCAGTCATCTTCTTTTATTTCTAGTTCAAATATTGATCTAGCCAACATGCTTATATTGCAGATTATTGACGTTCTGGAGTTTCTTCCTTCACATATACTGGTAAGCACCTTTTCTTCTCTATTTATATTAATGTCAAAATATTCTTCAGTATTAGCCAATAGGATTTTTGTTGTCATCTTTACTTCTTTATCGTTCCTTGATGTACTTTCAAGGTTTTGCACCTCTCAAGTACAAAGAAGAGAAAAACAAAAGCACCCCGCTAAATTTTTTCACAAAACTAGCGAAAGCGTTCTTCAAACTCACGTTTGAAGAATTTAAGATGAAAAGAAACCTCACCTACACGTTCTTCAATCCCGCAAGGTTTCAAGAACAGTTGAACAAAGGAAGAATAGTGAAATAAAAGTAAATCACGTTTTTGAAGCAAGAGCTTAGAAAACTAATCACCTATCATTATTTTCAGCATATTGAGCCCTTTAAATATGCCTTATAATGAGTAAATTGACGAGGTTAAAAAAAATTAATCCTAATTAAACTAGAATAAGAATAAGGGTAAGAAAACCTATCATAACTGAAATAGAAAAGAGAATTCTTGTAAGGATGTGATACCAACCAACAATCCTAGTTTGACTATAACTACGAATATAATCCTACTAAAATAAGAATTAAATTATTAGGAAACAAGAAATCAGAAATCCTAATCTTCAAGGATAAGAAATCCTAATCTTGGATGGATTCTTGGACTTCTTGGATTTCTTGAATTCCTAGCCTTCTTGATCTTCCATCAATCTCCCCTGGTTGAAAAAGACTCGTCCTCAAGTCTATCTGCTTCCATAAATGGCATAAGATTTGCTATAATAAACCCAACGCTCACCAGGTTTCAAGTTACACTTTGCTAGCTTATCATAGAGCTTCTTCACGTTGTAAGAAAACTTAGCATGTGGTCGAACTAAATCCCACTTTCTAAGTTTCAACTTTCTACCATGCCTTCTTCATGTAACCTTTCTATATTGACTATGAAAGTTCAACTGACGATATGAATTTATTGGTGTTAGAACTTCATGACAACTTAGCCAACTCCATGTATAACTTTAATTAAGCATGAAGATCAATGCTCTTCTTGAGAATGTATCAATTGCATCGCTTGTACACCCATAGTCTAAAGCAATCTCCTAGATCTTGGTTGGGCAAATTTGCTCAGTTTGTCAAAGGCTTAGGATTTTTTCAAAGACAAGCAAATCACAATGTTCATTCGACATTCACTACAAGGAAAAATAACAATCCTTATAATGTATATTGATGACACCATACATTACATTGAGATGACTTAACTGAAATCAAGAACCTAAAGGATCAATTAGCATCAAAACTTGAAGTCAAAGACTTGGGGACCTTTGAGGTATTTTAGACCTTTGAGGTATTTTCTTGGCATGGCGATGGCTGGATCAAAGGAAGGAATAATGGTATCTCAAAGAAAATATGTATTGGATTTGTTAAAAGAAACAGGAATGAGATTGTGCCACCCGTAGAACTCCTCTTGATCCAAACGTAAAGTTCGGGAATAAAGAAGGAGATTCGATTCACAAAGGCCAATATCAGAGATTGGTAGGGAAGATAATCTACCTATTAGACTCGTCCTGATATAGCTTTTGCAGTAAACTTAGTCGGTCAGTTTATGCATTCTCCCCGAAAAGAACATCAAGAGGCTGTATACCGAATTTTGAGATATTTTGAAAGGCTCACCGAGAAAAAGATTGTTATGCAAAAATAGTGATAAAAGGAGCGTTTGAGGAATATAGTGGGTGTAGATTGGCAGGGTCGTCTACTGACAGAAGGTCTACTTCTTGGTATTGTACATTTATTTGGGGAAATCTCGTGACATGGAGAATTAAAAAGCAAAGTGTTGTGGCATGAAGTAGTGCAGAAGCGGAGTACAGACCCATGGCTCTTGGAGTTTGTGAAATGATTTGGCTTAAGAAATGATAAAGGAACTACGAAGACCTATGACTCTACCGATAAAGCTATACTGCGACAATAAAGTTGCCATAAGTATAACCTATAATCTAGTTCAACATAATATAAAAAAGCATAATGAGGTAGATAGACATTTCATCAAGGAGAATCTCAAAGAAGAAAGTGTGTGCTTACTATTTGTGCCAACACACAACATATATTTCTACTAAGGGGTTATTTAACCTGAGATTTGAAGGTCTTGTGAGCAAGTTAGGCATGTTGGATATCTATGTACCAACTTGAGGGGGGAGTGTTGATTTGTATTATCTGATTATGATCATATGAGGTCATATCGGATCAGATGGTTAGAAAAGTTTCAGATTCTTAGGGATTAGATTTGGATTAGAGTTATCTCTTAATTCTGGACTATCTAGAATGAAGGGATTATTTTCCTTTTGATTGATTGGCTATTTCCTATAAATTATAAACTCTGTGAATGAATAACATATACTATTCCAGTGGATGCCCGACCATGTTGAGAGTTCTTGGTCTCTTTTTCCACATTTCCACTCGTAACAGGCTGCTCTTTAGTATGTTCAATGTTCTCTTTGTTAATCAGATTATGCTTTGGTTTTGTATGTTCAGAATTCAGGTCTTTATTATCTACAACATTTTCCGTTCCTTATTTTTCCTAGATTACTGTCACCCACATTTAGCTCACCTGTGTTTATCAGGTACATTAGATCTCTTTGGTTTTGACTCATTCCTTCGTCAATGCAAAAAGAATCTTCTTCTACAAATTTCTCCCTTGCAGACGAGTGCCAAAAGAAAAGGTTGGGCTTCAAAAATGTAATATCTATAGTAACCTCAAACATGTTTCGCGGTTGTGCTAGTACGTTTTACAGAAATCACTCTAGGGTTTCTTCTTCTTGTCATCATCTTCATTTTGCAGCTACAAGTGTGGAAGAATCTATTCCTTTTGGATCCGGATTAGGATCTGATTTCAACCTAATGTTGCTCCTGTTTTTTCTCTTCTTATTTTTGAGAAAGTTTCATGCAAAGAAGGCAAGCTTTTTTCCCAAGGATTTTAGATCTTCATCAAATTCTCTGTTTAGTCCCGCTAGGAATAGATACAACAACAATAAAAAATTTAGTATAATGCCACTAGCGGGGTTTGGAGAGGGTAGTGTGTATGGAAACCTTACCCCTACCTTGAAGGTACAGAGGATGTTTCCGATAGAACCTCGATTCAAGTAAAGATGAAAAGAAAGCATTAGCAACAAGCAGAATAACAACAAGATAATAAGAAAACGAAACGAAAGGAACAACATGCAGTAATAGATATCTAACAATAACAAAATACAAGACTAACACTAATACTACTGAAAGAAACACTCTCGACTACCTACAAGCATTCTACCTTAATTCTCGACCTCCATACCTTCTTATCAAGGATCATGTCCTCGGTAAGCTAAAGCAACACCATATCTTGCCTAATCACCTTTCACAATACTTCTTTGGCCTACCTCTACTTTTCCTTAGACTCACCAAGGATAACCTCTCATACTTCCTTATTGGTGTATCTGTGCTTCTCCTCTTCACATGCCCAAACCATCCAAGCCTCACTTCACACATTTTGTTCTCCACCTAAGCCACTCATATCCTGACCCGAATATCTTCATTCCTAATCTTATTAGTCCTGATATGCCTGCACATCTATCTTAACATCCTAATTTCTGCTACTCTCATCATCATAATTAGATACTCCCTTTGTCCCAATTATGTGGCACACTTTCTTTTTTAGTTAGTCCCAAGAAATGATAAGTCTCTATATTTAATTTTTAAGTAATAATTTCTATTAGAAGTCTAACTGTATTAGAAGTCTAGTCTAAACTGTATTAGGAGTAGGCTAGGTTATGTGTATTATATATAGGGCTCATTGTATCATGTTTACATATCAATTATATATTCTTCTCCCGTGCCTTCTCACATGGTATCAGAGCTTTGGTGAGAATAGTATAGCTGTGCGTCATTCCAGCTATTTCCGGGAAGAAGACCTCGTCGCCGTGCAATTTTCCGGCGACTTAACAGGCTGTCCGTAACCTAAACTACCTTTTCTGTTGGTGTTGTGCAAAATCCGAGACCACCACGAGGTTTGGGAGAGAATTCCGACCAACCCCAGAAAAAATCACCGGAAACCGACGCTTCACGCGCCCCCACGCGCGGCAGGACCCTCGGCGTTTGAAGCCCACGCGCCGGCGCGTGAGAGCCTTTCCGGCCACTTTTTCCGATCGCTCCAGAAGGACAGTTTAGTCGGAATATAATTCCGACCCTACCTATCCACTTTTTGTTCGATTCTGACAACTTTGATTTTTTCCGGCGACCTACAGTGATTTTTCCGGCAGCTAC
Organism: Nicotiana benthamiana; assembly: GCA_034376525.1. NCBI lineage: Eukaryota > Viridiplantae > Streptophyta > Magnoliopsida > Solanales > Solanaceae > Nicotiana > Nicotiana benthamiana. Next base: position 111,376,073 of record CM067331.1, read on the forward strand.
AGTACTTTCCGGCCAATATTTCTTCAGGACAGTTTGCTCCTACTTGAATTCCGAGCCTATCCATATTTTTACTTTTCAATTCCGACAACTTTGAATTTTTCCGGCAGCTACAGTGCTTTTCCGGCAGCTACAGTGCCTTTCCGGCAGCTACAGTGTTCCTGTTTTCCGGTAGCACCAGTTTTCAGTCCTCTGTTCAGTTTCAGCGAGTTTTCAGTTGATAATCCAACGATGTCTTTGGGACTAGATGCTTTCGGGCCTAAAAACCAGGGTTCTGGCAGTTCCGGTATTATGATTACCTCAGAACCTTTAATGGGAGGTTCAAACTACCTAGCTTGGGCTTCGTCTGTCGAGTTGTGGTGTAAAGGCCAAGGTGTTCAGGATCATCTAACCAAAGAGTCTGGTGACGGAGATGCAAAAGCCAAAGCACATTGGGAGAAGATTGATGCTCAGTTATGCAGTATTTTGTGGCGATCTATTGATTCCAAGTTGATGCCCTTGTTTCGTCCATTCCAAAAATGTTATTTGGTTTGGGAAAAGGCTCGTACTTTATACACTAATGACATATCTCGTTTCTATGACGTGATATCGCGGATGACAAATTTGAAGAAACAGGAATTGGATATGTCTACTTACTTGGGTCAAGTGCAGGCAGTTATGGAGGAATTTGAGACGTTGATGCCAGTTTCTGCTAGCGTTGCAAAGCAGCAAGAGCAACAACAAAAGCTCTTTCTAGTTCTTACTCTTGCTGGGCTTCCTAATGATCTTGACTCAGTACGCGATCAGATTTTGGCTAGTCCGACTGTCCCCACAGTTGATGAATTATTTTCTCGCTTACTTCGCCTTGCTGCAGCACCAAGTCACCCAGTGAGCTCATCACAGACACTTGATTCATCTATCCTCGTCTCCCAATCCGTGGACAATCGGGCTTCTCATACTATGGAGTATAGACGAGGAGGAGGTCGTTTTGGAAGATCTAGACCCAAGTGTTCTTATTGTTATAAACTTGGTCACACTCGTGATGTGTGCCATTCTTTACATGGTCGACCAACAAAAAAATGCTTATGTTGCTCAGACCGAGCCTACAGGTAACCAGGGATTTTCTGTATCTGAAAGGGAGTATAATGAGTTCCTTAAATATCGAGCAAGTAAGCAGACGTCTCCACAAGTAGCCACTGTTGCTCAGCCTGATACTTCTGTTGCTGGTAATTCTTTTGCTTGTGTTTCCCAGTCTAGTCCTCTTGAACAATGGGTGGTGGACTCAGCTGCTTCTGATCATATCTCTGGTAATAAATCCCTTTTGTCAGATATTACGTATTCACAGTTTCTTCCCAACGTTACCTTAGCTAATGGGTCTCAAACTAAAGCAAAAGGAGTTGGACAAGCAACTCCTCTACCCTCTGTCACTCTAGATTCCGTCCTTTATGTCCCTGGCTGTCCTTTTAATCTTGCATCTGTGAGTCGTTTGACTCGTGCCCTCCATTGTGGAATATACTTTATTGATGACTCTTTTATTATGCAGGACCGCAGTACGGGATAGACGATTGGAACAGGACTTGAATCAGACGGACTCTACTACCTTAACTCCCTAACATCCTCTAAGGCCTGTCTAGCTGCAGATCCTCCAGACCTACTTCACAGTCGTTTAGGACATCCTAGCTTGTCCAAACTTCAGAAGATGGTGCCTCGTTTGTCCAGTTTATCCACATTAGAGTGTGAGTCATGTCAGCTCGGGAAACATACCCGCGCCTCCTTTCCTCGTAGTATTGAGAGTCGTGCAGAGTCTGTTTTTTCTTTAGTTCATTCGGATATATAGGGTCCTAGTAGAGTATGTTCAACCTTAGGATTTCGTTATTCTGTTAGTTTCATTGATGATCATTCAAGATGTACTTGGATTTTCTTAATGAAAGATCGTTCTGAGTTGTTTTCTATATTCCAAAATTTTTGTGCTGAAATTAAAAATCAATTTGGTGTTTCTATTCGCACCCTTCGCAGTGATAATGCCTTAGAATATTTGTCCTCTCAATTTCAGCAATTTATGTCCTCTCATGGAATTATTCATCAGACCTCTTGTCCTTATACCCCTCAGCAAAATGGGGTTGCAGAAAGAAAGAATAGGCACATTATTGAGACTGCTCGCACACTTCTCATTGCATCTCATGTTCCGCTGCGTTTTTGGGGCGATGCAGTTCTCACATCTTGTTATTTGGTTAATCGGATGCCTTCATCTCCCATCCAAAATCAGATTCCGCATGAGGTATTGTTTCCTCAGTCACCCTTATACTCTGTCCCCCCTCGTGTGTTTGGGAGCACTTGTTTCGTTCATAACTTAGCTCCTGGGAAAAATAAGTTAGCTCCTCGTGCTCTCAAGTGTGTCTTCCTTGGTTATTCTCGTGTTCAGAAGGGCTATCGTTGTTATTCACCTGATATTCGTAGGTACCTTATGTCAGCCGATGTCACATTTTTTGAGTCTAAGCCTTTCTTTACCTCTTCTGACCATTCTGACCATCTGGCTATATCTGAAGTTTTACCTATACCGGCCTTTAGGGAGTCTATATCTCCTCCTTCACCTTCCGCTACAGAAGTCTTACCCATTCCGAACGTTGGACCACCTACTGTGGCTCCTCCTAGACTCCATGCACAAGACACTCCACTCTTGACATATCATCGTCGTCCTCGCCCAGCATCCGGCCCGGCTGATTCACTTCCTGCACCTGACCCTGCTCCTACTGCGGACTTGTCTCTTCCGATTGCACTTCGGAAAGGTATACGGACCACCCTTAATCCTAATCCCCATTATATTGGTTTAAGTTATCATCGTTTGTCATCACCCTATTATGCTTTTCTATCTTCTTTGTCCTCTGTTGCCCTCCCTAAGTCTACAGGTGAAGCATTGTCTCATCCAGGGTGGCGACAGGCTATGACTGACGAGATGTCTGCTTTACATGCGAGTGGTACTTGGGAGCTCGTCCCTCTTCCTTCGGATAAATCTACTGTTGGTTGTCGTTGGGTGTATGCAGTCAAGGTTGGTCCAGATGGTAAGGTTGATCGTCTTAAGGCTCGTCTTGTGGCCAAGGGGTATACTCAGATATTTGGGCTTGATTACAGTGATACCTTCTCTCCAGTGGCTAAGATAGCATCAGTCCGCCTTTTTCTCTCTATGGCTGCTGTTCGCCATTGGCCCCTGTATCAGCTGGACATTAAAAATGCATTTTTACACGGTGACCTTGAGGATGAAGTTTATATGGAGCAACCACCTGGGTTTGTTGCTCAGGGGGAGTCTCGTGGCCTTGTATGTCGCTTGCGTCGGTCACTTTATGGTCTAAAGCAGTCTCCTCGAGCCTGGTTTGGTAAGTTTAGCACTGTTATCCAGGACTTTGGCATGACTCGGAGTGAAGCTGATCACTCTGTATTCTATCGGCATTCTGATTCACGTCTCTGTATTTATCTAGTGGTCTATGTTGACGACATCGTTATTACCGGCAATGACCAGGATGGTATTACTAAATTGAAGCAACATCTCTTTCAACACTTTCAGACTAAGGATCTGGGCACACTAAAGTATTTTCTGGGTATTGAGGTCGCACAGTCTAGCTCTGGTATTGTGATCTCACAACGGAAGTATGCCTTAGATATTCTTGAGGAGACAGGAATGACAGGTTGTAAACCTGTTGACACTCCAATGGATCCGAATTCTAAACTTCTTCCAGGACAGGGGGAGCCTCTTAACGATCCTGAAAGATATAGGCGGTTAGTTGGTAAACTAAATTATCTTACAGTGACAAGACCTGACATTTCCTTTCCTGTGAGTGTTGTGAGCCAGTTTATGGGTTCGCCATGTGATAGTCATTGGGATGCAGTTGTTCGCATTCTTCGGTATATAAAATCAACTCCAGGTAAAGGTTTATTGTTTGAGGATCGAGGCCATGAGCAGATTGTTGGATACTCCGATGCTGATTGGGCAGGATCGCCTTCTGACAGACGTTCTACTTCTGGATATTGTGTCTTAGTAGGAGGAAATTTGGTATCTTGGAAAAGCAAGAAACAGAATGTGGTTGCTCGGTCTAGTGCAGAAGCAGAATATCGAGCAATGGCTATGGCGACATGTGAGCTTGTTTGGGTCAAACAGTTGCTCAAAGAGCTGAAATTTGGTGATGTTAGTCAGATGGGACTTGTGTGTGATAATCAAGCAGCTCTTCATATTGCGTCAAATCCAGTGTTCCATGAGAGAACTAAGCACATTGAGATTGACTGTCACTTTATCAGAGAAAAGATACTCTCGGGAGATATTGCTACAAAGTTTGTAAAGTCAAATGATCAGCTTGCAGACATTTTCACCAAGTCCCTCACTGGTCCTCGTATTAACTACATATGTAACAAGCTCGGTACATATGATTTATATGCACCAGCTTGAGGGGGAGTGTTAGAAGTCTAACTGTATTAGAAGTCTAGTCTAAACTGTATTAGGAGTAGGCTAGGTTATGTGTATTATATATAGGGCTCATTGTATCATGTTTACATATCAATTATATATTCTTCTCCCGTGCCTTCTCACAATTTCACTTTAAACTTCCTATTTATCCTCAAGGTGATAATTTATAGCCACATAAATTTTTATATTTTGATTTGAAATCATAAGTTTCAGAAGTCTTTCTTTCTTTTATTCTTAAACTTTGTGCCCAATCAAATACAATAACATAAATTGGAATGGAGGGAGTAATACAAATCAATGCAAGAACTTTAAATTCTTTCTAAAAGGTGTTTAATATATGAGAAAAATATTTTAGTCTCCGGCGGGAAGACGCTAGGAAATGCTTGTTGCATATCTACATCCCACTTAGTTATACATGTATGCTATGTTTGAGTTGATAGTGATTGTGGAGGAAGTCCGAGTAACTAGTATCTTCACTAGTATTAGTTGCAGAATCTGAGTAAATGAGCTAAGGCATATCTATAATTTTGTATTGGCAATAATCTATATTTATTTCGTAAAATTTTGATTGACTTATCAAAAAAAAAAAGAATGTCGAGATTTTTCTAGTGATGCTTTTTGCTAATTTGAATCGTCAAACTCCATCTCTTAATGAAAAACCTTTTTGGTGGTAGTTGGTGTAGACTTAGTTAAATACTAGATGTAGCAGCCCATGCAAAGCATATTTTGCATGGGCCCAAGCCATACTTACATTCAAATGCAAGAACTCAAAGAGCCTTTTGGACAAATAGTTTCCCATAATACCTCATTACATCATAACTACAAGCTTAGTAGATGGTCAAGACTGGACGCAACTTAAATGCATATTTTATCCCTAATAGGTATGGTATACATGCAAACCTTTCTCCATCCTTGATGTTGTCCTGATCGGCAACTGAGAACAAGCACACGCAACTCTACACAAATCAAGCTTTGTCATGAGCTTTGCGAATTACTTGATAATAGAAAAGGGAAAGAATGGATGAAATCTATTTTAATGAAGTTCAAGTCAGCAAAATCAAATACGAGATGCTCATAGACCGCCCTGTGACATTGTGCATTGGTTCCAAAGAGAGTCACATAAACATATCATCCAAAAACTAAACTAAAAGACTCACCGTTTGGCTAAGTAAGCTAATGGGCTAAGCCTCAAGTCCGAATACATAAAACAAGGAAAAGCCTAAACTAAGTAAAATGGGTTTTGTGGCAATGGGGCATGTATATGGGCAATGTATGATCTCTCAACTCTCAAGTCTCTAATGTTGATCTAACGTTGTCAACCTTGATCAACCCTTGGTCAATCCACAATCAAAGTTGGTTAATTCTTCGTAGAGCTCCCCGGTCTATTCAAATAATGTATACTCATGATCTATTAATAGTCATCTCCCTCCCTTCAGAAAAGATTTGTTCCCAAATATCGACTTGTAACCACAAGAACACAAGGTGTAAAGCCTCAGAACATTTCATAAGAATCATTTGACTACAAATTATTCTAGCCAACATGATTTTGAACAAAAACTCTTCAACCATATTTGTTCCCATCATCATATAAAAACACTTGTGATAGAGCATCCAGGGTGGTTAATGAAGTGGGTTGAAAACCATGAGGTCTCAGGTTCAAATCCTAGCGGAGACAAAAGTACTAGGTGGTTTCTTCCCATCTGTCCGAGCCTTAGTGGATAAAGTTAATTGATCCCTGTTGCTGGTAGGAGGTAGCAGGTATCACGTGGAATTAGCCACGATGCGCGCAAGTTGGCGCGGACACTACGATTATCGTAAAAAAATACACTTATGAATTATGATAGATCCACACATCACAATAAGGAATGACAAAGAGTCCATTCACAACACATAACACTTGTTTCATCCAGCAAAAGTAGTGACATGTGATTAATATATAAAGTATATGGGGGAAAACAACTAAAATGATAGTAAACTTCAACTCAACCACAATCAAGTGTTCATTCCTGTGACTTCTTCAAGCATACACCACTTATCATATAGCCAAGTATCATCAAAGATAATAAAGATCAAACTAGCTTATCTCATTGTGATTCATCTTGATGTCGCTTTTCGAATGAGTATTGTCTATCAGTTCCTATATTCTCCATGTGAAGCTCACGAGGATGCAGAAATCTGTATCCTTAAAAAATTCTGTCCAGGAAAAGGTTTACTGTATGATGATGATCAAGGATTCATATGCAGTACTTTTTTTCTATTTTGTTTTTGGGATTTTTTTTAAAATATTGAAATTTGGGATGTCTTTATGATGTTTTTGGGCCTTTCCTATTTTGCTTTGTTTTCGTGGATGTGGATGTCGATTGACTATATTTACTGCCAAATGGATGCTTTAACCTTTAGCTGAGGACTTTTTAATGTTTGAAGGTAATTGTTGAGTTGTCCCACATCGGAGGGATTTGAGGTCCTTGGTCTCCTTATATGGCTTGGGCAATCCTCACCTCATAAGCTAGCTTTTGGGGTTGAGTTAGGCCCAATGTCCATTCTTTTCATGGTATCAGAGCCAGACACATCCCTATTATTGTTACCGATGTTGGGCCCCCATTTATGTTGTCCACGCTCCAGAGATCTGGGCGTGAGGGGGGGTGTTGAGTTATCCCACATCGGAGGGATTTGAGGTCCTTGGTCTCCTTATATGGCTTGGGCAATCCTCACCTCATAAGCTAGCTTTTGGGGTTGAGTTAGGCCCAATGTCCATTCTTTTCAGCAATGATATGAAAGAGAAAGGAAACATTCGTACTTATCAAAAAGAAAAAAAAGAAAGGAAACGTTTCCTCTATCACTGGGCAAACAATTATATTTTCCGGCATTTAATAGATTACTTATACAAATCACAAAATAAAAGAATGAATTTCAATTATTGGTATCATGTTAAAGCACAACCCGATATAAATGGGCGGAATGATCTAGCTATACCATCGTCGAGCCAAAAAGCGCAAGTACCATGTGAACTCGTGTTATATATTACAAAATACTTCATTCTTCTCTCTTTTTGTGATGTGGGATCTGCGTAAAGTGTCATATGTACCTCGTTTTTCAAAAGCTTGCCGGCCTAGAAGCTTGCTAATCCTTTTCTTTGACGGCCCCCCCACCACATCCCACAATCAGCGGCGTCACATACACCCCCTTAAGAGGCTTAGTGTCCTTGGTGAGGTTTGCGCCAAATTGCTACCATATTTGTCACAACCCAAGCTCATGACACATATTGTCCGAATTGGCCCAAAAGATCTCACGGATTTGTCCCCTGCGTTAAGCCACATAATTTCTCTTTGGAGCTGAACTCAGTTCTGTTAGATGGCGGATTCATAGTTTTTGTCGCTGGATGGGAGTCTCTTCATAATATCTTCTTCATTTGACTTCTTTTATGCAATTTCTTTGATCATTTTCTTTTGCGCACATACTGTGACATATAGTCTCATCCTCTAACTTAAGTTGCATTCTTTGCAGGTTGTTTTTGATCATGATGGTAAGAGTTGTTATTGTATCATTTCTTTCTCTTTGACCATTCTCAGTTTTCGTCTTTGTTATGTCTTGAGCTTTTGGCTTCGTTTCTCTAATTGCATCGCCATTGTTTCATGCGTATCACTTTTTGATTTGACAGAGCCTATGCAGTTTTGGTGTATGTTTTTCCTTGCTTATCTCATTTTTATCGATACAATTCTCTGCTGTTATTGTACTTCCTAAAGCATTTGATATAGTTATAATCCTGAAACGTTATTTATCAAAGGCAATATGTTATTCAGAATTTGTGACTTCAATTCAAATTTTCAGTCGTCATTCCTTATATCATGATGAAGGAAAGAAGTGATTTTCCCTTTTAACTTGTTATTTTTATTTTTTGATATGAGCTCATTTTGAAAGCAAAAGCAAAGCTCTTCCAGCTGCTATTGGAATTATTGCCTCATTTTCCTTTATTTTGCTTTCTTTATGAATTTTGGGGACGAGTTAACACATGTTTTATGTCATCGCGGAAGGACCATGGTAAATTCATCTTTACTGTGTAGGTTGACAGTTTACTATCCAAGCTTTGCAAGCGCATTTGGCCATTTAAGCTCTAAATAATTGTTGTATCTTTGTTATCTCTAGGTTTTTACCCAAAATTCAAAGTCAAACAAGAATGTTGTCCTCGTTTGCGTTGTTATCTAAGGCAATAAAATTTTGCTCTACAAAAGTGAGAGTGCTTTATTTGTAGATAAGATTTGAAATGACAAAATAAAAGTGACTAATTATCTACTCAGACAATCCAAACTGATAGGTATAGGTATGCTGAGTCCTCCCTCTTCAATAGCCTGGTGTAAAGGATCTCGTCTAAAATAAGCCATTTCCTCTTCCTTTCCACTTTCTTAAATCCTCATCTAATTGTGTGATATTCTATATGTTTTGTAAGTTTCTCCTGAATCTTAGGTATCCCATGCTGCACCTCTTGTTTTATTTTCCATATACCTGATTAATTGGTTACTCCCTCTAACTCGATATGCGAAAGACAGAAACGTAGGTAACGCTTAGGGAAACTAATCCACATAGATTTCCACTTATGTAAGTGGCGTTGCCGCTGAACTCCTCCCATCCTTATATGATGCTCCCTCATTACCCAAGTCCATATGTAAAGTGATGTTTTCAGTCCTTCAACCTCCTACATGTGTGCCATATTTTTCCGCTATTACTATCTCCAAAGTGCCTATTTCTCAATCCCAAATCTCCATATCTAATCCCTTAGTGGGGGTAAAATAACAACATATCACATAAGTTTGAGTTTTTGAAAGAATTCTTAAAAGAAGAAGAAAATTTTGAGATGTATAGGACGGACAATCCAAGGTATAGAACATGTAAAGGACGTTCTTGAGGCGTACGAGGTGGACAACACAAAGTGTAAAGCAGGTACGATGCAAGCCCATTTCTCTGAGGAGTTAGTTCCATGAGACTCAAGTCCCCATGGGCACGTTGGTGCATTTAAATGCTACCTCACACCGGGGCAAATCCTGATATGAGTCCTCGCTTTCTTTAAAACATTGGAATACATATCTTGTTAGAAGTCTAACTATAGTAGAACTCTAGTCCAAACTGTATTAGGAGTAGGTTAGGTTATATGTATTATATATAGGGCTCATTGTATCATGTTTAATATCAAGATATATATTCTTCTCCCGTGCTTTCTCACATGGTATCAGAGCTTTGGTGAGAATAATATAGCTGTGCGTCATTCCACCTATTTCCGGGAAGAAGACCTCGTCGCCGTGCAATTTTCCGGCGACTTAACAGGCTGTTCGTAACTAAACTACCTTTTCTGTTGGTGTTGTGCAAAATCCGAGACCACCACGAGGTTCGGGAGAGAATTCCGACCAACCCCAGAAAAAATCACCGGAAACACACGTGTCACGCGCCCCCACGCACGGCAGAACCCTCGGCGCGTGAGGGCAGTTCCGGCCACTTTTTCAGTTTGTTTCTCCAGGACAGATTGGTCGGCTATCAATTCCGACCCTACCCATACTTTTTCCGTTCGATTCCGACAACTTTCAGTTTTTCCGGCGACTTTATTGACTTTTCCGGCAGCTACAGTACTTTCCGGCCAGAATTTCTTCAGGACAGTTTGCTCCACCTTGAATTCCGAGCCTATCCATATTTTTACTTTTCAATTCGGACAACTTTGAATTTTTCCGGCAGCTACAGTGCTTTTCCGGCAGCTACAGTGTTCCTGTTTTCCGGCAGCGCCAGTTTTCAGTCCTCTGTTTCAGTTTCAGCGAGTTTTCAGTTGATAATCCAACGATGTCTTTGGGGCTAGATGCTTTCGGGCCTAGAAACCAGGGTTCTGGCAGTTCCGGTATTATGATTATCTCAGAACCTTTAATGGGAGGTTTAAACTACCTAGCTTGGGCTTCGTCTGTCGAGTTGTGGTGTAAAGGCCAAGGTGTTCAGGATCATCTAACCAAGCAGTCTAGTGACGGAGATGAAAAAGCCAAAGCACATTGGGAGAAGATTGATGCTCATTTATGCAGTATTTTGTGGCGATCTATTGATTCCAAGTTGATGCCCTTGTTTCGTCCATTCCAAACATGTTATTTGGTGTGGGAAAAGGCTCGTACTTTATACACTAATGACATATCTCGTTTCTATGATGTGATATCGCGGATGACAAATTTAAAGAAACAGGAATTGGATATGTCTACTTACTTGGGTCAAGTGCAGGCAGTTATGGAGGAATTTGAGACGTTGATGCCAGTTTCTGCTAGCGTTGCAAAGCAGCAAGAGCAACGACAAAACCTGTTTCTAGTTCTTACTCTTGCTGGGCTTCCTAATGATCTTGACTCGGTACGCGATCAGATTTTGGCCAGTCCGACTGTCCCCACAGTTGATGAATTATTTTCTCGCTTACTTCGCCTTGCTGCAGCACCAAGTCACCCATTGAGCTCATCACAGACACTTGATTCATCTATCCTCGTCTCCCAATCCGTGGACAATCGAGCTTCTCATACTATGGAGTATAGACGAGGAGAAGGTCGTTTTGGAAGATCTAGACCCAAGTGTTCTTATTGTTATAAACTTGTTCACACTCGTGATGTGTGCCATTCTTTACATGGTCGACCAACAAAAAATGCTTATGTTGCTCAGACCGAGCCTACAGGTAACCAGAGATTTTCTGTATCTGAAAGGGAGTATAATGAGTTCCTTAAATATCGAGCAAGTAAGCAGACGTCTCCACAAGTAGCCACTGTTGCTCAGCCTGATACTTCTGTTGCTGGTAATTCTTTTGCTTGTGTTTCCCAGTCTAGTCCTCTTGAACAATGGGTGGTGGACTCAGCTGCTTCTAATCATATCTCTGGTAATAAATCCCTTTTGTCAGATATTACGTATTCACAGTTTCTTCCCAACGTTACCTTAGCTAATGGGTCTCAAACTAAAGCAAAAGGAGTTGGACAAGCAACTCCTCTACCCTCTGTCACTCTA